>CM038670.1:758426619-759020708 GCA_021605145.1 Aegilops bicornis
CTTCCCTCACGAATGAGGAGAGGGTGGAGGGGTATATATAGCCTCCACACAAAATCTAACCGTTACACACAATATACCAAACTCGGTGGGACCGAATCAGAAAACTCGGTCGGACTGATTCAGTACATAATGTGACCGTTAGGCAATTTCGGTGGGACCGATATGATCAACTCGGTGGGACCGATGTGCAAGGGTTAGGGTAAAACCTCATCTCGGTTTGACCGATTGCACAACTCGGTGGGACCAATTTGGCAATAAGCAAAACAGAGAGTTGGTCAGGCAAACTCGGTGTGACCGATTACGTATTCTCGGTGGGACCGAAATATTGCAATAGACAACAGAGAGTTTGCAAGCCCATCTCGGTGAGACCGAGATCCCATCGGTATGACCGAACTGATTAGGGTTTCTGGCAGTGGCTAAGTCAAATATACTCGATGGCGTCGGATGGATCAAATCGGTGGGGCCGAATTTGACTTTTGTTTTTGGACATATGTGGATATGAGAAAGTGGTTGAGGGCTTTGGAGCATATCACTAAGCACTTTGAGCAAGCAAGCCATTAAGCAACACCTCATCCCCTTTTAATAGTATTGGCTTCCTATAGACTCAATGTGATCTTGGATCACTAAAATAGAAAATGTAGAGTGTGGAGCTTTGAGCTTGAGCCAATCCTTTATCCTTAGCATCTTGAAGGGGTTCCACATCCTCTTGTCCATGCCACTCCACTGTTGGGTTTATCTGAAATATACTAGATGAAAATATTAGTCCAACAAGAGATATCTTGACATTAATTACCAAAATCACCCAGGGAGCACTTGTGCTTTCAATCTCCCCCTTTTTGGTAATTGATGACAACATACATCAAAGCTTTAGATAAAGATATAGAGAAAGGCAAGTAAAGCTTTGGAAAGACATGTAACATGCATAGGCTCCCCCTACATGTATGCAATCATGTAAATATAGAACATAGGATAATGTGAGTGCATAATCATGACAGAGCAAGCAATGAGTTACATGTATCTTGGATATATGCATCAGAGCAAATGATGTAAACATGGAAAATGTACCTTCATGCTTCTGAGTCCTTCTTGCAAACAATATGTACATCAGCAAGAGATCCTCATGCACATGAGCGTGATGCATATACTTACCTTATGGTCTTCAACTGGCTTTGGAAGAGATGAACCTGAGTAAACAAGGTTAGACAACACAGAAACATCTACTAAGCAGAGCACGAGCAGTAAACCACAAGAGTACCAAGATTTGGGATGACATGTGGAGAGTGAGCACTGGGTACTCTATTGAGTGTAGACATGTCCCCAAAGGCAAAGATATGCAATGAATTTCCAGATTTCCTTCCCTTAGATGTCTTGCTCCCCCTGAATCTTATAATGGGTATAGGGAGAAGATAGGGAATAGAAAATCAGAGCAAAGCAAACACAACAAAACAATATGAACATGTCTTTCCCCTCTAAAGACATGTAACTTCTGTCCTCTTTGAATACCAAGCAACTGAGGTCTTTCTTTTGAAAGAAAAGGAATGTCTTTCTCCCCCTGTTGCTCTCTCCCCCTGTTGGAGTGATTTAGCTTTGATGTGAACTCTCTCTCCCCCTTTGACATCAATTTCCAAGAAGGGTCTTCTGGAGTGTGAGTCAAAATAGGTTTGGTCCTTGAGTCACATAGCAAAGCAGCACATAGATTATGATGCCGATAGAGGATAAGAATCATCGAGGGAGCTGGAACTAAATGTGCAGAATGCAAGTGACAGAGTGATTTCTCAGCATTGAAATCGGCTGCACCGAGTTGACTCCTTCGGTGGCACCGAAAAAATTCGGTTTGACTGAATGAGGCAAATCGGTTTGTCCGAGTTCATCACAGAGAAAACACTAGTCACCTCAGCTCACTAGGCAAGAAAGATCTCACAAGGATTTTCAAGGAATTAGCTAAAGGATTTGCAATGAATTGGATGCAGAGAGATGTAGAACAGAAATAAAAGAAAACAAGTCTAGATGAAGTTTTTTTTGAAAGGGGAAAAAATATGCATGAGACAAAAAGCAATAACAAGAAGAAACACTAGAGAACTTCATCTAGAGTTGGTCGGCGACAAAGTCACCTATGTTAGAGTATATTGACTTAGGATTCAAGTGAGGACACTTGATCGTAGGTCATACTCATTGTTTAAGCTCAAAATGGGGTTGCCATTTTTCATTTAAGCATATTGATGTATTTACATCTTGTTGAGTTGCTTTGACCCATGTCTTGGGGTAAAGCTTCTCTAAGATGGAATAACATGCCTTCGGTGGTGGTGTTGATCTTGATCATGTAGTTGAACTTGTGTGAAATGCCCAATGTTGATGTAGTTCGTTTGGAGCACCACTTGTAATTGGAGTTCATCTACCTACATGGATTAGATTTGCAAGGAAGCGCACTTGTGTATCCAAAATTACAATCATGAAATTTGACTTAGGAATTTGTCAAGGGATATATTTGAAGGGTTTCATGCTTCCTTGTCTTCAACCACCGTAAAGTAGATACTTGGTGATGTAGAGATTGCTCAAGATATGAGAGAGTTGCAATCTCATAGATTTAGATCCATCCAAGTACCTACATGGGTTAGATAACATGCAAGGGTGCAATATGTCCGAGATATATGATCATAATCATGAGAGAAATATCAAGGATTAGTCATAGGCTCATGTCTTGCATGTATCCACATGGAGTTCCTACTCCAAGTTTGAGGCATCAATGATGTTCAATTCACCTCTCAACCTGCAAAACACTTTCTCATCAAGTGGTTTAGTGAATATATCCGCCAATTGCTTGTCGGTGCGAACATGCTTCAGATTAATATCACCCTTAGCAACATGATCTCGAATGAAATGATGATGAACTTCAATGTGCTTAGTTCGAGAGTGTTGCACGGGATTGTGAGCAATCTTAATAGCACTTTCATTGTCACAAAGCAAAGGAACATGTTTCACATATATCCCATAATCTTTAAGAGTTTGGGTCATCCAAAGTAATTGAGCACAACATGAACCAGCGGCTATATATTCCACTTCGGTGGTGGATAAGGATACTGAGTTTTGTTTCTTGGAGGACCAAGACACAAGAGATCTACCAAGAAATTGACAAGTACCCGAAGTGGACTTTCTATCAACCTTGTCTCTGGCATAGTCCGAATCGGAGTAGCCAACAAGATTAAAAGAGGCCATCTTTGGATACCAAATGCCAAAGTTTGGTGTATGAATTAAGTATCTCACTATCCTTTTCACAACCTTAAGATGACATTCTTTAGGGGCCGCTTGATATCGTGAACACATGCGCACACTTAGCATGATATCGGGACGAGAGGCACATAGATACAATAGTGAACCAATCATAGAGTGATAAACCTTTTGATCAACGGGTTAAACATCTTTGGTCAAGTCAAGATGTCCACTAGTAGGCATGGGTGTACTCATACCTTTGCATTCTTGCATATTGAACTTCTTGAACAAGTCCTTGGTATATGATACGTCTCCGTCGTATCTACTTTTCCAAACACTTTTGCCCTTGTTTTGGACTCTAACTTGTATGATTTGAATGGAACTAACCCGGACTGACGCTGCTTTCAGAATTGCCATGATGTTGTTTTATGTGCGTAAAACAAAACTTCTCGGAATGACACGAAACTCCACGGGATGTCTTATAAAATTAATAAAAATCCTCGCCAAAGATGAACACCAGGGGGCCCACACCCTGTCCACGTGGGTGGGGGGCGCGCCCCCCTACCTCGTGGGCCCCCTGGACACCTTCCGACGCCAACTCCAACTCTATATATTGTCTTTCGGGGAGAAAAAATCAGAGAGACGAAATCATCGCGTTTTACGATACGGAGCCACCGCCAAGCCCTAAAACCTCTCGGGAGGGCTGATCGGGAGTCCGTTCGGGGCTCCGGAGAGGGGGATTCATCGCCGTCGTCATCATCAACCATCCTCCATCACCAATTTCATGATGCTCACCACCGTGCGTGAGTCATTCCATCGTAGGCTTGCTGGACGGTGATGGGTTGGATGAGATTTATCATGTAATCGAGTTAGTTTTGTTAGGGGTTGATCCCTAGTATCCACTATGTTCTGAGATTAATGTTGCTATGACTTTGCTATGCTTAATGCTTGTCACTAGGGCCCGAAAGTGCCATGATTTCAGATCTGAACCTATTATGTTTTCATGAATATATGTGAGTTCTTGATCCTATCTTGCAAGTCTATAGTCACCTACTATGTGTTATGATCCGACAACCCCAAGTGACAATAATCGGGACCACTCCGGTGATGACCATAGTTTGAGGAGTTCATGTATTCACTATGTGCTAATGCTTTGTTCCGGTTCTCTATTAAAAGGAGGCCTTAATATCCCTTAGTTTCCATTAGGACCCGCTGCCACACGGAGGGTAGGACAAAAGATGTCATGCAAGTTCTTTTCCATAAGCACGTATGACTATATTCGGAATACATGCCTACATTACATTGATGAATTGGAGCTAGTTCTGTGTCACCCTATGTTATGACTGTTACATGATGAACCGCATCCGGCATAATTATCCATCACTGATTGGGTGCCTAGGAGCTTTCCATATACTGGTCTTCACTTATTTACTTTTCCGTTGCTACTGTTACAATCACTACAAAATACCAAAAACATTACTTTTGTTGTCTTTACTTTTGTTACCGTTACCACCGCTATCATATTACTTTGCTACTAAACACTTTGCTTCAAATACTAAGTTTCCAAGTGTGGTTGAATTGACAACTCAGCTGCTAATACTTGAGAATATTCTTTGGCTCCCCTTGTGTCGAATCAATAAATTTGGGTTGAATACTCTACCCTCGAAAGCTGTTGCGATCCCCTATACTTGTGGGTTATTAAGACCAATTTCTGGCGCCGTTGCGGGAGCATAGCTCTATTCTTTGAGTCACTTGGGATTTATATCTGCTGGACACTATGAAGAATTTGAAAGACCCTAAGACAAAAATTTATCCCTCAACTACGAGGGGAGGTAAGGAACTGTCATCTAGCTCTGCACTTGATTCACCTTCTGTTATGAGTAAGCTAGCGACACCTAAACCTGCTTCTGCTATTCGTTCCGATATGTCGCATGTTATTGATTATGCCACTTCTGCTATGCATGATATTTATGACGAAACTACTTCTATGCTTGATACTACTGTGCCCCTTGGTGAATTTCTAGATGAACAAATTGCTAGGGCTGGAGAGAAAGAAATTATTGAATCTGAATACGATGATGAAAGTGATGATGAAAATATGCCTGTTATTCCTGAGGGTTATGTTTTTGATATGGAATCTTCTGTAGCTATTTTTTCTTGCAAAGATAGATATGAACTTAAGAGGCTGCTAGTTAAATGGAGTAAAGAATCTCTTAGAGACAGAATGAAACCTGACCCTGCTTTTGCTACTTCACCTATTTGTGTTCCCGATAAGGATTATGAATTTTCTGTTGATCCAGATATAATTACTTTGGTCGAATCTGATCCTTTTATGGCTATGAATCTGAAACTGTTGTGGCACATCTTACTAAGTTAAATGATATAGCCGCCCTGTTTACTAATGATGAGAGATCGCGCTACTTTTATATACTCAAAATATTTCCGTTCTCATTAAAGGGTGATGCTAAGATATGGTTTAATTCTCTTGATCCTGGTTGTGTGCGTAGTCCTCAGGATATGATTTATTACTTCTCTGCTAAATATTTCCCTGCTCATAAGAAACAAGCTGCTTTGAGAGAAATATACAACTTCGTGCAAATTAAAGAAGAGAGTCTCCCACAAGCTTGGGGAGGCTTCTCAAGTTACTTAATGTTTTGCCTGATCATCCTCTTAAGAAACCTGAAATACTTGATATCTTTTATAATGGACTAACCGATGCTTCCAGAGATTACCTGGATAGTTGTGATGGTTCTCTTTTCAGGGCAAGAACACCGGATGAAGCTGAAATTCTATTGAATAATATGTTGACAAATGAAAATAATTGGGCACCTCCCGAGCGCTTCTGCTCCAATTACTGAGCCTATTCCTAAACCAACTCCGAAGAAGAGAGGTGTTCTATTTCTCAGTCCTGAAAATATGCAAGAGGCAAAGAAATCTATGAAAGAAAAAGGTATTAAAGCTGAAGATGTTAAGAATTTACCTCCTATTGAAGAAATACATGGTCTTAATCTACCGCCTGTTGAAGAAACTTATGATATTGATCCATTACTTATTGAAGAACCTCGTGATCCCGATAACCCGACACAGGTAGTAAAGGTAAATTCTCTATACAGATATGATAAAGCTGAAGTCCCTCCTACTAAAATTGCTAGTCAGTGCTTGGATGAGTTTGATAACTTTATGTTTAAGCAAGATGACTTCAATGCTTATTTTGGTAGACAATTAAAACAAGATGCTTATATGATTAAACGCTTGGGTGATTATATAGCTAATATTAGAGGTGAACTTAAACTTGTTAGCAAACATGCTTCTATGGTTACCACTCAAGTAGAACAAGTACTTAAAGCCCAAAAAGAAGTGCTTGATGAAATGAATAGTAAGAAAAATGATTATGTTGTTAGAGTGGCTACTAGAACTGGTAGAATGACTCAGAACCTTTGTATCCTGAAGGCCACCCTAAGAGAATCAAGCAAGATTCTCGGAGAAATAATATTGATGTACCTAGTTCTTCTAAAAGGAAGAAAAAGAAAATGACAGGACTGTGCAAACTTCTAGTGAACCTATTGCTAAACCATCCGAGAATCCAAATGATATCTCTATGTCCGATGCTGAAACACAATCTGGTAATGAACATGAACCTAGTGAAAATGTTAATGATGATGTTCATGATGATGCTCAACCTAGTAATGATAATGATGTAGAAGTTGAACCTGCTGTTGATCTTGATAACCCACAATCAAAGAATCAACGTTATGATAAAAGAGACTTCGTTGCTAGGAAACATGGTAAAGAAAGAGAACCATGGGTTCAGAAACCCATGCCTTTTCCTCCAAACCATCCAAGAAAAAGGATGATGAGGATTTTGAACCTTGTCGAAATGATTAGACCCATCTTTTTGCGTATGCGATTGACTGATATGCTCAAAATGAATCCTTATGCTAAGTATATGAAAGATATTGTTACAAATAAAAGAAAGATACCGGAAGCTGAAATTTCCACCATGCTTGCTAATTATACTTTTAAGGGTGGAATACCAACAAAACTTGGAGATCCAGGAGTACCTACTATACCATGCTCCATTAAGAGAAATTATGTTAAAACTGCTTTATGTGATCTTGGAGCCGGTGTTAGTGTTATGCCTCTCTCTTTATATCATAGACTTGACTTGAATAAGTTGACACCTACTGAAATATCTTTGCAAATGGCTGATAAATCAACTGCTATACCTGTCGGTATTTGTGAGGATGTGCCTGTTGTGGTTGCAAACGTTACTATTTAACGGACTTTGTTATTCTTGATATTCCCGAGGATGATAGTATGTCTATTATTCTTGGAAGACCTTTTCTGAATACTGCAGGGGCTGTTATTGATTGCAACAAAGGCAATGTCACTTTTCATGTTAATGGTCACGAGCATACGGTACACTTTCCGAGAAAACAACCTCAAGTTTATAGTATCAATTCTATTGGAAAAATTCCATCTATTATATTTGGAGGTTTTGAATTTCCTCTCCCTACTGTCAAGAAGAAATATGATATACTTATTATTGGGGATGTCCATATCCCCGTTGAGGTAACCTAGTGTTATTCGAAATTTCTCCGGTTTCATGATTACCAGAATGAGTTTGTTAACAAGGCCTGATCAACCTTGTTAGTGGATTCCTTTTGATGAGCATGAGATGGATGAAACTAGAAGCACAACCTTCTGTACCCTCTTTATATTTTCTGTTATTTAGTAGAAATAAAGTAAAATAGTATTTTTCTGTCTGTCTCCTGACTTATCCGTGCAATATAAAAATACCCCGAAAATAAAAGTCCTCAGAATGCCATGCCAATTTAATATGATTTTTTCGGGAATATTTGATGATTTATAGTGCAAAAATCACCATGGGGAGTTGCCACACTGCCACGAGGGTGGAGGGCGCGCCCTACCCCCTGGGCGCGCCCCCCTACCTCGTGGTCCCATGGTGGCCCTCCTCCACTTATCCCTGCACCCATCTTCTTACTCTGCCTCACACAAACCCGAAAAACCAACTCAAGCACGAGTTCCATCCACTTTTGCTGTGATTTTCGATCTCCTTGCGCAAAGCACCTCTCGCAAAACTGCTTGGGGAGATTGTTCCTTGGTATGTGACTCCTCCATTGGTTCAATTAGTTTTTGTTCTAGTGCTTTATTCTTTGCAAATTTGTGTTGCATAGGTGACCATGTTCTTGAGCTTGCATGTCAAATTTATATGGTTCCAAGTAGTTCTAATGCTTGATATAGGCTCTAGGCACTTGTAAGAGTAGTTGCTATCAATTTTATTGAAGTTGGTTCACTTTTGTTTGAAGTTACTAAAAATTTCAGATTATTTCAGAAAATAATGAAGAGACTATTGAGGGGCTCGTCGAAATAAGCTCTCAAGGAAAACAAAAGGAAGAAGCACAAAAGCCCAAATATAATTTGCCTCGCATGCTGGAGGTCCGCCGTGTGAATGGCCTTCCGATGACTTCTTGAGGAGAGCCGAATTTATGAGGATTTTTATTTATTGATTGAGAATGCTGGCCTCACCAACTTCCTCCGCGACCAACGCCATCAAGATCTCTTACTCACAAATACTTTTGTGCAAAACTTCTACTATTTCCCTAAGGAATCACCTCCATCAGTAGAGCTTCATTTATATGACGTTGTTAAGAAGATGCCATTAGTTGAATTTTGCGAGGTTTGCAAAATACCCTTTGAGGGTACCTTGGATGAACCACACCGTAATGAAGTAGAAGCTTTTATTAACACTATCACTGTGGGAGAAACCAGGAAGGTTTCTGATGCAAGAATTACTAGCATACACTTTCCTGTTTTACGCTACTTTGCCTTATTTGCTAGCCGTTGCTTGATTGGTCGCGGGAACTGTGGAAACCTTAGTGTCCCTGATATTATCATTTTGTTCCATGGTTTATACCGCAAAAACACTGTTAGTATGGGCGGAATTATTGCTAGACGGTTAAGTTTGAACCGTACTAAAGGCCCCATCTTTGGAGGTATTTATGCTTCGCGCCTAGCTGCACATTTTGACATACCTATTAGGCATTTGGAGAAAGAAGAAACATTGTTGCCCAGTGCTTATTTAGATTATAAGAGTATGCTAGCGCATGACTTTCTTGTTAAGGGCAAGGAAGGGGAGCTTAAATATAAATTGTACTTTGATAAACATCACCCTGAGACTATTACTTTGCCTGCTCCCTCTTTGTTTAACTTGTCTGCAGGTCCTCACCTCGTTCCGTGGGCGGCCGTTCAAGCCTATCGGAATCCTGCACCAGCCCCGGAACCAGAACCACAAGATGAGCCTCCACGACAGTCTGATTATTCTTGGGATCCGGAGGCGGTTGCCAGCCAGTGGCAGTCAGAGTCCTCTTCATCACAGTATGATACCAACTATTCTTTGTCGCAGTATGACCCCAGCTACACCTACGGGTATCCGCCAGGCTATCTCTGGCAATAGACCAACTTAGGCTAAAAGCCTAAGCTTGGGGGAGTACGTATTTCTCACCGACATTACATTTATGTTCACACACACTCATTGCTAGATGTCGGTGCTCATACTCTTTCACTGTAATATCCATGCTAGTTTATTTTCTTTTTCCTGCTTTCTTCTTGTGTGTCTGTTAAACCTTAAGAAAAACAAAAAAAATTAATTAGTAGTAGTTTATTTCTTTGCTATAGTAATTAAAAAGAAAACCCAAAAATATTTCCCGTTCTTCTTTTTCTTGTTGGGAGCTTTCCCGTGTAAATAGTTTTTATTTCTTTTCTTTTCTTTTCTTTGGGGGTCAGTAGGAGAAGACCATGATTAAATTGTTGAAGTGGCTCTTATATGCATCATTGTTGATTTAACCAAGAGCCCATATTGCCTTGTCTTCTCCTGTTTATTGAATGCTCGCAGATTCCAGCTTAGTACAATGCACGTGCACTCTTATTATTATTCACACCGTTCGGTCGTGCAAGTGAAAGGCAATTATGATGATACATGATGGACTGACTAAGATGAGAAAAGCTGGTATGAACTCGACCTCTTTTGTTTTTGTAAATATGAGTTCATCATTCTTGATTCAGCTTATTATGAATAAACATGTTTTGCAATGACAATTAGAGATCATAGTTGCTCGTGCCATGCTTGATTAGCTATGAGTTATAATGGTTTACCTTGCGTGCCAACATGTTATTAAAATGGTTGTGATGTGGTATGATGGGGTGGTATCCTCCTTTGAATGATTTAAGTGACTTGACTTGGCACATGTTCACGCATGTAGTTGAAACAAATCAACATAGCCTTCCACGATATTTATGTTCATGGTGGATTATATCCTACTCATGCTTGTATTCAATGTTTATTAATTTTAATGCATGCTCATGACTGTTGTCGCTCTCTAGTTGGTCGCTTCCCAGTCTTTGCTAGCCTTCACTTGTACTAAGCGGGAATACTGCTTGTGCACCTAATACCTTAAACCCCAAAGTTATTCCATATGAGTCCACCATACCTTCATATATGTGGTATCTACCTGCCGTTCCAATTAAATTTGTATGTGCCAAACTCTAAACCTTCAAATAAACATTCTGTTTTGCATGCTCGAATAGCTCATATATCAACTAGGGTTGCCCTTATCTTCCGTGTTAGGCGGGTTATTCTCAAGAGGAGTGGACTCCGCTCCTCACTCACGAGAAAATGGCTGGTCACCAGGATGCCCAGTCCCATGCTTTATGCAAACTAAATCAAAATAATTGCAAACAAAACTCCCCCTGGGACCCGTTGAATGTTGGAGGCACTCGTTGTATCCAGCAAGCCATGGATTGATGCTTGTGGAGGAGGGGAGTATAAACTTTACCATTCTGTTTGGGAACCGCCTATAATTTGTTTAGCATGGAAGATATCGTCATCTCTTAGTTGTTATGTTGACAATGAAAGTATGCCGCTCAAAATATAATTTATCTCTATTTCAAAACCGAGCTCTGGCACCTCTACAAATCCCTGCTTCCCTCTGCGAAGGGCCTATATATTTACTTTTATGTTGAGTCATCACCTTCTTATTAAAAGCACTAGCTGGAGAGCACAGTTTTCATTTGCATTCATTACTGTTAATTTATATCGGGTATGACTATGATTGGATCTCTTTTACCATGAATTACAATGTTTAGTCAGTCCTTGATCTTTGAAGGTGCTGCATTTATGTTTTGCGGTCTCAGAAAGAGCTAGCGAGATACCATCTTGTTATATCATATTATGATTATTTTGAGAAAGTGTTGTCATCCGAGATTTATTATTATGGCTTGCTAGCTGATTATGTTATTAATATGAGTAAACATGAGACCTAGGAGTTATTGCAAATGTGGTTAGTTATGATCTTTTCTGAAAACTTGAATGCTGGCTTGACATAGTTACAACAACAAGAGCAAACAGAGTTTGTAAAAGTTTTTCTTTTTCTCTTTCAGTTTATCAACTGAATTGCTTGAGGACAAGCAAGGGTTTAAGCGTGGGGGAGTTGATACGTCTCCGTCAGATTCTACTTTTCCAAACACTTTTGCCCTTGTTTTGGACTCTAACTTGTATGATTTGAATGGAACTAACCCGGACCGACGCTGTTTCAAAGAATTGCCATGATGTTGTTTTATGTGCGTAAAACAAAAGTTCTCAATGACCTGAAACTCCACGGATGTCTTATAAAAATAATAAAAATCCTCGCCAAAGATGAAGACCGGGGGCCCACACCCTGTCCACGAGGGTGGGGCGCCCCCTACCTCATGGGCCCCTCGACACCTTCCGATGCCAACTCCAACTCTATATATTGGCTTTCGGGAGAAAAAATCGAGAGAAGAAATCATCACGTTTTACGATACGGAGCCGCCGCCAAGCCCTAAAACCTCTCGGGAGGGCTGATCTGAGTCCGCTCAGGCTCAAGAGGGGATTCGTCAGCCGCCGTCATCATCAACCATCCTCCATCACCAATTTCATGATGCTCACCGTCAGGCGTGAGTAATTCCATCGTAGGCTTGCTGGACGGTGATGGGTTGGATGAGATTTATCATGTAATCGAGTTAGTTTTGTTAGGGTTTGATCCCTAGTATCCACTATGTTCGAGATTGATGTTGCTATGACTTTGCTATGCTTAATGCTTGTCACTAGGGCCCGAAAGTGCCATGATTTCAGATCTGAACCTATTATGTTTTCATGAATATATGTGAGTTCTTGATCCTATCTTGCAAGTCTATAGTCACCTACTATGTGTTATGATCCGGCAACCCCGAAGTGACAATAATCGGGACCACTCCCGGTGATGACCATAGTTTGAGGAGTTCATGTATTCACTATGTGCTAATGCTTTGTTCTGGTTGTCTATTAAAAGGAGGCCTTAATATCCCTTAGTTTCCATTAGGACCCCGCTGCCACGGAGGGTAGGACAAAAGATGTAATGCAAGTTCTTTTCCATAAGCACGTATGACTATATTCGGAATACATGCCTACATTACATTGATGAATTGGAGCTAGTTACATGTCACCCTATGTTATGATCGTTACATGATGAACCGCATCCGCATAATTATCCATCACCGATTGGGTGCCTAGGAGCTTTCCATATCTTGGTCTTCACTTATTTACTTTTCCGCTATATCTGTTACAATCACTACAAAATACCAAAAACATTACTTTTGTTGTCTTTACTTTTATTACCGTTACCACCACTATCATATTACTTTGCTACTAAACACTTTGCTACAGATACTAAGTTTCCAGGTGTTACATGATCCCCAACAATGACTGTTACATGATGAACCGCATCCGGCATATTTAACCATCACCGATCCAATGCCTACGAGTTTTCTATCTACTAGTTTACGCTTATTTACTTTCCCGTTGCTATTGTTACAATCACTACAAAATACCAAAAATATTACTTTTGCTTCCGTTACTCTTTTGTTACCGTTACCACCACTATCATACTACTTTGCTACTAAACACTTTGCTGCAGATACTAAGTTTCCAGGTGTGGCTGAATTGACAACTCAGTTGCTAATACTTGAGAATATTCTTTGGCTCCCCTTGTGTCGAATCAATAAATTTGGGTTGAATACTCTACCCGCGAAAGCTATTGCGATCCCCTATACTTGTGGGTTATCAGTATATTTCGTTTGAGAGACAAAGGTACCTTCCTTAGTTTGCTTGATTTGCAAACCAAGAACGAACTTGAGTTCACTCATCATAGACATCTCAAACTTCTCCGACATTAGCTTCCCAAACTTCTCACTAAAATGAGGGTTAGTTGATCCAAATATAATGTCATCAACATAAATTTGGCACACAAATAATTCTCCATTAACCCTTTTATTGAAAAGAGTAGAATCAAATTTTCCAATCTCAAAGCCTTTTTCAGTAAGGAACTTGGTCAAGCATTTATACCATGCTCTAGGAGCTTGTTTAAGACCATAAAGAGCTTTGTGAAGCTTGTAAACATGATTGGGTTTCTTAGGATTAACAAAGCCGGGAGGTTGTTTAACATAAACTTCCTCCTCAATTTCACCATTTAGAAAAGCACTTTTAATGTCCATTTGGTATAAAGTGATATCATGGTGATTAGCACAGGCAAGTAAGATGTGAATGGACTCAAGTCTAGCAACGGGGGCATATGTCTCACCATAGTCCATACCTTCGATCTGAGTGTAGCCTTGGGCGATGAGACGTGCTTTGTTGCTAACCACTTGTCCATCTCCATCTTGCTTGTTGCGAAACACCCATTTGGTACCGATGATGTTGTGGTTGTTGTCGGGCTTCTCGACCAATGTCCACACTTGGTTTCTCTCAAAGTTGTGTAGTTCTTCGTGCATGGCGTTTATCCAATCCGGATCTTCCAATGCTTCTTCAACCTTCATAGGTTCAATGCTAGAGATGAATGAATAATGTTCACAAAAGTTAGCCAAACGATATTTAGAGCGAGTGATTCTCCCAATTTGGATTGTTGGAAATATTCCCTAAAGGCAATAATAAAATGGTTATTATTATATTTCCTTGTTCATGATAATTGTCTATTGTTCATGCTATAATTTTATTGACCGGAAACCGTAATACATGTGTGAATAAATAGACCACAACATGTCCCTAGTGAGCCTCTAGTTGACTAGCTCATTCATCAATAGATGGTCATGGTTTCCTGACCATGGACATTGGCTGTCATTGATAACGGGATCACATCATTTGGAGAATGATGTGATGGACAAGACCCAATCCTAAGCATAGCACAAGATCGTGTAGTTCGTTTGCTAAAAGATTTTTTCTAATGTCAAGTATCATTTCCTTAGACCATGAGATTGTGTAACTCCCGGATACAGTAGGAAAGCTTTGGGTTTACCAAACGTCACAACGTAACTGGGTGGCTATAAAGGTGCACTACAGATATCTCCGAAAGTGTATGTTGGGTTCACACGAATCAAGACTAGGATTTGTCACTCCGTATGACGGAGTGGTATCTCTGGGCCCACTCGGTAATGCATCATCATAATGAGCTCAATGTGACTAAGTAGTTAGTCACAGGATCATGCATTATGGAACGAGTAAAGTGACTTGCCGGTAACGAGATTGAACGAGGTATTGGGATACTGACGATCGAATCTCGGGCAAGTAACATACTGATTGACAAAGGGAATTGTATACGGGATTGATTGAATCCCCGACATCATGGTTCATCCGATGAGATCATCTGGAACATGTGGGAGCCAACATGGTATCGAGATCCCGCTGTTGGTTATTGGCCGGAGAGTTGTCTCGGTCATGTCTGCATGATTCCCGAACCCGTAGGGTCTACACACTTAAGGTTCGGTGACGCTAGAGTTGATATGGGAATTAGTACGCAGCTACCGAATGTTGTTAGGATTCCCGGATGAGATCTCGGACGTCAGGAGGAGTTCCGGAATGGTCTGGAGGTAAAGATTTATATATGGGAAGTCCAGTTTCAGTCACCGGAATAATTTCGGGGGTTACCGGTATTGTACCGGGACCACCGAAAGGTGTCCGGGGGTCCACTAGGTGGGTCCACCTGCCACGGGGGACTTAGTGGGCTGAACAAGGGTGGGAACCAGCTTCCTAGTGGGCTGGTACGCCTCCTAGGGCCCAAGGTGCCTAGGGTTGAAACCCTAGGGGGTGGGGGCGCCTCCCACCAACTTGGGGGGCAAGCTCCCCCCCTTGCCCCCCCCCCCTAGATAAGATCTAAGGGGGCCCGCCCCCTCTCCCCTTCCCCCTATAAACAGTGGGGGTGGGAGGGTTGCCATACCCTTCCCCTGGCGCAGCCCTTCCCCTCCCCAACACCACCTCCTCCTCCGTAGTGCTTGGCGAAGCCCTGCCGGAGAACTGCAAGCCGTCGTGCTGCCAGAGCTCTCCCTCAACTTCTCCTCTCCCCTTGCTAGATCAAGAAGGAGGAAACGTCCCGGGTTGTACATGTGTTGAACGCGGAGGCGCCGTCCATTCGGTGTTAGATCGGATCTTCCGCGATTTGAATCGCCGCGAGTACGACTCCCTCATCCACGTTCTAGTGACGCTTCCACTTAGCGATCTTCAAAGGTATGAAGATGCTCAGCCTCTCCCTCTCTTGTTGCTAGAACCTCCATAGATTGATCTTGGTGATGCGTAGAAAATTTTAAATTATTGCTACATTCCCCAACAGTGGCATCATGAGCCAGGTCTATTGCGTAGATTCTATGCACGAGTAGAACACAAGTAGTTGTGGGCGTTGGTTTGTTCAATTTGCTTACCGTTACTAGTCCTATCTGGTTTCGGCGTTATTGTGGGATGAAGCGGCCCGGACCGACCTTACACGTACACTTATGTGAGACAGGTTCCATCGACTGACATGCACTTGTTGCATAAAGGTGGCTAGCGGGTGCCAGTCTCTCCCACTTTAGTCGGATCAGATTCGATGAAAAGGGTCCTTATGAAGGGTAAATAGCAATTGGCATATCACCGTTGTGGCTTTTATGTAGGTAAGAAACGTTCTTGCTAGAAACCCATAGCAGCCACGTAAAACATGCAACAACAATTAGAGGACGTCTAACTTGTTTTTGCAGGGTATGCTATGTGATGTGATATGGCCAACAAAATGTGATGAATGATATGTGATGTATGAGATTGATCATGTTCTTGTAATAGGAATCACGACTTGCATGTCGATGAGTATGACAACCGGCAGGAGCCATAGGAGTTGTCTTAATTTATTGTATGACCTGCGTGTCAATGATAACATCATGTAATTACTTTACTTTATTGCTAACCGTTAGCCATAGTAGTAGAAGTCAACTTTGGCAAGACAACTTCATGAAGACACGATGATGGAGATAATGATGATGGAGATCATGGTGTCATGCCGGTGACGAAGGTGATCATGCCGTGCCTCAAGATGGAGATCAATTGCGCAAGATGATATTGGCCATATCATGTCACTTTATGATTTGCATGTGATGTTTGTCATGTTTACATCTTATTTGCTTAGAATGACGGTAGCATAAATAAGATGATCCCTCATAAAATTTCAAGAAAGTGTTCCCCTAACTGTGCACCGCTATGTAAAGTTCGTTGTTTCGAAGCACCATGTGATGATCGGGTGTGATAGATTCTAACGTTCGCATACAATGGGTGTAAGCCAGATTTACACATCAAAACACTTAGGTTGACTTGACGAGCCTAGCATGTACATACATGGCCTCGGAACACAAGAGACCGAAAGGTCGAACATGAGTCGTATAGTAGATACGATCAACATGAAGATGTTCACCGATGATGACTAGTCCGTCTCACGTGATGATCGGACACGACCTAGTTGACTCACATCATGTATCACTTTGATGACTAGAGGGATGTCTATCTGAGTGGGAGTTCACTAAATAATTTGATTAGATGAACTTAATTATCATGAACATAGTCTAAAAATATCTTTGCAATATGTCTTGTAGATCAAATGGCCCACGCTAATGTTGCCCTCAACTTCAACGCGTTCCCTAGAGAAAACCAAGCTGAAAGACGATGGTAGCAACTATACGGACTAGGTCCAGAACTTGAGGATCATCCTCATAGCTGCCAAGAAAGCATATGTCCTAGAAGCACCGCTAGGTGAAGCACCCATTTTCCCAGCAACTCAAGACGTTATGAACTCCTGGCAGTCACGTAGTGATGATTACTCACTGGTTCAGTGCGGCATGCTTTACAACTTAGAACCAGGGCTCCAAAAGTGTTTTGAGCAGCACGGAGCATATGAGATGTTCCAAGAGCTGAAAATGGTTTTCCAAGCTCATGCCCGGGTCGAGAGATATGAAGTCTCCGACAATTTCTACAATTGTAAGATGGAGGAAAATAGTTCTGTCAGTGAGCATATACTCACTATGTCCGGGTTACACAACCGTTTGTCTCAGTTGGGAGTTAATCTCCCAAATGACTCGGTCATTGACAGGATCCTCCAGTCGCTCCCACCTAGCTACAAGAGCTTTGCGACACTACTAGGGAAAAGGCTACTAGCAGCGTGGGCAAATTGGCTACTAGTAGCGCGGGTACCCGCGCTACTAGTATCGCGCTACAGCTAAAAGTTAGTAGTAGCGTGGGTGCAACCCGCGCTACTACTAAAAAGTTAGTTGTAGCGCGGATGCCTCCCACGCTACTACTATTTGAAGCCCGCGCTACTAATAACAGAATAGTAGTAGCGCAACTATTATAACACACGCTACTAGTATCTTAAATACTAGTAGCACACATTTCCCCCCACGCTACTACTAACAAATTAAGAATAAAAAATAAAAATTAGATGCAGCATTCATGGAAGAAGATCAGAGACACATCCATTCAAAATAAATTAAGGTCACAGGACCATCTTAACACTTGCACCATTCATGGATGCAATATTGAACATCTCAACTGCAAGAGATCACGTGATTCCATTTAACAGTAAACGCACACAACCAAAGTGGGTACCTTTCCTAGTGTTCCACCAACAGCCTAAAGATACCACTTCTCTAAATGTATCTACCAAGGCTCGGAGTTCAGATGCTGGTGGACCCCAATCCTCCCTCCCCCCAAACGATGGTATCGAGGTCCTCCACCTCGGCGACCTCCGGCGTCATGATCACCTGGATGATCATCTGTGCGACGCGGTCGCCGGGCTTCACGGCGAAGTCCACCTCCGAGTGGTTGAAGAGCACGACGCCCACCAGGCAGCGGTAGTCCGCGTCGATCACCCCTGTGGCCACATCGGGAAAGTGAAAACTTGTTAGTGCTCGTCGGCGTCCAAATCCAAAGAGGGTATTTTCTTACTTTTTAGCACATGCACATGAATCAATAGTAATAGCCAGAGGGTGGTCCTTACTTGTTGCACGAGACGTGAAGAAGGGCGGGTCCCTCCTTGTTGCACCTGAATGAATCATTGGGAGACATTGTCATGAGCCGTGAAGAAGGCTGGGTCCCTCCTTACGTAAATAGCTCAGGTGCCTAAAGTTGTAAGGAATCTTAATACAATGAACTCATAGTAGTGCATAATAACAAGAAAAAGAAAAAATAACCATGAATCCTAAATAAAAAGATCATTCTATGAGCTAGGTTGACAGTTTAAGCATCCTAGATGAAAGAATTACTAGGATTTGTTTATTCTTTAGTGCTGATCTCCACAGGCAGCTAGCAGTGTATGCTGATGCACAATGTACACATCGAACCCCGCAAAACCAAAAACATTTCTGAGTGAGCAACAAACCAACTGACTGCTCGACCCTAAAAACAAACATTTTTTTGTGACTTTCCCTCTCCATTAGTACAAAAGGCAGAGAAACAAACATTTTTTTGTGATTTTCATACTACAAAAGGCAGTAAAATAAACTAGAATTTTTTTGAGTTTTTTCGTGCGCTTCGAAAGACAATACATAGAGCAAATAAACGGAATCCTCTCGAGATCTTTCTTTCTCCGTGGTGATTTGCGAACACCGCTGCCAGCCTACATATATGGAGTAATTCTCAGAAAATGTATGCTTGGAGTATCAACGGTTCCTGTTTAAAATGATGAGAAAGATATATGTCTTGTGCATGCAGACTGGTAATGAATTTTTTTTACAGTTGATTGGAAATTCTTGTTATTCAACCTAATCTAAAAAGTGAAAAAGACAAGGAGCGTACGCACCTTGACTCCCACAGGTGGAAATACACGGCTAGCTTAGCTCAATCAGAATACTATGGTTTCTACAAAACTGTAGTTTCGGAAACTGTGAGGTGTTTGGCTAAACCAACAACAGTAGTTTCATAAACACTTGTATTCCTGATACAGTGTTTTTTTCTAAAATCCTAAGACTAACGACTGTGATGTAAGATGCCACCAAAAAATGTATCTCCATCTTGAAATTTAGATTTTATTGACACTATACATAGGTCAGAAAAACACTGTAATTCAAGCAAAAAACAGTAGCTTTGCTTAAGAACATGATACTGAGTACTTACAATTATCTTAAAATTTCAGAATCAAGAAGCCGAAGGAAACAAAGGCGGAGTAAGAATGCGAGGATGAGTCATACCTGCAAGATGAAGAGCGTGCATCCCTTCATGTAAGCCAAAAATAGCTTGTTGTGAAAAAGAAAACAAAGATCAGGTTTTTGTATCTAAATGGTTTGTAAAATATTGTATTTACAGAATGGGACGTACACATTTACTGTACTTCTTTATAATGGGGCACAAAACTGATAAGAATACAAAAATATTCAGGTAAACTAGAAGTGACACATTACTGAAAATTATAGTCCAAAACCACTTTAAATTCAGGCAACCAAAAAGAGAAGGAATACACATTACTGGGCAAAAATGCACATTAAATTACAGTGCATATTTTCAGTCTAAATAAATGCTAGTTCTGTATTACTAACAGAGTGGCTTTGCGAATTGAATTGCATAGAAATTTTGATTAGAACAAAGTATGCTACTATTAGCAGCCTGCACACAAGTACTAGCAGTTATTTTCAAATCCTAGAAAATGACCTACAGGTATTGTGTCACATTAACCCTATCAAATTTGATTAGAATAAAGTACATGCCTGATAAGAGTAGCACATTAACCCTATCAAATCCTAGAAAATGACCTACGGGGAGTGTGTCACATTAACCCTATCAAATCCTAGAAAATGACCTACGGAGGTCGATCGTCGCAGCAGGCGGCGGCCGAGCCGACGGTTTGTTTGAGTCAAAGCAACGTTGTCGTCTCGCCTCCCATTTAACCGTTAGACTCACATTAGTACATTACAGAGAGAAACAAAAACACCAAGTAGTACCAGAATTATGAAAGCCACTCTTACCTTACTTGGTCATTTTGTCAAACACCTTCCGTGCGACAAAGAGCTTGCACCGCCCAAGATAGCACGGTCTTCAGTTGGTTGTGCATCTTCTTCCGCTCACACAGGATACAAACAAGACAATGTTGTCAAGTCCAGCAATCATACAGTCAAGATAAACAAATCGTCACTTTAGAATTTCATTTCCTAGTGCAGACACTACATCAACCATCAGGTGTGATTTGGCATCGAATTTTCACTGCCGACAGGGACGACAGGCGAAAGGAAACACTGCGTGTCATGTTAGTCCATGCTCCGATAAGCAGAATGTTCTTAAGGGCATTCTTCACGTATGTGCGCTTTTCTCGGACGTTGAACCGGATACGAGGCTGCAAAAAATAATTACAGAACCATGGTCAAGCTCACATCCCAAATAGTTTTATTGAATACGCCAAGCATATGCTACTGTACTTGGCATTTGGCAAGCCCTCAGGCACTCAATTTTTTGTGGGTGAAATTAAAGGAACCCCCAATTTGAATTTCATTATGAAATTGAGGTAGACCTCAAATGTGCAGTGGACCTGAAAATGCACAGCACAATAGAGCTTCCATTGTTGAAGCATGCAAACTAATCACCCTGCTAAGCTGACTGTGATGATGATCCCGTGAAGTAAATATTCCTCTTTTACAGCCTAGCCAGCTCTCCTAGCCTATCTAGTATAGCAATCCTAACGGCATTTGGAGAGCAAGAACTGAACTGGATGCGTGGATCGAATTGATTCGTCATCAGGAAAAAAGAAAGAGGGAGAAAGAGATGGATGGGGAAAGTCAGGGTGGGCGCACCGTGGACTTTGAGAGCGCCGCGGCGGTGGAGTGGAAGGACGCCGACGCTGCCGCTGCCGCCGCCGCGCCCTTTCTTGCAGCTGCTTGCATCCCGGGAGAAGAGGATGGGAGCGGGAGTGTGTGTGTTGGGGTCATCTTCTTGGCTGTGGCCTCCGCTTCTCCTTGCGGCACGCCTCTCGGCGTCCTCCTCTGGCCAGCGTCTGGCATCCCATGACTTGTGACATGACTACCACCAGTATCGTCGCCCAGCGTCGGTGCCTTGAGGCCGACCCGTCTGCCGGAGGAGACGGCGAGGGACAGGCTGGGGAGGCGGCAGCCTGGGTGGAGAGGGAGAGGGAGGCGGTGGCAGCAGCAGGTGGTGCTTGGTGGGGACGCCATGCGCGGGGAAAAAAGGAGAGGAAGAGCGGCGGAGTGGTCGAGGGGAACTTGGGCTTTGGCCTCCGCCTATATGTGTATACATGCGTCTGTGGTTCTATAGTAGTAGCGCTGGGTTTATACCCCACGCTGCTACTACGGCATTGTCACGGGAGGCACGATGAAGACCACATAGTAGTAGTGCGGGGTTTACAAACCGCGCTACTACTATCAACTTAGTAGTAGCGTGGGTTTATAACCCGCGCTACTACTACTGCTTGTCCGGGCGGGCGCGGTGGAGAACACTTAGTAGTAGCTTGGGTTTATACCCCGCGCTACTGCTATCAACTTAGTAGTAGCGTGGGTTTACAACCCGCGCTACTACTAATTAGCAGTAGCGCCTCTTTTTGTGCCGCGCTGCTGCTAAGATTCTGTGTATAAGGTTTTCCCTAGTAGTGTGATGAACTACAATATGCAAGGGATGGAGAAGTCCATTCCCGAGTTATATTCAATGCTGAAATCAGCGGATGTGGAAATCAAAAAGGAACATCAAGTGTTGATGGTGAATAAGACCACTAGTTTCAAGAAAGGCAAGGGTAAAAAGAACTTCAAGAAGGACGGCAAGGGAGTTGCCGCTACCGTAAATCAGTTGCCGGGAAGAAGCCAAAAAATGGACCCAAGCCCGAGACTCAGTGCTTTTATTGCAAGGGAAATGGTCACTGGAAGCGGAACTGCCCCAAGTATTTAGCGGACAAGAAGGCCGGCAACACCAAAGGTATATGTGATATACATGTTATTGATGTGTACCTTACCAAGACTCGTAGTAGCTCCAGGTATTTGATCTTTGATGCGGTTGCTCATATTTGTAACTCAAAACAGGAGCTGGGGAATAAACGGAGACTGGCGAAGGACGAGGTGACGATGCGCATCGGGAATGGTTCCAAGGTCGATGTGATCGCCGTCGGCATGCTACCTCTACATTTACCTAGGGGATTAGTTTTAAACCTCAATAATTGTTATTTAGTGCCAGCTTTGAGCATGAACATTGTATCTGTATCTCGTTTAATGTGAGATGGCTACTCATTTAAATCCTAGAATAATGGTTGTTCCATTTATATGAGAGATATGTTTTATGGTCATGCCCCGCTGGTCAATGGTTTATTCTTATTGAATCTCGAACGTGATGTTACACATATTCATAGTGTGAATACCAAAAGATGTAAGGTTAATAATGATAGTCCCACATACTTGTGGCACTGCCGCCTTGGTCACATTGGTGTCAAACGCATGAAGAAACTCCATGCAGATGGAATTTTGGAGTCTCTTTATTATGAATCATTTGACACATGCGAACCATGCCTCATGGGCAAGATGACCAAGACTCCGTTCTTCGGAACAATGGAGCGAGCAACCGACTTGTTGGAAATCATACATACTGATGTGTGTGGTCCAATGAGCGTTGAGGCTCGCGGTGGCTATTGTTATGTCCTCACCCTCACTGATGACTTAAGTAGATATGGGTATGTCCACTTAATGAAACACAAGTCTGAGACCTTTGAAAAGTTCAAGGAATTTCAGAGTGAGGTGGAGAATCAACATGACAGAAAAATAAAGTTCTTACGATCAGATCGTGGGGGAGAATAATTGAGTCACAAGTTTGGTACGCACTTAAGGAAATGTGGAATTGTTTCACAACTCACGCCGCCTGGAACACCTCGGCGTAACGGTGTGTCCAAACATCGTAATCGTACTCTATTGGATATGGTGCGATCTATGATGTCTCTTACCGATTTATCGCTATCATTTTTGGGGATACGCTTTAGAGACAGCCACCTTCACTTTAAATAGGGCACTGTCTAAATCCGTTGAGACAATACCGTATAATTATGGTTTCGGAAGAAACCTAAGCTGTCATTTCTAAAAGTTTGGGGATGCGATGCTTGTGTCAAGAAACTTCAACCTGGAAAGCTCGAACCCAAGTCGGAAAAATGGGTCTTCATAGGATACCCTAAGGAAACCATTGGGTATACCTTATACCTCATATCCGAAGGCAAGATCTTTGTCGCCAAGAATGGATCCTTTCTGGAGAAAGAGTTTCTCTCGAAAGAAGTTAGTGGGAGGAAAGTAGAACTTGATGAAGTACTACCTCTTGAACCGGAAAGTAGCGCAGCTCAGGAAGATATTTCTATGGTGCCTGCACCGACTAGAGAGGAAGTTAATGATGATGATCAAGGAACTTCGGATCAAGTTGCTCTTGAACCAGAGGGTCCACAAGGACACGTTCCACACCAGAATCGTATGGCAACCCTGTCCTGGAAATCATGTTGTTAGACAATGGTGAACCTTCAAACTATGAAGAAGCGATGGCGGGCCCAGATTCCAAAAAATGGCTTGAAGCCATGAATGTATGAAAACAAAGTATGGATTTTGATAGACTTGCCTAATGATCGGCGAGCGATAGAAAATAAATGGATCTTTAAGAAGAAGACTGACGCGGATGGTAATGTGACCATCTATAAAGCTCGGCTTGTCGCTAAGGGTTACCGACAAGTTCAAGTGGTTGACTACGATGAGACCTTCTCACCCGTAGTGAAGCTGAAGTCTGTCCGAATCATGTTAACAATTGCCGCATTCTATGATTTTGAGATATGGCTAATGGACGTCAAAACGGCATTCCTTAACGGTTTCCTTAAGGAAGAATTGTATATGATGCAGCTGGAAGGTTTTGTCGATCCTAAGAATGCTAACATGATATGCAAGCTCCAGCGCTCCATCTATGGGCTGGTGCAAGCATCTCAGAGTTGGAACATTCGCCTCGATGAAATGATCAAAGCGTTTGGGTTTATGCGCACTTATGGAGAAGCTGCGTTTACAAGAAAGTGAGTGGGAGCTCAGAGCATTTCTCATATTATATGTGGATGACATACTATTGATGGGAAATGATATAGAACTTTTGGAAAGCATAAAGGCCTACTTGAATAAGTGTTTTTCAATGAAGGACCTTGGAGAAGCTGCTTACATATTAGGCATCAAGATCTATAGAGATAGATCGAGATGCCTCATAGGTCTTTCACAAAGCACATACCTTGATAAGATATTGAAGAAGTTCAATATGGATCAGTCCAAGAAGGGGTTCTTGCTTGTATTGCAAGGTGTGAAATTGAGCACGGCTCAAAGCCCGACCTCGGCAGAAGATAGAGAAAAGATGAGTGTCATCCCCTATGCCTCGGCCATAGGGTCTATTATGTATGTCATGCTGTGTGCCAGACCTAATGTAAACCTTGCCGTAAGTTTGGTAGGGAGGTACCAAAGTAATCCCGGCATGGAACACTGGACAGCGGTCAAGAATATCTTGAAGTACCTGAAAAGGACTAAGGATATGTTTCTCGTTTATGGAGGTGACGAAGAGCTCGTTGTAAAGGGTTACGTCGATGCTAGCTTCGACACAGATCTGGATGACTCCAAGTCACAAACCGGATAAGTGTATATTTTGAATGGTGGGGCAGTAAGTTGGTGCAGTTGCAAGCAAAGCGTTGTGGCGGGATCTACATGTGAAGCGGAGTACATGGCAGCCTCGGAGGCAGCACATGAAGCAATATGGATGAAGGAGTTCATTATCGACCTAGGAGTTATTCCCAATGCATCGGGCCCGATGACTCTCTTCTGTGACAACGCTGGTGCTATTGCCCTTGCCAAGGAGCCCAGGTTTCATAAGAAAACCAGGCATCTCAAGCGTCACTTCAACTCCATTCGTGAAAATGTTCAAGATGGAGACATATATATTTGTAAAGTGCATACAGATCTGAATGTCTCAGATCCGTTGACTAAACCTCTTCCACGAGCAAAACATGATCAACACCAGAACTCCATGGGTGTTCGATTCATCACAATGTAACTAGATTATTGACTCTAGTGCAACTGGGAGACTGTTGGAAATATGCCCTAGAGGCAATAATAAAATGGTTATTATTATATTTCCTTGTTCACAATAATTGTCTATTGTTCATGCTATAATTATATTGATCGGAAACCGTAATACATGTGTGAATACATAGACCACAACATGTCCCTAGTGAGCCTCTAGTTGACTAGCTCGTTCATCAATAGATGGTCATGGTTTCCTGACCATGGACATTGGATGTCATTGATAACGGGATCACATCATTAGGAGAATGATGTGATGGACAAGACCCAATCCTAAGCATAGCACAAGACCGTGTAGTTCGTTTGCTAAAAGCTTTTCTAATGTCAAGTATCATTTCCTTAGACCATGAGATTGTGTAACTCCCGGATACCGTAGGAATGCTTTGGGTGTACCAAACGTCACAACATAACTGGGTGGCTATAAAGGTGCACTACAGGTATCTCCAAAAGTTTCTGTTGGGTTGGCATGAATCGAGACTGGGATTTGTCACTCTGTATGACGGAGAGGTATCTCTGGGCCCACTCGGTAATGCATCATCATAATGAGCTCAATGTGACTAAGTAGTTAGTCACGGGATCATGCATTATGGAACAAGTAAAGTGACTTGCCGGTAACGAGATTGAACGAAGTATTGGAATAGCGACGATCGAATCTCGGCCAAGTAACATACTGATTGACAAAGGGAATTGTGTACGGGATTGATTGAATCCCTGACATCGTGGTTCATCCGATGAGATCATCGTGGAACATGTGGGAGCCAACATGGGTATCCAGATCCTGCTGTTGGTTATTGGCCGGAGAGCTGTCTCGGTCATGTCTGCATGATTCCCGAACCCGTAGGGTTTACACACTTAAGGTTCGGTGATGCTAGAGTTGATATGGGAATTAGTACGCAGTTACCGAATGTTGTTTGGAGTCCCGGATGAGATCCAGGACATCATGAGGAGTTCCGGAATGGTACGGAGGTAAAGATTTATATATGAGAAGTCCAGGTTCAGTCACCGGAATAATTTCGGGGATTATAGGTATTGTACCGGGATCACCGAAAGGTGTCCGGGGGTCCACCGGGTGGGTCCAACTTCCACGGGGGACTTAGTGGTCCGAACAAGGGTGGGAACCAGCCCCCCCTAGGGCCCAAGGCGCCTAGGGTTGAAAACCCTAGGGGGTGGGGGCGCCCCCCACCAACTTGGGGGGCACGCTCCCCCCTTGCCCCCCCCCCTAGATGAGATCTAAGGGGGCCGGCCCCCTCTCCCCTTCCCCCTATAAATAGTGGGGGGTGGGAGGGCTGCCATACCCTTCCCCTGGCGCAGCCCTTCCCGTCCCCAACACCACCTCCTCCTCCACAGTGCTTGGCGAAGCCCTGCCGGAGAACTGCAAGCTCCTCCACCACGCCATCGTGCTGCCAGAGATCTCCCTCAACTTCTCCTCTCCCCTTGCTGGATCAAGAAGGAGGAGACGTCCCCGGGCTATACGTGTGTTGAACGCGGAGGCGCCGTCCGTTCGGCGTTAGATCGGATCTTCCGCGATTTGAATCGCCGCGAGTACGACTCCCTCATCCATGTTCTAGTGACGCTTCTGCTTTGAGATCTTCAAAGGTATGAAGATGATCGTCCTCTCCCTATATTGTTGCTAGAATCTCCATAGATTGATCTTGGTGATGCGTAGAAAATTTTGAATTATTGCTACGTTCCCCAACATGGATATCATTGTAGATTTTCTCGACGGGGTGGTCTCTAGCAACTCTTGCTCGAACTCGTGAGAGTTTTTGTTTTGGTCGGGGTGGAACATCTTCTTCATCATCTCGTTCTTCTTCTTGGCCTTCATCGTTGTTGACGTTGTCGTTCTCCCGTCGTGGTGGAGAAGGAGGTTGACGTGGTTCATCTTGGTGTACTTCCTTGTTTTCTTCATCTTGGTGTGTCCCACTTGTGGATGCTTCCATATCAACTCTTGGTTCACCTTGTCGTGAGGTAGAAGCTTCCACTTGGATGGACAAGGTACTCTCCTTCTCCTCCGTTGGACGAACCTTGCCAATAGACAAGTCTTGGATTGCTTCCGAAGGATTTTATCTCCTACATCAATTGGCAATTGCTCTACTTGCGAGCTGTTAGATTCATCAAACTTCACATCTACCATTTCTTCAACCTTTTGGGTGAAATTGTTGTAGACACGGTAAGTGTGAGAGTTTGATCCATAACCAAGTAGGAATCCCTCATGAGATTTAGGAGCAAATTTAGAACGACGATGCTTATCCAGAATGTAGCACGTTGAGCTGAATACTCGAAAATATCAAACTTGGGGTTTGTTACTGGTGAGGAGCTCGTATGCCATCTTGCCGAGTAGCTTGTGAAGATACAAGTGATTTGTTGCATGACAAGCTGTCTCAACCGCTTCCGCCCAAAAGTGCTTCGGCGTCTTGTACTCATCAAGCATCATCTCACCATTTTGATGAGCGTCCGGTTCTTCCTCTCAACAACTCCATTTTGTTGAGGTGTGTACGTAGCTGAGAACTCATGTGAAATCCCTTCTTCGTCAAGAAAGGTGTCCACATTTGCGTTCTTGAACTCCGTTCCGTTGTCACTGCGAACCTTCTTGATCTTCACTTAAAATTGATTTTGGGCCTTCCTAGCGAAGTTTTTGAAGATCTTTTGGACCTGCGATTTATCATCGAGAAAGAACACCCACATAAACCTTGAAAAATCATCAACTATAACTAGACCAAAAGAATTTCCATCGAGACTTTTGTAAGCGTAGGGACCGAAAAGATCCATGTGAAGTAGCTCGAGCGGCCTCCTTGTGGCCATGATGTTCTTCACGGGATGCCTTCCTCCAACCTGTTTACCTGCTCAAGCATTGCAAAGTCTATCCTTATCAAATATGACATCTTTGATACCAAGGATATGATCACCTTTAATAAGCTTGTCAAGGTTTCGCATGCCCACATGACCTAACCGTCTATGCCACAACCAACCATTAGATGATTTAGAAATTAAGCAAGTTCTAGGTTGAGCCTTTTTAGTGAAATCAACAATATATAGATCACCTTTGCGTATGCCGGTAAAGACCATTTTATGATTATCTCTACGAAACACTTGGCAATCTACTTCGGTAAATAGAACATTGAAGCCAAAGTCAGCTAGTCTAGAAACAGAAAGCAGATTATAGCCAAGGGATTCAACGAGCATGACATTTTGTATGGAGCTATGATGTGAGATGGCCACCTTACCGAGGCCAACCACCTTACCCTTTGAGTTATCACCAAAAGTGACATACTTTCGAGGGTCGCTGCTTTCAAAGAAGCTCACGAAACATATCTTTATCTCCGGTCATGTGATCGGTACATCCACTATCAAGAACCCATTCCTTTCCTCCTGCCATGTATCCCCAAAGATTTGCCATAAGACCAAAGTGTCTCATTGCATCATCAAGATCAAAGTCACTATCATCATCCTCATCATAGTGTCCATGTTCAACATCGTCCTGAGGTGGATCAATTCCTAGAGAGGGTGATTCATTAGAGTGAGTTTGACAATGATCTTCTTTATGAATTCTAATAGCTTCCGAAATAATATTGCTAATAATTCCAACATCTCCTTTGGCACGCATAAGATTTGTAAGCTCAAATAGACAATCACCAAACTTAGGATCATTGGAATTCATCTTACTCAGGGCAATAGACTTATGAAGAATTTCATCTAGATTTTGCAAGGAATGATTTGAAACCATTCCTCCAGAAATTTCCATATGGTGTAGGCACACTTAAGAGTAGGCAAGCAACCTATCAAGTTTCTAGGCAAACCTCTAGTGATAAGATTAATAGTTCTAAGATTGTGAATCATGTCAATTGACTCATCAAGGGTAGGATGCATAAGATCAACATGAGGTGCACAAGGGCTAGTAATGTACTTGTTCAAATGATATTCATTGAAAATCACAAAGCATCTCATTTTTCCACTCATGAAAGTAATCTACATCGAGTATAGGCACTCTATGTCTAAGACTCCCCAAAGTAGACTCATCCATCTTCCTCCAATGGTGTTTAAACCAAAGCAATGGAGACCAATACGCTGATACTAATTGAAAGGATCGAGAAGAGGTGTCTAGAGGGGGGGTGATTAGACACTCAACACACAAAGTTGGCAGCTTTTAAGTTTTTCAAGTTTGGGTGGAGTTTAAGCAAGTTTAACCATTCACAATACGAATTAAGCAAGCATGCAAAGAGTATATGAGCAGCGGAAAGTAAAGCATGCAACTTGCAAGAAAGTAAAGGGATGGGATTGGAGTGTGCAAATGAAATTGGAGACATGGATGTTTTTGTCGTGATTCCGATAGGTGGTGCTATCGTACATCCACGTTGATGGAGACTTCAACCCACGAAGGGTAACGGCTGCGCGAGTCCATGGAGGGCTCCACCCATGAAGGGTCCACGAAGAAGCAACCTTGTCTATCCCACCATGGCCATCGTCCATGAAGGACTTGACTAGGGTAGATCTTCATGAAGTAGGCGATCTCCTTGCCCTTACAAACTCCTTGGTTCACTCCACAATCTTGTTGGGGGCTCCCAAGTGACACCTAACCAATCTAGGAGACACCACTCTCCAAAAGGTAATAGATGGTGTGTTGATGATGAACTCCTTGCTCGTGTGCTTCAAATGATAGTCTCCCCAACACTCAGCTCACTTTCACAGGATTGGATTTGGTGGAAAGATGATTTGAGTGGAAAGAAACTTGGGGAAGGCTAGAGATCAAGATTCATATGGTTGGATTGGAATATCTTGGTCTCAACACATGAGTAGGTGTCTCTCTCTTCGAAAATGAGTAGTGGAAGTGTAGGCACGTTCTGATGGCTTCCCTCACGAATGAGGAGAGGGTGGAGCGGTATATATGGCCTCCACACAAAATCTAACCGTTACACACAATATACCAAACTCGGTGGGACCGAATCAGAAAACTCGATCGGACCAATTCAGTACATAAGGTGACCGTTAGGCAATTTCGGTGGGACCGATATGATCAACTCGGTGGGACCGATGTGCAAGGGTTAGGGTAAAACCTCATCTCGGTTTGACCGAGTGCACAACTTGGTGGGACCGATTTGGCAATAAGCAAAACAGAGAGTTGGTCAGGCAAATTCGGTGTGACCGATTATGTATTCTCGGTGGGACCAAAAATATTGCAATAGACAACAGAGAGTTTGCAAGCCCATCTCGGTGAGACCGAGATCCCATCGGTATGACCGAACTGATTAGGGTTTCTGGAAGTGGCTAAGTCAAATGAACTCGATGGTGCCGGATGGATCAAATCGGTGGGGCCGAGTTTGACTTTTGGTTTTGGACATATGTGGATATGAGAAAGTGGTTGAGGGCTTTGGAGCATATCACTAAGCACTTTGAGCAAGCAAGCCATTAAGCAACATCTCATGCCCTTTTAATAGTATTGGCTTTCCTATAGACTCAATGTGATCTTGGATCACTAAAATAGAAAATGTAGAGTCTTGAGCTTTGAGCTTGAGCCAATCCTTTGGCCTTAGCATCTTGAAGGGGTTCCACATCCTCTTGTCCATGCCACTCCACTGTTGGGCTTATCTGAAATATACTAGATGAAAGTATTAGTCCAAAAAGAGATATGTTGACATTAATTACCAAAATCACCCAGGGAGCACTTGTGCTTTCACCTTCGGAGACGGCATCATCATTGACATGCTAGATTAGATACTTCACCAACACAAGATGGTGGAATTACCTGCAAAATTGAGTGCCTTCTTCTAATTTCTGTACTATACCCTTTAAATTCAAACATGGTGAAAAACACATTCAAAGGGAGTTTTAATCAAGCCCTGGTAGCCTTCGCCTCCTCCTCCTCCTCCAGAACAAATCTAGGGTTTGTGCCTCTCACCGGCGCTGCCACAGGCCCGCCTCGTCTCCAGTGGCCTTAGGGCCATGGGGGCGCGGTGGATCTTGGCAAGGGCCGGCAGGAGGGCTTCGTTGTTAGTCGTTCCTTCATGTTTTTTTAGGCTTTGTGTCCTGCTTAGGAAGACGAGACGGTGGCGGCTACCTGAAGATGGAATAAAGGTCTCCCCGCCAAGACCCTATTCCGGTGGTGCGTCTAGCATTGTTGGTGGGCATGTGGAGGTGTATCTCCGTCGGATCTGTCCTCGGTGGATTTGCTTGGATCTGGTTGTTGTTTGTCTATGTTCGTGTATCTTCGGGTTGGATCCTTTCGATTTACGTTATTCTTCATCGGCGGCGCGTCTTCGGCTCGCTTCAGTGCTTGTAGTTGTCGCTAGGTGGTCTATGGATCTGGATGTAATTTTTATTATGTTTAGTGTTTGTTGTACTGCCATGATTGAAGATGAATAGATCAAAAGTTTTCTCGTAAAAAAATAAATAAATTCAAACATGGTGTTGCACAAAAAAAAGTAAACTAAGACAGAGCAAGGAGGGAAGAAAGGTCTGCTGCTCCTGGCCATTCTCGATGTCTCGTGCGCGCTTGCGAGATGCCGCCGCCGCCGAAGTTGCTTCCACTTCTTCGGCCTCCTTCCCTAAATCCATCACTTGCGGGTGGTGAGTGATAATCTCCAAGTGCAGGGAATCATCGTAGCAATTCCCAAAGGTGGAAGTGAGAAGTATGGAGTGTCAAACCCACAAGGAGCTAAAGGCAAGATCAATATTCTCTCAAGTCATATCTGCCACTGATACGACTCTATGTACACCGAACGTTAGCTTCCAACTAGAAATGAGAAACAAAACTACGTTGTGGGTATGAAGAGGATAACTTTGCATGATATTGGAGAGCTAAAATATAAAATTAGGTGATGTTATCATAGAGTTAGAATATATTACTTAAGTATTATAATTAGCGAGTGTGGAATAATGATGGGTCGGTGTGCGGAATTATCCTAGGCAATTGTTAACAAGACCGGTGGTCGTCATTGCAATTTCATATGAGGGAGAGGCATAAGCTAACATACTTTCTCTTCTTGGATCATATGCACTTATGATTGGAACTCTAGCAAGCATCTGCAACTATTAAAGATCATTAAGGTAAAACCCAACCATAGCATTAACAATATCAAGTCCCCTTTATCCCATACGCAACAACCCCCTTACTCGTGTTTATGCTTCTGTCACTCAAGTAACCCACTATAAGCGAATCATGAACGTATTGCAACACCCTACAGTGGGAATCCCTCACGCTATGCCGACACGGAGGGCACAATAGGACAGCACCAAAATAAAACATACAACTCATACCAATCTAGATCATCAATCAACCCAAAGACAAAGGATATCTACTCAAAACATCATAGGATGGAAACACATCATTGGATCATAATATGTGGCGTAAAGCATCATGTTCAAGTAGGGATTACAGCGGGGTGCGGGAGAGTGGACTGTGTAAAAGAGATGAGGATGGTGATGATGATGGTGAAGTTGATGAAGACGATCATCGAGGCGATGATTCCCCTCCCGATGGCATTCCGACGCCACTGAGAGAGAGGAGGAGAGGTTCTCCCCCTTGTGCTTCCTCCTCCATGGGCTCCCCCTGGATGGGGAGAGGTTCCCCCTTTGGTCCTTGGCCTTCATGGCGATGATGGCCCCTCCGGGATCCTTCCCCATGGCCTCCGGTGATGATGGCCGCTCCGGCAGGGTGCCAGAGAGGGCCTAGATTAATTTCTCGTGGCTACAGAGGCTTGCGGCGGCGGAACTTCCGATCTAGGTTATTTTCTGGAGGTTTGGGCATTTATAGGAGAGGTTGGCATCGAGAAAAAGTTAGGAGGCCCCACGGGAAGTCCACGAGGCACAGGGGCGCGCCCTCCACCCTCGTGGGGCCCACGGGACTCCCCTCCAGTAACTCTTTGTTCCATTATTTTTTACATTTTCTAGAAAAATTCTCTGTTGATTTTCAGCGCATTCCGAGAACTTTTATTTCTGCACAAAAACATCACCACGGTAGTTCTGCTGAAAACAGCGTCAGTCCGGGTTAGTTCTAATCAAATCATACCAAAATCATATAAAACTGTTGTAAACATGGCATGAATATTTCATAAATTATAGATACGTTGAAGACGTATCAGTGAGCAGAGGGCGGGTTGAGCAACGGAGGAGGGAGCGTAAAAAAGGCTAAGATTGAGAATTCAGGAATTGCTGAAGAATTCATCGATATAGCTTCAGGTCGGCATGAAGGAGGGACGTCCAATGGGGGGATGTAAGGAGCTGTGGAGTGGGAGGCGAGCAATTCAACGTGGAGGAGGAGGTGTCCAACGGCGACGCTAGGCAACAACAATACTATTGTAGTGGCTCGATCAATCGGTCGCTCATGTGGGAATTTCCTATTTGACGCTTATTGCTACAAGTTATCGCCACCCACGTGCGCTTGCCACTGCCCGCTCATCGGAGCGAGTTTGCACCGCCACCGATTGAGTCCAGACTACGGGCGTCCACGACAACTGTGGCCGCTTGATTTCAGTTGTTGTCGCTGCCACTAGATTCAAATGTTATCGTGTGGTGATGTTCGCACATGAAAACGTCACTGTGTACCTCCAACGCTGAGGGTGATGCACCGCTGCTTATGTCGAAGAAGACCCGTCCGAAAGCATGGTACGCAAGCAATTCGGCGGATGCTTTTCAGGACCCCAAACCCCACGCGCCTGGGAGGGACCCCGTATGAACGCGCGGCAGCTATGGGCTGCCCTAGGTCGGTTCGCCCGCCCCTAGAGCCTCGAGCATCGCTGCCCTTCAACATGAAGAAGGAACGAAGAACGAGAGAAAAAGAACCAAGGAGAGATGTAAAACTAGGGTAAAAAGTAGGTGGGTTTTGCAAATGTGTGTTGTTCAATCGGTCGTCACCTCTCATCTATTTATGAGGCAGTTGGACTTCCCGTACAAGAAAAAGACTAAAAATTCCGTCCAAAACAACAAAATTCTAACCTAACTCGGACAGGAATCTTTGGCAATTTTCCAGATCAACTCGGTCTCACCGATTGGTTTGTTTCGGTCCCACCGAGTGAAAGTGGCCAACTCTCTGTAACTTTCTGTAATTTCCCAGATCAACTCGCTCTCACCGATTGGTTTGCTTCGGTCCCACCGAGTGAACGTGGCCAACTCTCTGTAACTTTTTGTAATTTTCAAGATCAACTCGGTCTCGCCGAGTCAAATCAACTCGGTTCATCTGAAATGACTGTGCAGCTTCTGTTTCCAACCTTGTTTTGCCCTCACACATTGCATACGACCTCGAATTAAGACAATTTTTATATCAAAAACAACTGTTTTCAACGAGATGTGCAACTTTCATGTTGAAACATTTTCCATCAGAGGCCATCTTAATTGAGTTTCAAGCCATTCTTTAATCTGATGTCAACACGAGCATCCCTGAACTCGTCATAACTATTGCATCCGAGCTCCGTTTTAGACCACCTTCATATCCATCTCGATCTTCTTAAAGAAAACCATCTGGAGGTGACCTCCAACCATAATTTTAAATTAATCTTGACATAGCTTTAATCAACTTTTATGATTGTGCCATCAACAGCTGCCGCTCGAGGACATCCATGGGGCGATCTTAGCTGTTGCTCGAGTCCAGGAGTCCACGCACGTTGCTTCTCCATCTCACAAGTACCCCTGATCAGTAGAGCCAGCTAACAAAACTGGCGCTCACGCGCATGCTCTCATGGGTCGGCCTGCAGGAAGCTTCTCACTCGCTAGATTTTTACAGTTGGACAGGTTTGGCCAGGTTGACAGTTGCCTCAAAAAGAAAGAAAAAAATGTTTCTAGATCGACTTTTGAAATATTATTAATTTGAAAAATCGTAATTTAAAAAAAATCATGAATTTGAAAAAATTTCACAAAGTTTAAAAAGGTTCATGAATTTGAAATAAGTTCATCATTTTTCAGAAAAAAAATCGCACAATTTAAAAACCTCCATGGTTTCAAAAAAGTTCACATTTTTAGAAAAAGTTCGTGAAATTTGGAAAGAATTCATGAATTTAAAAATATTACTGAATTTTAAAAATTTCACGAATTTCAAAATTTTCACTACTTTGATAAAAGTTCACGACTTGAAAAAGTTCGTTAAAAAAGTTTGCAAAAATGCAAAAAGTTCACGAATTAAAATAAAACTTAGACTTGAAGAAAGTTCAAGAAAAATTGATAAATGATCACGAACTTGCAAAAAGTTCGTGAATTTTTTCGTGATTCTGGGCCAACAAGATCACGAATGTGCAAGTTGTTCATGATTTTTATAAAAAGTTCGTGAATCTGGGCCAACAAGATCTGGGCGACCTCTCGCCTCCTAGATCTTGGGCGGATCTAGAAGGCCCAAGAAACAATGGCTTACTCGTCCCGACCCATCATCTCAGAACTGGCCAAACGGGCCGGCCCGGCACGGCACGGCCCAGCCCGTGCTAATCGTGCCTGGCCCGGCACGGCCCGCCGTGGCACGTTTAATAGCCGGGCCGTGCCGTGCCGGCCCACGGGCGTGGCTCTCTGGCCCAGGCACGGCCCGCCGTGGCACGTTTAGCACGCTAGCCCAACAAACAACACACCCCTCAAAAAAAAAACGCACGCAGCGCGCAGGCACACTGAGACTGTGGGACAGACGCACCTCGCCCCTGCTCGCTCCCCTCGAGAAAAAAAAACCAACCTCGCCCCTGACCTCGGCCGCTCGGCTCGCGATCTCGCCGTCTCGCTGCGTACCTCGCCGTCGCTAGACGCCTAGGAGCCGCCCCTCCCCGCCCCGCCCGCCCGGCACCAGCGCGCCCCCTGGCGCCCTTGCAAGCCGGCGCCTGCCGCGCAGTCTGCTCTCCGCCGACTCCGGCACTCGGCCGGCAGCAAGCCAGCAACCCTGCCCGGCGTCCAGCCTTTAGCCCGATTTGAGGACTTGAGGCAAGTTTTCCACTGCGGCACTTGCCATTCCCCATTTTCTGATTTAGGGTTTGCTCTTTGCTCTCTATTGCATCAATCAGATGTAAGAGTCAAGTCTATTGCGTTAACTAAACGATCAGACTTGCTATCCAGTACATGAACACATACACATAATTTTGCTATCCAGTACATGAAAACCTGATCAGTAACATAATAGTGATTTGTCTGATGGTTTGCCACTCTAACAAATTAACAATGCCACATAGTCCTCTGTGAACTTCTCAAGGTATGTATTATGAAGGTTTCTCATGGAAAATTGAGAATTTTAGTATGTCTGTAAGACCATATTGATCTATTTTTATGTGCTATTGGTAAATTAATTAGAATGTTGCCATGTCATATTCATTGTCAACTTTTTTAGGTGGACCACCCTGTTCTGAAATCCTAGATCCGCCAGTGAGGTGAGCACGGTGCCACCGATAGGTATGTCCACATTCATTCTGTTCACCTTATGTCCTTTTTCTTATGGGTTAGATTAGGCGATGTGTATGCTGTTGATCTTGTGATGGGGAACTAGAGATTAGAAATGAGGCTGGTGGATTTGTCCGAGAATGGCTTCATGGCTTGATGCTCGCTGCCTTGCTTTGCTGTTGGTGGCTTGTGAAAATAACAAGAGGATTGCTGTTGTATTTCTCGGAGGCATAGACGCATAGCTCTGTTTAGGGGCTACTATTCGTAGCTTGCTATGTACTGTCTTCATAAATGATGCACCATGTCCCATTTCCCGTCGCTTGTTAGAGAAGATAGTTAAGACTTAAGAATAAGAGCTATCTCTAGAGCAGAGTTGGGGGGTTGAAATTTATGATAAAAGATTTTGGGGGGTTGAAATCTTTGTGATTTTCTCCATATGTCATGTTTGATTCATAGTATTGAAGTTTATGATTTTATCTTCTTCTAGAAATCATTTTTACTAAATTTTATAGAAAAAAATCCATTGAGTGAAACATCTAAATCCATATGTAATGTTTTAGGAACCAGACGGGTCAGAAACCACCAGTGAGTCAGCGATCCACCCTGCCGGTGTTCTGCTCTCACGGTGCTTTTCCCCCGCCCGACCCATGGCGCCGCCACTCGTCGCCATCGTCCGGCTCGCCACTGCCTCCCGTGTCTTGGTCCTTACTCTCTCTCTGCTCGCTCGCCTTCTCTTCCGCCCCTACGACACCTCCGCCTCCCTTCACCCACCTTGTCTCTCCTCCCCCTCCTTCCCCCCTTCTGCCTCCTCTTCTAATTCCACTGCTACCGCCACCGCCATCTCGTCCCTAGCTGTATGGGATGGTGTCCACTTCGCTCGCTCTGCCGAGTGCGGCTACGAGTATGAGCAGTCATTCGCCTTCCTCCCCCTCGTCCCAGCCTCAATCGCTCTACTCTCCCGGTCCCGTAAGTTGCTCGCCTCTAACTCAACTTCTCACCTTCTCATCGTTGAGGTGTGTGCTTGATCTGGTCTGGTGTTGGGTCATGGCCCCATTCTCCTTCTGCAGTGTTCGCGCCGCTGGTGCCGATGCTGGGGTACAGGGCCGTGCTTGTGATCTCTGGGCATGTTCTGAACAATGTGGCATTTGTTGCCGCCGCGGCCTATTTCTACAGGTGACTGACGTTCTTCAGCTACACACATGTGGTGTATTTATTTCAGTGTAGTTAGGATTTCTATGTTTAAGTATTTTTAGCGTTTAAGTGTTGTTTTAGGTTTTTGGATCAGGTCAACCGATATTCATTCTATCGGAGTCATGCTTGTGTGCATAATGGTCTACTAATGTTGGTGTGTTTAATCATCTGGATGCTTGATGTTTCAGACAGTCTTGGTATCCATCATAGTTTAATACTCCCTCCGGTCCATATTAATTGTCGCAGCTTTAGTACAACTTTAGTACAACGTTGTACTAAAGCTGCGACAATTAATTTGGATTGGAGGGAGTAATAGAGTTTGAGTAAATTGCAATAAAAAATCTGCCCTCAATTTTTAGTTGTAGTACATTCATTTCGAGTGCAGGACTGCCCATTTCTCGTTTCTAAATATTGCCAGTTGCACAACCACTGATGATTTTTCTCATGTCTATAATAAGATGTAGAGTCGCTTTGTCTAGTATTTATAATACGACTATTTGTTCTAACGTGAAAAAAGTGACCCTTTATTGTACTTCGTGCAGATTATCTGTGCTGATCTTGAAGGACTCAGGAGCGGCTTACCGTGCATCTGTTCTTTTTTGCTTCAATCCAGCTTCTGTGTTCTACTCATCACTGTAAACTTCTTTGCCTTTATGCCATGACGAATCATGTGCTAGCTATGACTGAACAGCAGCATGTTTCTGTTTTTTGTTTTTGTTTTGGCAGATATTCAGAAAGTCTTTATGCCCTTTTTTCGCTCGGAGGGCTGTTCTACCTGTTTTCCGGTGCTCGTACCGTTGCAATGATAATGCTCGCTCTATCTGGTTCAGCTAGGTCAAATGGAGCACTTAATGCTGGCTATATCTGTTTTGAGGCTTTGCTACAAGCATATGATGCTGCTATCCAGAAGAAAAGGCCCATGGTAAGCTTTCTTTGCCGGTTGCACTTCATGTTGTTGTGCACGGTGCTTACTATACTAGCTAACATGAAGAGGCCATATGGCTGAAGAGGCACCCAAAACTCGTGCGCATCCCAATATCCCATGCAATTTTTTCACCAGGAAGTTTAATTATTATTTTTCTCAAAAAGTGAAATGTAGTGATGATGTGAAATTTTGTGTGCATGTGAAAATAAAATCCCATGCGCGCTATAGAGTAGGACAAGTACTCATACGAGAGTACAATCTTCTTATTTTTTGTAGATGCCCGTATGATCAAAATTGTCCACAAAATTTTAGATGTACACATACTTTCACTTGTTTAACCAATGTGATGTTTTTGTTAAATGCCTTCTACATGACCTTATATGGTACTTCAACCTATGCTGATGTTTTCTTGGACTACATGAGTTGCTGTTGAGGGAATTATGCATGGTTTATAAGGCGGTAAATGACCTAAAGCGAGCACCACCCACTCTGACGCTTAAGCAGGCGCTTAAGCGCCTAAAGGGACATATTTCTAAGGCACTCCCAGGACGCCTTATCGCTTAAGCGTCTGAAGCAGGACGCATTATAAATAATAAAATTATGTGTACCTAACGGCATTACCTTTTTCTTTGGCCCAAGTGGGCAGTGCAGGCCCTTGTCACTGGATTTTTGCGCTCCACTTTTGTATTCCTACCATTCTTTGCCTTTCAAGCATATGGATATTTGAACATATGCGTACACGGGGACACGAATGAGCTGAGGCCATGGTGCGAAGCAAAACTGCCCCTTTTGTATAGTTTTATTCAGAGTCACTACTGGTAATTGTTTCATCTCATCTTTACCAACACCAGCTCAACAATTTATAATTTTCCCTTGAATTCTGTATTTTACCTTGGGATAGTGTTCTATTTTTCTTTGTCACAACTCGTATATCAATATGATTGTATGCTTAACAAGAGTTCTTGTGAGTTATAAGGAGCTACCATTTCTCTTATACAGCCATGATAATTACATATTCATCTTTTGTGGAGAATGATATGTCTGTTCTTTCGTCCTTCTGTTCTGTTGCACCAATAGTGTATGCTGTGAAGTCACAAGGATGCCATGCTTGGTAATATGGGATCTCCATGCTTAGGCTGTATGCCCCACGTATAGAAAATAGGCAAACTCCATTCTCATTTATGTCCACCAGAATTTGAAGTACTTTTGTTGTTTTGACTGGTTAAAGAATGTCCATGTATATGCATTTCTCCTTACAATTTTACATAGACTCTTGTACTAAGGGCATCTACAATGTGATGCTGCCAAATTTGCGACGTCGTCAGAATTTTGGCACTGGTATCGAATAGACTAGCTATCCACAGCGTTAGCTAGTTCCCAATTTCTGTATAGTGGGGATCATACAGAATAGAATGGGATAAAAACACTATCACATCTCTCTTTACCCACAACATTTGGGCCTGTTCACAAAGGTTCATGTATTATTTTATTAGCTGAGGTTGTTTGGCATTGGAGCACGAAGGAGCATCGATGCCCTCTTTTTTTAATTTGGCAACACCCTCCATAATGGTTCTCACCGGTGCCAAAAGCCATTTTAATATTTGGCACTATCAATTTGGCATACATTATGGATGCCTTTTAATATTTGGCACTATCAATTTGGCATACATTATGGATGCCCTAAGCTTGCTCTTTGACTACCATCTTCTGAAGACTTATGCTCCCATTATTCACGAGCTTTATGTTATTTTACATCTTTCTTTTCAGGGGAGTTGGTTTCTTGAGATACTTTCAAGTCAAGCAGCTGCCCAACTTTCTTTTGGCTTCACCAGTACTATCTCTTGCAGTTTATTCTATAGTTCACTACACAAAATTGCTTCATCAACTCTTCCAATCAACTAGCATACACGAGCAGATAATTGCCATTGTTGACGGGAGGTTAGTTGAAGCACATGAAAGCTCAGATGTTGCCACAGTGTTGAAGAGTGAAATTTCTACCGGACTACATAACAAAAAGCAAGGTACTATTACATTCTCAACTGTCAACATTTTGTCTCTATTTTGAAAGATCATTGGAAAATGATATTCCTCAACTTTCTTAACACATGCCTAGGAGTTGAGAAAATTTCAACTGTCCTGAAAAATGGAGAACTGACCTCAACCTATTCAATATAGGCTACTGGAGAACTGAAGTTTGAACATAACTCTGCAATGTTTGAACAGGGAACACTGAGGTTAAGAAGAGAAAATCTGTCGCAGCCAGCGCTGCTTCAGCAGCATCTTTAGATGGCAATATATCAACAGGCCGAATGGTGGGAGATAATGAGGATGAGTGCCCCTTGCTAGTTCTTCCTTTCATTTTACATCTGACATTCATGACATTTACCGCCTTCTTCGTGATGCACGTCCAGGTCAGTATAATGCCCGATGAAGTTTATTTGTAGATCTCTACTCAAGTCTCATATGTTGTTTCTTCGGTTCAGGTGTCAACGCGGTTTCTGTCAGCCAGTCCCCCGATCTACTGGGCTGCTTCGCGCATTTTGGCTCCTGCAAGGGGCGGCTCTTGCAAGAGATGGGGATACTTCATCATCGTTTACTTCGTTGCTTATATTCTTCTCGGCAGTTTGCTCTTCCCCAACTTCTACCCATTCACATGAGAACAGCTGCTGTCACGCACACACGAATTGTATGAGCTAGCTTAGCCTGGAGGTTCTCCTTGGCGGAATGTACCTGTACAGTTGCTGTATCTCTTTCCTTTTGTTGCCTAAAACCACGGCCGTAGAATTGAGTAGTGCATTCTGGAAGTTTTTCTTTGTGGGAGATCTGAACCATATGCTCCATTTACTAGGTTGCACTAGGTACATGCCATGTTATTTTGACACCTTGATAATACTTCCTTGGTTCTGAAATATAAGTCCTTTTAGTGATTTCAATATGAAATGGATGTATATTGACGTATTTTAAAGTGTACATTCATTCATTTTGCTCCGTATGTAGTCCATATTGAAATCTCTAAAAGACTTATATTTAGAAACGGAGTGAGTAATAATAATAATAATGGTATGTTACATCTAGATGTGCCCTAATTATTGCACATCTAAGTGGCTCAATCAAACTAGGAAGGAAAAGAAAAAAAGACAAAGAAAATGTCTGCACGAATCCCCGCGTCAAATCAACAATATAGGACTTGGATGTGCAACACTTAGGGCACGTCTAGATGTGTTTTGGCAAAACAAATAATAATAATATCTGCTTAAATGGAAATCCTATAGTGATTTGGAGTGACAAAAAAATTAATAGAGTACCATTCTTGACCGATTGCCCGGGAGTGCATACCGAAGAGTGGAGACAATTTCTCTGGATTCCTTGTGTGTTTGGGCCCGTGTCATCAGCGTTTTGACACCAAAATTAGATTAATGCTGCACCAGCTAGGTCGATTCAGCACGGATAGAACTTGTGAGGTCAGTGATGCGAAATGGGTTACCAGTCGGTTGCTGGTGGCGCACATCCTCAAGTGCAATTATGAAAATGAAAAATGATGAGGACTCGGCCCTTACCATGGAAACCAGCAATTGAAAACACTAACCTAAACTATTGACCGGAGCCAAGGTATCGTTATCTCCCTCCTCACCACTGCCCACTGGAGCAGCGGCCATAAGAGGTGGATCTATGAGCTTGCCAATGAAGTTTGGAGAGGATAAGTGACCTAGCAACAATAGTTGCAGGAGTGATAGATTGAGATATTGAGATATTGTAGAAGACTGATAAACAAAGAGAGAAGAATCGGATTTGAAGGGAATAAAGCCTATGGTTTGAATAAAAGTAGCAAAGCATTGAAACCATGCACGAGGAGCTTGTTTAAGGCCATAAAGAGATTTGTTGAGGAGACAAACAAATTTTGGAGATGAGGGATTCTCAAAACCAGAGGGTTGCTGACAACAAAAGTTTCATTGAGAGTGCCATGAAGAAAAGCATTTTTAACATCAAGTTGATGAATAGGCCAAGAGGAGGAAACAACAAGACTAAGAACAACACGAATAGTGCTTGATTTAACAACAGGAGAAAAAGTCTCATCAAAGTCAATACCAGGCTGCTGGGAGAAACCACGACACACCCAACGAGCTTTGTAACGAGCGAGAGTGCCATCGGAATGAAATTTATGACGAAAACCCCATTTGCCGTAAACAATGTTAACACCGGAGGTTTGGGAACAAGAGTCCATGTATTATTTTGTCAAGAGCTTCAAATTCATCACGCATAGCGTAAAGCCGAGAGGGTCAAGAAGAGCTCGCTTATAACTGGTTGGAATAGGAGAGATGGTTGGGGTGGCGATAAGATTGAGACGCTTTGGTGGGGAGAAGAAATCCTCGTTTTCACGGGTGCACATGACATGATCATTGGTGAGCGGTGGTATAAGAACGGCATTGGGTGGCGATGGGTTTTCGGTTGAAGAGGACGGTGAGGAAGAAGAATCAGAGGTGGTGGGTGTCGAGGGGTTGCCGTGGTAGGATATGGTGAGGGAAAGACGGCTGGGGTAGAGGATGCGATTCTATGGAGAGGTGGGGACGGGCAGGAGGGTGGCTAACGTTGGGCGATTCCGGCTGAGAGACGGAACAAGATTCCATGGCAGCAGAGATGACCGAAGGCCGAACTAGGGAAGGGGTTTTGGTGGTGGCGGATTGTGGTGGAATTGGTGTTGTGGTTGTAGTGACAGAAAAAATAAAAGCATTTTCATCGAATGTGACATGACGAGAGAGAATGATACGACCGGAAGATGGTTCAAACAACGATATCCTTTGTGATCATCGGAAAGACCAAGGTGAATGCAAGGTAGTGAGCGTGGTTCTAGTTTGTTGGAGGCGGTAGAGGCGATGTTGGGAAAGCATAGACAGCCAAAAACACGCAGAAAAGAATAGTCGTGGTGGGAGAGAAAAGAGATTGGAAAGGCGAATAAAGAGGGCAAGTTTTAGTTGGTCGAATATTAAGAAGGAGTGTGGCGGTGCGAAGGGCTTCAACCCAAAAACGGAAGGAAGAGAGGCTTGTAAAAGCAATGTGCGAAGAACATCATTAATAAAGCGAAGACAACGTTCAACTTTACCATTTTGAGAAGATGTATAAGGGCATGAAAAGCGAAGAAGAATGCCTTGGGAGAGAAAGAAGGTGCGGTTTTGGGTGTTATCAAATTCACGACCGTTATCACATTGAATAAATCGAATTGGCAAGCCAAAGTGTGTGATTACATATTGTCGAAAGTTGAGAAAGATTGCAGGTACTTCAGATTTAGCGCCGGAGAGGAAAGGTCCAAGTATAGTGAGAATAATCATCCAAGATCACAAGATAATATTTATAACCGTAAACACTAGGAACCTGGGAGGTCCATAAATCACAGTGAAGTAACTCAAAAGGAAAAGTACTAATGGTAGTAGAGGTTCCAAAAGGTAATCTAACATGTTTGCCGCATTGACATGCATTACGTAGAGAGGGATTATGGGGACTGCTAGAACTAGGGATACAAAATTCTTGGAGTAAAGACGTCAAAGTGTTTTTGCTGGGATGACCGAGGCGACGATGCCATAGATCAACGGATGCGAGCATGGCACGAGGGTGGACGTGGGCGCCGCCATGAAGAGGATAAACATCGCCCTGCTATTGTACCGAAGCGAGGACCGCCCCGTTGTCGATTCTTCACGCACAAACCAAAAGGGTCAAAGGCCAGGATAACTTTGTTGTCAATGCAAAATTGTCTAACAGAAATAAGATTTTTGATGATGGAGGAACCACAAGAATATTATGGAGAAGAAAATTGGCATGAGAGGAAGGGATGTAAGAGTGACGGTGCATGAAATAGGGATGGTGGAGCCATCGCCAATGGTGATAGTGGAAAAGCGTAAGAAAAACAAGCTGACAATAAATTCATATTTGAAGACATATGCATTGATGCACCGTAATCGAAAATCCAATCCGCACTGCGTCGTTGAGGACAAAATTGTTCATGGCGTTGATGAAGGCGGCTTGGTCCCAAGCCGCTGTTGGGGAGGAGCAGAGGGGCCGGAGCTTGCATGTTGGCGTAGGGGATAGCGGATGGGTAGTATGCGATTGGGGCATGCATGTTGCCGTAGAAGACCGGCATGGTGTTGGAGAAGCGGTCTGGCGTCTTTGGTAGGCGGAGTGGGAGTGGCGGTGTAGACGCGTCGCCGGCTGCCTGGGTCCAAGGAGTCCGGAGAGCCGGTGGTCGGACGAAGACCGGGCTCCACGTGTCTGCAGTGCAGGAGGGGCACCATACGGGCGAGGGCCGACCAAGGCATCGACCAAGCTCGGACGAGGCCAGTCCAAGGATCATGCTGAGGAGGCCATGACGACGGAGCTGGTGGCGCGGGAGCGGTGGATGACGGGTTTGGGGGGGGGAGGTGTTTGGGTAGTTGTAGAGGAAGAGGTAAGGGATGAGGCGCCGGCGGCGCGGAACTCGGCCATGGAGAAGAGGGGCCGAATCGGCCGGGGCGGCGGCGCGGGTGGCGGAGCCATACCAGGTGCGGAAAACCTAGGCGTCAGATACCATGATAGATTGAGATATTGCAGAAGTAATTGTTGTATTGATTGGGACCTCAAGGGCTATTTATATAGATTACAAAACTTAGGCTTCAAGACTAGACTAATAGAGATAGATTACAATATGAATAGACTTTATACTCTAAGAAGGAGGGAAAGAGAAAACCTAATCAGGGGATGTTCAAGGCTCGTCTTTAGGAACGAAAACCCCTAAGGCTTTGTTCGGTTACACCTCCTCCCAAGGGATGGAGGGGATTTTAACTTCTAGAGGAATTAATCCCCTTCAATCCCCTTCAAAATCCATGTCAATCGAACAGGGCCTAACCAAGTCAACAATGAAGAAGTTTACAAAGAAGATCCCAAATTCATATGAAGGTATGTCAAGGAAGACTAGTGAGGAGACTGACCACAAAACTATGAACAACCACCATCAACGCCACAAAATTTGGTAGCGGAATGAGGCGGTGCTCATGAAGAATCTTCACAAACTTTAGAACAAACCTCCTCTTTCCTTGGGTTCTTGATCTGATTTGTAAAGTTTCAAAAATGATTATGTCTATGTCGTAATCTTAACTGTTTAAAGTTTTCTTAAGCTTCAATCAATTCCGAAAAGAAAAGTTCGACTTAAATCAATCCAAATCAGTGTCTTGTCTGAATCGAGAATAGCAATTCCATTTCTTGAACCACGGATATAGACTTTGAGGCTTGCCGGCGGAGTTCGAAGGGGATGAGTTCCCTAGCCGTCGTAGTTGCAAGAGGGGCAGAAAAACCCTAATTCAGGGACGTGAGGCTCGTCTCAGGAACAGAAACCCTTAACCAAAATAGCAATGAAGAAGTTTACAAAGAAGACCCCGGTTCAGATGAAAATATGCCAAGGAAAAACTAGTGAGAAGGCTGACCATAAAAGTATGAAAAACCGCCGTCAACCCCACATAATTTGGTTCCATATAGTTTGTACGTCTTCATGTCTATGTCTTTAATCTTAACTGTTTAAAGCTTTCTTAAGTCTCAAAACAATCAATTCAGGAATGAAAAAACAACTTCAATGAAACTATGAACTTGTTCTCCAAAAAAAATACAGCACTGGATATGTCTTCAAAACGCAACTCCAAGGTGAGTAAAAATAAAAAGCGACCACGCTGGGACTCGAACCCAGAATCTCCCGCTCCGGAGGCGAGCGCCTTATCCATTAGGCCACGCGGTCTTGTTGTGATCATTGTCATACTAAAAGCTATACATACATTCCCACAAACCACACGAGTTGGGCTTTCCCTAAGGAAGAGCCCAAGGCCCGCCATGCTCCTAGTCCTCCTGTCCGGGCACATCGCCGCCGCCCAGCGGCGCCTCCGCCTCTCTTCTCCTCAGTCCTCATCCAGTCGCCGCCGGCCACCAAACCTCCCCCAGCGCAGTCCACCTCCTTCCTTGCTACACGCACACCCACACCTCCCCGATAAGCTCTCCAACCACTTCATAGCCCAGCCCCGCCCCCATCCGATTCCCAGCTCCTAGCGGCGGCATGTCGAGAGCCCTCGCGCGGCGCGCGGCTCCCCCATTCCTGAGGCTGCGCTCCACGGCAGGCGACGACGGCCACTGGATCGGCCGGCTGGACCACAAGGACTGGCTCGCCCCGAACGAGGTGCTCAAGATCTTCGCGAGCATCAGGGACGCCGCTCTGATAACCAGCGTGTTCAAGAAAGCCTGCGCCCGGCGGGACTACAAGCCCAGCGAGGCCCTCTACGGCCTGATGATCGACCGGCTCGCCGGCGCCAGGCGGTTCGGCGACGTGGAGGAGCTGCTGGCCCGGGCGAGGGCCGAGCGGTTCAGGTTCTCCGACGACTTCTTCCACAGGCTCATCAAGATGTACGGCAATGTGGCCAACCACCCCGAGAAGGCCATGGAGACGCTCTACGCGATGCCCGAGCACGGCTGCTGGCCTTCCACCAAGACCTTCAACTATGTGCTCCACATGCTCGTCTGCAGGCGGCAGTACGAGGTTGTTCATGAGGTGTACGCCAGCGCGCCCAGGCTGGGCGTGGAGCTCGACACCTGCTGCTTCAACATCCTTATCAAGGGGCTGTGCCAGTTTGGGAGATTCAGTGAGGCCCTTTCGCTGTTGGATGAGATGCCGAAGCAGGAGTGCCGGCCTAATGTGACGACCTACTCGACGCTGATGCATTTCCTCTGCCAGAAGAGTCGGGTCGATGAGGCATTCGAGCTGTTTGAGAGAATGCGCAAGGAGGAAATTGATGCGGATACGGTTGTTTACAATATATTGGTATCTGGTCTCTGCAGAGAGGGAAGGGTGACCTCTGCATATGATCTGTTCAAGTCGATGTCATCTGAGGGCTGCCACCCAAATTCAGGGACTTATCAGGTACTGCTTGATGGCCTCGTGGCCTCAAAGAAGTTTGTGGAGGCGAAGGACCTAGTTACTATAATGAGTGCTGAAGGTCTGAGACCTAGTTTCTCATCGTACAAGCTGCTGATTGATGGCCTCTGTAGTTTTAACTGCTTAGATGATGCACATCATGTCTTGAAGCAAATGGTCGACCAAGGTTTTGTTCCTCGGATGGGTACCTGGACAAAACTTCTTACATGCTTATGCTGAAATGTATGTTCATGCCTGTGGTTTAGTGGACCTGACAATACACTTGAGCAATGAGATTATTTTGTTACTGGAACTAGTGGACCAACCAGGCCGCCTTTCTGCGTGGACTTGCATATTGAAGTCGGATCTTTTTCTGTATATATGGGGATTTATGATTATTGGGTCTCGGAATGACCAAGTTCTGTTTATTGGTGACTCATATACAGATGTACCTGAGAACTGAGCGCTAGCTCAGTTGGCTTGAAGCTCACAGGTGTGAGCCTGCCCACCCGCGTTCAAATCCACAGGGAAGGCTCATTTTCTTCCTAAATAATGGACAGTTAAAGGAGGGACTCTTCCGCATTTAGGCAACGTTTAGATACGATGTACTTTGCTAGCATATTATTGGTTTTGTCCCTGATTTCAACATCAGTGCAGGCTCCACATTCTCCAGTTTTTATGTGAAAATATTGGTAAGCTCATGACATTATTTTCTTTTGTAACAACTCAAGTCCGACAATTTTTTGTATGTCTGACATGTGAAATATCTGAAGACAGTGTTCGTGCATTTGGAGAGGATCTTCACTTCATCCTTCAGATGATTCTACTGCTATTGAAAACCAGGCAAACAGTATGAAAGATGCATGCCATGAGGTAGTTTTTCACCTTTTATACCCTTGAAGTGCAGAACATCATGTTGCTTGTGATACAGTTATTAGTTATACATGGTTCTCAGTGAGACAGAATGTCCCTTAATAGCCTTTTCTCTTTCCTTGGTTTTAACTTGTCCTAATACTAATATAATTCTGTTCCTAGGTTCGTAACCATCTTCCCAACTTGTATCTTTTGGGGCCTAAGAGTAAACATTAATCCCTTATAGTAAACATTAACCCCTTTACTCAAGTTGCCGTATATCTCGTTAAAAAAAAAGATAAGAAGAAGCTAGTCCATATAGAGATGGAATCTGCAAGTTAATTTAACACAAGTGAATAGACGTGTGTTCATGATTACAAGGGAATTGTACTGATGCCTAGGGATAAACTGCCGGCTTAGAGTAATACACATCATTGTGTACATCAAAGTACACCAAAACAAGTACCTGTCTTACAGTATAGTATCCGGTGCTAAAAACACAGGGCTGGCGGACTGCAGTGAGATTCGTCTAGGATGCAGAAATATAAAAGACATACTGCCGTCTAAACAGTACTTACTGAAGTACTGCCTGTCATATCTTTTAGTTTTAACTTGTCTTGTTATTAGCCTTGATGACAAATTTTACCGTCTTCATGTATCGAAAAAAGCAGAGCAATTTCACCATCACCATCTGCATTATTTCGCAGCTAAATAAATTAGCCGTAGAGCTGTGTGGACGAAGGCGATTCTTATGCCTAGTAACTGATATTTGCGCGTCCTGCTGGCATCTACGTAGCACCTTTAGAAAACACTGAAAGGGTCACTCGATGACCTCTCTTGGTGCATCATGAGTTGCTTGAGATGCTCAGACACGTTTCCCACTTGCATAAACACTATGAAAGCTGCAATTTGCAGCCCGCAAATGTAACAAATTCAGAAGAAAGTGACCCAGTTTTCTAGCTTAACATTCGCTAATTATTTGGGGTACTAGCTAGGCACTACCAATTATCAAACACAACAAGGAAGAACCATTCCAGATTAGTTATTTGGGGTACTAGCTAGCCAGGCACCACCAATTATCAAATAGAACCACGAAGAATCATTCTAAATTACGTGTCGCCATTTTCCGGACGAACATGTGTCGAGACCTGATTGTCAATAGGAACTAAAGAAAGAGGAATTGCTGCGCAGGCAGTATATATGTAGGCAATATTTGCAGGATGGTGGCTGTCCCCACAGGTGGCCACATGCACTTGTGATGGTGTCATTTGGACCCTTATTAATCATTCGAGATTCAGCCTGGATCCAAGGAACAGCTGACATAGGCATGCCAACTAACAACTAGCAACCATCGTCCCTGTCGCCTTCCAACCAAACTGCTTATTGCTGTGCCGAAATGTTGTGATAGACACACACACACTTCTTGCAGCTAGCATACTTAGTTGTTAGCTGAATATTTCAAAGCAGACTTAGGTACAGATGTCACCCATACAGTCAATGAATCTAGGACAGTAATAAGGCCTGCATTTACAAGTTTAAGCTTAGAACTGATATAAGAAAGTGGGGTTTCCAGAACATGTCATTAATCTAACGAAAATGATTCGTCCAAAATATTTAAATAAGAAATTTCCCTCATAGCACTCTGTTTTTTTGCATTGTGACATGCTCTTTATCATCCGAGCAAGGCTTGTCCCAATAATTCAAAAGCATACGAACTTTGAGTTTATTTCAAGTTTTCCAAACTTCTCAGTAAAACTATGTTAAACTTGCAAACCACACGGCGGGTAGTCAAACAAGACTTTTTAAATTTCCTCACACTGCCATGTCTCTAACAACATGGGGCATCGGTGAGCCTCAAACTGTTACCTATCATTGCGCCCGAAGACCATCATTTCAAACAATATGGAGGAACCGGGAAGGCGACCAAACTTCATGTTGATCCAACACTCTGTAAATCGACTGAGAGATAGTGAATTCTTAGGCAATTGTGAAATTTCAAATCCGTTTTTACTAAAGCTAACATAATCAATATTTGGTGTATATGTGTCTAGACACATCCGTATCTAGACAAAATCTAAGACAAGTAATTTGGGACGGAGTTAGTACTACCAAGAAGGATTCCGCTTCAGCTCATCCCCTTTTAACAATCATTTACCTCTTCGTTGAAAAGGGCATGATAATCTTTCAAATACGGTGGAAACTCGTATTGTATGACATCGTGTCTATATACGTACGTACATTGTGTGTACCGATGTATACACGCCTGATTAATTTGTAGTGTGTCGCCGTCGGCGGAACGTACGTCCTGGAGGACGAATTTATCTTTTTCAAAATTTCGAATTAGGTGTACTGATGAAGCAAGACACATATTAAGAACGATAATCAAGAAAAGGATTCCAATTGCCCTTTGTTAATCGGATTTTCTTTAGAATACCAATGTTTTGCACGGGAGCCATACGCAGCCAAGTCTGCAGAGAAAAAATACTCGAAATTTGCAGAAAACATGTCAGCACTCCACAAGGACAGAATGCTAAAATACTCCATTTTGATGCCTGGTCCTGCTCCCTAGGTCGATCTCCTACTCATCCGCCAAACCCTAAACTACTCACTACTCACTACAAAAACAACCATAAGCAAAGAAGAAGCAATTAACACCAAGTCAATTCGTTGCCAAGAACACAAGCAACCCACACGCCCCTTCGTTCTTGCGATCGAGGTTTCATGCGTGACGGCCATGAATTACCATGAGCAGGAGGATCAAGGGCTCGCCGTCGTCGCCACGAGCAACGACGGCTTGGACTGGCTCGAGGACTCCGTCTCCTTGCTCGCCGGGGACATCGACCTCAGCGGCAGCTACGGCTGGTGGTGTGACATCTTGCCGGCGCAGAAAGATGACATTGGGAGCGTCGTCGCGCAGACGCTGTCGCCTCCGGCGCCGCCCGCGACAAGTTCCCCCCTGGCCCACCCCTCGCCAAGCATTGCGTCGCCCGCGGCGTCGGAGCCGTCGCCCAAGAAGCGCAAGTCTCCGGCGCACATGGTGGCCGGCTCCGGCCATAGCAGCAGCAGCAACCAGCGTCGCCGAACCGAGCAGGACAGGCCGGGCGGCGGCGGCAAGAAGGGCGGCGGAGCGGGGTCGGACCGGGACGCGAGGTGGGCGGAGCAGCTGCTGGGCCCGTGCGCCGTCGCCGTCGAGGCGCGCAACCTGTCGCGCGTGCAGCACCTGTTCTACGTGCTCGGCGAGCTTGCGGCCTTCTCCGGCGACGCCAACCACAGGCTGGCCGCGTACGGGCTGCGGGCGCTCTCGCTTCGTCTCCCTGCCGCGGTGGGCCCCGCGGCCGCCGCGGCCGTGAGGGTGCCGGTCGCCTGCGAGTCCCCGACTCCGTCGTTCGCCGGCGCGGAGCCACGGCTGTTCCGCGCGTCCCTCATCAAGTTCCACGAGGTCAGCCCGTGGTTCACGCTCCCCAACACGCTAGCGAACGCCGCCATCTCGCAGCTAGCCTCCGCGGCGCCCCGGCCGCTCCACCTCGTCGACATTGGCGTCTCGCACGGGGTGCAGTGGCCGACCTTGCTGGAGTCCCTCACCCGCATGGCCGCCGGACGAGCGCCGCCGTCCGTCCGGCTGACGGTCGTGGCCACCCCGCCGGTGCCCTTCTCGGCCTCGCCTCCGGGGTATGACTTCTCGCCGCATCTCCTCCGGTACGCCAAGTCCATCAAGCTGGACCTCGAGATCGGCCGCGCCGCTTCACTAGACCCCGCGCATGGCTTCTGCACCAGTCCCGACGAGGCGCTCGTGGTGTGCCTCCAGTTCCGGCTGGGCCATGTCACCGCCGAGGAGAGGGCGGACATCATCCGCAGGGTCAAAGATCTCAAGCCGCACCTGGTGGTGCTATCGGAGCTCGACGTCGGAGGAAACGGCAGCGCGGCGGGCGAGTTCACGGCGAGGCTGGAGCTGCTGTGGCGGTTCCTGGAGTCCACGCACGCGGCGTTCAAAGGGAGGGACGGGGAGGACAGGCGGCTGCTGGAGGCCGAGGCGGGGACGGCCGTGGCGGTGGCCGCGGCCAGGGAGGCCATGGGGCGGGAGGGCTGGCGGGACCGCATGACGGCGGCGGGGTTCGACCAGGTGGCGTTCGGGGGCGAGGCGGTGGAGTCGGCAAGGTCGCTGCTGAGGAAGTACGACAACGGGTGGGAGATGTCCACGGCGGCGGCGGCCACGGGAGGCGGCGGCGCCGTGGCGCTGCGGTGGAAAGGGCAGCCGGTGTCCTTCTGCTCGCTGTGGCGGCCGGCGTAGCAGCAGCTCAGCTGGGCCACCGATGGACGTCATGGTTTTGATCATTTGATGGCGACCGAACATCCCAGGATTGGTGGAGAGCGAGGTTGATACGGTCACGTGTGACGCACGCCACGGAAGCATATGCCGTATGCGGCATGTCTGCAACTTTGACCGGAGAGCTGCCCGCTGGCCGCCGGAGCTGGGCGGCGGTCCGGCCGGTGGGGAGGACGCGAGACGTACGTGCGGCGGTGTAATGTAAGCGCCTAGCGATCAGCATCTTTTTTTGGTATGTACAAATTAATCAAGGGTTGGCGCATGGATGATCCCTTCTTTCTTTGCTCCATTTCTGATTTTTCTATGCGTCGATGTCAAGGAATCTTGGTATATTCCAAATGGTGATCTCATCAAGTTGGATCATCACTAACGTCTACATTAATTAGTAAGAAAAACCATGCATTTTTTGTGAGATAATAAAAAATATGGTATATTCCAAATGGTATATTCTGGTTTTTAAAAAATGAGAGGAAAACAACGCTGAGCGTATCATTCTTGGATGCGTGGCCCTGGACCATTGTAAACTATGAATGATTTGTCAACTATGCCATCGAATCTGGATGGTGATCCCATCCAGGTTCATTTTTCGAACCATTATTTGATAATGAAGGTTATACAAGAAGCTAAATGAAAATCATATACTCCCTCCGTTCCGAAATAATTGTCTTTTTAGAGATTTCAACAAGTGACTATATACAGAGCAAAATGAGTGAATCTACACTTTAAAACATGTCTACATACATCCGTATGTTATAGTTCATTTGAGATGGCTAGAAAGACAATTATTTCGGAACGGAGGGAGTAGGTGCAGCTTGGTTATTAGACTATCTTCAACCGGTGATATCACCTGCCCATAGGGTTACGTCCTAAATTTGACATTGATGCTCGCATTTTCTTAGATTTATTTCAGTCATTTCTAAGATATGCCTTCAGTGGGAGGTGACGTTCCCGTCGACTATGAAGGCGTGTTGGCCCAGTCTCTTGAAGTTGCTCACAGAGATAGAGTTTGCATATGTGTGTTCATAGGGATGATTGTATGTGCGTATGTATAAGTGTCGTGTTTGTACTGTATAAAAGAATATCTTTAACGACTAGCCTAGAAATGATCCCAATCCATAATAACTGAGATTTTAGATGTTTTTGCTAAAAAAACAACTTCAACGGCCTAAAACTGCACGGTTGCTATAATTTTTAGGCTACTGCTCTCTCGGTTCCATATTATTTGACGCTCAAACAAATATCTCTAGGCTGAAATATGTTTAGATACATTTGTTTAATCACTAGTTAATATGGGACGAAGGATCTACTACATTATTTTGCCATTCAATTGCAAAATATAGGTGCGTCGCCCCACTCGTCCGCGCTAATCGATTTCGGCGCCGACCATTGCTCCTGCCACTCCGCCGTCCACCCCGCGCCTTGCCACCCAATTCCGCTGCTCATGGCCGTCCGCTGCGACCGTCGCCGAGCTCGCAACAGCATCGCCCCGATTTCGTCGATTCCGCCTGTGCTCTGGTACCGCCACCACCCAAGATAAGCCCCAACGCCCCACCGCCGCCTGTCGAGCCCTATTAGGAGCCAGGCGATGCAAGCGCGGCGGTTGTGACGCCCGCCGAGTCGGCCGAGCTATCAGCACTCCGGCGTCGTTGTGCCGCTGGACTAGGCAACACCTCCCCCTGCCTGCCCATGCTGCCTTTCCACGGCCTACGATGAGCGTCTTGGCCTCGACAACCTCCATTAGCTGAAGTCAAGCTCGGCACCTGGGCGACCGCCGGATTCGCCTCCTGCCGTTGGATCATCATATTTATTTGCTTTTGTTAATTTAGGCATCCAATTTTAGGCCTGCTGTAAAATCAGAAAAAAATGGCTACCTAAACCTTCTCTCCCCTCACCTATTACTATTTTTATAGGTAGCCAAATTTTATGCTAGCTATTGAAGATGCTCCTAGTCACATCAAGTAGTAATGAACGTCGACTTCTGCAAAACAAAAAAGTAGTAAGGTCGACTAATACGTACGGTATATACTAGTATATGCTGAACATAAATCATTCATTTGACGCCACACTGGTACCGTGCAAACCACGACTGGTCAACTGCCCTGTGCCTGATTGTAGCCTAGAATCGCGTCCAGACTCCAGAGAATCAATCTAGAACTCAAACTGCATCAACATAGATTTTCAACGTTTTTTCCCTTGGCGGCTAGGGTTTCTATTTTCCTCCCCCATCCCACGGTTAGGGTAAACTCTCCCCCTCCAAACTTTGCCAGCGAGCCGGTGGATTCGCCTTCCCTCTGCCTGCCGCTTCGATGGCCGGTGGCGGGAGGGAATCCCGGTGCCTCCGTTCTAGTTAGTATTTTAGGTTAGGGTTTTTTAGTCATCAGATGCGGCGCTCTGTTGGATGGCAACGCTTCTTCTTCGAGTTTGTCTTCTGGCTTTCGATCCTCCTCGAGTTCGTTCATCTGGATGTAGTCGACGGAGCTCCGGTGTAGATTCCTGCTATCTGGCTTTAATTGGTTGTGTCTGGTAAAGGCCTTTTTGAAGGCATTGTTTTGAGAACATGGACTTTCTTCTGGGTGAAAATTTATGATCTATGATCGGGCAACGACGACGCTTATGCATTGTTTCTTTCTTGAAGACGTCGCTTTTGAAGAATTTGGACTTCCGATGTTGTCTTGCTGGTGTTTGTACTGCTGCTTCAAGGACTAAATCACTTTTGTCTTGCTGGTGTTTGTACTGCTGCTTCAAGGACTAAATCACTTTTTTAGCAAAAAAGTTCAAGCACTCCATGGAAACCCGTTATAGACGCTCGCAATCGAAATGTCCACTATAAGGCGAAAATCCTAAAGCACTATCGACACACATCTAGAAACAACATAGTTCAAACGGACAAACAAGGCTTGCGCAGAGGCAATATGGCAAATCACTAACTTCAACAACAGCAAAATGACAGAACACAAAAGCATCTCGTTCGACGGGGAGGAGGTGATCGCAGCGCCTAGGTGGTGCTCATTCCAGATCGCCTTCAACATACATAGTCGCGCAGAGCCTCATCATCTTCTTGTCACTTTCTTTCAGCAGCATCGTGCCATGTTCCAGCTCCACCCGCTCCTCGCCCTTCATAAGTCCTGCCCAGTAGGTTAAATGCACACATGCTGTGAATACAATCTCGAAAGGAGATGCCATTTTATTAAATTCAAAATTAGGTTGATCCTTGCACTTCTAGATGGCCCAGCATATAGCTGCCAATCCCATAGTAAAGTATCACTCCCCACGGGGCAAGTAAGCATAACACTAAGAGTAGAACTGACAAAGATTATTCAGACAGAGATCAATACCAAGCACCGATCCAACTATGCGCCAGGTTATCTTGGCCATCGGATAGAGAAAGAAAAGGTGCAGGTAAGTCTCCCTGCAGTCACAAAATGAGCAGCGAGGGTTACCAGCCCATTTTCTGCTTTCATGACATCTCTGGTGAGTACATCATCCTGAAAGAGCTGTCAAAGGAAAAATCTGGATTTTTATCGGTAATTTGGCCTTCCAGATCCATCTATAATCACACCCAGCAAGATCTTTCTCTAAATAAGAGTACATAGATTTCGACATGTACTTGCCCTTGGAATTAAACACCCATTCAATTTTGTCTTGACCAGTAGAGGGGTCAAGGCAAGCAATGACACTCTTGACCCCTTCAAGCTGCTGAATAAGTTCCATGTTAAGCCTACGCCAGAAGATATCCCTAATGTCACGATTTGGAATTGAACAACCATATCATCGGGATAGTTGGCAATCAACCATATCATCAGGATAGTTGGCAATACTGAATAACTCATGATAAGTATCGCACGGTGGGGAATGTGTGCCAATTAGATCACGCCAGAGTCTAGCCACATCACCAGTGTTGCCAATTACCTTTCTCCCGGCGATATACATTTCTTTCACTCTGATTAATGCTTTCCACATAGGGGAATCATTAAATTTCAATTTAACATCAGCAACATTTTTTTTTACATATTTGGTCTCACTACATCTTGCCAAAGCCCAACCCCCCCTATCCAGTTTCCACCACCATTTAGCTAGGAGGGAGATGTTTTTTGTGTAAATCTTTGACACCAAGGCCACCTCTTTCCTTAGATCTACAAACACGAACCCATTTGACTAGATGATAGCGTTTTTTCCTCGTACCTCCACACCAGAAGAATTTACGACGATATTTGTCTAATATTTCGATGAAAGTTTTTGAAAGAAGGAACATTGACATATAATAATATGTGATGATGGACAGAGACGAGTTCAGGAGAATTAGTCTCCATCCCGAGGAGGCCGAACTACCGATCCAGGAGTCACAACTCTTGAGGTATCGAACGGCAACAAACTCCCAATCCACGTTCCTTTGAGAGGAGTAACTCACCGGTACCCCCGGATATTTCATAGGGTAATGGCCACTTTGACACCCAAAGAGCTTAGCATACTTTTGAAGGACAGAATCATCCCCTCCTACGCACAGTACCTCACTCTTCAAGAAATTAATCTTGAGGCGCGAGGCCTGATATGAGCTCAAACAGATATATAAGAAGTTTTAGATTGACAGCTTGATCAATATCGTCTTCTATACACAGGACTGTATCATCTGCATATTGCAGAATTTGCACGCCATTAGGGATGAGTTCAGAAGCAAGACATTTAAATAGGTTATTCTTTTAAGCATTCAAAACCATCTTGGTCAAGCATTCAGCTGCCAGATTAAATAGAAAAAGGGACATGGGATCCCCTTGACGAACCCCTTTGTGACTTTGGAAATAACACTACTGTTGGATGGTCCAAACGCGACACTATGATTAGAGACCCTTCGACGAAACTGTGTGCGATGCCATAATCGCAAACGGTGGTGTAAAGAAACCATAAAAAAGGTGCAACACATTTGCGATGACGGATGCATCAAACACGGTTCAGATTTTAGTTGCGTGTGCGATGCAGGGCATACAACTCAGTTCAATTAACTATTTGGGATGAGGAGGAACAAAAGAAACGGGCAGCCAGATGAAGGTGTGTGCGACATACAACATACGGTTCACTAGGATGTGTTGGGGAACGTAGTAATTTCAAAAAAATCCTACGCACACGCAAGATCCATCTAGGTGATGCATAGCAACGAAAGGGGAGAGTGTTGTCTACGTACCCTCGTGGACCGAAAGCGGAAGCGTTATGACAACGCGGTTGATGTAGTCGTACATCTTCACAATCCGACCGATCCTAGTACCGGAAGTACGGCACCTCCGCGATCTGCACACGTTCAGCTCGGTGACATCCCACAAACTCTAGATCCAGTCGAGTGTCGAGGGAGAGCTTCGTCAGCATGATGGCGTGTGATACGTCTCCGTTGTATCTATAATTTTTTATTGTTCCATGCCAATATTCTACAACTTTTACATACTTTTGGCAACTTTTTATACTATTTTTGGGACTAACATATTGATCCAGTGCCTAGTGCCAATTCCTGTTTGTTGCATGTTTTTTGTTTCGCAGAAAATTCATATCAAACGGAGTCCAAACGGGATAAAAACTGACGAAGATTTTTTTTGGAATATATGTGAATTTTGGGAAGTGGAATCAACGCGAGACGATGCCCGAGGGGGCCACGAGGCAGGGGGGCGCGCCCCTAACCCTCGTGGACACCCCGTAAGGCGGTTATTGCCCTTCTTTCGCCGCAAGAAAGCTAATATCCGGATAAAAATCGTGTTCAGATTTCAGCCCAATCAGAGTTACGGATCTCCGGGAATATAAGAAACGGTGAAAGGCCAGATCTGGGAGCGCAGAAACAAAGAGAGACAGAGAGATAGATCCAATCTCGGAGGGGCTCTCGCCCCTCCCATGCCATGGAGACCAAGGACCAGAGGGGAAACCCTTCTCCCATCTAGGGAGAAGGTCAAGGAAGAAGAAGAAGAAGAAGGGGGGCCCTCTCCCTCTCTCTCCTGGTGGCGCCGGAATGCCGCCGGGGCCATCATCATCACCGCAATCTACACCAACAACTTAACTGCCCTCATCACCAACTCTTCCCCCCTCTATGCAGCGGTGTAACTCCTATTTTACCCGCTGTAATCTCTACTTAAACATGGTGCTCAACGCTATATATTATTTCCCAATGATGTATGGCTATCCTATGATGTTTGAGTAGATCCGTTTTGTCCTATGGGTTAATTGATCATCGTGATTGGTTTGAGTTGCATGTTTTATTATTGGTGCTGTCCTATGGTGCTCTCCGTGTCGCGCAAGCGTGAGGGATTCCCGCTGTAGGATGTTGCAATACGTTCATGATTCACTTATAGTGGGTTGGTTGAGTGACAGAAGCATAAACTCGAGTAAGGGCCGGGTTGTTGCGTATGGGATAAAGGGGACTTGATGCTTTAATGCTATGGTTGGGTTTTACCTTAATGATCTTTAGTAGTTGCGGATGCTTGCTAGAGTTCCAATGATAAGTGCATGTGATCCAAGAAGAGAAAGTATGTTAGCTTATGCCTCTCCCTCAAATAAAATTGAAATAATGATTACCGGTCTAGTTATCGATTGCCTAGGGACAAATAACTTTCTTGTGTGACAACAAGCTCTTTACTAAAACTAACTTAGTTGTGTCTTCATCTAAACAACCCCTACTTTTTATTTACGCGCTCTTTATTATCTTGCAAACCTATCCAACAACACCTACAAAGTACTTCTAGTTTCATACTTGTTCTAGGTAAAGCGAACATTAAGCGTGCCTAGAGTTGTATCGGTGGTCGATAGAACATGAGGGAATATTTGTTCTACCTTTAGCTCCTCATTGGGTTCGACGCTCTTACTTATCGAAAGAGGCTACAATTGATCCCCTATACTTGTGGGTTATCAAGACCTTTTTCTGGCGCCATTGCCGGGGAGTTATAGCGTGGGTGAATATTCTCGTGTGTGCTTGTTTGCTTTATCACTAAGTAGTTTTTATTTGTTGTTCCAAGTTGTTCTCTATCTTTAGTTATGGATATGGAACATGAAATACCAAAATAATTTGGTGTACTTACTACTCATGGAGATGGGGAACCTCCTAAAACCCTCGATGCTCATTATGTGAAAGATATTATGTACTACTTTGATAATCCTGAGAAAACCCCATTCAACTTTAGAAGGGAGACACGTTGGATCAACGTGAATACTTTAGGGATTATCGCTGGACTCAAAAAGGGAAACTATTATGGGATCAAATTTATATGTTGCATTGGTATGCTCGGCAACTATGCTTGAGATATGATTATACTTGTTGCTCTAGGATGAAGGCTCCACACCTTCCCTTTTCATGTGAATTTAATGATAATGAAACCTTACCTTCTTATGCTAATGGTATATATGATTACTATGATGTGGAATAAATAGAAGAGTTCATTGCTTTTAGGGGTGCTTATGAAATTGAATCTTTGTTTAAAGAGTTTGAAGATTTTGATGATTCAGTTTATAGACCTGAAAATTTTGCTATACTTAAATATTGCTATGAGAATTATGAATTCAATTCCGATATTGATGATTTTATTGAGAGAGTCTCCGTTGTCCAAGAAGAGACTAATATTTTGCAGGAGTCTATGGAAGAAGAAATTAATGACATTGTGAGCTCATTGGATGAAAAAGATGAGGAGGAGAGCGAAGAACAAAAGGAGGAAGAGCGGATTGATCACCCGTGCCCACCTTCTAATGAGAGTAACTTTTTAACTCATACATTGTTTAACTTCCCTTCGTGCTTACCGAAGGATGATTGCTATGATCCCGTTGATTCTTTTGAAATATCCCTTTTTGATGATGCTTTCTATGCTTGTGGCCATGATGCCAATTGAATTATTCTTATGGAGATGAACTTGCTATAGTTCCTTATGTTAAACATGAAATTGTTGCTATTGCCCCACGCATGATAGTCCTATTATCTTTTTGAATTCTCCCGACTACACTATATCGGAGAAGTTTGCCCTTATTAAGGATTATATTGATGGGTTGCCTTTTACCGTTGCACATGATGATTTTGATGAATATAATATGCATGTGCTTGCTGCTCCAACTTGCAATTATTATGAGAGAGGAACTATATCTCCACCTCTCTATGTTTCCCACACGATAAAAGTGCAAGAAACTGTTTATACTATGCATTGGCCTTTACTAGGTGTGCATGAATTGTTCTTCTATGACATGCAGATGCATAGGAAGAGAGTTAGACTTCGTCATTGCTTGATATGTTGCTTTGTGCTCACTACTAAATGCCAAATCATTGCTAATTCAAATTGGCTTTGATATACCTTGGGATCCAGGTGGATCCATTACATGAGCACTATATGCCTAGCTTAATGGCTTTAAAGAAAGCGCTCGAGGGAGACAATCCGGAAGTTTTAGAGAGTCATTTATTTATGCTATGTGCTTTATAAAGTTTTTAAAAAAATGTGCCAAGGTTTGCCTTTAGGACGTTTTAGATTACTTGTTGGTTTGTGCGGTGCAGAACATAAACTTTGGCTGTAGTGCACGATTTTACATTTTTTACTGGAACGTCAAACGGTTCTGAAACTTTTTGCACTGTCTTTCTATACAAATTGTTTATTTTTCCTAAGTTTGACATAATTTTTGGAGTACGATAAGTATGGTGAATGTTCAGATTATTACAGACTGTCCTGTTTAAGACAGATTCTGTTTTTGATGCATAGTTTGCTTGTTTTGATGAAACTATCGATTTCTATCAGTGGGTTAAGCCATGGAAAGTTATATTACAGTAGCTATAATGCAAAAACAAAATTTGAATTGGTTTTCAACAGTACTTAGAGTAGTGATTTTCTTTATTATACTAACGGATCTTACCGAGCTTTCTGTTGAGTTTTGTGTGGATGAAGTGTTCGAAGATCGAGGAGGTCTCGATATGAGGAGAAGGAGGAGAGGCAAGAGCTCAAGCTTGGGGATGCCCAAGGCACCCCAAGTAAATATTCAAGGAGACTCAAGCGCCTAAGCTTGGGGATGCCCCGGAAGGCATCCCATCTTTCTTCAACAAGTATCGGTATGTTTTCGAATTCGTTTCGTTCATGCAATATGTACAAATCTTGGAGCGTCTTTTGCATTTAGTTTTCACTTTTCTTTTATGCACCGTGCTGGTATGAGATAGTCCTTGATTGATTTATAGAATGCTCTTTGCACTTCACTTATATCTTTTGAGTACGGCTTTATAGAATGCTTCATGTGCTTCGCTTATATCATTTGAAGTTTGGATTGGATGTTTCTCTTCACATAGATAACCGCCATTTGTAGATCGCTCTTTTGCTTCACTTACATTTGTTAGAGCGTGGGCATATCTTTTGTGGAAAGAATTAAACTCTCTTGCTTCACTTATATATATTTAGAGAGTTGACATGAACTGGTCATTCACATGGTTAGTCATAAAATCCTACATAAACTTGTAGATCACTGAATATGATATGTTTGATTCCTTGCAATAGTTTTGCGATATAAAGATGGTGATATTATAATCATGCTAGTGATAGTTGTGGATTGTAGAAATACTTATGAGTGGCGGTCAGGGACGAGCGATGGTCTTTCCCTACCAATCTATCCCCCTAGGAGCATGCACGTAGTACTTTGTTTCAATGACTAATAGATTTTTGCAATAAGTATGTGAGTTCTTTATGACTAATGTTGAGTCCATGGATTATAATGCGACTCTCACCCTTCCATCATTGCTAGCCTCTTCGATACCGTGCATTGCCCTCTCTCACCTCGAGAGTTGGTGCAAACTTCGCCGGTGCATCCAAACCCCGTGATATGATACACTCTGTGACACATAAGCCTCCTTATATCTTCCTCAAAACAGCCACCATACCTACCTATCATGGAATTTCCATAGCCATTCCGAGATATATTGCCATGCAACTTCCATCATCATCATATACATGACTTGAGAATTTATTGTCATATTGCTTTGCATGATCGTAAGATAGTTAGCATGATGTTTTCATGGCTTGTCCGTTTTTTGATGTCATTGCTACACTAGATCATTGCACATCCCGGTACACCACCGGAGGCATTCATATAGAGTCATATCTTTGTTCTAGTATCGAGTTGTAATATTGAGTTGTAATATTGAGTTGTAAGTAAATAAAAGTGTGATGATCGTCATTACTAGAGCATTTCCCCATGAAAAAAAAGAAGAAAAAAAGAGGCCAAAGAAGCCTAAATAAAAAAAGGGGGCCAAAGAAGCCCGCAAAAAAAGGAAGAAGAAGGGGGTAATGTTACTATCCTTTTACCACACTTGTGCTTCAAAGTAGCACCATGTTCTTCATATAGAGAGTCTCTTGAGTTATCACTTTTATATACTAGCGGGAATTTTCATTATAGAACTTGGCTTGTATATTCCAACGATGGGCTTCCTCAAATACCCTAGGTCTTCATGAGCAAGCAAGTTGGATGCACACCCACTTAGTTTTCAGTTTGAGCTTTCATACACTTATTGCTCTTAGTGCATCCGTTGCATGGCAATCCCTACTCCTCACATTGACATTAGTTGATGGGCATCTCCATAGCCCGTTTATTAGCCACGTCGATGTGAGACTTTCTCCTTTTTGTCTTCTCCACACAACCTCCACCATCATATTCTATTCCACCTATAGTGCTATGTCCATGGCTCACGCTCATGTATTGCATGAAAGTTGAAAAGGTTTGAGAACATCAAAAGTATGAAACAATTGCTTGGCTTGTCATCAGGGTGGTGCATGATTTGATTATTTTGTGTGGTGAAGATGGAGCATAGACAGACTATATGATTTTGTAGGGATAACTTTCTTTGGCCATGTTGTTTTGAAAAGACATGATTGCTTTATTAGTATGCTTGAAGTATTATTGTCTTAATGTCAAATGATAGACTATTGCTTTGAATCACTCGTGTCTTAATATTCATGCCATGATTAGATTACATGATTAAGATTATGCTAGGTAGCATTCCACATCAAAAATTATCTTTTTTATCATTTACCTACTCGAGGACGAGCAGGAATTAAGCTTGGGGATGCTGATACGTCTCCGTCGTATCTATAATTTTTGATTGTTCCATGCTAATATTCTACAACTTTTACATACTTTTGGCAATTTTTTATACTATTTTTGGGACTAACATATTGATCCTGTGCCCAGTGCCAGTTCATGTTTCTTGCATGTTTTTTGTTTCGCAGAACCATATCAAATGGAGTCCAAACTGGATAAAAACTGACGGAGATTTTGTTTTGGAATATATGTGAATTTTGGGAAGTGGAATCAACGCGAGACGATGCCCGAGGGGGCCACGAGGCAGGGGGCGCGCCCCTGACCCTCATGGACACCCCGTAAGGCGGTTGTTGCCCTTCTTTCGCCGCATGAAAGCTAATATCCGGATAAAAATCGTGTTCAAATTTCAGCCCAATCGGAGTTACGGATCTCCGGGAATATAAGAAACGGTGAAAGGCCAGATCTGGGAGCACAGAAACAGAGAGAGACAGGGAGACATATCCTATCTCGGAGGGGCTCTCGCCCCTCCCATGCCATGGAGACCAAGGACCAGAGGGGAAACCCTTCTCCCATCTAGTGAGAAGGTCAAGGAAGACGAAGAAGAAGGGGGGGGGGGGGGCTCTCCCCCTCTCTCCAGGCGACGCTGGAACGCCGCCGCGGCCATCATCATCACCGCAATCTACACCAACAACTTCACCACCCTCATTACCAACTATTCCCCACTCTATGCAGCGGTGTAACTCCTCTTTTACCCGCTGTAATCTCTACTTAAACATGGTGCTCAACGCTATATATTATTTCCCAATGATGTATGGCTATCCTATGATGTTTGAGTAGATCCGTTTTGTCCTATGGGTTAATTGATCATCGTGATTGGTTTGAGTTGCATGTTTTATTATTGGTGTTGTCCTATGGTGCTCTTCGTGTCACGCAAGCGTGAGGGATTCCCGCTGTAGGGTGTTGCAATACGTTCATGATTCGCTTGTAGTGGGTTGCTTGAGTGACAGAAGCATAAACCCGAGTAAGGGGGTTGTTGAGTATGGGATAAAGCGGACTTGATGATTTAATGCTATGGTTGGGTTTTACCTTAATGATCTTTAGTAGTTGCAGATGCTTGCTAGAGTTCCAATCATAAGTGCATATGATCCAAGAAGATAAAATATGTTAGCTTATGCCTCTCCCTCAAATCAAATTGAAATAATGATTACCGGTCTAGTTATCGATTGCCTAGGGACAAATAACTTTCTTGTGTGACAACAAGCTCTCTACTAAAACTAACTTAGTTGTGTCTTCATCTAAACAGCCCCTACTTTTTATTTACGCGCTCTTTATTATCTTGCAAACCTATCCAACAACACCTACAAAGTACTTCTAGTTTCATACTTGTTCTAGGTAAAGCGAACGTTAAGCGTGCGTAGAGTTGTATCGGTGGTCGATAGAACTTGCGGGAATATTTGTTCTACCTTTAGCTCCTCGTTGGGTTCGACACTCTTACTTATCGAAAGAGTCCACAATTGATCCCCTATACTTGTGGGTTATCAGCGTGATGACGGTGATGATGAAGTTACCGACGCAGGGCTTCGCCTAAGCACTACAACGATATGACCGAGGTGGAAATCTGTGGAGGGGGGCACCGCACACGGCTAAACAATCAACTTGTGTGTCTATGGGGTGCCCCCTCCCCCGTATATAGAGTGGAGGAGGGGAGGGCCGGCCCTCTCTATGACGCGCCCTAGGGGGAGTCCTCCCATCGGGAGTAGTATTCCGCCCCCTTCCCTAGTTGGAGTAGGAGAGGAAGGAAGGAGGAGAGAGGGAGAAGGAAAGGGGGGCCGGCCCCCCTCCCAATTCGGATTGGGCTTGGGGGGGCACGCCCCCACCTTGGACGCCTCCTCCTCTCTCCCACTAATGCCCATTAAGGCCCAAGTACTCCCCGGGGGGTTCCGGTAACCTCCCGGTACTCCGGTAAATGCCCGAACTCACCCGGAACCATTCCGATGTCCAGACATAGCCATCCAATATATCGATCTTTATGTCTCAACCATTTCAACACTCCTCATCATGTTCTTGATTACATCCGGGACTCCGAACAACCTTCGGTTCATCAAAACACATGAACTCATAATACCGATCATCACCGAATGTTAAGCGTGCGGACCCTACGGGTTCGAGAACTATGTAGACATGACCGAGACTCATCTCCGGTCAATAAACAATAGCGGAACCTGGATGCTCATATTGGTTCCTACATATTCTACGAAGATCTTTATCGGTCAAACCGCATAACAACATACATTGTTCCCTTTGTCATAGGTATGTTACTTGGCCGAGATACGATCGTCGGTATCTCAATACCTAGTTCAATCTCGTTACCGACAAGTCTCTTTACTCGTTTCTTAATGCATCATCCCGCAACTAACTCATTAGTCACATTGCTTGCAAGGCTTATAGTGATGTGCATTACCAAGAGGACCCAGAGATACCTCTCCGATACTCGGAGTGACAAATCCTAATCTCGATCTATGCCAACTCAACAAACACCATCGGAGACACCTGTAGAGCATCTCTATAATCACCCAGTTACGTTGTGACATTTGATAGCACACTCAGTGTTCCTCCGGTATTCGGGAGTTGCATAATCTCATTGTCATAGGACCATGTATAAGTCATGAAGAAAGCAATAGCAAAAAACTAAACGATCAAGTGCTAAGCTAACGGAATGGGTCAAGTCAATCACATCATTCTCTAATGATGTGATCCCGTTAATCAAATGACAACTCTTGTCTATGGCTAGGAAACTTAACCATCTTTGATTCAACGAGCTAGTCAAGTAGAGGCATACTAGTGACGCTCTGTTTGTCTATGTATCCACACATGTACTAAGTTTCCAGTTAATACAATTCTAGCATGAATAATAAACATTTATCATGATATAAGGGAATATAAATAACAACTTTATTATTGCCTCTAGGGCATATTTCCTTTAGGATAAACTGTTTGTGATTAGGCAACACAATGGAAACGGTTCAACTGAACAAGATGTGTGTGATACGCGGCAAACAGGTCCGTAATCAGAAATGTGTGCGAATACCAATAATAACATAGACGATTGCTGCTAATAAGCCATGTAACTTGCTTTGTCTACAAAAAATAACATGTATATATATAACTGAAATAAACATCCAATTACATAAGTGACTATACAGATCATTCACACACACCTCAATAAACAATTGCATGCATTCTAAAGTAGGAGAAATGACCGTCTAGTCATCTACTTCGTGTGACTCACCCGCCACTGCTCTGTGGCTCGATCCCTCGTCTGGGTAGGAAGAAGACACTTCCTCATGTCAACGATCCGCCTGTACATCTCGTAGCTTGTGTACGCGTCCTTGGCCGCGTACTTGACATGTTGTTCATCCAGTCTCTCATGCCACACACTGTGCCAGGCGTTCTTGTCCTTCTTGCTCTCATTCTTCATCTTCATGTAGTAGGGGTCGATGATGGCCGAGGCGAGGTCAACCAGGGAGTTCAGTTTGTTTTTGTGGCTTCCCAAGATGTTGTAGTGGTGCTGGATGTTGACAAGATTCGGGCATTTCAAGCCCGAAACCTTGAGCGCTTTTAGATCGTTGGTGGTGTCCACCGTAGCGAAACTGTAGTCGGAGCTGTTGATAAACCTGGAGAAACGCTCGCAAGGCATTGTGGCATGGTGGTAGTGGTTGACGAGGACGTCATGTCACACGCACAACTGGGCGACGACAACCTTCTGATCGTGCCCGGCACGACCGATGGTGTACTCGAGGTCGAAGCCAACCCCTTGGTACTTTTCCTCAGCAAGGAACTGCTCCATAGTTTGGATGGAGCTCTCCACCAAGACCGGATCGTTCGTGTACACCACCGAGAGGGCCTTCCCCCTCACGTGGGTGTGCACTACGTGATGCGTGGTGAACTGCCCGCCGTTGTCGTTGTCGGCCGCTGGGAGCGCCATTGGAACCGATGGATGTCCTCTCTATATGTGTCGTCGTGGGTGTGCTTATTGTGTCGTGTGACGTGGGAGATGAAGGTAAATGGCCGCAGGAATAAATGGGGGCCGGGCGGCCTGGATTCTCTGCGCGTCGGCATGGCAGTTTTTGCAGCGGGTAACTGCATTATCGCGCCGCGCCCGACACAACCGCATGCACACGAACGTGCGTGATCGTGCGCCGGCCCCAAACACTGGCAGCGCGCGTGGAGGGACGAGGGCAGATCACCCGGAGGGACGCGAGAGAAGAGCACGCGCGGCGAGACGCGAGCAGAGCGCGCCGCGGCCGCCTGAACCGCAAGACACGCATAAAGCAGTTGAACACGCAGGAAATGGTCGCCTACAAGCCGGCCGACAGTTTCGTCGCTGCGTAGAGAGCGGCCGTGTGCTACTACCTCCGTCTAGTCTATAGTCCCCTTTATATTATGTGTCATACTTTGCCCCCAAATTTAACCAACAAAATGTAATGCATGTTATAAAAATTATATAATTGGAAACTATGTTTAAATACGAATCCAACTATATAATCTTTGGCGACATGCATTCGTATTTTATTAGTTAAATCATACTTATAAACCAGGACGGGGTATAGTAGGTAATTAAATCACAATCGTTTTTTATTAACCGTATGTGTACGTGGCATTTCGTTCTCCTCTCGCACGTCTTGTCACCCCGCCGCGACAGACGGCTTACAGCGCAAGCTTGCGCAACACGCGAGAGCGCCAATGAATCGTTGGTGAGCCCGTTCCTGCGCAAGCTTCCCGCCCGACTCGGTGAAATCCCCCAAAATCCCAATGCTTACCAGCCTGCTATATAAACCCTCACGGCCGGCGAGTCCTCCGTCGCATTTTTCCCTCCCTCCCTGTAGCTTATCTCATCTGCTTCTCCCACAATCGCCAATGGCACCGGTCCGTCGTCATCGCTCAGCCACTCTGCCGTCATCAAAGGACAGCTCCAGCTGGGAGGCTACACCGCGGCGGCGACGCAGTCCCCGGTGTAGTGTAGTGCGCATGGCGTCCCTATTGGGTGTGCGCGGAACACCCACCACACGCTCCGCCGCCGCTGTCCGTCGGCAGCTGTTGCCGGCCGCCGTTGCCGCCACACCATCATCGAAAGCCTGGGCCATCGCCCGCTCCACCACCACGGCCTGAAGGCGGGAGGTGGCCGTCGTTGCCGCCGCCCCACTGTCGGCCACCGTGGCCATCACCCGCTCCGCCACCGCGGCCCGAAGGCGGGAGGTGGTGGTCGTGGCCGCCACCCCATCGTCGGACGCCGTGGCTGCCAGCCCACCGTCGACCACCGGGGTCATCACCCACTCCGCCACCGCCGCTCGAAGGCGGGAGGCGGAGGTAGATACCCGCACGTGCGTCTGTGACCTTGCGCGCTACATCGAGTTCCTGCGGGAGGAGGAGGAGCGCCTCGTGGAGCATGCAAAGAGCCTTACCGCCGCCGTGGCCGCGTCATAACCCACAAGTGTAGGGGATCGCAACAGCTTTCGAGGGTAGAGTATTCAACCCAAATTTATTGATTCGACACAAGGGGAGCCAAAGAATATTCTCAAGTATTAGCAACTGAGTTGTCAATTCAGCCACACCTAGATAACTTAATATCTGCAGCAAAGTATTTAGTAGCAAAGTAGTATGATAGTAGTGGTAACGGTAACAAAAGAGTAATGAAAGCAAAAGCAATATTTTTGGTGTTTTGTAATGATTGTAACAGTAACAATGGGAAAGTAAATAAGCGTAAATCAGTATATGGAAAGCTCGTAGGCATTGGATCGGTGATGGATAATTATGCCGGATGCGGTTCATCATGTAACAATCATAACATAGGGTGACACGTAACTAGCTCCAATTCATCAATGTAATGTAGGCATGTATTCCAATATAGTCATACGTGCTTATGGAAAAGAACTTGCATGACATCTTTTGTCCTATCCTCCCGTGGCAGCGGGGTCCTAATGGAAACTAAGGGATATTAAGGCCTCCTTTTAATAGAGAACCGGAACAAAGCATTAGCACATAGTGAATTCATGAACTCCTCAAACTATGGTCATCACCGAGAAGTATCCCGATTATTGTCACTTCGGGTTGTCGGATCGAGAACACATAATAGGTGACTATAGACTTGCAAGATAGGATCAAGAAGACACATATATTCATGAAAACATAATAGGTTCAGATCTGAAATCATGGCACTCGGGCCCTAGTGACAAGCATTAAGCATAGCAAAGTCATAGCAACATCAATCTCGTAACATAGTGGATACTAGGGATCAAACCCTAACAAAACTAACTCGATTACATGATAGATCTCATCCAACCCATCACCGCCCAGCAAGCCTCACGATGGAATTACTCACGCACGGCGGTGAGCATCATGAAATTGGTGATGGAGGATGGTTGATGATGACGACGGCGACGAATCCCCCTCTCCGGAGCCCCGAACGGACTCCAGATCAGCCCTCCCGAGAGGTTTTAGGGCTTGGCGGCGGCTCCTTATTGTAAAACGTGATGAATTCTTCTCTCTAATTTTTTCTCTCTCCGAAAGCAAATATATAGAGTTGGAGTTGGCGTCGGAGGAGCTCCAGGGGGCCCACGAGGTAGGGGGCGCGCTAGGGGGGCGCCCCCCACCCTCGTGGACAGGGTGTGGGCCCCCTGGTCTTCATCTTTGGCAAGGATTTATTATTATTTTTTCTAAGATGTTCCGTGGAGTTTCAGGTCATTCCGAGAACTTTTGTTTTCTGCAAAAAAAACAACATCATGGCAATTCTGCTGAAAACAACGTTAGTCCGGGTTAGTTCCATTCAAATCATACAAGTTAGAGTCCAAAACAAGGGCAAAAGTGTTTGGAAAAGTAGATACGACGGAGACGTATCACCGCGGCACATGCCGCCTCAGAGGTGAGGAATCAGGAGATCTACGAGGAGAACCACCGCTTCGAGAGGTGTCGTCCGGAGCGGCAGAGGGCGTTCGAGGTGAGCATCGCTGAAGCTGCAGCAGCGGCAGGCATCGTATTGCAGTTGCCCAGCTCGTTGGTAGGCTCCTCCTCCTCTGCCTCTCGAAGGCCGCAGAGGAGAGGCAGCCGAAGTGGTACAAAGCCCTCCGTAGTAGTAGTATTTAGGGGCTATTTTGTTCAGTTCATCTGACTATAGATGTGGTGGAACTGTACAACATACTTAAAATTAGCTAGTATATATAGTTGAACTAGCTGTTTCAGTACGTGGTTGGCAACAATTTGGGAAAAGTTTGGTCGGTTCAGCTGTCGAGTTGAACTGTTTGTGTAAATTAAGAACGACTGCTTAATCTATGAATGAAATCTATGCTTAATTACTGAATTTTAGTTACAAAAATTAGATACTGCTAGTGATTTTTAGCTTCATATTTTGACAAAGCGCAGTGTTACAAGGTTGACAAATGGCAATGTTACTAGATCAACAAATGTCAATCTTTCCAGTTTGACAAATGGCAACATACCCAATATGACAAATGCAAATCTTACCAAATTGTTTGTAAGTGGTTTGATAACCCACAAGTATAGGGGATCGCAACAGTATTCGAGGGTAGAGTATTCAACCAAAATTTATTGATTGGACACAAGGGGGGCCAAAGAATATTCTCAAGTATTAGCAGCTGAGGTGTCAATTCAACCACACCTGGATAACTTAATATCTGCAACAAAGTATCTAGTAGCAAAGTAATATGATAGTAGCGGTAACGGCGATAAAAGTAACAATAGTAGTTTTGTAGTAATTATAACAGTGGCAATGGAAAAGTAACTAAGCAAAGAGCAATATGTGAAAAGCTCGTAGGCATTGGATCGGTTATGTTGAATTATGTCGGATGCGATTCCTCATGCAATAGTTATAACCTAGGGTGACACAGAACTAGCTCCAATTCATCAATGTAATGTAGGCATGTATTCCGGATATAGTCATACGTGCTTATGGAAAAGAACTTGCATGCCATCTTTTGTCCTACCCTCCTGTGGCATCGGGGTCCTATTGGAAACTAAGGGATATTAAGGCCTGATTTTAATAGAGTACCGGACCAAAGCATTAACACTTAGTGAATACATGAACTCCTCAAACTATGGTCATCACCGGTAAGTATCCCGATTATTGTCACTTCGGGGTTAATGGATCATAACACATGATAGGTGACTATAGACTTGCAAGATAGGATCAAGAACTCACATATATTCATGAAAACATAATAGGTTCAGATCTGAAATCATGGCACTCGGGCCCTAGTGACAAGCATTAAGCATAGCAAAGTCATAGCAACATCAATCTCGTAACATAGTGGATACTAGGATCAAACCCTAACAAAACTAACTCGATTACATGATAGATCTCATCCAACCCATCACCGTCCAGCAAGCTGCGATGGAATTACTCCCGCACGACGGTGAGCATCATGAAATTGGTGATGGAGGATGGTTGATGATGACGACGGCGACGAACCCCCCCTCCCCGGAGCCCCGAACGGACTCCAGATCAGCCCTCCCGAGAGGTTTTAGGGCTTGGCGGCGGCTCCATATCGTAAAACACGATGATTTCTTCTCTCTGATTTTTTTTCTCTCCGAAAGCAAATATATAGAGTTGGAGTTGGCGTCGGAGGTGCTCCAGGGGGCCCACTAGGTAGGGGGCGCGCCCTAGGGGGAGGGGCACCGTCGTGGACAGGGTGTGGGCCCCTTGGTCTTCATCTTTGGAGAGGATTTCTTATTTTTTTTATAAGGTGTTCCGTGGAGTTTCAGGTCATTCCGAGAACTTTTGTTTTCTGCACATAAAACAACATCATGGAATTACTCACGCACGGTGGTGAGCATCATGAAATTGGTGATGGAGGAAGGTTGATGATGACAATGGCGATGGATTCCCCTCTCCGGAGCCCCGAACGGACTCTAGATCAGCCCTCCCGAAAGAGTTTAGGGCTTGCCAGCGGCTCCGTATCGTAAAACATGATGAATCCTTCTCTCTGATTTTTTTCTCCCCGAACGTGAATATATAGAGTTGGAGTTGAGGTCGGTGGAGCTCCAGGGGGCCCATGAGGCAGGGGGCGCGCCCAGGGGGGTAGTCGCGCCCCCACCCTCATGGACAGGGTGTCGGCCCCCTGGCCTTGATTCGTTCGCCAGTATTTTTTATTAATTCCGAAAATGTTCTCCGTGAAGTTTCAGGTCATTCCGAGAACTTTTATTTCTGCACAAAAATAACGCCATGGCAATTCTGCTGAAAACATCGTTAGTCCAGGTTAGTTCCATTCAAATCATGCAAGTTAGAGTCCAAAACAAGGGCAAAAGTGTTTGGAAAAGTAGATACAATGGAGACGTATCAACTCCCCCAAGCTTAAACCTTTGCTTGTCCTCAAGCAATTCAATTGATAAACTGAAAGTGATAAAGAAAAACTTTTACAAACTCTGTTTGCTCTTGTTGTTGTAAATATGTGAAGCCAGCATTCAAGTTTTCAGCAAAGATTATGAACTAACCATATTCACAATAAAATTTAGGTCTCATGTTTACTCATATGAATGGCATAATCAACTAGCGAGCAATAATAATAATCTCGGATGACAACACTTTCTCAAAACAATCATAATATGATATAACAAGATGGTATCTCGCTAGCCCTTTCTGAGACCGCAAAACATAAATGCAGAGCACCTCTGAAGATCAAGGACTGAACATTGTAATTCATGGTAAAAGAGATCCAGTCATAGTCATACTCAATATAAATTAATAGTAATGGATGCAAATGACAGCGGTGCTCTCCAACTGGTGCTTTTTAATAAGAGGAGGATGACTCAACATAAAAGTAAATAGATAGGCCCTTCGCAGAGGGGAGCAGGGATTTGTAGAGGTGCGAGAGCTCGATTTTGAAATAGAGATAAGTAATATTTTGAGCGACATACTTCCATTGTCAACATAACAACCGAGAGATCTCGATATCTTCCATGCTACACACATTATAGGCGGTTCCCAAACAGAATGGTAAAGTTTATACTCCCCCACCACCAACAAGCATCAATCCATGGCTGGCCTAAAACAACGGGTGCCTCCACCTAACAATAGTCCTGGGTGAGTTTTGTTTGCAATTATTTTGATTTGATTTGAGCATGGGACTGGGCATCCTGGTGACCAGCCATTTTCTCGTGAGTGAGGAGCGGAGTCCACTCCTCTTGAGAATAACCCGCCTAGCATGGAGGATACAGACATCCCTAGTTGATACATGAGCTATTCGAGCATACAAAACAGAATTTCATTTGAAGGTTTAGAGTTTGGCACATACAAATTTACTTGGAACGGCAGGTAGATACCGCATATCGGAAGGTATGGTGGACTCATATGGAATAACTTTGGGGTTTATGGAAGTGGATGCACAAGTAGTATTCCTGCTTAGTACAAGTGAAGGCTAGAAAAAGACTGGGAAGCGACCAACTAGAGAGCGACAACAGTCATGAACATGCATTAAAATTAATAAACATTGAGTGCAAGCATGAGTAGGATATAATTCACCATGAACATAAATATCGTGGAGGCTGATAACCCACAAGTATAGGGGAACGCAACCGTTTTCAAGGGTAGAGTATTCAACCCAAATTTATTGATTGGACACAAGGGGAGCCAAAGAATATTCTCAAGTATTAGCAGTTGAGTTGTCAATTCAACCACACCTGGATAACTTAATATCTACAACAAAGTATTTAGTAGCAAAGTAGTATGGAAGTAACAGTAACAGTGATAAAAGTAACAATAGCAGCTTTATAGCAATTGTAACAGTGGCAACGTTAAGTAACTAAGCAAAGAGCAATATGTGAAAAGCTCGTAGGCATTGGATCAGTGATGGAGAATTATGCCGGATGCGATTCCTCATGCAATTGTTATAACATAGGGTGACACAGAACTAGCTCCAGTTCATCAATATAATGTAGGCATGTATTCCGAATATAGTCATACATGCTTATGGAAAAGAACTTGCATGACATCTTTTGTCCTGCCCTCCCGTGGCAGCGGGGTCCTATTGGAAACTAAGGGATATTAAGGCCTCCTTTTAATAGAGTGCCTGACAAAAGCATTAACACTTAGTGAATACATGAACTCCTCAAACTACGGTCATCACCGGGAGTGGTCCCGATTATTCTCACTTCAGGGTTGCCGGATCATAACACATAGTAGGTGACTATAGACTTGCAAGATAGGATCAAGAACTCACATATATTCATGAAAACATAATAGGTTCAGATCTGAAATCATGGCACTCGGGCCCTAATGACAAGCATTAAGCATAGCAAAGTCATAGTAACATCAATCTTAGAACATAGTGGATACTAGGGATCAAACCCTAACAAAACTAACTCGATTACATGGTAAATTTCATCCAACCCATCACCGTCCAACAAGCCTATGATGGAATTACTCACGCACGGCGGTGAGCATCATGAAATTGGTGATGGAGGAAGGTTGATGATGACGACGGTGATGGATTCCCCTCTCCGGAGCCCCGAACGGACTCCAGATCAGCCCTCCCGAGAGAGATTAGGGCTTGGCGGCGGCTCTGTATTGTAAAACGCGATGAATCCTTCTCTCCGATTTTTTCTCCCCGAACGTGAATATATAGAGTTGGAGTTGAGGTCGGTGGAGCACCAGGGGGCCCACAACGCAGGGGGCGCGCCCCCCACCCTCGTGGACAGGGTGTGGGCCCCCTGCCCTTGATTCTTTCGCTAGTATTTTTTATTAATTCCAAAAATATTCTCCGTGAAGTTTCAGGTCATTCCGAGAACTTTTATTTCTGCACAAAAATGACACCATGGCAATTCTCAAAACAAATACATCCGGGTTTGTTCCATTCAAATCATGCAAGTTAGAGTCCAAAACAAGGGCAAAAGTGTTTGGAAAAGTAGATACGAGGGAGACGTATCAGAGGCTATGTTGATTTTTGTAGGACCTTGAAGTATGTCTAGAGGGGGGGTGATTAGACTACTTGACCAATAAAAACCTAACCTTTTCCCAATTTTAGACTTTGGCAGATTTTAGCTATTTTTTAACAAGTCAAGCAATCTTCACACGATTCAAGAAAGCATGCAAAGAGTATATTGGCAGCGGAAAATAAAGCATGCAACTTGCAAGAATGTAAAGGGAAGGGTTTGGAGAATTCAAACGCAATTGGAGACACGGATGTTTTTGTCGTGGTTCCGATAGGTGGTGCTATCGTACATCCACGTTGATGGAGACTTCAACCCACGTGAATTATAGCAGTTCTTGTGAGTCCACGGAGGGCTCCACCCACGAAGGGTCCACGAAGAAGCAACCTTGTCTATCCCACCATGGCCGTCGCCCACGAAGGACTTGCCTCACTAGTGGTAGATCTTCACGAAGTAGGCAATCTCCTTGCCCTTACAAACTCCTTGGCTCAACTCCACAATCTTGTCGTAGGCTCCCAAGTGACACCTAGCCAATCTAGGAGACACCACTCTCCAAGAAGTAACAAATGGTGTGTTGATGATGAACTCCTTGCTCTTGTGCTTCAAATGATAGTCTCCCCAACACTCAACTCTCTCTCATAGGAATTTGATTTGGTGGAAAGAAGATTTGAGTGGAAAGCAACTTGGGGAAGGCTAGAGATCAAGATTCATGTGGTTGGAACGGAATATCTTGGTCTCAACACATGAGTAGGTGGTTCTCTCTCAGAACTGGTAAGTTGGAAGTGTAGGTTTGTTCGATGGCTCTCTCCACGAATGAAGAGGAGGTGGAGGGGTATATATAGCCTCCACACAAAATCTAACTGCTACACACAATTTACCAAACTCGGTGGGACCGAATCATCAAACTCGGTCGAACCGATTTAGTAAACCTAGTGACCGTTAGGATTTTGATTGGATCGACATGCATCTCGGTAGGACCGATATGGTTAGGGTTAGAGCATAACGTAATCTCGGTGAGACCGACATACAAACTCGGTGCGACCGAATTTGGTAATTAGCTAACCAGAGAGTTGGTCAGGTAAACTCGGTGGGACCGATTTGCTCTTTCGGTGAGACCGAAAAGTTACAAAAGGGAAACATAGAGTTTACATTATAATCTCGGTGGGACCGATCGCTCACTTCGGTTAGACCGAAACGTTACGAAGGGAAACAGAGAGATTACAATCCCATCTCGGTGAGACCGAGATCCCTATCGGTGAAACCGATTTGCCTAGGGTTTGTGGCAGTGGCTATGACATCTGAACTCTCGGTGGCGCCAGATAGAAAGAATCGGTAGGGCCGAGTTTGACTTTGGGTTTAGGTCATATGTGGATGTGAGAAAGTAGTGGAGGGTTTTGGAGCATATCACTAAGCACATGAAGCAAAAGGCTCACTAAGCAACACCTCATCCCTTCTTGATAGTATTGGCTTTTCCTATAGACTCAATGTGATCTTGGATCACTAAAATATAAAATGTAGAGTCTTGAGATTTTGAGCTTGAGCCAATCCTTTGTCCTTAATATTTTGAGGGATCCACTTTCATCATCCATGCCATGCCATTCATTGAGCTTTCCTGAAATATTCATCTAGGAATAGTATTAGCTCAATGAGCTATATGTTGTTATGAATTACCAAAACCACCTAGGGATAGTTGCACTTTCAATTTTGTTTAACTACATGCGTGAACATGTGCCAAGTCAAGTCAGTCGAATCGTTCAAAGGAGGATACCGCCCTATCATACCACATCACAACCATTTTAATAGCATGTTGGCACGCTAGGTAAACCATTATAAACTCCTAGCAAATTAAGCATGGCATAAGCAACTATAATCTCTAATTGTCATTCCAAACATGTTTCATTCATAATAGGCTGAATCAGGAACGATGAACTAATCATATTTACAAAAACAAGAGAGGTCGAGTTCATACCAGCTTTTCTCATCTCAATCAGTACATCATATATCGTCATTATTGCCTTTCACTTGCACGACCGAACGGTGTGGATAATAATAATAGTGCACGTGCATTGGACTAAGCTAATATTTGCGAGCATTTAATACATAGGATAAGACAAGATAATATGGGCTCTTGGTTAAATAAACAATAATGCATATAAGAGCCTGCTACGTCTCGAGCTTGCGTTGGATTTCCCCGAAGAGGAGAGGATGATGCAGCACAGTAGTGTAAGTATTTCCCTCAGTTTTTGAGAACCAAGGTATCAATCCAGTAGGAGACCACGCGCAAGTCCCTCGTACCTGCACAAAACGATAGCTACTGGCAACCAATGCTTAGGGGTTGTCAATCCCTTCACGGTCACTTACGAGAGTGAGATCCGATAGAGATAATATTTTTGGTATTTTTGGTATAAAGATGCAAAGTGAAAAGTAAAAGCAAAGCAAGTAAATAAAGTGATGGAGATTGATATGATGAGAATAGACCAGGGGGCCATAGGTTTCACTAGTGGCTTCTCTCAAGAGCATAGATATTCTACTTGGGTGAACAAATTCATCGTTGAGCAATTGATAGAATTGAGCATAGTTATGAGGTTATCCAGGCAATGATCATTTATATAGGCATCATGTCCGTGACAAGTAGACCAAAACGATTCTGCATCTACTAATATTACTCCACTCATCGACCGCTATCCAGCATGCATCTAGAGTATTAAGTTAAAAACAGAGTAACGCCTTAAGCAAGATGACATGATGTAGAGGAATAAATTCATGCAATATGATAAATACCCCATCTTTTTATCCTCGATGGCAACGATACAATACGTGCCTTGCAACCCTTTCTGTCACTGGGTAAGGTCACCGCGAGATTGAACCCAAAGCTAAGCACTTCTCCCATTGCAAGAACTACCAATCTAGTTGGCCAAACCAAACGGATAATTCGAAGAGACTTGCAAAGATAACTTAATCATACATAAAAGAATTCAGAGAAGAATCAAATATTTTCCATAGATAAGCTGGATCATAAACCCACAATTCATCGGTCTCAACAAACACACCGCAAAAAGAAGATTACATCGAATAGATCTCCACGAGAGAGGGGGAGAACATTGTATTGAGATCCAAAAAGAGAGAAGAAGCCATCTAGCTACTAGCTATGGATCCGAAGGTCTTAAGTAAACTACTCACACTTCATCGGAGGGGCTATGGTGTTGATGTAGAAGCCCTCCCTGGTGGATGCCCTCCCGTGAGCTCCTAACAGGCCCCAAGATGGGATCTCGTGGATACGGGAAGGCACGGTAGTGGAATTAGGTTTTTGGCTCCGTCCCCGTTCTGTTGGGGGTACATAGGTATATATAGGAGGAAGGAGTACGTCGGTGGAGCGTCAGGGGGCCCACAAGGCAGGGGGGCGCGCCTAGGGGGGGAGGGCGCGCCACCACCCTCGTGACCGCTTCTGGCACTCCTTGGAGTAGGGTCCAAGTCTCCTGGATCACGTTCGGTGTGAGGATCACGTTCAAGGTTTCATTCCGTTTGGACTGCTTGATATTCCGCTTTCTTCAAACACTGAAATAGGCAAAAAACAACAATTATGGGTTGGGCCTCCGGTTAATAGTTAGTCCCAAAAGTAATATAAAAGTGGAAAATAAAGCCCATTATAGTCCAAAACAATAGATAAAGTAGCATGGAGCAATAAAAAATTATAGATACGTTGGAGACGTATCAGGCATCCCAAAGCTTAATTCCTGTTCGTCCTCGAGTAGGTAAATGATAAAAAGAGAATTTTTGATGCGGAGTGATACTTTGGCATAATTTCAATTTAAATCTTCTTAATCATGGTATGAATATTCAGATCAGAAAGATTCAAGACAAAAGTTCATATTGACATAAAAATAATAATACTCCAAGCATACTAACTAAGCAATTATGTCTTCTCAAAATAACATGGCCAAAGAAATTTATCCCTACAAAATCATATAGTCTGGCTATGCTTCATCTTCCCCACACAAAGTATTTAAATCATGCACAACCCCGATGACAAGCCAAGCAATTGTTTCATACTTTAACATTTTCAAAACTTTTTCAATCTTCACGCAATACATGAGCGTGAGCCATGGATATAGCACTATATGTGGAATAGAATGGTGGTTGTGGAGAAGACAAAAAGAGGGAAGATAGTCTCACATCAACTAGGCATATCGACGGGCTATGGAGATGCCCATCAATAGATATCAATGTGAGCGAGTAGGGATTGCCATGCAACAGATGCACTAGAGCTATAAGTATATGAAAGCTCAAAAGAAACTAAGTGGGTGTGCATCCAACTCGCTTGCTCATGAAGACCTAGGGCATTTGAGGAAGCCCATCATTGGAATATGCAAGCCAAGTTCTATAATGAAAAATTCCCACTAGTATATGAAAGTGACAAAATGAGAGACTCTCTATCATGAAGATCATGGTGCTACTTTGAAGCACAAGTGTGGTAAAAGGATAGTAACATTGTCCCTTCTCTCTTTTTCTCTCATTTTTCTATTTGGGCCTTTTCCTTTTTTTTATGGCCTCTTTTTTTTCCGTCCGGAGTCTCATCCCGACTTGTGGGGGAATCATAGTCTCCATCATCCTTTCCTCACTTGGGACAATGCTCTAGTAATGATGATCATCACACTTTTATTTTTCTTACAACTCAACAATTTCAACTCGATACTTAGAACAAAATATGACTCTATATGAATACCTCCGGCGGTGTACCGGGTTATGCAATGAAACATGAGTGACATTTATGAAAGAATTATGAATGGTGGCTTTGCCACAAATACGATGTCAACTACATGATCATGCTAGCAATATGACAATGATGGAGCGTGTCATAATAAACGGAACGGTGGAAAGTTGCATGGCAATATATCTCGGAATGGCTATGGAAATGCCATAATAGGTAGGTATGGTGGCTGTTTTGAGGAAGGTTTATGGTGGGTGTATGATACCGGCGAAAGGTGCGCGATATAAGAGAGGCTAGCAATAGTGGAAGGATGGGAAAAAGTGCGTATAATCCATGGACTCAACATTAGTCATAAAGAACTCATATACTTATTGCAAAACTCTAGAAGTTATCAAAGCAAAGTACTACGCGCATGCTCCTAGGGGGATAGATTGGTAGGAAAAGACCATCGCTCGTCCCCGACCGCCACTCGTAAGGAAGACAATCAATAAATAAATCATGCTCCGAGTTCATCACATAACGGTTCACCATACGTGCATGCTACGGGAATCACAAACTTCAACACAAGTATTCTTTAAATTCACAACTACTCAACTAGCATGACTCTAATATTATCACCTTCATATCTCAAAACAATTATCAAGCATCAAACTTATCTTAGTATTCAACGCACTCAAAAGAAAGTTTCACATATCTTGAACACCAAGTATATTAACACTAAGCAAATTACCATGCTATTAACAACTCTCAAAATAATCTAAGTGAAGCATGATAGATCAAGTTTCTTTAAAACAAATCCATCACCGTGCTCTAAAAGATCTAAGTTAAGCACTAGAGCAAAAATTATCACGCTCAAAAGATATAAGTGAAGCACTATGAGCAAACTATCAAGCTCAAAAGATATAAGTGAAGCACATAGAGTATTCTAACAAATTCCAAATTATGTATGGATCTCTCAAAAGGTGTGTACAGCAAGGATGATTGTGGTAAACTAACAAGCAAATACTCAAATAATACAAGACGCTCCAAGCAAAACACATATCATGTTGGTGAATAAAAATATAGCTCCATGAAAATTACCGATGGAAGTGGATTTAAAGAGGGGATGCCTTCCGGGCATCCCCAAGCTTTGACTTTTGGTGTCCTTGGATTATCTTGGGGGTGCCATGGGCATCCCCAAGCTTAGGCTCTTGCCACTCCTTGTTCCATAATCCATCAAAAGAATTCACCCAAAACTTGAAAACTTCACAACACAAAACTCAATAGAAATCTTGTGAGCTCTGTTAGAGAAAGAAAACAAAAGACTACTTTAAGGTACTGTAATTAACTCATTCTTTATTTATATTGGTGTTAAACCTACTGTATTCCAACTTCTCTATGGATCATAAATTATTTTACTAGCCATAGATTCATCAAAATAAGCAAACAACACACGCAAAACAGAATCTGTCAAAAGCAGAACAGTCTGTAGTAATCTGTAACTAACGCAAACTTATGGAACCCAAAAATTTCTACCAAAATTAGACGACCTGGAAAATTTGTTTATTGATCAGCAGCAATTGGAATCAGTATTTTATCACGTTCTGGTGATTTTTAACAATTCGGTCACTGAGCACAAAGATTCTGGAAATTACAGCAAGATCAAATAACTATCATCCAAGAAGATCCAATAGGTTCAACTTGGCACAAACACTAATTAAAAGATAAAACCACATCTAAACAGAGGCTAGATGGATTATTTATTCCTAAACAGAAGCAAAAACAAAAACTAAAAAATAAAATTGGGTTGCCTCCCAACAAGCGCTATCGTTTAACGCCCCTAGCTAGGCATTGAGATTTTAATGATGCTCACAAAAAAGACAAGAATTGAGGCACGAAGAGAGCATCATAAAAAACGTGACAAACACATCTAAGCCTAACATACTTCCTATGCATAGGCATCTTATAAGCAAACAAATTATCATACAAGCAAAAACTAGCATATGCAAGGAAGCGAAAAGAGACAATAGCAATCTCAACATAACGAGAGGTAATTTAGTAGCATGAAAGTTTCTACAACCATATTTTCCTCTCTCATAGTAATTACATGTAGGATCATAGGCAAATTCAACAAAATAGCTATCACAAAGTATATTCTCAAAACGATCCACATGCATGCAAAGTTGACACTCTTCCAAAATAGTGGGATTATCATTAACTAAAGTCATGACCTCTCCAAACCCACTTTTATCAAAAATTTCATAAGATTGAATATTCTCCAAATATGTGGGATCTAAAGTTGACACTCTTCCAAACCCACTTTCAATATTATTACAAACACTATTATCAATCTCATATTCATCACGGGGCTTAAATAAATTTTCAAGATCAAAAGAAGAATCACCCCAATCATGATCATTGCAACAAGTAGTAGTCATAGCAAAACTAGCATCCCCAAGCTTAGGGTTTTGCATATTATTAGCATGATTGACATCAAGAGAATTTATAGTAAAATCATTGCAATCATGCTTTTCATCGAAGGAACTACCAAGTATGGGTGCAATAGCAACGATCTCATGTTTAACATAAGGAACTATAGCAAATTCATCTTCATAAATATTGGCATCATGGCCACAAGAATAGCAAGCATCATGTTCATCAAGGGATATTTCAGTCAAATCATCAGAATCATCATTATCTATAGATTCATGCATATCATTATTTCCTTCCAAAGCAACGGTCATTCTCTCAATAAATTCTTTGACATAGACATTATGAGCATAGTTTTCATAGCAATATTTAAGTATGTCAAAATTTTCAGATTCGTAGAGAGTAATATCATACTTTTCAATCAATGAAGCAACTTCATAAGCACCCTTAAAAGCAACAAATTCTTCAATTGGTTCGATATCATAGTAACTATAAACACCCTTTGCATAAGAAGATAAGATTTTCATTAAACTCACATAGGTAAGGAAGGTGTTTTTAGGGTTCTTAGAGCAACAAGTAAAATCATAAATTTCACAAAGATTCCAAGCATAACACAACAATCTGTTTATTTGACTCCATAAGAATCTCCCTTTTTCAGACAAACAGTGACGCACATAATAAGCATGCTCATCTAAAGATTTCCCATCAACTAGGCTAGTTGGGGTTTCAAAGACGAAAGATAAGGATCAAGATGATCCAAGTAGAACACTTTAAGTGGATCCATATCTATAGATTTTTAGCAAGCAAATATGCAAGCAAATAGAAGGCACACAAACAAAAATACATACGGGAAGAAGGCGAAGAAAGGGCGAATAAAACGGCAAGGGTGAAGTGGGGGAGAGGAAAACGAGAGGCAAATGGCAAATAATGTAATGCGAGAGATAGGGATTGTGATGGGTACTTGGTATGTTGACTTTTGCGTAGACCTCCCCGGCAACGGCGCCAGAAATTCTTCTTGCTACATCTCGAGCTTGCGTTGGATTTCCCCGAAGAGGAGAGGATGATGCAGCACAGTAGCGTAAGTATTTCCCTCAGTTTTTGAGAACCAAGGTATCAATCCAGTAGGAGACCACGCGCAAGTCCCTCGTACCTGCACAAAACGATAGCTACTCGCAACCAATGCTTAGGGGTTGTCAATCCCTTCAGTTCACTTACGAGAGAGATCTGATAGAGATAATATTTTTGGTATTTTTGGTATAAAGATGCAAAGTGAAAAGTAAAAGCAAAGCAAGTAAATAAAGTGATGGAGATCGATATGATGAGAATAGACCCGGGGGCCATAGGTTTCGCTAGTGGCTTCTCTCAAGAGCATAGATATTCTACGGTGGGTGAACATATTACTGTTGAGCAATTGATAGAATTGAGCATAATTATGAGGTTATCCAGGCAATGATCATGTATATAGGCATCACGTCCGTGACAAGTAGACCGAAACGATTCTGCATCTACTACTATTACTCCACTCATTGACTGCTATGCAGCATGCATCTAGAGTATTAAGTTAAAACCAGAGTAAAGCCTTAAGCAAGATGACATGATGTAGAGGAATAAATTCATGCAATATGATAAATACCCCATCTTGTTATCCTTGATGGCAACAATACAATACGTGCCTTGCAACCCTTTCTGTCACTGGGTAAGGTCACCGCAAGATTGAACCCAAAGCTAAGCACTTCTCCCATTGCAAGAACTACCAATCTAGTTGGCCAAACCAAACGGATAATTCGAAGAGACTTGCAAAGATAAGTTAATCATACATAAAAGAATTCAGAGAAGAATCAAATATTTTCCATAGATAAGCTGGATCATAAACCCACAATTCATCGGTCTCAACAAACACACCGCGAAAAGAAGATTACATCGAATATATCTCCACGAGAGAGGGAGAACATTGTATTGAGATCCAAAAGAGAGAAGAAGCCATCTAGCTACTAGCTATGGACCCGAAGGTCTGAAGTAAACTACTCACACTTCATCGGAGGGGCTATGGTGTTGATGTAGAAGCCCTCCGTGGTGGATGCCCTCTCCGTGAGCTCCTAATAGGCCCCAAGTTGGGATCTCGTGGATACAGGAAGGCAATGGCGGTGGAATTAGGTTTTTGGCTCCGTCCCGATCTGTTGGGGGTACGTGAGGTATATATAGGAGGAAGGAGTACGTCGGTGGAGCGTCGGGGCCCACGAGGCGTGGGCGCGCCCGGGAGGGCGCGCCCACCTCGCGACCGCCTCGGCACTCCTTGGAGTAGGGTCCAAGTCTCCTGGATCACGTTCGTGAGAAGATCACGTTCGAAGGTTTAATTCCATTTGGACTCCATTTGATATTCCGCTTTCTTGAAACACTGAAAAAGGCAAAAAACAGCAATACTGGGCTGGGCCTCCGGTTAATAGGTTAGTCCCAAAAGTAATATAAAAGTGGAAAATAAAGCCCATTATAGTCCAAAACAATAGATAAAGTAGCATGGAGCAATAAAAAATTATAGATACGTTGGAGACGTATCAGAGCCACTTCAACATTTTCATTATGGTCTTCTCCCATCGACCCCCAAAGATAAGAAAAGAAATAAAACTAGTTACACGGGAAAGCTCCCAACAAACAAAAGAAGAACGAGAAATCTTTTGGGTTTTCTTTTAATTATTACTACTACAAGCATGGAAAGTAAACTAGCTAAAAGTTACAACTATTTTGTTTGGTTTTTCTTAAGGTTATTCAAACACACAAGAAGAAAGCGAGAAAAGAAAATAAACTAGCATGGATAGTACAATGAAAAAGTATGAGCACCGACAACTGGCATGAGTGTGTGAACATGAATGTAATATCAGTGAGAAATACGTATTCCCCCAAGCTTAGGCTTTTGGCCTAAGTTGGTCTATGCCCATGGATCAAAGCTACTCTCTCCGGTGTATTGAGAAGGATCCTCGGGGTGCCATTGGTTGGCGATCTCCTCTGGGTCCCACTGATAAACAGACTGGCAGTGAGGATCAAGTGGTGGCACCGGCTCGGGCTCTGGAGCTGGTGTTAGGCTCCGGTAGGCATGAATGGCCTCTGGCAGGACAAGGTACATGCCTGAAGATATGTTGAACAAAGAAGGAGCAGGCAACGTAATAGTCTTAAAGTAAATTTTATCAAATATCAGTCTATAGTTAAGCATCCTTTTCTTATTCTTAACAAGAAAATCATGTGCTACCATACTCTTATAGTCTAGAAAAATAGGAGGCAGAAACTTTTCCTCTTTCTCATAGTGTCTAATGGGTATCTCATATTTAGCAAGACGCGAAGCAAAGATACCTCCAAAGATGGGGCCCTTCGTACGATTCAGATTCAACCGCTTGGCAACAATAGCGCCTAAACTAAAAGTGTTATCACGAAACAAAGCATGGCACAAAATAACAATATCAGGGGCACTGAGGTTTCCACAGTTCCCGCGACCAATTAAGCATCTACTAGCAAATATTGAAAAGTAACGTAGAACAGGAAAGTGTATGCTAGTAATTCTTGCGTCGGAAACCTTCCTCGTCTCCCCTACAGCGATCATATCAATAAACCCTTCCACGTCGTTAGGATGTGGTTCCTCTATGCTGCCCTCAAAGGGCAACTTGCAAACCCCACAAAAGTCATAAAGTGACATCTCCTTATACTCATCATATAAATAAAAATCCACCGAAGGTGGTGATCTCCTAGCATGGAAATGAAATTTTGCACAAAAATATTGGTGAGTAGGAGATACTGATCGAGCTGGTCGTGGAGGAAGTCGATGAGGCCTGCATTCTCAGCCAAATGATAAAAATCATCATGAATACCGGCTGCTCTCAAGAAACCATCACAAGGCCATTCACACGGCCGAACCTCCGCGGTACGAGGGAGATTATATTTGGGCTTCTTATCCTCTTCACTTTGCTTATCCTTCGAGCTTCGGCTCGAAGAGCCCCTCAATAATCTCTTCATCATTTTCTGAAAATTTCTGAAATTTTTAGTAACTCAAAATAAAAGTGAACCAAACTCAACAAAATTGATAGCAACTACTCCCACAAGTGCCTAAATACTATATCATGCATTAGAACTACTTGGGACCATATAAATTTGACATGCAAGCTCAAGAACAGGGCCACCTAAGCAGCAAAAATTTGCAATAAATAAAGCACTAGAACAAAAACTAATTGGACCATTGGAGGAGTCACATACCAAACAACAATCCCCCAAAGCAGATTTGTGAATGGAGCTTTGAGCAAGGAGATCGAAAATGGCAGCAAGATGAGCTAGAACTCGTGCTTGAGCTGGTTGGTGATTTTTTTGGGAGGAAGAAGGAGTGTGTGGGTGCTGGAATAAGTGGAGGGGGGCCACCAGGGGCCCACGAGGCAGGGGGCGTGCCCTGGACCCTCGTGGCCAGGTGCTGGCTCCCCCTGGTGTGTTCTCAGTGCCAAATATTCTTAAATATTCTAGAAAAAAAATCATATTTCAATTACAGGGCATTTGGAGAACTTTTATTTTTGGGGTATTTTTTATTGCACGGATAATTCAGAAAACAGACAGAAAATACTAATTTTGCTTTATTTACTCTAAATAACAGAAAGTAAAAGGAGGGTACAGAAGGTTGTGCTTTCTAACTTCATCCATCTCATGCTCATCAAAAGGAATCCACTAACAAGGTTGATCAAGTCTTGTTAAGAAACTCATTCCGAATAACATGGAACCAGAGAAATTTCGAATAACACTAGGTTACCTCAACGGGGATATGCACATCCCCAACAATAATAATATTATATTTCTTCTTGACAGTAGGAAGAGGAAATTCAAAACCTCCAATAGTAATCGTTGGAATTTTTCCAATAGAATTGATACTGTGGACTTGAGGTTGTTTCCTCAGAAAGTGTACCGTCTGCTCATTACCATTAACATGAAAAGTGACATTGCCTTTGTTGTAATCAATAATTGCCCCTGCAGTATACAAAAATGGTCTACCAATGATAATCGACATACTATCATCCTCGGGAATATAAAGAATAACAAAGTCCGTTAAAATAATAACATTTGCAACCACAACAGGCACATCCTCACAAATACCGACAGGTATAGCAGTTGATTTATCGGCCATTTGCAAAGATATTTCAGTAGGTGTCAACTTATTCAAATCAAGTCTACGATATAAAGAGAGAGGCATAACACTAACACCGGCTCCAAGATCACATAAAACAGTTCTAACATAGTTCCTTTTAATGGAGCATGGTATAGTTGGTACTCCTGGATCTCCAAGTTTCTTTGGTATTCCACCCTTAAAAGTATAATTGGCAAGCATGGTGGAAATTTCAGCTTCAGGTATCTTTCTTTTATTTGTAACAATATCCTTCATATACTTAGCATAAGGATTCATTTTAAGCATATCAGTCAAACGCGTACGCAAAAAGATCGGTCTAATCATTTCAGCAAAGTGCTCAAAATCCTCATCATCCTTTTTCTTGGATGGTTTAGGAGGAAAAGGCATGGGTTTCTGAACCCATGGTTCTCTTTCTTTACTGTGCTTCCTAGCAACAAAGTCTCTCTTATCATAACGTTGATTCTCTGATTGTGGGTTATCAAGATCAACAGCAGATTCAATTTCTATATCATTGTTATTGCTAGGCTGAGCATCAACATGAACATCATCATTAACATTATCACTAGGTTCATGTTCATCACCAGATTGTGTTTCAGCATCAGAAATAGAAATATCATTGGGATTCTCAGGTGTGTCTACAACAGGTTCACTAGAAGCATGCAAAGTCCTATCATTTTTCTTTTTCTTCTTCTTAGAAGGACTAGGTGCATCCACATTAGTTCTCTGAGAATCTTGGTAAATTCTCTTAGGGTGGCCCTCAGGATACAAAGGTTCCTGAGTCATTTTACCCCCTCTAGTCACAACTCTAATAGCATTATCATTCTTCTTATTATTTAATTCATTGAGCAAATCATTTTGAGCTTTAAGCACTTGTTCTACTTGAGTGGTAACCATAGAAGTATGTTTACTAATGAGTTTAAGTTCACCTTTAACTCTAGACATATAATCACTCAAGTGTTCAATCATATAAGCATTTTGTTTCAATTTTCTACCAACATAAGCATTGAAGTTTTCTTGTTTAACAGTAAAATTATCAAACTCATCTAAGCATTGGCTAGCAGACTTATAACGAGGAATATCACCTTCATCAAATCTATAGAGAGAATTTACCTTTACTACCTGTCTCGGGTTATCAAGACCATGTATTTCTTCAATAGGTGGTAAATTCTTAACATCTTCAGCTTGAATACCCTTTTCTTTCATAGATTTCTTTGCTTCTTGCATATCTTCAGGACTGAGCAATAGAATACCCCTCTTCTTCGGAGTTGGCTTAGGAGTTGGTTCAGGAAGTGTCCAATTATTTTCTTTAGTCAACATATTATTCAATAGCAATTCAGCTTGATCAACTGTTCTTTCCCTGAAAACACAACCAGCACAACTATCCAGGTGGTCTCTGGAAGCATCGGTTAGTCCATTATAAAAGATAGCAAGTATTTCATTTTCCTTGAGAGGATGATCAGGAAAATCATTAAGTAATTGGAGAAGCCTCCCCCAAGCTTGTGGGAGACTCTCTTCTTCAATTTGCACAAAATTATATATTTCCCTTAAAACAACTTGCTTCTTATGAGCAGGGAAATATTTAGCAGAGAAGTAATAAATCATATCCTGGGGACTACGCACACAACCAGGATCAAGAGAATTAAACCATGTTTTAGCATCACCCTTTAATGAGAACGGAAATAATTTAAGGATATAGTAGTAACAAGTTTTCTCATCATTAGTGAATAGGGTGGCTATATCATTTAATTTAGTAAGATGTGCCACAACAATTTCAGATTCATAGCCATAGAAAGGATCAGATTCAACCAAAGTAATTATCTCAGGATCGACAGGGAAATCATAATCCTTATCGGAAATACAGATAGGTGAAGTAGCAAAAGCAGGGTCATATTTCTTTCTAGCATTCAAAGATTTTTCTTTAAGCTTAGCTAATAATTTCTTAAGATCATATCTATCATTGCAAGCAAGAAAGTCTCTAGCAGTTTCTTCATCCATAACATAGCCCTCAGGCACAACAGGCAATTCATATCTAGGGGAGAATCTTCATCATCACTTTCATCAATATTACAGTTTCAATAATTTCATTCTCTCTAGCCCTAGCAAGTTGTTCATCAAGAAATTCACCTAATGGCACAGTAGTATCAAGCATAGAAGTAGTTTAATCATAAGTATCATGCAAAGCAGAAGTGGCATCATCAATAACATGCGACATATCAGAATTAATAGCAGAAGTAGGTTTAGGTGTCGCAAGCTTACTCAAAACAGAAGGAGAATCAAGTGCAGAGCTAGATGGCAGTTCCTTACCTCCCCTCGTAGTTCAGGGAAAAATCTTAGTTCTTTCGTATTTCAAGTTCCTCATAGTGATCAGCAGATATAAATCCCAAGTGACTCAAAGAATAGAGCTATGCTCCCCAGCAACGGCGCCAGAAAATAGTCTTGATAACCCACAAGTATAGGGGATCGCAACAGTTTTCGAGGGTAGAGTATTCAACCCAAATTTATTGATTCGACACAAGGGGAGCCGAAGAATATTCTCAAGTATTAGCAGCTGAGTTCTCAATTCAACCACACCTGGATAACTTAATATCTGCAGCAAAGTATTTAGTAGCGAAGTAATATGATAGTAGCGGTAACGGCGATAAAAGTAACAGTAGTAGTTTTGTAGTAATTGTGACATTGGCAACGGAAAAGTAACTAAGCAAAGAGAAATATGTGAAAAGCTCGTAGGCATTGGATCGGTTATGGAGAATTATGTCGGATGCGGTTCCTCATGCAATAGTCATCAATGTAATGTAGGCATGTATTCCAAATATAGTCATACATGCTTATGGAAAAGAACTTGCATGACATCTTTTGTCCTACCCTCCCGTGGCAGCGGGGTCCTATTGGAAACTAAGGGATATTAAGGCCTCCTTTTAATAGAGTACTGGACCAAAGCATTAACACTTAGTGAATACATGAACTCCTCAAACTACGGTCATCACCAGTAAGTATCCCGATTATTGTCACTTCGGGGTTAACGGATCATAACACATACTAGGTGACTATAGACTTGCAAGATAGGATCAAGAACTCACATATATTCATGAAAACATAATAGGTTCGGATCTGAAATCATGGCACTTGGGCCCTAGTGACAAGCATTAAGCATAGCAAAGTCATAGCAACATCAATCTCAGAACATAATGGATACTAGGGATCAAGCCCTAACAAAACTAACTTGATTACATGGTAAATCTCATCCAACCCATCACTGTCTAGCAAGCCTACGATGGAATTACTCACGCACGGCGGTGAGCATAATGAAATTGGTGATGGAGGAAGGTTGATGATGATGATGGCGATGGATTCCCCTCTCCGGAGCCCCGAACGGACTCCAGATCAGCCCTCCCTAGAGAGTTTAGGGCTTGGCGGCGGCTCCGTATCGTAAAACACGATGAATCCTTCTCTCTGATTTTTTCTCTCCCCGAACGTGAATATATAGAGTTGGAGTTGAGGTCGGTGGAGCTCCAGGGGGCCCACGAGGCAGGGCGCGCCCCCAGGGGGGTAGGCGCGCCCCCCACCCTCGTGGACAGGGTGTGGGCCCCCTGGCCTTGATTCTTTCGCGTTTTTTATTAATTCCAAAAATATTGTCCGTGAAGTTTCAGGTCATTCCGAGAACTTTTGTTTCTGCACAAAAATAACACCATGGCAATTCTGCTGAAAACTATGTCAGTCTAGGTTAGTTCCATTCAAATCATGCAAAGTTAGAGTCCAAAACAAGGGCAAAAGTGTTTGGAAAAGTAGATACGATGGAGACGTATCATGGTTGCACACGGGTCATCCAAAAGAACCATTTGCGTTGAAGATATGCACAAATTGTGTTCTAACTTTGCATATGAGTGTTTTATCTAAAATGTTTGCGATCAAGTGCTGCACAAATCCTGCTCGGCACATTTTCCCTTGGCTTCCTAGGGAAGCTGCCGGTTTGCATACGGGTGTTCTAACGAAAACGTTTGCGATGAGTGTTTTATATTTGAAAACCATTGGCGTTTTTTCAAAAGAAAATTGTTTGATAAGTCTGTACATTAAGAGAGAAAAACGCAAGTTCGCTCAAACCATATCTTTCATTCAGTCATACTGCGAATTTATATTCATATGATCGAGATAGAGTATTAAACCCAAGGAAAAAACTATTTCCGGCGGCGGCGGAGGCGGCGTGTCGCGCCGTTGTTGTTGTTGTCGTCCTCCGGGACGCTGTTGTTGAAGTCTTCAATGCAACATAGAATGTTCTTCACTTGTAAATCAAACATCATGTCATCGCGCGATCGACGGGCGGGGCGCTGGAGGACGGCAGCTGGCAGCGCTGAGAGGTAGCGGTCAATGGCGGCGTCCCATGCCGCTGAGGGGGGCGCGCGCACGGGCACGGGCGCGGCCGGTGCAGCCAAACACACGGGGACCGGCGCCGCGGTGGGTGGAGGGGCGCGCATGAGCACGGGCACGGGCGCTAGCGCTAGCATGTACATGAGCTCGCGCGGGTCCACGGAGACCTCGCTGACGCCCGTGGCTTCCAGCTCTGGGATAGTGCTCGGCCACCAACCCGTCAATGCTACGGGGATGGTCGCTGGCGCGGGCGCGGGGATTGGAGCTGGGACGGGAGCGGGGCAGCAACTGCCGCGGCCAGCTTGTTCTGGGCCATGTCCATGAGGCCCCATTCCTCCTTATTTTCTATCTCCTCCGGCTCGGAGTCGACTTCACCAAACTTGAAGACTAGTGGCAGATGATCCTTCTGCGCCATGGTGTTGGTGGAGGTCTGCGGGAGGGAGAGGAATGAGAGGCAAACAGTAAGGCCGCCCGTATTAAGTAGCGACTCGGGCGCCATTAATGGAGAAGAAGGCGGGTGGCCATGCAAGTCAAAGGGCTCGCTTCCAAGTGAGCCTGCGCAGCATACAGATCGCACGCTTCCCGGTGAGCCTACACATTGGAGGACAGCTTGCACGCCTCTCGGTCAGCCTGCACAGCGGACTGCGTTCGCACGCCTCCCGTTCAGTCAAGGTCAAGCAGCTGTCCGCACGACACCTCCTATAGCCATTAAAACCAAGACACGTGGCGTCACGTGAATGGTTAACAGAACGCACACTGTCTGAATTATACAAGCGTTTGAGATATTAAAGTGGCAGCTATTTTTTCAAAATACCTTTGTTCGCTGTTATTCGAATGCGCCTTCTCTCAAAATGGACACGAAAAATACCACATCATGTCGGGTGCCATTCGATGATAGCATGCCAAGTTTCATGAATTTCAGACAAGTTTTGGATTTACTAGAATTTAAAAACAAAGTATTTCAACGTTTTGCCGGCAATCAATGGTGCCCTGTTGTTTGACATTCATTCCCATTTCTTGCATGGGACCTAAGCATGCAACCAAGGACACAGATTTGAATTTTAAACCAATTTATATGCATTAGAGCATGTGCATGTATTTTAAATTTGAATTATGCACATGAATGCATTGAAAACTCAATCAATGCATAAAAATGTCCAAACGAACCCCGAAAAATCCCAAAAGTTGACAGAACACTCCTGTTGTTCTATGTTGACACTAGGAAAACAAATTGAAATCGAGAAGAGGCAATGGATATCGTTCCGTCCAGAAAGGTGAAATGTTCCCTACCGAAACCATCAGGCTGTTTTCAGAAGCTCTGGTTTGTGAGAGGCCTATCCCCAAATCTGCCCCAAATGGGACAAAAAATTTACCACGGCATGTTGATGCTGCTCCATGGCAGCATGACAAGTTTCATGAATTTCAGACGAGCTTTGGATTTACTAGAATTTAAAAACCAGGTATCTCAATGTTTGCGGCCGAGTGACGGTGGCAGGGTGTTTGACATTCATTCCCATTTCTTGCATGGGACCTAAGCATGCACCCAAGAACACAGATTTGAATTTTCAACCAATTTATATGCATTACAGCATTGTGCATTTAGTTCAAATTTGAATTATGCATATGAATGCATTGAAAACTCAGTTAATGCATAAAATGTCCAAACAAACCCCGAAAAATCACAAAAATTGACACAACATTCCTATTGTTCTATGTTGACACTAGGAAAAAAATTGAAATCGAGAAGAGGCAATGGATATCATTTCGTCCAGAAAGGTGAAAAGTTGCCTACCTAAACCATCAGGCTTGTTGTGAGAAGCTCTCGTTTGTGAGAAACATATACCCAAACCTGTCCCATATGGGACAAAAAATTTACCACGACATGTTGATGCCGCTCGATGATAGCATGCCAAGTTTCATGAATTATTGACGAGTTTTGTATTTACTAGAATTTAAAAACAAGGTATCTCAATGCTTGCGGCCGAGTGACGGTGGTAGGGTGTTTGACATTCATTCCCATTTCTTGCATGGGACCTAAGCATGCAACCAAGGACACATATTTGAATTTTCAACCAATTTATATGCATTAGATCATGTGCATGTAGTTAAAACTTGAATTATGCACCTAAATGCATTGAAAACTTAATTAATGCATAAAAATGTCCAAACGAACACCAAAAATTCCCAAAAATTGACACAACACTCCTGTTGTTCTATGTTGACACTAGGAAAAAAGTTGAAATCGAGAAGATGCAATGGATATCGTTTCGTCCAGAAAGGTGAAATGTTCCCTATCGAAACCATCGAGCTTGTTGTGAGAATCTCTGGTTTGCGAGAAGCATATCCCCAAACCTGCCCCAAATGGGAAACAAATTTACCACGGCATGTTGATGCAGCTGCATGACAACATGCCAAGTTTCATGCATTTCAGACGAGCTTTGAATTTACTAAAATTAAAAACCAGGTATCTCAACGTTTGCGGCCGAGTGACGGTGGCAGGGTGTTTGACATTCATTCCCATTTCTTGCATCGGACCTAAACATGCAAGCAAGAACACATATTTGAATTTTCAACCAATTTATATGCATTGGAGCATGTGCATGTAGTTCAAATTTTAATTATGCACATGAATGCATTGAAAACTCAGTTAATGCATAAAAATGTCCAAACGAACACCAAAAAATCACAAAAATTGACACAACATTCCTGTTGTTCAACATTGACACGACAAAAATTTTGAAAGCAATAAGAGGCAATGGATATCGTTTCGTCCCCAAAGGTGGGGCATCCCCTACCGAAACCATCAGCCTTGTTGTGAGAAGCTCTGGTTTGTGAGAAGCATATACCCAAACAGGCCCCAAATGGGACAAAAAATTCGCCATGACATGTTGATGCTACTCCATGATAGCATGCCAAGTTTCATGAATTTCTGACGAGTTTTGGATTTACTAGAATTTAAAAACAAGGTATCTCAATGCTTGCGGCCGAGTGATGGTGGCAGGGTGTTTGACATTCATTCCCATTTCTTGCATGGGACCTAAGCATGCAACCAAGCGCACATATTTGAATTTTCATACAATTTATATGCATTAGAGCATGTGCATGTAGCTCAAACTTGAATTATGCACATAAATGCATTGAAAACTCAATTAATGCATAAAAATGTCCAAAAGAACACCAAAAAATCCCAAAAGTTGACACAACACTCCTGTTTTTCTATGTTGACACTAGGAAAAAAGTTGAAATCGACAAGACGCAATGGATATCATTTCGTCCAGAAAGGTGAAACGTTCCCTACCGAAACCATCAGGCTTGTTGTGAGAAGCTCTGGTTTGTGAGAAGCATATCCCCAAACCTGCCCCAAATGGGACAAAAAATTTACCACGACATGTTGATGCCGCTCCATGACAACATGCCAAGTTTCATGCATTTCAGACAAGCTTTGGATTTAATAGAATTTAAAAACCAGGTATCTCAATGTTTGCGGTCGAGTGATGGTGGCAGGGTGTTTGACATTCATTCCCATTTCTTGCATGGGACCTAAGCATGCAACCAAGAACACAGATTTGAATTTTCAACCAATTTATATGCATTAGAACATGTGCATGTAGTTCAAATTTGAATTATGCACATGAATGCATTGAAAACTCAGTTAATGCATAAAAATGTCCAAACGAACCCCGAAAAATCACAAAAATTGACACAACACTCCTGTTGTTCTACGTTGACATGAGAAAAATTGAAATCAAGAAGAGGCAATGTATATCGTTTCGTCCAGAAGGTGAAACGTTCCCTACCGAAACCATCAGGCTTGTTGTGAGAAGCTCTGGTTTGTGAGAAGCATATCCCAAACCTAGCCCAAATGGGACAAAAAATTTACCATGGCATGTTGATGCTGCTCCATGACAGCATGCCAAGTTTCATGAATTACAGACGAGCTTTGGATTTACTAGAATTTAAAAACCAGGTATCTCAATGTTTGTGGCCGAGTGACGATGGCAGGGTGTTTGACATTCATTCCCATTTCTTGCATGAGACATAAGCATGCAACCAAGGACATATATTTGAATTTTCAACCAATTTATATGTATTAGAGCATGTGCATGTAGTTCAAATTTGAATTATGCACATGAATGCATTGAAAACTCAATTAATGCATAAAAATGTCCAAACGAACCCCGAAAAATCACAAAAATTGACACAACACTCCTGGTGTTCTACGTTGACGCGATAAAATTTTTTAAAGCAATAAGAGGCAATGGATATTGTTTCGTCCCCAAAGGTCGGACGTTCCCTACCGAAACGATCATGCTTGTTGTGAGAAGCTCTGGTTTGTGAGAAGCATGTACCCAAACCTGTCCCAAATGGGACAAAAAATTTACCACGGCATGTTGATGCCGCTCCATGATAGCATGCCAAGTTTCATGAATTTCAGGTGAGTTTTCGATTTACTAGAATTTAAAAACCAGGTATCTCAATGTTTGCGGCCGAGTGACGGTGGCAGGGTGTTTGACATTCATTCCCATTTCTTGCATGGGACCTAAGCATGCAACCAAGGACACAAATTCGAATTTTCAACCAATTTATATGCATTAGAGAATGTGCATGTAGTTCAAATTTGAATTATGCAGATAAATGCATTGTAAACTCAATTAATGCATAAAAATATCCAAAGCAACCCCGGAAAATCCCAAAAATTGACACAACACTCCTGTTGTTCTATGTTGACACTAGGAAAAAAATTGAAATTGAGAAGAGGCAATGGATATCATTTCGTCCAGAAAGGTGAAATGTTGCCTACCGAAACCATCGGGCTTGTTGTGAGAAGCTCTGATTTGTGAGAAGCATGTCCCCAAACCAGCCCCAAATGGGACAAAAAAATTTACCACGGCATTTTGATGCTGCTCCATGACAGCATGGCAAGTTTCATGAATTTCGGACTAGCTTTGGATTTACTAGAATTTAAAAACCAAGTATCTCAATGTTTGCGGCCGAGTGACAGTGGCAGGGTGTTTGACATTCATTCCCCTTTCTTGCATGGGACCTAAGCATGCAATCAAGGACACATATTTGAATTTTGAACTAATTTATATGCATTAGAGCATGTGCCTGTAGTTCAAGGTTGAATTATGCACATGAATGCATAGAAAACTCAGTTAATGTATAAAAATGTCCAAGCGAACCCTGAAAAATCGAAAAAAATTGATACAACACTCCTGTTGTTCTATGTTGACACTAGGAAGAAATTTGAAATCGAGAAGATGCAACGGATATTGTTTCGTCCAGAAATGTGAAACGTTCCCTACCGAAACCATCACACTTGTTGTGAGAAGCTCTGGTTTATGAGAAGCTTATACCCAAACTGCCTCAAATGGGACAAAAAATTTACCACGGCATGTTGATGCCGCTCCATGATAGCATGCCAAGTTTCATGAATTTTAGACGAATTTTGGATTTACTAGAATTACAAAAGCAAGTACGTCGACGTTTGTCGGAGAGCCACGGTGTCATGGTGTTCGAATTTCATCCCCATTTCTTGCATGGGACATAAGCATAAACCCATGGACACATATATGATTTTACAACCCATGTTGGTGCACCGGAGCATGTGCATGTAGTTTAATTTTGAATTTTGCATCTGAAATGGCTAGAAACCCAATTTAATGTGTAAAATGTTCAAACGAACCTTGAATAATTCCAATTCTTTTACGACACACATATAGTTGCATGTTCACTGCAGATAAAAGGTCTAGCAATTCAAACACCGTCCATTGCCATTGTGACCCCATTATGTAATTCAAATCAAGATGAAAAATCAAGTAGATCCCACACAGTTTATTATCACCAGCCGTGTGAGATGCAGCACAAAATATCCTGGAGCACCGTCGGTGTATAGTACGCCTATGGCTTACGCGAGAAGGAGCGCCGGCTACAGTCCACCGCCGGTGTCTCAAGCACACAAGCTCGCTCCCCAAATATCATTTCACTATTCAATCGTCGCTGCTGAAAGATGGGCACATGGACCCACGTCGTGAGGGCAACTTCGGTGGCCCACTCCGGCGAGAGCACGGCCGCAGCCGCCATGCGCGTGCTAACATGGTGCACGAGCGTGACCGCAATCGGCGACCGGGCGACCAAGGCAGCCTAAACAGCCGCTGTTGCTTCTCAGGTGGTGGCAGCAACATCTGCCTCGGGGATAGCAACTGACGAGAGCGGCATAGCAGTTGTCCGTTCTGCAGCGGCGGCCTTAGCCCTGATGGAGGCTACCCACGACCATGTCGAGGCCGCCCACGCCCAGCTTGTGGCGGTCACCGCACAAATCGAACGAAGCTTCTCCGACAATGGTCGGCAACCCACAACCAAAAAGTTGGCAATCGCCGAGAGCGTTCGAGCAGCCGTCCGTTCCTCCACCACATACCTTGCGACAACGGAGCCCGTCCAAGCCCAGATCGCGGCTGCCCACGCCCATCTCGTGGCGGCCTTTTCCAAAGAGATGGCAAACGTGGATGGCGAGATGCTTGTCGAGTATGGTGCGACGGATGCCATTGAGCCCCTTCCCCAGGAGACCGTCGGGAGCGAGCTAGACATGGAGGCGGAGGCGGAGATCGACGAGCACCAGCCTTAGTAGTACTCTTTGTTTTGTCTAATTAAGAGCGTCAATCTTTAATTTGTTAGAGTAATGTTTAGGTCAGTTAACTCTGTTTAATTGATGAACTTGCTCGATTAAGAAGTGTGGGTGTGCTGTAGTCTCCTTTGTGTACCCAAATTATGCAATGACGTGGATGACCACTGTAAACGTGGAAATTCAAACCAACATTTTTGAAGTTCAAACTCATCACACACGGGTTAAGCTATCTGAATCGTTTGTGATGTTCACATATCGTACACAGTTCTGAATAAGGGATCGTGTCTGATGACACTTTGCGCGCCAGTTTTTTCGCTGAAGCGATTCCAAATTTTCGGCTTCCGCGGAAATATCTACCTCCCCGCCCCCTCTCCCTTACCAAAAGCCACATTTCCCCTGTTTCCGCCTTCCTTTCCAAGTTGAAACCTTCACTCCTTGCTTGCAGCGCCGCCTCCTCGCCGGTGACCCTCCTTCACGCTGCTCGGCCTCGTCTATCCAGGCAGGTAATCCACACCCGACCCCCATCCTCCTCCTCCTTCCACATTCCACATGCCCTGACTGCCGGCACGACACCTTCCACCCAAATCACCGACCCCTCCACCAAATAAGTGCCGCCCTAAGCCATGGTGCACACAGTATAGCCAGGATCTCAAGGAGCATTTGGCAGCGGAGAAGCAAATCGCAGCCGCACACGCGGATGAGGTCGTGATGTCTGCCATTCGTGCTGACCCCCAGATTTTCGAGGAGCACCTTGCCGTTTGCTAGGTACGCCGGTTAAGCATGCTCGATTTACCCGTTGCGTGTGCTGCTCCTGCCTTTCCTTCACAAAGTCTAGTGAATTGTGCTATCTAATTTTACCATGCAATCTGTTGATCGAGTGTATATGTTCTATATGTCATGCAGTGTGGTGCTCACTTATTAACTGTTTGTTAATTAGTTGTCCTCTTCAGTTAAATGTTTGGTTCAATTCTCCAAATGTGATGTACAATTCTTCAGGCTGCAATTTTGTATTGTCTTCCATGTGAGAAATAAATCGAATTTATCTTTACAAAATACATGAGGAACGAATACAATTGCTATATTTCCAAGTTGTCAAGCATGCTTGGTTTGGTTATACATTGTGCAATGTGGTGCTCAATTAATGTTTGGTTCATTTGTGTTGTGGTGTTTAGTTAACAGTTTGGTTCAATTCTGCAATGCGATGTTCAATAATTGTGGGTGCATTCTGTTATTGTATACCATGTGAGAAATAAATTGAATTTGGCTGCAGTAAATACATGAGAAACGAATACAATTGCTATATTTCCAAGTTGTTAAGCATGCTTGGTTTGGTTAACTGTCTGATCTTCTATTAGGAGTATGTTATATTGTGCAATGTGGTGCTCAATTAATGTTTGGTTCATTTGTTGTGGTGTTTAGTTAACTGCTTGGTTCAATTCTGCAATGCGATGTCCAATTGTCGTGGGTAGAATTTTGTATTGTTGTGCATGTGAGGAATAAATCGAATTTGACTGCACTTAATACATGAGAAACATATACAAGTGCTATATTTACTAGTTCTTAATCATGCTTGGTTTGGATAAATGGGTTTTCCATGTGGCTTGAATTAATCTGATGAATCTGTAATGTGCTTATTTTTCATCAACATATTTTACTGATATCATGTGAACCCTTACTTAACCTGATGACTAACTACCTTATATGTGTTGCAGGGAAACAATGAGAAGCACTGAGGTTTACAATCGAGGTTAGCACGTGCATGGTCCGTTGTCTAATAGCACATTATTGTGCAATTGCAGGAACCATTCTAATATTTAGGTTTTTAACAATTTGGTCTTGCACATGTAGGTCCTACTGTTAGAGGTTTTGACCCAACATTCGACTCTTTTTGCATATGGGGAAATGAGTTGTCCATGAATATCAATCAAGTCAAGAAACTCAAAAAGATTGTTAGGATAAAGAAATTAGCAACAAAAAACAACGAGATCTTTCTCTTCACAATAAAGAAGACATCAGTTCACTACAAGATGGTACTAACTATTATACCTTGCCTTTTTTTATTCCATTGCCCCATTTCCAATATAGAGAAGATATTTATGCACATCCTTGTTTTCAGGCATTTCCAAAGTAGTTCACAGATGATTACGCCTCAAACCACCTCTATGGTCAGGAGGCGAGGAAGGTTTTCATACAACACACACGGGTCAATATTGAAGTGTTCCTGAAGAGGACGAAGGACGAATGGTCAATCATCCACAGGCACTGGCCTAAAGTTGCAAAGACCTTCAACATGAATGAAGGCTCAATATTTGCCTTCTGCTTCAGCAGTTTTCCAAATGAGATGCATATGTCTATATACCGTCTATGATGCTAATTTCGAAAGGTTCTACATGTTGCATGTGAAACTTGGTCTTTGGTGCGATTGTGTAATGGGGTAGCTGAGTGCTGAAGCTATATCATGTTGTACTCTGATGTATTTCAATTATGAAATCATGCTTCCTTAATATGGAAATGAAAATATATTACGTGCTTAATATGAATGTCAATTAGATTAATAAATGGATTATTAATAATAGGGCAATTAGCGTGCTAATGGCGAATTAGCCTACTAATTGGGTTTTGCTATTGCAAACGATTATTCAGAAAATACCGTGGGCGATGACCTCGGGCAACGCACACGGTTTCTAGGAATAAACCATGTTGGATCAATGAACAATCACACACGACCTTCTATTGAAAGTTGTTTGCGTTAGGCCACCTTGCACAAACGTTTACCACATAAAAACTGTGTGTGATGGACAACCTTTGCCACATAGTTTCTTCTACGCATCGTGTGTGATGCATTCAATAATGCAAACGATAAAATTGTTAATATCGTGTGCAATGGCAACGCTATCACAAACGATTTAACGGGAAAAATTGTGTGTGATGTACCTGTGAACGGAAACGTTTTCCTTGGAGCGACTGTGTGGGATGTACATACGAACGGAAACGTTTAGTGGGGACTGAGTGTGTGGCATGTACTTGCGACCGGAAACAATTTCGCTTGTATAATGTATTTTTTCGCTCTATTGTATGTATTTCCATATTTGAGCGCTTGACGGTCGCACACGACCTCATTCTGCTGAGCGTGTGTGTGCCAGGAGGGCATATCCCCCACGGTTTTTGGGTTGCGTGGGAAGGACCCCCCTATCGCCGTCACTCACTAGGCGACGGTTCCAAATGTCGTCGCGGTAAGGGGTTAAAAAACGTTTGTATAGCACCGACGCGTACCAGTGTAAGGTCCCAATATATTATTGATTTTGACACTAACCGTGCCATTGTGAAGGATTTGATCAATCCAAACACACCATTTGTCACTAAAACCCCTAAGTTTGTGACATTCTAACAAAAATTCCCAATTAACCTTATCATAGGCTTTCTCAAAGTCAAGTTTCAAATTGATTCCCGTTTTTTAACTTGAGTATGGAGGAGGATGATAACCCACAAGTATAGGGGATCAATTGTAGCATCTTTCGATAAGTAAGAATGTTGAACCCAACGAGGAGCTAAAGGTAGAACAAATATTCTCTCAAGTTCTATCGACCACCGATACAACTCTACGCACGCTTAACGTTCTCTTTACCTAGAAGTATGAAACTAGAAGTAATTTGTAGGTGGTTTTGGATAGGTTTGCAAGATAATAAACAGCGCGTAAATAAAAGTAGGGGATGTTTAGATAAATAAGCAATAAATTTAGTATAGCGAGTGTGGAAAAGTGGTGGTAGGAGTTGCGAAATTGTCCCTAAGCAATTGACTACTTTACTAGACCGATAGCAAGTTTTATGTGAGAGAGGCCACTGCTAGCATGTAATCCCTGACTTGGAATTCTATGCACTTATGATTGGAACTATTAGCAAGCATCCGCAACTACTAACGTTCATTAAGGTAAAACCCAACCATAGCATTAAGATATATTGGCCCCCCTTCAATCCCGTATGCATCAATTTCTATGCTAGGTTGAAGCTTCTGTCACTCTTTCCCTCCAATACATAGTCTTATCAACATACAACTAACCCTATGATGTGATCCACACGCGCGCTCATATGATGGGCACCAAAGGACAGCAACATAACCACAAGAAAATTAAACCAATCATAGCAATTCACCAATTACTGATAGGACAACAAAAATCTACTGAGACATCATAGGATGGCAACACATCATTGGATAATAATATGAAGCATAAAGCACCATGTTCAAGTAGAGGGTACAGCGAGTTGCGGGAGAGTGGACCGCTGTAGATAGATAGGGGAAGGTGATGAAGATGTTGGTGAAGATGACAGAGGTGTTGGACTAGATTGCGGTGACAATGATGGCCCCGGCGGCGTTCCGGCGCCACCAGGACAGAGGCGGAGAGATCCCCCTTCTTCTTCTTCTTCCTTGGCATTCCCCCTAGATGGGAGAAGGGCTTCCCCTCTGGTCCATGGCCTCCATGGCGGCGGAGGGGCGAGAGCCCCTCCGAGATTGGATCTTTCTCTCTGTCTCTCTTTGTTTCTGCGCTCCCTGATTCTGCCCTTCCACCGTTTCTTAAATTCCTGGAGATCCGTAACTCCGATTGGGCTGAAATTTGGACACCATTTTTATCTAGATATTGGCTTTCTTGCGGCGAAAGAAGGGCACCAACCGCCTTACGGGGTGGCCACGAGGGCCCAGGGAGCGCCTGACCCCCTGGGGCGCGCCCCCTGCCTCATGGCCCCCTCGGGCACCGTCTCGCGTTGATTCTTCTTCCCAAGAATCACATATGTTCCAAAATAACCTCTGTCAGTTTTTATCCCGTTTGGACTCTGTTTGATATGGATTTTCTTTGAAACGAAAAACATGCAACAAACAGGAACTGGCACTGGATCAATATGTTAGTCCCAAAAATAGTATAAAAAGTTGCCAAAAGTATATGAAAGTTGTATAATATTGGCATGGAACAATAAAAAATTATAGATACGATGGAGACGTATCATCATCCCCAAGCTTAATTCCTGCTCGTCCTCGAGTAGGTAAATGATAAAAAACATATTTTTTATGTGGAATGCTACCTAGCATAATATTGATCACATAATCTAATCATGGCATGAATATTAAGACACGAGTGATTCAAAGCAATAGTCTATCATTTGATATTAAGACAATAATACTTCAAGCATACTAATAAAGCAATCACATCTTTTCAAAATAACATGGCCAAAGAAAGTTATCCCTACAAAATCATATAGTCTGGTTATGCTCCATCTTCACCACACAAAATATTCAAATCATGCACAACCCCGATGACAAGCCAAGCAATTATTTCATACTTTTGACGTTCTCAAACCTTTTCAACTTTCACACAATACATGAGCGTGAGCCATGGACATAGCACTATAGGTGGAATAGAATATGATGGTGGAGATTGTGTGGAGAAGACAAAAAAGGAGAAAGTCTCACATCGATGCGGCTAATCAACGGGATATGGAGATGCCCGCCAATTGATGTCAATGTGAGGAGTAGGGATTGCCATGCAACGGATGCACTAGAGCTATAAGTGTATGAAAGCTCAAACTGACACTAAGTGGGTGTGCATCCAACTTGCATGCTCATGAAGACATAGGGCATTTGAGGAAGCCCACCGTTAGAATATACAAGCCAAGTTCTATAATGAAAATTCCCACTAGTATATGAAAGTGATAGCTCAAGAGACTCTCTATATGAAGAACATGGTGCTACTCTGAAGCACAAGTGTGGTAAAAGGATAGTAACATTGTCCCTTCTCTCATTTTTTTCTCTTTTTTAGGCTTCTTTGGCCTCTCTCTTTTTTGGGGGGGGGGGGAGGGCTTATTTGGCCACTTTTATTTTGATAACCTCACATGGGATAATGTTCCAATAATGATGATCATCACACTTTTATTTACTTACAACTCAATATTACAACTCGATACTAGAACAAAGATATGACTCTATATGAATGCCTTCGGCGGTGTACCGGGATGTGTAATGATCTAGCGTAGCAATGACATTAAAAAACAGACAAGCCATGAAAACATCATGCTAGCTATCTTACGATCATGCAAAGCAATATGACAATAAATGCTCAAGTCATGTATATGATGATGATGGAAGTTGCATGGCAATATATCTCGGAATGGCTATGGAAATGCCATGATAGGTAGGTATGGTGGCTGTTTTGATGAAGATATAAGGAGGCTTATGCGTGATAGAGCGTATCGTATCATGGGGTTTGGATGCAACGGCGATGTTTGCACCAACTCTCGAGGTGAGAAAGGGCAATGCACGGTACCGAAGAGGCTAGCAATGATGGAAGGGTGAGAGTGCGTATAATCCATGGACTCAACATTAGTCATAAATAACTCACATACTTATTGCAAAAATCTATTAGTCATCGAAACAAAGTACTACACGCATGCTCCTAGGGGGATAGATTGGTAGGAAAAGACCATCGCTCGTCCCCGACTGCCACTCATAAGGAAGACAATCAGTAAATACCTCATGCTCCAACTTCGTTACATAACAGTTCACCATACGTGCATGCTACGGGAATCACAAACTTCAACACAAGTATTTCTACAATCCACAACTACCCACTAGCATGACTCTAATATCACCATCTTTATATCGCTAAACTATTGCAAGGAATCAAACATATCATATTCAGTGATCTACAAGTTTTATGTAGGATTTTATGACTAACCATGTGAATGACCAATTCATGTCAACTCTCTAAATAGATATAAGTGAAGCAAGAGAGTTTAATTCTTTCTACAAAAGGTATGCCCACGCTCTAACAAATATAAGTGAAGCAAAAGGGCATTCTACAAATGGCGGTTTTCTATGTGTAGGGAAACATGCAATCCAAACTTCAAATGATATAAGTGAAGCACATGAAGCATTCTATAAAGCCATACTCAAAAGATATAAGTGAAGTGCAAAGAGCATTCTATAAATCAACCATGGACTATCTCATACCAGCATGGTGCATAAAAGAAAAGTGAAAACTAAATGCAAAAGACGCTCCAAGATTTGCACATATCACATGGACGAAACAAATCCGAAAACATACCGATACTTGTTGAAGAAAGATGGGATGCCTTCCGGGGCATACCCAAGCTTAGACGCTTGAGTCTCCTTTATTTACTTGGGGTGCCTTGGGCATCCCCAAGCTTGAGCTCTTGCCTATCCTCCTTCTCCTCACATCGAGACCTCCTCGATCTTCGAACACTTCATCCACACAAAACTCAACAGAAAGCTCAGTAAGATCCATTAGTATAATAAAGCAAATCACTACTCTAAGTACTGTTGCAACCAATTCATATTTTATTTTTGCATTGTAGCTACTATAATATAACTTTTCCATGGCTTAATCCACTGATAGAAATTGATAGTTTCATCAAAACAAGCAAACTATGCATCAAAAACAGAATCTGTCTTAAACAGGACAGTCTGTAGTAATCTGAATATTCGCCATACTTCTGGTACTCGAAAAATTCTAAAACAATTAGGAAAAATAAAAAATTTGTATAGAAATACAGTGCGAAAAGTTTCAGATCTGTTTGACGTTCCAGTAAAAAATGTAAAATCGCGCACTAGCCAAAGTTTCAGTTCTGCACCGCACAAACCAACAAGCAATGTAAACATCCTAAAGGCAAATTTGGCACATTATTTTTCTTTTTAAACTTTATAAAAGCACACGACATAAATAAATGACTCTCTAAAACTTCCGGGTTGTCTCCCTGGCAGCGCTTTCTTTAAAGCCATTAAGCTAGGCATATAGTGCTCAAGTAATGGATCCACCCGGATCCCAAGGTATATCAAAGCCAATTTTAATTAACAATGATTTTTGATTTAGCAGTGAGCACAAAGTAACATAAATCATGCAACAACGAAGTCTAACTCTCTTCCTATGCATCGGCATGTCATAAAAGAACAATTCATGCACACATAGTAAAGGCCAATGCATAGTATAAACAGTTTCTTGCAATTTTATCATATTGGAAACATGGAGAGGTGGAGATGTAGTTCCTATCTCATAATAAGTGCAAGTAGGAGCAGAAAGCACATGCATATTATATCTATCAAAATAATCATGTTTAGTAATAAAACGCAACCCATCAATATAATCCTTAATAAGGGCAAACTTCTCCGATATAGTGTAGTCGGGAGAATTCAAAAGGATAATAGGACTATCATGCGTGGGTGCAATAGCAACAATTTCATGTTTAACATAAGGAACTATAGCAAGTTCATCTCCATAAGCATAATTCATATTGGCATCTTGGCCACAAACATAGCAAGCATCATCAAAAGGGATATTTCAAAAGAATCAACGGGATCATAACAATCATCATAGCAATCATCCTTCGGTAAGCACGAAGGGAAATTAAACAATGTATGAGTTGAAGAGTTACTCTCATTAGAAGGTGGGCATGGGTAGCTAATCCGCTCTTGCTCCTTTTGTTCTTCGCTATCCTCATCATCTTTTTCATCCAATGAGCTCACAGTTTCATCAATTTCTTCTTCCATAGACTCCTGCAAAATATTAGTCTCTTCTTGGATAGCGGAGACTCTCTCGATAAAATCATCAATATCGGAATTGAATTCATAATTCTCATAGCAATATTTAAGTATAGCAAAATTTTCAGGTCTGTAAACAACATCATCAAGATTTTTACTCTTTAAACAAAGATTCAATTTCATAAGCACCCATAAAAGCAACGAATTCTTCTATTTGCTCCACATCATAGTAATCATATATACCATTAGCATAAGAAGCCAAGGTTTTATCATCATTAAATTTGCATGAAAAGGGAAGGTGTGGAGCCTTCATCCTAGGGTAACAAGTATAATCATATCTCAAGCATAGTTGCCGAGCATACCAATGTAACATATGAATTTGATCCCATTAGCATACCAATGTAACATGTCTCCCATTATATAATTGAATGGGGTTTTCTCAGGATTATTAAAGTAGTGCATAATATCTTTCACATAATGAGCATCGAGAGTTTTAGGAGGTTCCCCATCTCCATGAGTAGCAAGTACACCTAATTTTTTTTGTATTTCGTGTTCCATATCCATAACTAAAGATAGAGAACAACTTAGAACAGAAAATAAAACTACTTAGTGTTAACGCAAACAAGCACACATGAGAATTTTCACCCCACGCTATTGCTCCCCGGCAACGGCGCTAGAAAAAGGTCTTGATAACCCACAAGTATAGGGGATCAATTGTAGCCTCTTTCGATAAGTAAGAGTGCCGAACCTAACGAGGAGCTAAAGCTAGAACAAATATTCCCTCAAGTTCTATCGACCACTGATACAACTCTACGCGCGCTTAACGTTCACTTTACCTAGAACAAGTATGAAACTAGAAGTACTTTGTAGATGTTTTTGGATGGATTTGCAAGATAATAAAGAGCTCGTAAATAAAAAGTAGGGGATGTTTAGATAAAGAAGCAATAAAGTTAGTATAGCGAGTGTGGAAAAGTGGTGGTAGGAGTTGCGAAATTGTCCCTAAGCAATTGACTACTTTACTAGACAAATAGCAAGTTTTGTGTTGGAGAGGCCACTGCTAGCATGTCATCCCTGACTTGGAATTCTATGCACTTATGATTGGAACTATTAGCAAGCATCCACAACTACTAACGTTCATTAAGGTAAAACCCAACCATAGCATTAAGATATATTGGTCCCCCTTCAATCCCGTATGCATCAATTTCTATGCTAGGTTGAAGCTTCTGTCACTCTTGCCCTCCAATACATAGTCTTATCAACATACAACTAACTCTATGGTGTGATCCACGCGCGCGCTCATAATGGGCACCAAAGGACAGCAACATAACCACAAGCAAATTAAACCAATCATAGAAATTCACCAATTACCGACAGGACAACGAAAATCTACCCAGACATCATAGGATGGCAACACATCATTGCATAATAATATGAAGCATAAAGCACCATGTTCAAGTAGAGGTTACAGTGGGTTGCGGGAGAGTGGACCGCTGTAGATAGATGGGGGAAGTTGATGAAGATGTTGGTGAAGATGACGGAGGTGTTGGAGTAGATTGCGGTGACGATGATGGCCCCGGTGGCGTTCCGGCGCCACCGGGAGAGAGGGGAGAGAGCCCCCTTCTTCTTATTGTTCCTTGGCCTTCCCCCTAGATGGGAGCAGGGTTTCCCCTCTGGTCCATGGCCTCCATGGCGGCGGAGGGGCGAGATCCCCTCCGAGATTGGATATGTCTCTTTGTCTCTCTCTCTGTTTCTGCGCTCCCTGATTCTGCCCTTTCACTGTTTCTTAAATTCCCGGAGATCTGTAACTCCGATTGGGCTGAAATTTGGACACAATTTTTATCCGGGTATTGGCTTTCTTGCGGCGAAAGAAGGGCACCAACCACCTAATGAGGTGGCCACGAGGGCCCAGGGCGCGCCTGACCCCCGGGGCGCGCCCCCTGCCTCGTGCCCCCCTCGGGCATCGTGTCACGTTGATTCTTCTTCCCAAAAATCACATATATTAAAAAAAATCTCCTTCAGTTTTTATCCCGTTTGGACTCCGTTTGATGTGGATTTTCTGCGAAACAAAAACATGCAACAAACAGGAACTGGGCACTGGATCAATATGTTAGTCCCAAAAATAGTATAAAAAGTTGCCAAAAGTATATGAAAGTTGTACAATATTGGCATGGAACAATCAAAAATTATAGATACGACGGAGACGTATCAGAGGACCTCGTGCAATGTTAGGATGCCATTCATGATATTATGTTTCTTGATAAAAGCGTTCTGGTGACGACTGATGAGCTTGTTAGCAAAAAACAGCCACCCTATTATCCAGTATTTTAGTAATTGGTTTGTATGGACATCGTAAGAGGCAAATGGGGCGAAAATCCTGAAATTTTTTCGCCTGATTCAGCTTGGGGATCAGAGTTATAATGCAGTAGTTCAGCCTCTCTATGTCCAGGGAACCGTCATGGAACACCACAAACATATTCATGATATCATGTTTGACAATGTCCCAACAGAAAAGATAAAATTTTGCTGGAATATTATCAGGGCCATGAGCCCGATTGCTATCCATAAAGAATAATGCATTTTTAACTTCCTCCTCACTAAACGGTCTGGTCAAGAAATCATTATCCTCGGTAGTTAGTTTTTCGTCCTATCTCCATGTGTCAGGATCAAGATGAAAAATGTTTCGAGGAGCCGACCCAAAGAGTTCTTTGTAAAACTCTGTGGCATGTGTCAGTAGCTTATCAGTGCCCTCAATGGTTGTCTCACCGCTAGTAAAAGAACGAATAGTATTTTTCCTCTTTTTCCCATTCGCATTCCTATGGAAAAAAGATGTGTTTTGGTCTCCTTTCAAGAGCCATGTCTCATGGGATTGTTGGATCTTGAATAATTCTTCATTAGAAATAATTTGCTGAAGCTCACCACAAAGAGTGGCTTGTTTATCAATAATGTCAGGGTAAAGAGGGCCATGCTCTCCCAAAGTCTCTATGGCAGCAAGCTCCCATTTTATCTCTTTTTTCCTTTTCCTCGCATGTCCAAACTTGTCAGACCCTCACCACTTTAAAATTTTCTTAAAGCGTTTCAGCTTAATGTTAAGGACATCGATAGGGTCAGAAGAACTGACTGTTCTTTGCCAAATTTTCCTAACCAAAGGTAGGAACTCCGATCCTCATTACTCATCCAACTCATTTCAAATCTGAACTCATGAGGTTTAGGGGTTTGGGGACAATCACCATTAGTGGATAAGAGGATTGTGATCAGATACATCTCTGACCAACTTATTAACTGCAACCAGAGGAAATAGATCTTCCCAATCACTACTCATCAGGATTCTGTCAAGTTTTTCAAGAGTGGGATGAGATTGGTTGTTGGACCAAGTAAACATGCCCTCACCATATAAATTTCTCTCAAACACATAGTATTGATGATAGAGTTAAATCCGTCTACATATTGAGAGACAACCATCTTTTTATTTATTTTTCTCGACAGTGTCTTAAGATGTTAAAATCACCTCCAACAATATAAGGCATAGACAAGTGACTAAAAAAATTAGCAAGTTCTGAGAGAAATTCTTCTTTCTGCTCATCATGAGACGCACCATAAACATTTAAAAGAGCCCAAACACATTGTTTCTCCACATCAAAAAAAGTAATTTGTATAATGTACTTGCCCATAGATGAGATGACACTTTCCAATTTTTCTTTCTTAACCCCACAAAGCATACCCCCAACCTTACCTATGGATGGTACCCAGTTCCACTCAAAAATGTTATAAGGGTCTATCTTTCTCAGAAAACTAGAAGAGAATTTCTTCTTCATAGTTTCATGTAAACATAGAAAATCAAGGGAATGATCCTTAACAAGATCAGAAAAGTAGGTAGTCATTCCTTTCTTCCCTGCCCCTCTGCAATCCAAAAAAGTCCATTCATTTTGATAAAAGTTTTTCCTCCCCCTGGTCACTCTTTTAGGAGACTTAGCAACATTACCAGCTTTAGCAGTAGGCTCCACTGCTTTTTTTGACTTCTAATTCTGGGCCTAGACACACATGTCTACACTTTCCTGGCACTTTTTTTGTAGATCCAACTACAGTAAAATGAGCGATATCGCTATCATGATCATCCCGCCATTTCATATTGATAGGTGTATCCTATCCTTTCCTATTAGTAATGAACAAAACATTATCATAAGATGTATCTTTTTCTAGAACATTATTTCTAAAATTTTCAAGCTCTCTAAGGATGTCAATCTTAGAAAAATCAACATTAGGGATCACCACCCCCATATTACTAGCTCTAAGCATCAATTCAGGATCATTTAAAACAGCAAATGAATTGGCACAGGGAATTGTACCTTTCATGTCCTTTTTTTTCCGGCATCTTTGGCCCTGTCCTCCACCTTCTCTAGATTAGTATGCATAGTCCTTGCACCAAATCTGAGCACATTTTCAGGCAAAGGGGGGATCACCTCACCACTGTAATTAAGAGAAGATTTAGGTGATTGTACAAGGTACTCAACTGTATGATCATCAACAACTCCAAATGGTCCTTCTAGCTCAGTCATCTAAATGGATTCTTTCACCTTCTCAGCATAAGTTTTGTTCATCTTGCTACTTCTAGCAACAGGAGTAGTAGCTGAATTAATCACATTTGGAGCCACAAAAAACACTTCCACCATCTCATTCTGGTTTTCAGCAGCCGCAAGAGCTTCTTGCTCCATGCTATGTATCTGGAGAGTGTCATGGTTAGAGCAATCAGAGTTAACAGAGACAGAGGACTCAGGAAGAACAGTAGCACACTGTTTCCCAAAGGATTTCCCCTCCCAGATCATTTCTCCCAATAGAAGAGCTCCCCATTGGGTCCTCCATGACACCTGTTCTCTTTTTTTTGGCGAGGTTTCCCCCTGATCAGTAAGGGCCTTGTTTTGAGATTTCTCTCTATCAGGATCCCTGACCAACACTTGCTCCACAGAAAAGGTGAAATCATAAAGGTGATCCCCTAGGACTAACTCAGCCACTGGAGAGATTTCATCAACATCACGGCACCCCTGCAAGCGATGATACAAATGCAACATATCTCTCGCATCGTTGGTCGGCTGGTATCCTGCCAACCTTGACCCACGCTTTCTCTATCATCCCCTTAGGACCATCATCATGGTTCTAGCACACAACTCTCACAACAGTGCAACATGGCTTCATTGTCATACGATCCTTGTAGCACGCCTTCTCAACCTCTCTAGTATTAGGAAATCTCATTAAGAGTACCCCAGGTTCAAAACAAGCAATTCTGTAGAACATCTCCAAGTTTTACCAAGATACAGAAAAAAAAACATCGTTCATATGCTTAACTGTAGGATTCCCTCTCAGAACAGTGATGATAACATTATAAGGTCGCTCCCTCGCTTGTGCAGCTGAGCAGTAATCATGCACATAGAATAACCCCTGCCCCTAGCTTGAAATGAACACATCAGAGCGATGCAGTCCCATAGTAAAAACTCAACACAACTAGATGCAAGATGCCCCAATTTACCACACCTTTTGTAGAAATCTTGCGGACAACGAACACGTAGATGTCCCACAGATTTTCAGATGAGGCAAGAATCTTAAGATTTGGAAGGAGGCACCTGATTTTTGGATGCATCCCTTGATGCAGGAAGAGCAGTAGGTGTAGTAGTCGGCTCCGTGGTGGGCTCTTGGTGTCAACTGCTCTCTCCGCTCGAACCCGTGGATCTTTGATGCTTCTCCACCCAAACGCCCCCCATGCTCGAGCTATGCCACTCCGTTGTCGCCGCCGCTGCCTCCCAGCGCGAGATATCTGATGCATTGGAGTTGTTGGCCTTGTCGTTGTCGTTGAAGCCATCCCTCCTCCATGAGAACCGACCGCCGCGGTGGTCAGATCTACCCATGCCTCGATCAAAGTGCCCCCCCCCCGCCGTGGTTGAAGCAGCCAGCACCCCTGGCACCGAGGCCCTCGCGACGGTCACCATGAAATTCCTGCCCCACCTTGTCCACTGTGGGATCTGGGAGCCGTGGAGGAGAAGCAGCGATCTTGGCGAAAGATCTGCATTCGCCGCCAATTTTCCCCGGCCACCAGGAGAAGGAGGTGGGAGGATTGGATCTAGGGTTGCGCGGCGCAACCCACATGTGGGAGAGAGCGACGTCTAGGTCAAGAGGGGAATGGGATGTGGTTTTTGTACCCCCGCCTGGGCTGTCACGAAATGCATGGAGCCCAGGATCGTCGTCCATGTGGGCAGCATCCGCCATTGGTGGCGCATCCCCCACCCTGGGTTGCACGCGCGAGGGGTCGGGCGAAGCGGAGTGGTGGAGCGCCCCCGCTCTGTGTACCACATGGCTCGATCCATGCTTTGCATCTTGCTCGTGTGTGATCACCGCGGTCACACCATGGATCCACCACGGGGATCACCGGAATCCTGTCGCGAACCCTAGCAAAAACGCAAGGAAACAAAACTATGTAACCAACATCGACGAACTCGTTCTCCCATAGCACAAGGACATCCACCACCCTGCCATGGTGTCGAAGAGCGCGAGGAGAAGGGCATCCCTGCACAGGAGAAGCTCATCATCGTCGAGATTGACGGTGCGAATGACCGCCAGGTCCGACGCGTATTGCACGCGCCACCGAATGTCCATCCTATCAATCAAGGATCACTTGGGCTGTGCTAAACCATGACAATCTATATGTCTGCTACTGCCCTGTGCTTGTAATCAAGGATCAAATTCCTTTTTCTTTTAGGTAAGGATAGAATTTCCTGATGTGGGACATTTCTGGTACACAACTTTTCAACAATCGCGTGCTGCTGGCAAGAGACGGGCAAATCCTATTTCACGACTTCACGTCAAATAAAAGGCCTAACGCCTACAGTGATGGAAATTGGGCCGGCTAAAAAGTAAGTAAAAAATATTTAACGGTTTAAACTAGTTAAGGCTTGCTAAACATTTAATGGTTTAAAAGTAAGTAAAAGATATGAAAGAAATAGGGGAGCCTCACTCTAATATAATAAGATGATCCAACGATGTGATTGTGAAAATATGCATTTATATGTCCTCAGCGAAAAAAACAAGCATTTCAGCTCATTGCAGGATCAATATATTGAAACATTTGTTCTTTTTTCAGGACACATACAGTCATATTTCTTCAATCCCTCCGTTGGATCATGTTATATTATAGGTGTGTTGTTTCAGTATTTTTTGGGGATTTCTGAGAACTTTTACACCGTCGAAAACCTTAACTAGTTCTGTGGCAAGCTATTGAACGAGTATTTGAAAAATGTTGAATAAGTATTAGATAGTATATAAAACGAGTATTTGAAAAATATTGAAAAACTATTTGAAAATGTTGAATATGTATTAAAAATATTGAACAAGTCCTTAAAATTTCTTGAATCAGTATTAAAAAATGTTGAACCAGTACTTGAAAAATGCCAAACAAGTTTGAAACAATGTTGAATAACTATTAAAAATGTTGAAAAATTGTTTGAAAACATATGAATATATATTAAAAAATGTTCAACGAGTATTGAAAAAATATGGAACAAGTATTTCAAAATGTTCAATAAGTACTAAAATGTTGAACAAGGATTTGAAAAATATTGAATAAGTGCTCGGACAATGTTGAATGCCTATATAAAAAATGTTGATCACTTATTTAAAAAATGTTCTTGGTATATACAAAAATGTATAGTGAAAACAAAAAAACAAACATAACAAAAAATTGGAGAAGAAAAAGAAAAAAATGGAGAAGGAAAAGAAAACAAAAAAAAGGAGAAAAACCGGCTTGACTCGCTTCAAGTAGGACTCGGCCTACCTATTGTACATGAAGTTGATTTTGACGCAGTGGTTAGCAGTGCATCAACGAAGAAGGAGATCCCAAGATTGAGCCCTCGTGAGCGCACTATTTTTATTCCGGCCCATTAATGTAGTCGCTTGCTGCGAGAGATCCCGTACGTCTCGCTTAATGCGAGGAATAGTACTCACGGTTTTCTTTCGCTGAGCTATTGTGCCATTCTCTTTGCTGGATTTTCTTTCCAGTTTATATATTTTATATCTTTTTAATTTTTACTATTTTATTTTTATTTTAATTATTTATTTTAAATACATGAAGATTTTTAAAGATATTACACATTTTTCTAATTTCATTTATCAATTTATTTTTATCCATGAATATTTTGAGGCCATTTTTAGACATCAATATTTATAAGATATACTATGATTTTTATAATAAACAATTGAACGCATAATGACCACTTTTATACACAATGAGTATTTTTTAAATTTATGATAATTTTTAAAATATATGGTTAACATTTAATAAATGCATAATGAACTTCAGAAATCCCATGCCTTTTATACATACTTTAAAAAATTATGTAACTATTTTTTTATTAAAAATGTATGTTTGTTTTTAAGAAAACCAGGCAATCACTACCGAATCCGGAGTACATCGCTCGTTCTGGGTATTGGGATAGAATGCGAACTCAGGAAATAGCGCGAGTCAAATCGGTTATCGGTCGCTCGGCCCTTAACTCCCTTTGTGCGTAGCCTCAACTATACGACGCTTAAGGTGTCATATAGGAGGATTACAAGCGACGATTTTGTGTCAGCTTTTGCCGCTTATGCCTTGTTTAGCCTCGACATTCATGAATGGTGAATCATATGTTTTGTTGGCACGAGAACTACCAAATCCGTTGATTAGAAGAAGCAGGGTACAAGTCAAAACTCCAAAGGGGTTCAGGCACATAGCAGAACTAGTGCGAAAAGAAAAGGGAATCAAACAAGAGAACAAAAGAAAGACAAAACGTCCCTCATGCTCAGCCCGGATCGAAAGGGATAGAAGCCCCGGCAAGGTTCCAAATTGCGACCTCATCTCGGGCGTCAATTCTAACTAGAGATCTGTAATTATTTCGGGTGGAAGTTGTAGCTTTTGTAAGCTCTCTGAATGAAGATTTTTTAGCTGGTGTTTCAGTTTTCGTAGGTTGTTCTTATGTGAGGGTAATATACCATCGGGAAGCAGCTGCATGAACAACATGGCAGTCTATCATGTTAAGCAAGAAACGAAGAGCTTATGGATCTGGATTAAGGCGAAGAAAAGTAAGGAAATAATCCTGGATTGGCACATGATTGCAAGAAATGACAACTTAGCATATCCATGTTGCTCTTATGTGCTTTTGAGGAACTTTCTGGTCTCAAAATTAATTTTCATAAGAGCGAACTTTTTTGCTTTGGCGATGCTGCAGAATCAGCACCTGAGTACGCTGAGATTTTTGGATGCCAGCTCGGGCAGTTTCCGATTCGATATCTGGGTATTCCCATACACTATCGGCGCTTAACTATCGCTGAGTGGAAACATGTGGAAGAGAGACTTGAGAAACGCTTAGCCAGTTGGAAGGCCAAGCTCTTGTCTTACGGGGGACGATTGATCTTGATCAATTCAGTTCTAAGCAACGTGGTTTTATATATGTTGTCATTCTTCCACATACCGAAAGGGGTTCTCCAGCGACTAGACTACTTTAGATTCAGATTTTTTTGGCAATGCGATAACGAATCCGAGAAATATCGACTGGCTAGGTGGAGCATATTATGCAGACCTAAAAGTCAAGGGGGGCTGGGAATCCAAGACCTTGAGATTAAAAACATTGCTCTTCTCAGCAAGTGGGTTTACAAACTACTCACTGAGAATGGAGTATGGTAGAAAATCATTCGCAACAAGTATGTGGGATCCAATGCCATTTCTCAAGTTCATTGGAAACCTGAGGATTCGCATTTCTGGAGTGGTGTGATGAAGGCCAAGGAATTCTTTTTCTAATTTGGGACCTTCTCAGTTAGGGACGGTTCTCAGGTTCGATTCTGGGAAGATACCTGGTCAGGGAATAACCCACTAATGGTGTAATATCCGAGCTTGTATAGGATTGTTAGACATAAATTCGTCACAATCAAACAAGTTTTAGGACAAGAAAATCCTGATATTTCTTTTCGTAGGGACCTTTTTGGCCCTCGCCTGACAGCATGGAATGAATTACTCACTCGCCTGGAGGACATTCAACTGTTAGGTGAGCCGGGCATTTTTCGATGGAACTTGCATCAGAATGGCAAATTTTTAGTTAAATTCATGTATGATGCAATGGTTCATTGTGATGTTCCAGTTGATAACAGGAAATTGTGGAAGTTCAAAATCCCTCTAAGAGTGAAGATTTTCCTCTGGTTTCTTAATAGAGTAGTCATCCTAACTAGAGACAATATGGCACGACGAAACTGGCATGGTTCCAAGACATGTGTCTTTTGCCAACATGACGAGTCTATTAAACACTTATTTTTTGAGTGCAAGTTCGCTCGGGCAGTTTGGGCCATAGTTCAAGTAGCTTCGAATCTATACCCACCACGTAGTGCATGGAACATGTTCGGCAACTGGTTGCGGGGTATTGATAAACAATTTCTGCACATATTCTTGTGGGAGCGGCGGCCTTATGCTGGGCACTGTGGCAGGAATGATGTGATTTTTAATAACAAATGTGTCTCATCTCCTATGCAGGTTATTCATGTGTGTACACGATGGCTCCGTACTTGGTCTATCCTGCAGAGGCGGAGGGCGAGAGACCTTTTTATGATGGCGTCTACACGGCTGGAGCGTACGGCGAGGGAGGTTTTCTACCCCATGGATGGCGGTGTGAACTACGGATAGGATCGGCCACTCCTTAGGCTGGACATCTTTTTTTTATTGACGTTGTATCGAATTATTTTTTGCTTTTAGAGTATTCTGGACTTTTTTGGCTGTGTGCATCTAGCTATGCAGAGGCCAGGTTTTCTTTTGATGCGATTGTATTACCTCGATATATCTATTCAATGAAATGTCCTTTATCGAGAAAAATGTCATCCTTCACAGCAAAGGCGCCGGATCTGTATTCTCTGCTTGAGTATGCATCGTAGTGATTACAAGCTGGAATCCTGGAACAGAGAAACACTGTGACCACTCACAGACTACGGTCCTAAAGAAGTGGGCAGGACAATTTGGATCTCCACATTGCAGTGTCTGCTATTCGCAAATTGCAATGCTAGATTCATTCAAATTTATAGAATCACTTGGTCATGTTTTATTGATAGTGGAGTGTCTCCTTACCATGGCGTAGCCGTCTCATCTCAACAATGTACCTTCTGTTCTTGCGGCTTTGCAACTGATACTGCATAACTCTTCCGGTACACCGCTGACCGCTCGGTGTATTCTACTAGTAGTAGTCTAGAAGAAGAAAAAATAGAATCACTTGCTCAGCTGATGGCATTAATTGAGAGCTGACTAATGTGTACGGTTTACTAATTTCATGTAAACCTGCAGACTATATGTTAAATCCATAACTAAAAGATTCTGTGGGCGAGATGCAAGATTTTGTTCTGCCTGCAACTGCAATGTGGAGAGCTAGAAGTTGCAGTGTCGGTCCTTGTTTTTTACTACTCTTGAGAGGGAGTGTTGTTAATTGTCATGTTATGGGGGTGGACAAAAGAGGGTAGCGTGTCCTCGTCACCTGATGCGTGATCTCTAGTTGGTGATCGAGCAGCAAGACATGAGGGGTGCCGCGTCCATGTGTTGGTGACCTGGAGCTCACTCAGCTCACTTGGCGATCCCGACGAGTCAAGCTCAACTGCTCAAGCGACGGTGATGGTGATGCAACAAGAGTCACCCAGGTGGTGTTTGAGTACAGTTCGACTAATCAAACAGTAATATGATCGACTCAGAGTATTTACAGCCGGCCGCTCCAAACCCATCTCACATGCTCGGATGGGCGAACCTGGCATTGACCGGTAGAAAAAAACAACCCACCCGGACGCCTCAAACAGGCCTTAAACGTTCGGACTGTCCGGCCTCTCATATCCAGCCCAAATGTAGGGCGGACATGGGGCGGTCCGGGCGTGTCTATCACACCGGACTCGACAGGCCCGGCCCACCACCGACCCCACAGTTGTCCCACAAAAACCCCAATCCGGCACCTCGCTACGAACCCTAGCTCACTCACTCTCCTCTCGTGCTACGTCCTCTCCTCTCCCCTCTCCGATTTCGATCCAATGCGGCGCAATGGCGAGCTCCGGCAGACACTCCGGCTCCGACCTCGACGTCGTTGGCCCTCCACATTGCCTTGGAGCAGTCCAAGGTGGACACCGGGGGCAACTCAGGATCTGCACCATCGCCGCTCCCGCGACGGCGCATGGCGGACGCCAGAGCTGGCCCCTCCTGGCCCACGCGCAGCTCCGTCAGGGCAGCGCAGTCTGCTCCGCCCCCTTCCCCCGCCGACAGCTGCTCGACATTGAATCAGCCAAGAGAGGGGTTGGGCTGATCATTGAGGCGGAGAAGAAAGCCGACACCGACTACGCCACCAAGGCCATGACCGTGCAGCACAAGGCCACCGTCGACCAGAACGATGACATCCTCGACAAGGCCACGTAGGCAGCTACGACGCTGAAAGTGCAACTAATCTCCTCGGATGGTTTTGGTAATTCATAACAACATATAGCTCATTGAACTAATAACCATTCAAGTTAATATTTCAGAAAGTTCAATGATTGGCATGGCATGGACTAGAGATGTGGACCCCTCAAAATGCTAAGGACAAAGATTGGTAAAAGGTCAAGACTCTTCATTTCTATTCTAGTGATCCAAGATCACATTGAGTCCATAGGAAAAGTCAATACTATTAAAAGGGGATGAGGTGTTGCTTAATGGTCTACTTGCTCAAACTGCTTAGTGATATGCTCCAAAGCCCTCAACCACTTTCTCAATTCCAAATATGTCCAAAAGCTAAAGTCAAACTCGGCCCCACCGATTTGATCTATCCGGCGTCATTGAGTTCCTTTGACATAGCCACTGTCAGAAACCCTAATCAACTTGATCTCACCGATTGAGATCTCGGTCTCACCGAGATGGCAATGTAAACTATCTGTTCCCTTTTGTAACATTTCGGTCTTACCGAAATGAGCGATTGGTCCCACCGAGTTCAAAATGCAAACTCTCTGCTTCCCTTCGTAACATTTCGGTCTTACCGAAATGAGCGATCGGTCCCACCAAGTTTGCCTGACCAACTCTCTGTTAACTCATTGCAGAAATCGGTCCCATCGAGTTCATGCAATCGGTCACACCAAGATGAGGTTTTCCCTAACCCTAGCACATCGGTCCCACCAAGTTTGCCTGACCAACTCTCTGTTAACTCTTGCTGAAATCGGTCCCACCGAGTTCATGCAATCGGTCACACCGAGACGAGGTTTTCCCTAACCCTAGCACATCGATCCCACCGAGTTAATCATGTCGGTCCTACCGAGAATCCTAACGTTCACATTTTGAACTGAATCGGTCTCACCGAGTTCTCCTATTCGGTCTGACCGAGTTGGGTCAAATGTGTGTAACGGTTGGATTTTGTGTGGAGGCTATATATACCCCTCCACCCCCCTTCTCTATCAAAGAGAGAGCCATTAGAACATGCCTACGCTTCCACTACTCATTTTCTGAGAGAGAACCACCTACTCATGTGTTGAGACCAAGACATTCCAATCCAACCACAAGAATCTTGATCTCTAGCCTTCCCCAAGTTGCTTTCCACTCAAATCATATTCCACCATAGCCAAATCTGTGAGAGAGAGTTGAGTGTTACTAGTAGAAAAAGGGTCAAATGTGAAGCACAATAGTGTCGGTTTGAATTTCAGCCGACACTAATGTGTACACTAGTGCCGGTTCGTGGCGGCGATCAATAGCACTGGTTCGTGGCGAACCTTTAGTACCGGTTCATGCCACGAACCGGTACTAAAGAGGCTGTGTCAGCCTGCGGTCAGGCTATGGCCCTACCATCACCATTTAGTGCCGGTTCGTACCACGAACCGGTACTAATGAGGTTATGGCAAGCTGTTTTTAGTCCCACCTCACTCCCCTAACAAGCCTTTTACGTTCAGTATGCACCATTCAAAGCGACGCCACTTTCAACCGTTTATGCCTTCATTTGCTATTTTTCATGCATTTAATGATTTGTTTTGAGAACTAAGTGACCTGGAAATTGAAAAGCACTACAAATGAACTCTGAAAAAGTTGAAACTTGGCATGGTATCATCATTTCACCCACATATCATGTTCAAAAAAGTAGAGAGGGTTACGGCAAAAACTGGATGCACTTCGTTTACAAACCGGACAATCTCTTTCAAGTATTCGGGTTTGTGTGAAATTAAACTCATCTGTTACAAAAGCATTTCATTTTTTTAACTTATTACAACTCCAGACTTTTTGTGCATTCAGTATGCACCATTCAACTGCTAGGCGGGAGGAGCTCTTAAGTACCGGTTCCAACTGCTAGGCGGGAGGAGCTGTTTAGTATCGGTTCGTGGCAAACCTTTAGCACCGGTTCGTGCCATGAACTGGTACTAATGAGGTTGTGTCAGGTAAGGCTGGGGCCCCACGAGCACCTTTAGTACCGGTTCATGGATGAAGCAATACTACAGTTTCTTAGTAAGCTGTTTTTTAGTCCCACCTTGCGAAGAGAGAGGGACTAGGAGCGGTTTATAAGCCACGAGTGCGAGAGCGATGAAGAAGAGGCTCAATGCTCACGTTGCTTAGCTTCAAGCCTTCAGGAATATGGTAGACTGCATGGAGCTATGTGCAGTGCAGTTTACACTATTCCGAGAGACTTGAAGCAAATTAACGAGCATTGCACCTCTTTTTTATTTTTAATAACTTATTACAACTCTGGACTTCTTCTGTTATGGCAAAAACTAATTGCACGTCGGCATTTCTTTTTTTAAAACTTTGGTTATAACTCCAGACTTTGACCATCAAGTTTTGCAGAAAAGAAAAAATAACAGAAAAGAAAAAATAGCAGAAAAAAAAACTATAGCTGAAAAGAAAAAAAACTATATAAAATGACCGTGAAATTGAAAGTCACTACAAAATGTTGAATTTTGGCAAACTAGATGAAAAACTACTCACAAATAAATAGAAGAAAATAAATATAACAGAAAATAAAAAACTATACAAAAAACTACGCAGAAATAAATAAAAAAAATAAAGCAGAAAAGAAAAAACTATAAAAAAAATTGGGGCGCTGCCCTGTGGGCCTGCTAGGCCACGGGCGTGCAATTACAGGCCTTAAAGGCCCAGCAGACTCACAAGGCAGCGCGCAGAATTTAGGCCCACAAGCCTGCTATATAGAGGAGTTCAAAGAGGTAGCCGCGGCTGGGTTTTTATAAACCAGTGCGGCTGCCCTTCGCCCGGCGAGGTGGGACTAAACTTTGGGGTGGCAGCGCTAGGCCTTTAGTACCGGTTGGTGGCTCCAACCGGTACTAAAGGGTGATCTTTAATGCAGTTGGAGCCACCAACGGTACTAAAACCTGCTCTTCCGCCTCTTGGCCTGGCAAAGTTGGCCTTTAGTACCGGTTGGTGGCTCCAACCGGTACTAAAACTCATCCTATATATATAGCACTTACGAAATTCAGTTACATCTCCCACTTCGTCTCCAACCTCTCGCGACATCGTCATGCGCGCTCGATCCGTCGTCGCCGCCCGTCGCCGTCGTCCTTTGTAAATCGTCGCTGTCCCCGCCGCCGCCCGTCGTAAATGCGTCGTCTCGCCGCCCGAAACGCCGCCGCCGTCCGTCGTCGTCATACGGTCTGTCGTCTCTCGCCCCGCCCGTATGTCGCCCGCTTTCACGTCTGAAGCGGCGTATCTGAAGCGACGTCTGGTATGTCTACACATACATATACACACACATATATACACACACACACACACACATTTTTACTTATTTTCTGTTTTCTGTTTTCTGTTTTTAGAAAATTTAATTAGATATTAATTAGCTAGGTATGTGAGATTTGAACTAGTTGAATAATTAATATAACTAGTTTATTTTAGTAAGAAAATTGTCGAACTAGTTTATTTAGGTATATGAGATTTGAACTAGTTGAATAATTAATATAACTAGTTTATTTTTAGTAAGAAAATTGTCGAACTAGTTTATTTAGGTATTTGAGATTTGAACTAGTTGAATAATTAATATAACTAGTTTATTTTTAGTAAGAAAATTGTCGAACTAGTTTATTTAGGTATATGAGATTTGAACTAGTTGAATAATTAATATAACTAGTTTATTTTTAGTAAAAAATTGTCGAACTAGTTTATTTAGGTATTTGAGATTTGAACTAGTTGAATAATTAATAGTAATGTCAATTGTTAGAGATGAATATAGTTAGATATATATTTGAATTGGCTAGATATTAATTAATGTTAGATAGTAATAAGTGTTTAATGTTTCACCTATATGAACATATAGGAAATGTCATCTGACGACGAAAAAGATTTCATTATGTGCGAACACTGTGAAGACCAAGCGGCGGCTGTCGTAAATTTCCTTGTTGATGGTAGGCGCTTGACATCAAGCTGAATGAGACATTCAAGTGGATACAGTAAGTCACAACGGCAATTATTATTTGAATGCAAAACATATGCTTCATTTGCTTCAACTTATAATTTTAAAGCATGACTTATGCTTCATTTGCTTCAACTTATAATTTTAAATTTTCACTATTCTACTAGCGCATCCCCTGCCATGCAAGAATTTTTGTCTTGGATAAGATAGGTTTTAGTGCTATAGATGTTATGGAGGTAAAGAGAGTTTACTTGAAGGCCAGAGCATGGGTATACTTTCAACGTCAAATTATATAATGGAGACACATACACCCATTTTGAATGCAAAACTTGGCAAGCACTATGCAAGGCTTATGCATTTGAGCCTGATATGGTTATCACCTTTGATATTCGTCCGGAAGATGATATTGAAGGTACTCCCTCCGTTTTTATTTAGTTCGCATATTAGCTTTGGTCAAAGTCAAGCTTTGCAAACTTTGATCAAGTTTATAAATAAAAATATTAAAATATACAATAACAAATCAACAACGTTAGATTTACTATTGAATGTACTTTCACATTAGATTTATTATGATAAATGTCTATATTGTTTTCTATAAACTTGGTCAAACTTGACAAAGTTTGACTTCAGTCTACTCTAATATGCAGAGTAAATAAAAACGGAGGGAGTAATATAGACATCTGGGTCGATGTGCAAACGCCTCCAGTTCTACCATTATGTGAGTTTTTCTCAACCATGCATGCATATGTTTATGTCTTTGATACAGTTTATTCAAAAATAGTTGACAACTAATTTGTATTGTCAGCTTATTTCGGTTCAAGCAAACATGTCCGGCGCTTGGTAGATAGGACCTACTATTGCCCCGGGGCTCAACTAAACTGCGAGGAGATAAGTCATTATGTTTCATGGCTTGAGGATCTTAATACTGTCAAGACAAATTTTTTTCCTGAACTTAGAAATGTTAGTACTCAAAGCGTCGACCAATGGTGATCGTATTGAACTACGGTCACATCTATAATCGAAAGATGGTAAGATTTTAACTATTTGTCCTTAATTAGTGCATCTTTGCATACATTATTTTTGAAGCTAAACTTTCATTGCTTAGTATATTAATTACTATACGATGTTCTTTCATCAACAGGGACTTCCGATGACAGTTGTGCCTCAGTGGATCAAGACAAAAGGTCGCATGTCAATGGTTAGCTTACGACCAAGATTTCCTACATTACACATGAGTGCATTCAGGATTTCTGAAAGTGAAGAATGCTTAATAGTGAAAGATTGGAGCAAAATTGTAAACGATCGCAGAGAAGTACTAGGGGCAGCAAGGAGAAGCGCAACCCAAGATTAGGAGACAGATTCATCTGCATGCTCGATATGATGAAGATGGAGAGCTATACATGTTCTATGCTATTCTACCCGAGAGGGAGCAGCAGGAGTAGCTAGTTCATGCTCTTAATTAATTAGTACTTGTCCTCTCTCATGCATGTCCGTATTGTCACGAACTTGATGTTGGTGATGATTATGTTGAACTCGATGATATCTTTGCTTCATTACAAAGTGAACTCGATGATTATGTTGGTGATTAGATAGCTAGCAGTAATGACTATGATGATTAAATAGTAGTGGTAACTATAATGACGACTATGATGATTTTTAGCTAGCTAAAGTTTATTTATTTATTAATATGCGATGATGATGATGATGATGACCACTACAACTCACTATAACGTAAAACAATCCTAAATTAAATTGATAACACAAATTTAATTGAAAAATAAGAAATAAAACAAAAACCCACAAACATTTAGTACCGGTTGGTGTTACCAACCGGTACTAAAACTCCCCGCCTTGAGTTGCCTCGTGCCACGTGGTTGGCCTTTAGCACCGGTTCGTGCTGAACCGGTACTAAAGGGGGGGGGGGCTTTAGTGACCACACTTTAGTGCCGGTTGTGGAACCGGCACTAAAGGGCCTTACGAACCGGTGCTATTGCACGGTTCTGCACTAGTGGTTGGGGAGACTATCATTTGAAGCGGAAGAGCAAGGAGTTCATCATCATCACACCATCTATTACCTTTTGGAGAGTGGTGTCTCCTAGATTGGTTAGGTGTCACTTGGGAGCCTCCGACGAGTTTGTGGAGTTGAACCAAGGAGTTTGTAAGGGTAAGAAGATAACCTACTTCATGAAGATCTACCCGAGTGAGGCAAGTCCTTCATGGGCGATGGCCATGGTGGGATAGACAAGGTTGCTTCTTCATGGACCCTTCGTGGGTGGAGCCCTCCGTGGACTCGCGTTGTCGTTACCCTTCGTGGGTTGAAGTCTCCATCAACGTGGATGTACAATAGCACCACCTATCGGAACACGCCAAAAATCTTTGTATCCACATTGCATTTGCCTTTGATACGTCTCCGTCGTATCTACTTTTCCAAACACTTTTCCCTTGTTTTGGACTCTAACTTGTATGATTTGAATGGAACTAACCCGGACTGACGCTCTTTTCAGCAGAATTGCCATGATGTTGTTTTATGTGTAGAAAACAAAAGTTCTCGGAATGAGCTTAAACTCCACGGAACATCTTAGAAAAAATAATAATAAAATCCTCGCCAAAGATGAAGACCAGGGGGGCCACACCCTGTCCACAAGGGTGGGGGGCGCCCCCCCCCCCTCCTGGGCACGCCCCCCTACCTCGTGGCCCCCCTGGAGACCTTCCGACACCAACTCCAACTCTATATATTGGCTTTCGGAGAGAAAAAAATCAGGGAGAAGAAATCATCGCGTTTTACGATACGGAGCCGCCGCCAAGCCTCTCGGGAGGGCTGATCTGGAGTCCGTTCGGGGCTCCTGAGAGGGGGATTCGTCGTCGTCGTCATCATCAACCATCCTTCATCACCAATTTCATGATGCTCACCGCCGTGCGTGAGTAATTTCACCGTAGGCTTGCTAGACGGTGATGGGTTGGATGAGGTCTATCATGTAAACGAGTTAGTTTTGTTAGGGTTTGATCCCTAGTATCCACTATGTTCTGGGATTGATGTTGCTATGACTTTGCTATGCATAATGCTTGTCACTAGGGCCCGAGTGCCATGATTTCAGATCTGAACCTATTATGTTTTCATGAATATATGTGTTTTCTTGATCCTATCTTGCAAGTCTATAGTCACCTATTATGTGTTATGATCCGACAACCCCGAAGTGACAATAATCGGGATACTTCTCGGTGATGACCATAGTTTGAGGAGTTCATGTATTCATTGTGTCCTAATGCTTTGTTCTGGTTCTCTATTAAAAGGAGGCCTTAATATCCCTTAGTTTCCATTAGGACCCCGCTGCCACGGGAGGGTAGGACAAAAGATGCCATGCAAGTTCTTTTCCATAAGCACGTATGACTATATTCGGAATACATGCCTACATTACATTGATGAATTGGAGCTAGTTCTGTGTCACCCTATGTTATGACTATTACATGATGAACCGCATCCGGCATAATTATTCATCACCGATCCCATGCCTACGAGTTTTCCATCTACTGGTTTACGCTTATTTACTTTCCCGTTGCTATTGTTAGTAGCCCCGGGCGTTCGGTCTTTTCGGTTTGTTCGGTCCGGTCTTTTCGGTCTTTCAAAATTTCGGTCTCCCATAATTGAAGACCGATATAATTTCGGTCTTTTCGGTTATTCATTATTCGGTCTTCGGTCTTTACTATTCGGTCTTCGGTCCTGACCAAACAGACCAAATTAATTGCTAGAACCCAGATTTATGTTACTTCCAGTACCAATTGTATACAAACTACATAGAGTAAAGAGGTACATGTGTGCACAAAGATGTGTGTACAGAGATAACATGTGTCTGTATACTGGCGCATGTGTACATAAGAAAAATTCAAACAAGTAACACTTGTATGCAATCTGGATGGGATACAGTACACCATATGAAAATCTTTAAACATCAGCGGATTAGCCCATGGAGTCGACAAGCGACATGTAAACACCATCACCACTTAGTACTTGACAACATAGAACTTGACATGAAACAAATCAAGTTTAGTACATGCTTTAAATTTAGCAGCAAACAACAAACATTAAGGTCTCACACTCTCACTCTCAGTTCTCAATTCTCAAGTCTCAAGTCACAAATCAAAAGCAAAATATGATAACTAAAACAGCATACATTGAACATGATTTTAGTTCAGCCATGAGTAGACATGGATGTCACTTTGTTGGTCGACTTGCACACTTGTTTGACTTGGCCGTGGAAGAAGCAACAACACCACCATTGAACTTGCGCTTTCCCTTCACCTTGTCACCAAATTCTTCAATCAACTCTACAACAAGTCAAGTATTCAATCAAATTTCATAATCTGCTAGCTATGGTGATATCTTGATAGTGACAAATGCAATGTGCTTTTGTTGAGATCTACTAGCTAGGTCTAGTTAATGAAGAAGTTTGTCAAGTCATGCATATAAAGTTCTCCATACATTGGTTTGGTACTGATATGTCATGCATATTAATATCTCTACAATAAAAAACAAATGTATTGACAAGTTGGCTGATTGTTTTACCTTTTCTAGAACTTCTAATTCTTCCAAGTTCTCCTTGATGTCGACCGGATCTGTTGACCTTCTCAGCCAGTCTTGCGTACAAACTAAAGCTTGCACCATAAACGGAGTTAGAGATGTCCTAAAGTCATCAAGTATGCGTCCACTTGTGCTAAAGGCAGACTCGGAAGCCACAGTTGTAATGGGGATAGCAAGAATATCACGAGCCATATTTGCCAAGATTGGAAACCTAGATGAATTCTCTTTCCACCATCCTAGGATGTCAATTTTTTGTCGTGGTCTTGAGTCTTGACAAGGTATTTTTCAAGCTCAGATTTACTACTTGCACTTCCTCCACTATTATTTTGCCTCAACCTACTTGCAATTAGTTCCTTCATCATACTTGCTCCTCCTCCTTCTATTGTTACTTGGCTAATGGCTGGTGTTGTTGGTTCTGGTGTAGTCAATCTTACTCGGTATTCTTCAAACAACTCGCGAACACATTTGTTGACAGCATACCACACTTTCTCTCCAGACTCAACACCAAATATTTCCAAAGTAGTGAGCCTAGTGAAATCAGACAGCTTATACCTTGGATCAAGAGCTGCAGCAATAAAAATGAGCAAGTTGAGATTTTCCTTCTCCTTCTCCTCCTTCTCCTTCTTCTTCCCTTTCCCTCTTTCATTTACAATAGGACCCTTCTCCTTCACCTTTTCATTCTCATGCCAAGACCCCCAGTATTTGTCAAACTTTTCTTTCATCCTCTCTGCCATAGCTTTTTGCAAAGGATCTGTACTGCTCATCCAATTTTGAACCAATATGTGTATATTGCCAACCTCGAAAAGAAAGTTGTTGGAAGTGACATGAAGTGAGGATGACACACGAACAAGAAGATCATAAAAATGAGCAAGAAAGGCAGCCATTTTCCTAGCATTTTCCCAATCCATCTCATCTGGATACCCAAATCCTCCTTTTTCTTCGAGACAAGTCCAACGCATACAATGGGTCATCCTCACAGTACCTTGTAAACACCTTTGCGTAGGTGATGGCAGCCTTCAACATTATGTAAGTTGAGTTCCACCGAGTGCATACATCTAGGTTCAAGAATGCCTTGCTCTTAAATTTTTCTTCCAATGCTAGCTCTTTGAATTTTACCAACCGAGAAGTCCCATTCTTGATGTACCGCAAACAGCTCGGACACGTTTGATTGAAAGTTCAACTTCTTTTAGGCCATCTTGTACAATAAGGTTGACAATATGTGCCGCACATCTCATATGCAAAAACTTTCCAGCAGCTATGCTAGTTTTGGCCTCAACCATGCACTTTCTCAAGTGAACAATGCAACCATCATTATTGCTTGCATTATCCACGGTGGTATCATAACTCTCTCTAGCCCCCATTCCATCAAACATCTTTGCAAGTTCTTCCCAAGATCCTTCCCTTTGTAGCCCTTCACCATAATGAAATTAATAATCTTCTTATGATACTTCCAATCTTCATCAATGAAGTGTGCAGTCACTACCATATATCCATCTTGCTGCTGAGAAGTCCAACAATCGTTGGTTACACACACACTTCCACAATTCTCTTTGAAAACTTTTTCAACTTGCATTTCTCATCTAGATAGATTTTGACAGTGTCCCTGGTACAAGTTCTTCTTGATGGTGGACTAAAGCGGGGGCAAGCCACTGAAATGAACTTTTTGAATCCAGATTTCTCACCAAATGCAAAAGGCAGTTCATCCTCTATGACCATCACAGCAAATGCCTTCCTAACTTTTTCTGCATCATATCTCCAAGTATTGATGCCATCTCCTGGAGTTGCTTGCAAAGTGGTCTGATTTGGATCCATTTTCTTATTTGGACTGCACTTGCATGTACCAAAGTGCCTCCGCATTGCTGTTGTCCCATTGATTGATGTAGTAGCTTGAATTGGTCGGTCACAATACTTGCATTTTCCTTCCTTTACTAACCCCTTGTCATCAAAAACTTTGGTAAAATGCTCCCAGATTTGTGATCTTGACGCCATTTGCTTCCGTCCTTTTGGCTTGTCATCTTGAGCAGCTTACGGATTGGCACCTTCACCAACTTTTGCTTCCGTATCTTCATCTTCAATGATGCTACGTAAGAATGATTCGTCTCCTGCTTCTGCAGCCACTGCTTCTGCATCTGCTTCTGCATCTACACTCATAAATGCATCGTCTTTGTCCTTCAATCCCTCATCATGTTTAGATTCCAGTATAGAAAGCATCTACAAAAGAACAGGTTACTCCTTACTGAACCATTTATTCATCTAATGGTACAGAGGAACATACAAACTAACAAAAAGATACTACTTATAGCCTAGTTAGTACATAAAGCAGCATGGCACGATTCTGTCGTGAATATATACAAGCCAAAAAAAGGCAAGCCACTATATCAACCTTAATTTGAACATCACAGAACTTGAACAATATAATTGATTCAATAAAAGAATAACAATCTAGACATCACATATGCACATAGAGAGATGAAGTATCTTGCTCACCTTCGATTCAGCTGCAAGGTAGAACACTGTAAGAACAAAGAAGTGGCGACCCGACACCAACCTCGAAGAGGACGAGAGGTGGTGACGAACTGCAGCAGCGAGGAGATGGAGCACCTTCGACGGATGTCCCCGTCACTGGCAGTGGAGCGACGAAAGAGGGTCGGGCTTGGCGGCGCGATGCAAGGGGCACGGTGGTCGCGGATGGTGGTCGGCTCATCGTCACCGGTCAGGGCAGCAGCTCGGGGCGCCGGTCCTCATCGCTCATCGGTCAAAGGCGCGCGGCGCTCCTCGGTCACGGCTGACAGCTCACGGCATCGCGCCACAGCGAGCCAGCGAGGGACGGCGGCTAGGGTTCGTGGTGGGATAGAAAAGAGGAATTGTGCAAAGCGCGCGGCGACGGCTAGGTTCTATGAATCGATTGCATCGTGAGGTGAGGACGAGGTGTGTTTGTGCGTTATCTCGCTTGTGAGTTGTGACCTTGGGCTGGCCAGATGGGCTGTAGCCTGTACGTACTATGTATGGGCTTTTCTAAATTCGGTCTATCACGGGCTATTCGGTCCACAACATCGGATGACCCGATCGATCAGAACTAGTTCGGTCATACAGTAGTGCAGACCGTTTTTTTGTTCGGTCTTATTTAGTTCGGTCATTTCGGGTTCGGTCTCGGTCTTTTCGGGTTCGGTCTTCGGTCTTCGGTTTTTATGCCCGGGGCGAATTGTTACAATCACTACAAAATACCAAAAATATCACTTTTGCTTCCGTTACTCTTTTGTTACCGTTACCACCACTATCATACTACTTTGCTACTAAACACTTTGCTGCAGATACTAAGTTTCCAGGTGTGGCTGAATTGACAACTCAGTTGCTAATACTTGAGAATATTCTTTGGCTCCCCTTGTGTCGAATCAATAAATTTGGGTTGAATACTCTACCCTCGAAAGTTGTTGCAATCCCCTATACTTGTGGGTTATCAAGACCAATTTCTGGCGTCGTTGCCGGGGAGCATAGCTCTATTCTTTGAGTTACTTGGGATTTATATCTGCTGGACACTATGAAGAACTTGAAAGACGCTAAGACAAAAAATTATCCCTCAACTACGAGGGGAGGTAAGGAACTGCCATCTAGCTCTGCACTTGATTCACCTTCTGTTATGAGTAAGCTTGCGACACCTAAGCACTTACGCTATTAGATTACGATATATGGCATGTTATTGATGATGCCACTTACGCTATGCATGATACTTATGATGAAACTACTTCTATGCTTGATACTACTGTGCCCCTTGGTGAATTTCTTGATGAACAAATTTCTAGGGCTAGAGGGAAAGAAACTATTGAAACTGATTATGTTGATGAAAGTGATGATGAAGATATGCGTGCTATTCCTGAGGGTTATCTTTTCGATATGGAATCTTCTACAGCTATTTTTTCCTGCAAGGATAGATACGAACTTAAGAGGCTATTAGTTAAATGGAGTAAAGAATCTCTTAGAGACAGAATGAAACCTGACCCTGCTTTTGCTACTTCACCTATTTGTGTCCCCGATAAGGATTATGAACTCTCTGTTGATCCTGATATAATTACTTTGGTTGAATCCGATCCTTTTCATGGTTATGAATCTGAACTGTTGTGGCACATCTTACTAAATTAAATGATATAGCCACCCTGTTCACTAATGATGAGAGATCTCGCTACTTTTACATCCTTAAAATATTTCCGTTCTCATTAAAGGGTGATGCTAAGATATGATTTAATTCTCTTGATCCTGGTTGTGTGCGTAGTCCCCAGGATATGATTTATTACTTCTCTACTAAATATTTCCCTGCTCATAAGAAACAAGCTGCTTTAAAGGAAATATACAACTTTGTGCAAATCGAAGAAGAGAGTCTCCCACAAGCTTGGGGGAGGGTTCTCAAGTTACTTAATGCTTTGCCTGATCATACTTTTAAGAAAAACGAAATACTTGATATCTTTTATAATGGACTAGCCGATGCTTCCAGAGAGTACCTGGATAGTTGTGCTGGTTCTCTTTTCAGGGAAAGAACACCGGATGAAGCTGAAATTCTATTGAATAATATGTTGACAAATGAAAATAATTGGGCACTTCCCGAGCCAGCTCCAGAGCCACCATTCGAGCCTATTCCTAAACCAACTCCGAAGAAGAGAGGTGTTCTATTTATCGATCTGAAGATATGCAAGAGGTAAAGAAATCTATGAAAGAAAAAGGTATTAAAGCTGAAGATGTTAAGAATTTACCTCCTATTGAAGAAATACATGGTCTTAATCTACCGCCTGTTGAAGAAACATATGATCTTGATCCATTACCTATTGAAGAACCTCCCGATCCCGATAACCCGACACGGTAGTAAAGGTAAATTCTCTCTATAGATTTGATGAAGGTGATATTCCTCACTATAAGTCTGCTAGACAATGCTTGGATGAGTTTGATAATTTTATTGTCAAACAAGAAAATTTTAATGCTTATTTTGGTAGACAGTTGAAATATGATTCTGATATGATTAAACACTTGTGTGATTATATGGCTAATGTTAGAGGTGAACTTAAACTCATTAGCAAACATGCTTCTATGGTTACCACTCAAGTAGAACAAGTACTTAAGGCTCAAAAAGAATTGCTCGCTGAAATGAATAGTAAGAAAAATGATTATGTTGTTAGAGTGGCTACTAGAACTGGTAGAATGACTCAGGAACCTTTGTATCCTGAAGGCCACCCTAAGAGAATTGAGCAAAATTCTCAGAAAAATAATATTGAATCACCTAGTTCTTCTAAAAGGAAGAAAAATAAAAATGATAGGACTTTGCAAACTTCTAGTGAACCTATTGCTGAACCACCTGATAATCCAAATGATATATCTATGTCCGATCTTTGAAACACAATCTGGTAATGAACATGAACCTAGTGAAAATGTTAATAATGATGTTAATGATGATGCTCAACCTAGTAATGATAATGATGTAGAAGTTGAACCTGCTGTTGATCTTGATAACCCACAATCAAAGAATCAACATTATGATAAGAGAGACTTTGCTGCTAGGAAACATGGTAAAGAAAGAGAACCATGGGTTCAGAAACCCATGTCTTTTCCTCCCAAACCATCCAAGAAAAAGGATGATGAGGATTTTGAGCGCTTTGCTGAAATGATTAGACCTATATTTTTGCGTGTATGCGATTAAGCGATGTGCTCAAAACAAATCCTTATGCTAAGTATATGAAGGATATCATTACCAATAAGAGAAAGATACCTAAGCTGAAATTTCCACCATGCTTGCTAATTATACTTTTAAGGGTGGAATACCAAAGAAACTTGGAGATCCAGGAGTACCCACTATACCATGCTCCATTAAAAGAAATTATGTTAAAACTGCTTTATGTGATCTTGGAGCCGGTGTTAGTGTTATGCCTCTCTCTTTATATCGTAGACTTGATTTGAATAAGTTGACACCTACTGAAATATCTTTGCAAATGGTTGATAAATCAACTGCTATACTGTCGGTATTTGTGAGGATGTATGTGCCTGTTGTGGTTGCAAACGTTACTATTTTAACGGACTTTGTTATTCTTGATATTCCCGAGGACGATAGTATGTCTATTATTCTTGGAAGACCTTTTCTGAATACTGTAGGGGCTGTTATTGATTGCAACAAAGGCAATGTCACTTTTCATATTAATGGTAATGAGCATACGGTACACTTTCCGAGGAAACAACCTCAAGTTTATAGCATCAACTCTATTGGAAAAGTTCCATCGATTATTTTTGGAGGTTTTGAATTTCCTCTTCCTACTGTCAAGAAGAATTATGATATTCTTATTATAGGGGATGTGCATGTCCCCGTTGAGGTAACATAGTGTTATTCGAAATTTCTCCGGTTCCATGTTAGTCGGAATGTGTTTGTTAACAAGATCTGATCAACCTTGTTAGTGGATTCCTTTTGATGAGCATGAGACGGATGAAACTAGAAGCACAACCTTCTGTACCCTCTTTATACTTTCTGTTATTTAGTTGAAATAAAGTAAAATTAGTACTTTTCTATCTGTTTCTCGATTTATCCGTGCAATATAAAAATATCCCGAAAATAAAAGTCCTCAGAATGCCATGCCAATTTAATATGATTTTTTCGGGAATATTTGAGGATTTACTGTGCAAAAATTACCGTGGGGGGAGCTGCCACCTGGCCACGAGGGTGGAGGGCGCGCCCCCTGCCTCGTGGGCCCACGGTGGCCCTCCTCCACTTATTCCTGCACCCATCCTCTTCTTCTTCCTCCCACAAACACGAATATCCAGCTCAAACACGAGTTTCAGCCCCGTTCTTTGTGATTTTCGATCTCCTTGCTCAAAGCACCTCTCACAAAACTGCTTGGGAGATTGTTCCTTGGTATGTGACTCCTCCATTGGTCCAATTAGTTTTTGTGCTAGTGCTTTATTCATTGCAAATTTGTGCTGCATAGGTGACCATGTTCTTGAGCTTGCATGTCAATTTTATATGGTTCCAAGTAGTTCTAATGCTTGATATAGGCTCTAGTCACTTGTAGGAGTAGTTGCTATCAATTTTGTTGAAGTTGGTTCACTTTCGTTTGAAGTTACTAAAATTTTTAGAATTTTTTCAGAGAAAACAATATGTTTAGGAAGATGTTCCAAGGTGGTTCTTCAAGGAAGCAAGGCCCCAGGCTTGCAATGCGCGATGCCGATGAGGAGCCCCCAAGGGACGCTCTTGTGAGGCCCTGTGAATGGCCTTCGGAAAATTTTATGGATCAAGCGGGAATCAAAGAAGAGTTTAACGTATATTTGTGTAATGCCGGTCTTGTGGACTTCGAGGCAGACAAATGCCCACAGTATAATGATCTCACTAGCTCATTTGTGAGGAGTTTTGAGTTTTCATCTTCACATAATTCTCCTTCTGTCATGTTTGATCTTTATGATAAATCTTATAACATGGACTTAGAGGATTTTACTTTTGCTTGCAAACTCCCACAATGGGGTAGTACTGCTGATCCCCGTAAATCTGAATTTAGAGACTTTCTTGCTACTATAATTGTGGGGGAATCTAGAGATATAACGCAACCAACTATAGGAAGTATTCACTTTCCTGCTATACATTATTTTGCTCTTTTCATAGGTAGGTGCATAAATGCTAAGGATGAAGCATGTCAGATGTGTGTCCCTGACCTTAGCATTCTCATGAGTGCTGTGTTAGGAGACCAATCTTATCATATGGAAGCCATTGTAGCTCGTAGGTTGCATCATAATAGATATAACGGAGATTTCTTTGGAGGAATTTATGCAACCCGCTTAGCTAATTTTCTTGAGATAGACATTCGTGAGGGTGATATGGAGTTACCCCTACTTATTTAGATTTTGATTCTATGGTTTCCCACTAGTTTGTTGAGAGGACTGAATCACCTCTCCGATGTCGACTATTCTTTAACAAAGCGGCATGTTGTCCGTATTACTCTTCCTGCTCCTGCCTTCTTTGATTCTCGAGACAAAGGAAGATATGTTATTACCAGAGAGGAGGCAGATGAGTACGAGAGGAGGGCGGAGGCAGCTCGACGCCACGCTGCAGCTCAGGAGGCGATAGCCGCTGCATCACAGTACGACCCCAGCTACCTACGGGTATCCACCAGGCTATCCCTCGCAATGAACCAACTTAGGCCAAAAGCCTAAGCTTGGGGGAGTACGTATTTCTCACCGACATTACATTTATGTTCACACACACTCATTGCTAGATGTCGGTGCTCATACTCTTTCACTGTAATATCCATGCTAGTTTATTTCCTTTTTCCTGCTTTCTTCTTGTGTGTTTAATAAACTTTAAGAAAAACAAAAAAATTAGTAGTAGTTTATTTTTCCTGCTGTAGCAGTAATAATTAAAAAGAAAACCCAAAAATATTTCATGTTCTTCTTTTGCTTGTTGGGAGCTTTCCCGTGTAAATAGTTTTATTTCTTTTCTTTTCTTTGGGGGTCGATAGGAGAAGACCATGATTAAATTGTTGAAGTGGCTCTTATATGCTTTATTGTTGATTTAACCAATAGCCCATATTGCCTTGTCTTCTCCTGCTTATTGAATGTTCGCAGATTCCAGCTTAGTCCAATGCACGTGCACTCTTATTATTATTCACATCGTTCGGTTGTGCAAGTGAAAGGCAATTATGATGATATATGATGGTATTTGAGATGGGAAAAGCTGGTATGAACTCGACCTCTCTAGTTTTTGTAAATATGATGAGTTCATCGTTCTTGATTCAACTTATTATGAATAAACATGTTTGCAATGACAATTAGAGATCATAGTTGCTTATGCCATGCTTGATTAGCTATGAGTTATAATGGCTTACCTTGCGTGCCAACATGCTATTAAAATGGTTGTGATGTGGTATGATGGGGTGGTATCCTCCTTTGAATGATTTAAGTGACTTGACTTGGCACATGTTTACACATGTAGTTGAAACAAATCAACATAGCCTTCATGATATTTATGTTCATGGTGGATTATATCCTACTCATGCTTGCATCCAATGTTTATTAATTTTAGTGCATGTTCATGACTGTTGTCACTCTCTAGTTGGTCGCTTCCGGTCTTTTGCTAGCCTTCACTTGTACTAAGCGGAATACTGCTTGTGCATCCAATCCCTTAAACCCCAAAGTTATTCTATATGAGTCCACTATACCTTCCTATATGCGGTATCTACACCTGCGTTCCAAGTAAATTTGTATGTGCCAAACTCTAAACCTTCAAATAATCATTCTGTTTTGTATACTCGAATAGCTCATGTATCAACTAGGGCTGCCCTTATCTTCCATGTTAGGCGGTTATTCTCAAGAGGAGTGGACTCCGCTCCTCATTCACGAGAAAATGGCTGGTCACAGGGATGCCCAGTCCCATGCTTTATGCAAACTAAATCAAAATTAATTGCAAACAAAACTCCCCCTGGGACCTGTTGTATGTTGGAGGCACTCGTTGTTTCGAGCAAGCCGTGGATTGATGCTTGTTGGTGGAGGGGGAGTATAAACTTTACCATTCTGTTTGGGAACCGCCTATAATGTGTGTAGCATGGAAGATATCGCCATCTCTTAGTTGTTATGTTGACAATGAAAGTATGCCGCTCAAAATATTATTTATCTCTATTTCAAAATCAAGCTCGCACCTCTACAAATCCACCTTCCCTCTGCGAAGGGCCTATCTATTTACTTTTATGTTGAGTCATCACCCTCTTATTAAAAGCATTAGCTGGAGAGCGCAGCTGTCATTTGCATTCATTACTGTTAATTTATATTGGGTATGACTATGACTGGATCTCTTTTACCATGAATTACAATGTCTAGTCAGTCCTTGATCTTTAAAGGTGCTCTGCATTTATGTTTTGCAGCCCCAGAAAGGGCTAGTGAGATACCATCTTGTTATATCATATTATGATTGTTTTGAGAAAGTGTTGTCATCTGAGATTTATTATTATGACTCGCTAGTTGATTATGCCATTGATATGAGTAAACATGAGACCCGAGAATTATTGCAAATGTGGTTAGTTATAATCTTTGCTGAAAACTTGAATGTTGGCTTGACATATTTACAACAACAAGAGCAAACAGAGTTTGTAAAAGTTTTTCTTTTTCTCTTTCAGTTTGTCAACTGAATTGCTTGAGGACAAGCAAGGGTTTAAGCTTGGGGGAGTTGATACGTCTCCGTCGTATCTACTTTTCTAAACACTTTTGCCCTTTTTTTGGACTCTAACTTGTATAATTTTAATGGAACTAACCCGGACTGACGTTGTTTTCAGCATAATTGCCATGATGTTGTTTTATGTGCAGAAAACAAAAGTTCTCGGAATGACCTGAAACTCCACGGAACATCTTAGAAAAAATCCTCGCCAAACATGAAGACCAGGGGGCCCACACCCTGTCCACGAGGGTGGGGGGCGCCCCCCCCCTCGTGGGCCCCCTGGAGACCTTCCGACGCCAACTCCAACTCTATATATTGGCTTTCGGAGAGAAACAAATCAGGGAGAAGAAATCATTGCGTTTTACGATATGGAGCCGCCGCCAAGCCCTAAAACCTCTCGGGAGGGCTGATCTGGAGTCCGTTCGGGGCTCGGAGAGGGGAATCCATCGCCGTCGTCGTCATCAACCATCCTCCATCACCAATTTCATGATGCTCACCGCCGTGCGTGAGTAATTTCATCGTAGGCTTGCTGGACGGTGATGGGTTGGATGAGATCTATCATGTAAACGAGTTAGTTTTGTTAGGGTTTGATCCCTAGTATCCACTATGTTCTGAGATTGATGTTGCTATGACTTTGCTATGCATAATGCTTGTCACTAGGGCCCGAGTGCCATGATTTCAGATCTGAACCTATTATGTTTTCATGAATATATGTGTTTTCTTGATCCTATCTTGCAAGTCTATAGTCACCTATTATGTGTTATGATCGGACAACCCCGAAGTGACAATAATCGGGATACTTCTCGGTGATGACCATAGTTTGACGAGTTCATGTATTCACTATGTGCTAATGCTTTGTTCCGGTTCTCTATTAAAAGGAGGCCTTAATATCCCTTAGTTTCCATTAGGACCCCACTGCCACGGGAGGGTAGGACAAAAGATGGCATGCAAGTTCTTTTCCATAAGCATGTACGACTATATTCGGAATACATGCCTACATTACATTGATGAATTGGAGCTAGTTCTGTGTCACCCTATGTTATGACTGTTGGAAATATTCCCTAGAGGCAATAATAAAATGATGATTATTATATTTCCTTGTTCATGATAATTGTCTATTGTTCATGCTATAATTGTGTTATCCGGAAATCGTAATACATGTGTGAATACATAGAACACAACATGTCCCTAGTGAGCCTCTAGTTAACTAGCTCGTTGATCAATGGATGGTTACGGTTTCCTGACCATGGACATTGGATGTCATTGATAATGGGATCACATCATTGGGAGAATGATGTGATGGACAAGACCCAATCCTAAGCACAGCACAAGATCGTGTAGTTCGTCTGCTAAAGCTTTTCCAATGTCAAGTAACTTTTCCTTAGACCATGAGATTGTGCAACTCCTGGATACTGTAGGAATGCTTTGGGAGTACCAAACGTCACAACGTAACTGGGTGGCTATAAAGGTGCACTACGGGTATCTCCGAAAGTGTCTGTTGGGTTGGCACAAATCGAGACTGGGATTTGTGACTCCGTGTGACGGAGAGGTACCTCTGGGCCCACTCGATAGGACATCATCACAATGAGCTTAATGTGATCAAAGAGTTGTTCACAGGATGATGTGTTACGGGAACGCGTAAAGAGACTTGCCGGTAACGAGATTGAACAAGGTATCGGTATACCGACGATCGAATCTCGGGCAAGTATCGTACCGATAGACAAAGGGAATTGCGTACGGGATTGATTGAATCCTCGACATCATGGTTCATCTAATGAGATCATCGAGGAGCATGTGGGAGCCAACATGGGTATCCAGATCCGCTGTTGGTTATTGACCGGAGAGTCGTCTCGGTCATGTCTGCGTGTCTCCCGAACCCGTAGGGTCTACACACTTAAGGTTCGGTGACGCTAGGGTTGTAGAGATATTAGTATGTGGTAACCCGAAAGTTGTTTGGAGTCCCGGATGAGATCCCGGAAGTCACGAGGAGTTCCGGAATGGTCCGGAGGTAAAGATTTGTATATAGGAAGTCCAATTTCGGCCACCGAGAAAGTTTCGGGGGTCACCGATATTGTACCGGGACCACCGAAAGGGTCCCGGGGGTCCATCGGGTGGGGCCTCCTATCCCGGAGGGCCCCATGGGCTGAAGTGGGAAAGGAACCAGTCCCTGGTGGGCTGGTGTGCCCCCATGGGCCTCCCCCTACGCCTAGGGTTGGAAACCACAGGGGTGGGGCGCCCACTGACTTGGGGGCAAGTTTCCCCTGCCCCCCTTGAGATTGGATCTCTAGGGGGCTGGCGCCCCCCAGGGCCCCTATATAAAGAGGGGGGAAGGAGGGCTGCGCACCCAAGCCCCTGGCGCCTCCCTCTCCCCCCGTAACACCTCTCCCTCTCGCTAAGCTTGGCGAAGCCCTGCCGAGATCCCCGATGCTTCCACCACCACGCCGTCGTGTTGCTGGATCTCCATCAACCTCTCCTCACCCCTTGCTGGATCAAGAAGGAGGAGACGTCTCTCCCAACCGTACGTGTGTTGAACACGGAGGTGCCGTCCGTTCGGCGCTAGGATCATCGGTGATTTGGATCATGACGAGTACGACTCCATCAACCCCGTTCTCTTGAACGCTTCCGCTCGCGATCTACAGGGTATGTAGATGCACTCCCCTCTCCCTCGTTGCTAGATGACTCCATAGATTCATCTTGGTGATACGTAGATATTTTTTAATTTCTGCAACGATCCCCAACAATGACTGTTACATGATGAACCGCATCCGGCATAATTATCCATCACCGATCCAATGCCTACGAGTTTTCCATCTACTGGTTTACGCTTATTTACTTTCCCGTTGCTATTGTTACAATCACTACAATATACCAAAAATATTACTTTTGCTTCCGTTACTCTTTTGTTACCGTTACCACCACTATCATACTACTTTGCTACTAAACACTTTGCTGCAGATACTAAGTTTCCAGGTGTGGCTGAATTGACAACTCAGTTACTAATACTTGAGAATATTATTTGGCTCCCCTTGTGTCGAATCAATAAATTTGGGTTGAATACTCTACCCTCAAAAGCTGTTGCGATCCCCTATACTTGTGGGTTATCAGCCTTCTCCAAACCCTTCCCTTTACCTTCATATGCAATGTTTTACTTTCTGCCGCTACACTCTTAGAATTGCTTGTGTAGGTTGATTGCTTGACTTGTGCTAAGTTGCTAAAATCTGCCAAGACTTAAAATTGGGAAAAGGCTAGATTTTTATTTGGTCAAGTAGTCTAATCACCCCCCCTCTAGACCTACTTTCGATCCTACAAGTGGTGTCAGAGCTTTGGTCTCCATTTGTCTTGATTTCCATAGCATTGGTGATCATAGCCTTTGTTTCACGACCTAGGAGAGTATGGCGTCTAGCGAGGGAAATTACCACCGTAGAGGTCCTTACTTTGATGGTACTAATTTTGCTAGTTGGAAGCATAAGATGAAAATGCAAATTCTTGGACATAACCCTGCCGTTTGGGCTATTGTGTGTATTGGTTTGCAAGGTGAATTCTTCGAAGATGGAAGAGAACCGAATCGTGAAGTGACCATGGAAGAATTGAAGATGTTGAAGTACAATGCTCAAGCTTGCGATATCCTCTTCAACAAATTGTGCCCCGAAGAATTCAAAAAAAATCAGCCGCCTTGAGAATGCAAAGGAAATTTGGGATACTTTGGTTGATATGCACGAAGGTACCGAGTCCGTCTAGGAATCCAAATTGGATGTGCTTCAAAGTCAACTTGACAAGTTCAAAGTGAAGGATGGTGAAGGAGTCACTGAAATGTATTCTAGGCTTGCTCTCATCACAAATGAGATTGCCGGCTTAGGAAGTGAAAAGATGACCGACGGATTCATCATCAAGAAGATCCTAAGAGCCTAGGATGGAAAATATGATACCGTGTGCACCTTGATCCAAATGATGCCCAATTACAAAGATCTCAAGCCAACGGAAGTCATTGGTAGAATTATTGCTCATGAGATGTCACTTAAGGATAAGGAAGAGCTTCACAACAAGTCTAGTGGTGCTTACAAAGCTTCATGTGATGCCGCTACAACATCAAGTGAGAAACAAGTCTTCAATGAAGAATTGAGCCTAATGGTGAAGAACTTCAACAAGTTCTACAAGAGTAGAAGCAAAGAGAGAAGTTCCAAGTCAAGGTCCTACAATGATAAAAGATCTTCTAGTCGTGATCGCAATTACTACAATTGTGGAAGACTCGGACACTACTCCAATGGGTGCACGACTCCCTACAAAAGAAGAGAAGACTCACCTAAAAGGAGAAGTAAAAGAGAGGAATTACCACCAAGAGAGAGAAGGAATAGAGATGATCGGTATGAACGAAGACCCGCTCATAGAAGCAAGGATTTGGAAAGGAAGGACAAGTCATCAAAGAGCTACACAAGACGAAGACATCAACCTCATGTTGGTGAATGGGTATCTGGTTCCGACTCCGACAACTACTCCGAGAGAAGTTATCGCTCCGACTCCGACAACTACTCCGAGAGAAGTTATCACTTCGACTCCGAATATATCAAGATGAAGGTGTTGCCGGTCTTGCGCTTGTGTCATCCAACTCCTATGACATATTTAACTCACCAAATGAAGGGATTGGAAGATGCTTCATGGCGAAAGGCCCCAAGGTATCACACCCCTAGTATGTTGATTTCAGTAGTGATGAAGATGATTTGCTAGGTGATGATGGTTTACTTGTTGACAACACTAGTGATGAAAACTATGATGAAATTTCTATTAATCATGCTAATAAAGATGAAACGAATGGCAATGATAAGAAGGAGATTGAGCGTCTAACGAAAGAATTGAACACTCTTAAGTTAGCTCATGAAACTACCTTAGAGGATCATCGAGAGCTTTTAAAGACTCATGAGAAGCTACGCTTTCAAAAGCTCAATCTAGAGCAAGATCATGGGTTCTTAAAAGCAATCAATGATGATCTTCGTAAGAAAAGTTCTTCTTACATTGCCAAGCGTTTACTCTTGTCTACTTACATGCCACAAGTAAAATCTAGCAACAAGAGCAAGAAAGATTCTTCTTCTAGTAGTAACAATAATCATGTTAAATCCAATATTGTTGCTTCTAGTAGTTCTCTTGATTCCACTAATGATTCTCTTAGCCAAGTTAAACTTGAGCAAGAAAATATCTTATTGAAGGGAATTATAGAGAAATGTGTTTACAAGAGCCTTGCCGGAAGTAAGCAATTTCAGGAAATTGTACGCAAGAAAGGAAGGCGCCGGAAGAATCAAGGTGTTGGTTTTGAACGCAAGTTCAATGCCAATGGAGTTGAATGGGAAGAAGATCAATACCGCAAGACGAAGTTTGTTTCTCAACAAGAGAAGTAAGATCCCACTTATTTCAAGGGAACACAAGCTCAAGATGATCTTCCACCACAAGACCACAAGCTAAAAGGCAAGGACAAGCTTCAAGAAGAGATTGATTCATTTGAAGAAGCTCCAAAGGCCTTGGTCAAGTGGGTTCCCGAGACTACATCAAGTTCTACTTCATCAGGTACGACTACAACCCCAAGGATTCCCATCAAGTTGATGTGGGTCCCAAAGAAGAAGAACTAGAGAGTTCTTGAGGGTGACTCCGCCAACATACTTCACTCATATTCATTTTGGCAAGGACAAGTGCAATCAACTTTCACATCTTGCACTAGTTCAAGGAGTCACAAACCCTCTTGTTGGTAAGACAAGGGACATGGTAACCTAATGCTTTCATAGACAACATCATATATGTATTTCACTCTATGTCTATGGATATCCGTGTATGTTCCTTGTGGGACTAAGCCATGTAGGTATTGAAAGTGCAACTCACTCCAATGGATTTCTCCAAATGATCTACATCAACATTGAGCATCTACATCTTCAACACCTACATGAAGTCAACATCGACAAAACCCAAGGTTAGTTCATCCCTCTTAGGGGGGATATCACATCTAGGGGGAGCTTTGCTCTAAGAATTGAGCTAAAGCAACTCTAATGGTGTGAACACAACAATGCTTTATGTAAAAGTGGTAACCCCACTTGTGCTTAAACAATGAGTACGACCTACGATCAAATGTTTCATTTGAATCCTCAGTCAATATACTAATATATAGATGACCAAGTCATCGCCAATTGCTTGATAGATGCTAGAGTGTTTGTGCATGTTTTGCCATATCTTATTGTGTGAGCATGTTGGTTGCATATTTTTCTCCATTCAAGGACATCCATTTGTTGCTTTGATTGTTTGATCTTTCTTCTTGCAAAATGGATGGACAATAATGCCTAAGAACTCCCTCTAGCTATCTATGCTTTTCTCGTCTCAAACTCTATTCATGCTACATCACAAAGTTTGAACAAGTCGAATTTTGACCCTCCGGGTGAGGAGCACTTGGGGCCACCGATCCGTCAAGGGCTTAAACTTCCAAAACCTCTTAATGGCTTTCGGTCTGACCGATTCATTCCTTTCGGTCTCACCGAAATCATTGAGTTGGTCTAGGTTATCACCTTGGTGCAACCGATTAGAACAGTTCGGTCTCACCGAGTTGTAGTATCCGCTTGCGATTCTGCATCTCGGTGCCACTGAGTCGTTCCACTCGGTCACACCGACAGTGACTGGGTATAAATACGCCATGGGTTGAACTTTGGAAACTTCTTCAAACTCCCAACCGCGCCTACCCAGCTCTGCCGCCCCTCTTGGTCTCCGGATATTCTCCGTCGTCGCCAGCGTTCTCCTGTCGCTGGTCTCCGCCGCCGTCAACGGGAATCTCCACCGCCGTTGTCGCCGTGGCGAGTTCATCGCCGAGTTAGGGTACGAACTCGATCTCTTTGTGCTTTCTTTAACTTTGATTCTTGCACAAAGATCAACGCCAAGTTTCTTGCCACGATTGAGATAAATATATCCACCGAAAACTTCCTCTAGAATAGATTTGATGCAAAAACTTAGGGTTAGGTTTCCGCCGAACTCATCTCGGACTGACCGATCTGAAGATTTTGGTCTCACTGATTTGGCCCAGGCCATTGCACATGTACTACTCGGTCGGACCGAAGTGTACGAATCGGTGTGACCGAGTTCACTTTCTCTGTGAAACCCTAGCATCTCAGAGTGACCGAACTGCATTTCGGTCTGACTGACATTGTATGTTTAGATTCTAAAGCTGCTTCAGTGTCACCGAGTTTGTCATATCGGTAGCTCCGAAATGCTTTCTGCAGAAAACTAAATTAAGTTGTTGTGTCAACTTTTTGCCAAAATAGTTGTGCTTTGTGATGCTCATCTACTCTACCTATACCTATCTATTAACAGGCTCAGTGTTAGAGATGTCAGACAACAGTGATAGTCAGAACTGGTCAGAGGAGCAGGTAAATCTGAGTGAGGGTACTAGTCCCTCCAACAACAACTACGATGAAGGTAGCAGAAGCGCCCCAAGCAATTTGCCTAAGGCTGCAACAAGGACAAGGAAGAAGAGAACCTCAGATTCTGAGGATCAGGACTTTGTTGTTGCTGAGGAGGTCACCTCAAAGAAGAAGGTGCTCAAGAAGGAGTATGCTGCTGCTACTGCAACCAAGCCTGGTATGCAAAAGAAGGCTCCTGCGAGGAGGAAGCCTATGTCCAAAGTCAGAGCCTCCACTCAAGAAACTATGAAGTTCACTTTGGAACAATCTGATGATGATGACGCTACTGGCAAGAAGAAGAAGAAGAAGAAGAGGGCAAGAACCACTACTGCCAAGGTGCTTGGAATACCTACCATGGTTGAAAATGTAGGTGATGAGGAGGAAGAGCCAGTGCCAAAATCTCAGAAGCTCATGGCGGATGCTATCAAGTCTGTGGCTGCTCCATCTAAGCCCAAAACAGCCCCCAAGCCTGCAACTCAAGCTCATGCCTCCAAGTCAATTGCACCCAAAAGATCCACCAGAAACATTTCAGCTGCAGAGAAGAACAAGGCCCCAGTGCCTGAAGTTCAAGAGTATGAAGAGCGGCAAGTGCTTAGAAAGCTAAAACCCAAGATTCCAGATCATGCTGACAATCATCCAGTTGCTGAGAATATGAAGTTGAGAAAGGGTGCAGGTCTCGGATTGTGGAGACAGACTAATCCATATGTTGTAAGGATAAGAATTGCTGTTGATTATCGCTTTCACACCAAGGAACAGCAAGATTCCTATGAGACGGTCTTGTTGGACAAGAAGCCCATTGTCAGTGACATGAGATGGGTTGATTGGAAATTCATTGATGACGATGAGGCTTACTTCCTAGGAGTTCATGAGAGTTTCAGAATGAACGGTGTTGACACTTTTGTTGGTCAAAAGTTGACAAAATTGAACAATGAAATGGTTATGCAATTCTATTCGACTGCTCATTTCTATCCAGATGGCAAGATTGTCTGGATGACTGAAGGCACAAGGTATCAATCATCAATTGCTGAATGGGCCAAGTTGATCAATGCCCCTGAAGAAGCTGAAGATGACACATATGTGTATGCCAAGCCCAGAAAGGATCACAACTCCATGGCTCACATGTACAAGGAAATTCCTGATGATGCTTTAGAAACTCACAAGTTTGGATCCATCTACTATCTGCTGGCAGGTTTGACCACCATCAACACCATCTTGAGGCACACTCTGTTGCCCAACTCAAGAGATCATAGGATGATCCATGGTCATTCCATCAACTTGCTTCATATGTTTGATGTGCCAGAGAAGTTCAAGGTGATGAGTTTGATTGTTGAAACTGTGAAGAGAACTTCTGCTGATCAGAAATGATCGTGTGGATATGCCCCTCACATACAGATGCTAATCAACTCCAAGATGGGGACAGGGACATATCTTCTAGATAAAGAGCATCTTCCCATGAGGCCAGACTTCGAGGACAATGTGGTTTTCATGGATGCATCACATCCTACTTCAATAGAGGCTCAGGAGAAGCGAGAGAAAGCAAAGGCAGCAAAGACTTCAACAATGCCAGATGCTTCAGTTGTCAATCTCAAGACCAAGCAAGATCAACTCAGTTATCTGCTTGAGGCAACCGTGAGAATAGAGAAAGGACTGGTCACCCTGACTCAAAATCAAGAGAGCCTTGAGAGGATCTTTGAGATCAAACTTCATGATTTAGATGTGAAGGTCACCGAGATTCAGACCACTGTTGAGAAGCTACAGGAAGAGGTTGAGGATAGGAGTGACAGACCAACCACTGATGCTTTTCAGAGAGTGCCAAGGGCACAAAGGTCTACAGCTGTGCCAGTTGTCAGAGACTCCGGAGCTACTACTTCAGCACCTGCAGCAACTGCCACCGTTGTACCTCCAGTTGAAACTCCTCCAGCTCCTCAGACATCAGCCGAAGCTTTTGCAGACGAACTCCTCTCCACGCCATCTACGCACACCGGAGCAACCAACCAGAAGACGACTTCAGGAGCTCCCGGAGATCGTGCCTAGAGTGCCACATAGAACTATGCATTTTCGAGCTTTTTGGTAACTTGTTGCCAAAGTGGGAGAAAGTGTATAGATCATTAGGCTTCGAGAGAGAGAGAGAGAGAGAGAGAGAGAGATCATTTCGCATTTTTTCTTTTGTTGCTTCTCTTGCTATTTGATTGTTTGCTTGCTACTATTTGTGCCTGTGTGTGAGATACTCTTATGTCGGTGTAGGAACGACACCTATGGGATCACAAGAATCCCTACTACGGTTGCGGGGCGCGGGGTCGTGAGAAGAGCGGATCAAACAGATAGCACATGGTCTCTTTATCCAGGTTCGGGCCGCGAGGATGCGTAAAACCCTACTCCTGCTTTGGTGGTTGGTTTATCTGTGTTCTTGAACTAACAATGGGGCATGAGGAGCTCCAAAAAGCCGAATCCTCCTCCTGGTCGCCTTGGGCCTCCTTTTATAGGGAAAGGGGTTGCCACAGTGGCACACAGGAGGTGGAAAGGAATCTTGATGATCTTGAGTTTATCCCTCGCATTACATGACAAGGCGCCTTAAATGCGTCTTGCTTAGGTGTCCTTGCTTTATCGGGGACGGGGGAGAGCCCTGTCTCGTCCGTCGCCGCTCCCTCTCGTGTTGACACGCGCCCTGGCCAGCGGTGCCCGTGGTGCCATGTAGGCAGGCAGGCAGCTGAGGTGGCGCAGCGGTGGGTCTCCACGAAGATCTGCTTGCCGCCACGCAGGTGCCTGCCCAACTGGTTGGGTCGACAGCTGCATGCGAACGGCGGTGGAGGTTTGATTGGCGTGGGCCCGATGGTGGCCCTACGGGTGTCCTTGGCAAGGGCCTCGCCGTAGCCCCGGCAAGGGTCTTGCCGTGGCGCCTGCTGTCATCCCCGGCAAGGCTCTTGCCGGGGGCCTTGTGGTCCTCCTTGGCTGGGATCCCGCCAAGGGTCATCATCTTCTATAGTGTGTATCTAATCTTGAATGTCTTCACAAAGATCTGCATGCCACCACGGGGATGTCTCCCGGATCCTTGCCCCATGGGGGCAGTGGACTCAAGGGTGACTCGCTCCATAGGTGTGGGACGAGCTGCCATGGCAAGGGTCTTGCCGGGTTTGCTAAAACCGCCTCCCGACAAGGGTCTTGCCGGGGGAGTCCGCTTTGTCCCCTTTGCTCTTTGTGGTCTTGGTCTTGGCGTCGTTCTGCTCCTTTCGAGCTTCGGCCTTACCTTGGCTCACCTCCCTTGCCTTGCTCGGTCTTGGTGGTGCCCATGGCTCAGACTGCCCGTGCATAGTTATAGGGGTACAAAAAGTGTACCCCTCTTTTTGTACACCGACAGGAGCCCCCGGGCCTGGGCCACATGTAAGCGCAATCGCGTCGTTGGGCTAGGCCCAAAAACGGTGCGCGGGCAGGCGGGTTGGTTTATGAGCCGGGCGTTGGCGGTGACGATTCTCCAAAAGAGCAGCTTTTCCGCGCCATGGGGGCCGACTTCCGGAAGCTCCAATCGCTCTACCGTGCCCGCCTGGACAAGGTCAAGTCCAAGATGGCATCGGTGGACAACGCGGAGGTGGACTTCAAGGCGTCGCTGAGACGCAGACTTGGTTCCACCAGACTCGCGAGGAGCAGAGGGCCTTTCAGGAGGAATTGGCCAAGCGCGATGTGGAGCTCACCATGAAAATGGCCGACGTCGAGAAGGCCCAGGAAGAGGCGCGAACTTGGCCGCCGCGGCCGTAGCCGCCCGGAACCAGCATCAAGCCGCCTTGGTCTCCCAGGAAGAGGACCTCTCCGCGCGTGAAGCGAAGCTTAGCGCAACGCTCCGCGGCAAGGATGAGGAGCTCGAGGCCCTTGTCGCGCGACGGACTCGCGAGCTGGAGCAGAGGCACAAAGAGGCACACGATGCCCAAGCTCTGGCCCATGCCGGCAAGGTGAAGGAGCTGGAAGCGGAGCGGGACGAGCTAAAGGAGCAGGCCCTCAAGTTGTCCGGCGAGAAGAACACGCTCAACCGCGCCTTGGTAGAGGCGCAAGGAGCAGTCATCAGCAGGACTGGGGAGCTACCCGACGCGCAGAACTCCATCAGTGACCTCAAGCTGAAGCTGGAGGGTCTTGAGAAGATGCTGTCGGAGAGCAGGGCTCGGGAGGAGACCTTGACCAGGAGCCTCGAGGAGGAGAAGCAGCTGCGGGCAAACGAGGCCGCCTCCCACCAGGAATATGTGGTGGGTGAGAACAGGTGGATCAGCCGTCTGGAGGTCGTCGCCGGCAGAGTCACCTCGCAATTGGCCACCATGGGGTTGCCAAACGTGAGGTATGCCCCCGAGCGCAGCGGGACCGTCAACGCCAAGCTGGCCCAGTTCTTCAAGGGCGCCCTCGGAGCCTTGGCCTATCTTCACTCCACCAGGACGGCCACGCTGGCCGAAGAGGCCCGGTGACTTTGCCGGAGGGTCATGACCAAGGTCCTCACCAAGGTGGCGCCTTTGGAATCCCGACCTTGACTTCATGTGCGCGATGAAGAGCTTGCGGATGGTGTTGACCTCCACGGTGCTCAAGGAGCGCATCAAGCCCATCACCGACGGCATCGACGAAATCAAGAGGGTGGAATGCCGCTGGGATTAGGCATCCCGTTCTTCGCCGCGCTGCGGGTTCCCGACCAAGACAAATTTTATCTTTAGTTAGAACCGCAGCTATGACGTGATGTAATATAACTTTGAAGTACTCTTAATTTTCATGCATGTTATTTCCCGTTCAATTCCTCTTTGTATGTGTGCCCTCGTTGATCGGGTAGGCTTGCCGCGGAAGCCCTAAGCGGCGTTTTGGGGACGGATCCCTGTGGCCTGCCGGTACGCAGCGTCTTCGGACGAGCCACCTTTCCGTTCCGAACGCGGCCGCTCGAACTGTCGAGCTTGACTCGAGTCAGAATCGAGGGCGTTGTTGGTCGCAGAAGGTTACTCTGCCATTCTCGGTGCAGCCGCTTGAGCTATTGAGCGGACTCGAAACAGGGCAAGGGCGTTGCCGATCATGGGAGAGCCCCCTGGCGTGCAGGTTTCTCATACAAAGGCGCGACATCTCCGGGGGGGAATAACCTCAAATAAGAAGGGTAGCACAAATAAGGGTTCAGTGCAACTTAGCTTCTGTTTGCGATCGCTCGAGTGTCGATCTTCTGGCCTCCTTTCTTCTTCAAGGGTCACGAAATGAAGGAGTGTCGGGCTAACTGCTAAAGCTGATTCTCACAAGTGTGCCCCCTACCTGGCGCGCCAAAGATGTCGGTGTAGGAACGACACCTATGGGATCACAAGAATCCCAACTATGGTTGCGGGGCGCGGGGTCGTGAGAAGAGCGGATCAAACAGATAGCACACGGTCTCTTTATCCAGATTCGGGCCACGAGGATGCGTAAAACCCTACTCCTGCTTTGGTGGTTAGTATATCTGTGTTCTTGAACTAGCAATGGGGCGTGAGGAGCTCCAAAAAGCCGAATCCTCCTCCTGGTCGCCTTGGGCCTCCTTTTATAGGGAAAGGGGTTGCCACAGTGGCACACAGGAGGTGGAAAGGGTACAGTGATACGAGTTTATCCCTCGCATTACATGACAAGGCGCCTTAAATGCGTCTTGCTTAGGTGTCCTTGCTTTATCGGGGACGGCGGAGAGCCCTGTCTTGTCTGTCGCCGCTCCCTCTCGTGTTGACACGCGCCCTGGCCAGCGGTGCCCGTGGTGCCATGTAGGCAGGCAGGCAGCTGAGGTGGCACAGCAGTGGGTCTCCACGAAGATCTGCTTGCTGCCACGCAGGTGCCCGCCCAACTGGTTGGGTCGACAGCTGCATGCGAACGGTGGTGGAGGTTTGATTGGCGTGGGCCCGATGGTGGCCCTACGGGTGTCCTTGGCAAGGGCCTCGCCGTGGCCCCGACAAGATGTCTTGCCGGGGCCCCGGCAAGGGTCTTGCCGTGGCGCCCTTTGTCATCCCCGGCAAGGCTCTTGCCGGGGGCCTTGTGGTCCTCCTTGGTTGGGATCCCGCCAAGGGTCGTCATCTTCTATAGTGTGTATCTAATCTTGAATGTCTTCACAAAGATCTGCATGCCACCACGGGGATGTCTCCCGAATCCTTGCCCCATGGGGGCAGTGGACTCAAGGATGACTCGCTCCGTAGGTGTGGGACGAGCTGCCACGGCAAGGGTCTTGCCGGGTTTGCTAAAACCGCCTCCCGGCAAGGATCTTGCCGGGGGAGTCCGCTTTGTCCCCTTTGCTCTTTGTGGTCTTGGTCTTGGCGTCGTTCTGCTCCTTTCGAGCTTCGGCCTTACCTTGGCTCACCTCCCTTGCCTTGCTCAGTGCGGTGGTGCCTGCGGCTCAGACTGCCCGTGCACAGTTATAGGGGTACAAAAAGTGTACCCCTCTTTTTGTACACCGACATCTTATGATCATGTGTTTGATCATATTATGCTTTAATGTGTGCTTGAGTGATGATATCTTAATACTTGTGTATGATCAATCATGTTTCCCTTGGTGATGAGTGCATGTTCTTTATATTCTATCATTTTGAGCGCTCCACTAAGATGTACGTGACATGGAAGAGCGTCCCATGATCCTAATCAATTGTGCATTTGCATTCAAAAGCAAATTTTAAATGATGCACAAATTTAGGGGGAGCTCTTGCTTATCACATAGTACTTCTCAAAGCGACGATGTATTTCATTCATATTATCATCTGTCAAAGCTTTGATCTATATGTTCTCAACCGGCCTCAAACGTTCGAACTGTCTGGCACCCCTCATATCCAGCCCAAATGTAGGGCGGACATGGGGTGGCCCGGGCACGCCCGGGCGCGTCTATCACGCCGGACCCGACAGGCCCGACCCACCACCGACCCCACAGATTGTCACACAAAACCCCAATCTGGCACCTTGCTATGAACCCTAGCTCACTCACTCTCCTCTCGTGCTACGTCCTCTCCTCTCCCCTCTCCGATTTTGATCCAATCCAGCAGACACTCCAGCTTCGACCTCGACATTGTTAGCCCTCCACATTTTCTTGGAGCGGTCCAAGGTGGACACCGGGGGAAACTCAGGATCTGCACCATCGTCGCTCCCGCACCAGCATAGGGCGGATGCCGGAGCTGGGCCCTCGTGGCCCACGCGCAGCTCCGTCAGGGCAGCGCAGTCTGCTCCACCCCCTTCCCCCGCCAACAGTTGCTCGGCATTGAATCGGCCAAGAGAGGGGTTGGGCTGATCATTGCGGCGGAGAAGAAAGCCGCTACATACTACGCCACCAAGGCCGCGACCGCGCATCACAAGGCCACTGTCAAACAGAACGATGACATCCTCGCCAAGGCCATGTAGGCAGCTACGATGCTGAAAGTGCAACTAATCCCCGGGTGGTTTTGGTAATTCATAACAACATATAGCTCATTGAACTAATATCCATTCAAGTTAAATATTTCAGAAAGTTCAATGATTAGCATGGGATGGACTAGAGATGTGGACCCCTCAAAATTCTAAGGACAAAGATTGGCAAAAGCTCAAGACTCTTCATTTCTATTCTAGTGATCCAAGATCACATTGAGTCCATAGGAAAAGCCAATACTATTAAAAGGGGATGAGGTGTTGCTTAATGGTCTACTTGCTCAAAGTGCTTAGTGATATGCTCCAAAGCCCTCAACCACTTTCTCAATTCCAAATATGTCCAAAACCTAAAGTCAAACTCGGCCCCGTCGATTTGATCTATTCGGCGCCACCGAGTTCCTTTGGCATAGCCACTGCCAGAAACCCTAATCAATTCGGTCTCACCGTTTGGGATCTCGGTCTCACCGAGATGGCAATGCAAACTCTCTGTTTCCCTTCGCAACGTTTCGGTCTTACCGAAATGAGCGATCGGTCCCACCGAGTTCGCAATGCAAACTCTCTGTTTCCCTTCATAACGTTTCGGTCTTACCGAAATGAGCGATCGGTCCCACCGAGTTTGCCTGACCAACTCTCTGTTAAATTCATTGCTGAAATTGGTCCCACCGAGTTCACGCAATCGGTCACATCGAGATGAGGTTTTTCCCTAACCCTAGTACATTGGTCCAACTGAGTTGATCATGTCGGTCCCACCGAGAATCCTAATGTTCACATTTTGAACTGAATCGGTCTCACCGAGTTCTTCTATTCGGTCTGACCGGGTTGGGTCAAATGTATGTAACGGTTAGATTTTGTGTGGAGGCTATATATACCCCTCCATCCCCCTTCTCTATCAAAGAGGGAGCCATTAGAACATGCCTACACTTCTACTACTCATTTTCTGAGAGAGAACCACCTACTCATGTGTTGAGACCAAGACATTTCCAATCCAACCACAAGAATCTTGATCTCTAGCCTTCCCAAAGTTGCTTTCCACTGAAATCATCTTTACACCATAGCCAAAACTGTGAGAGAGAGTTGAATGTTGGGGAGACTATCATTTGAAGCAGAAGAGCAAGGAGTTCATCATCATCACACCATCTATTACCTTTTGGAGAGTGGTGTCTCCTAGATTGTTTAGGTGTCACTTGGGAGCCTCCGACAAGTTTGTGGAGTTGAACCAAGGACTTTGTGAGGGCAAGGAGATCGCCTACTTCGTGAAGATCTACCCGAGTGAGGCAAGTCCTTCATGGGCGATGGCCATGGTGGGATAGACAAGGTTGCTTCTTCGTGGACCCTTCGTGGGTGGAGCCCTCCGTGGACTCGCGCAGCCGTTACCCTTCATGGATTGAAGTCTCCATCAACGTGGACGTACTATAGCACCACCTATTGGAACCACGCCAAAAACTTCTCCAAATCCTTCCCTTTACCTTCATATGCAATGTTTTACTTTCCGCTGCTACACTCTTAGAATTGCATGTGTAGGTTGATTGCTTGACTTATGCTAAGTTGCTAAAATCTGCCAAGACTTAAATTGGGAAAAGGCTAGGTTTTTATTTGGTCAAGTAGTGTAATCACCCCCCCTCTAGACCTACTTTCGATCCTACAGACGCATGCCCTCTTCATGCTAGGGTTGTGTCGTCTTGGCCGGCCATTCTCACCACCGCCGCCATGGCCGTGGCGAGCACAGGCTCGTCGGCCCTCCGCGTACCAGCGCCGAGCTCCTCCATAACACCGAAGAAGCCCAGTTTTCATGTGCTGCAACAGCATGCTCAGCCCCAGTTCTCTACGTCGTCGGACGGCAGCATGATCGCATCGGCCACCCCCGCCAACCTGGCCGTCATTGACCTCGACGTCATGCCTGGGTACAGTGGCGCTGGCCAGTCGACCAACAGGATGCAAAGGAAGCAGCCTCGGTCGATTTCTACAACCAACCTTCCCGGCGCCCGCAACCTGTTCGACGAAATGCCAATCCCGACGCCGGTGGCCGACAACCGTGACTACACCGCGTTCATGGATAACGTCATCTTCGAGGGTCGTGGCCAGACCTTCCACCCTGACTGCCAAGGCCAAGGCTTCGATCCCGAGGAGATCCAAAGCCAAGAAGGCTGCGGCCAAGATGGTGCCAACCATTAAGGGGCGAATGAAGAAGAAAGAGGCCGATGACCATGGCAACTCATGGCATGAAGATGAGGACATGTATTGCAAAGATGAGGAAGAAGAGGTCGACATTGCGGAGGAGCCATTGTTTATCGATGAGCTCACCAAAAGAGCCAAGGCACAAAGGAGGAAGCAAAACATTCACACGGGATCATACAACAAAGTAGAGGGCACTTTGATTTGCGAGAGTTGGATGGAGATAGGCCAAGATCCCAAGAACAATGCTGAGCAAAAAGGATCCGTCTTTTGGATGGAAGTTCATAAAATCTTTCATGAACGAAGGAACTTTTCACCCTACAAGTTTGCGAGCAAGCGTGGCATCAACTCAATCCAAAAGAGATGGGGTTCATTCAATAAGAATGCAACAAGTATTTTGCCGCTCTTGAGAGCGTTGAAGCCCATCCCGTGAGTGGCCTAGGTATGGGTGACTTGGTATGACCTCTTCTATTTCATTGCTATGTCATGTTCATGTTTGTTGCATCTTGTGTCCTTCATTATTATATTTGTTACCATCTCTTTGACTGTGTACGCATTCCAATCTTTGGAAGTCTTCAAGGCCCGGCATAAGAACAAATCATTCAATCTCACCCATTGTTGGTCGCTCATCAAAGATTGTCCCAAGTTCAAAGATCAATATGCCGCTCTAAAGAAGAAAGGAGGGGCGGCGACCGTGGCTGGGAATGGAGATGTGCTCAAGAGGCCGAGGGGCAATACCAACTCGAAGCTTGACGAGAAGTGTGATGCGGCATCTATCGCCTTGCAAGAAACATATGCCAACCTTCAAAGGTGGTGCGGGAGGAGAGGAAGCGCCAAGGAAAGGAGGAGCAAATGAAGATATACTTGGAGCTCCAAATGAAAAAGCTTGACATGAAGGAGGCTGCCAAGAGGAGGAAGCTCGAGATGGAGGAGGTCGTCCAATCGAAGAAGCTCGCAATCAAGGCCACCAATGCCGACACCAAAGCAAAAGAGGTAGCAATCATGAGTGTGAACTTGACCAACATGTCCTCGAAGAGAATAATTTGGTTCGCGAACCGGTAAAAGGGGATTTTCGACCAAAACGGCCTAAAGTAGGGAGGCCTCGACCGTGGACTATGGTCGTTTATTTTGAAGGCTGGCAAGTGTGCCGACCGTCGGCTTTGTTGCCAACAAGAAAACTTGTTCACTTTGAAGGTTGGCTAGTGTGCCGGCCGCTGGCTTTGTTGCCGGCGTGAAATCTTGGGGGTTGATCATTTTATAGGCCGGCATATGTTTGTTGGCCGCTGACTTTGTTGCCGGCATGAACTACGACCACGCTGGACAAAAATTCATTTGGATGCGTCTGCGTATTGGACGCATGACTAGCGTATTCAGGAAAACGGCCAGATGCCGCCCCATTGGCCTACCCAAACGGACAAAATCAGGAGAAAACAGAAGTCCGTTTGGGTTGTGTGTTGGAGTTGGCATTTGTTATCACTTATCAATTTCATTTTAACCGGGAACTCTGTCTTATTTTTAAAAAACCTGGTATGAAGATCATAGGAGCTCTTTTTTTTTGACCTGGAGATCGTAGGAGCTCTCGTTTTTTTTAGAGAGAGAGTAGGAGCAAGGCCGGCCCTGAGGGTATGGCCAGGGGGCGACGGCCCAGGGCCCAGGCCGGAGGGGGGGCCTGTTGGAATATTAGGCAAGTTCATGATTAATTCCAGTAAATAATTCATGACTAGAAGAGATACTAGCATGCAATAATCTAGCAAACTAGAAGAACAGCAAGACATGCATAACAGCAGCAAACACGTAACAATAGCTGTAAAGCAGACATGAACAGAAGATGTTGGACGTACTGTTCGTTAGCTATTGTGGGTGCGACTGTGTTGATGACGATGTTGGGGACAATCTGTTGCTGATGGCGATGAAGACGACGATGAGTAGCACCGCCCGACTTGGACGGAAGATGACCCGTGATGACGAATTTGAGCAGTCGCGCACAGCGCTTCCCAAAACCTAATTCGTCCTCTCCCGGTGCAAGATCGCAAAGACGAACGGTTCCGGAGACCTGCTGATGTAGGGCGGAACCCTACGTGGGCGATCTTTCATGTTGGAGCGGATCCTACGGTGAATCACGAAGAACACGCGGAAGAACAAGAGGGAAAACACGGGGAAAACGAGAGAGAATTCACTCAACCGACAAGAGATCAATCACACAAGCGCTAGATCATCGAACACAAAGAGGTACATATGATCCACAATCAACAAAGGTAAGGATACACGAGTAGCCGTTCTTCTCCGAGAGGAGGTCTTGATGGGGTCCACCCTAGAAGGGGTCTTGAATCCGCTTGGGGGATCTTTCTCCGTAGAGGTCCCTGAGCTCGAGGAGAAGTAACCAAGTGGATGAGCAAGGCTCTCACACAAACATGAGCTAAACCTAAGCTAACCCCCAAAAGTTGGGGAAGAAGGAGTATATATAGTCTAGGGGGCGAAGGGGTACAAGGGCTGCGGCCCAAACGAAGTCAACACACAGGCGTCGGACGTCCGGAAGGCGTCGGACGTCCGGAGGCTCGGGACGGTCCGGACGTCCGGACGGGTTCGGACATCCGTAGAATCAGTTCTGTCGTGGGCGCGTCGGACGTCCGGAGAGGGTCGGTCGTCCGGAGCTTCATGACGGTCCGGACGTCCGGAAGTTGTCGGTCGTCCGTAGATTCGGTTCGGGCGTGCGTCGGTCGGATGTCCGGAGGCTTCGGTCGTCCGTAGTTTTGGTTCGGGTGGCAAAGTGCCGGACGTCCGGAGAGTCCGGTCGTCCGGGTCCTGGGACTCGTCGGACGTCCGGAAGGCGTCGGACGTCCGGTGCCTGTACCTTCAGCAGCATCTCTTCTTCTTCTTCAATATGCCTCGAGTTCTCGCCGTCTTGGCTCTCGCAAGTGGTTGATCCTTGGCTCACCTCCATGAAGGAAATATGCCCTAGAGGCAATAATAAAGTTATTATTTATTTCCTTATATCATGATAAATGTTTATTATTCATGCTAGAATTGTATTAACCGGAAACATAATACATGTGTGAATATATAGACAAACGGTATGTCACTAGTATGCCTCTACTTGACTAGCTTGTTAATCAAAGATGGTTATGTTTCCTAACCATGAACAAGGAGTTGTTATTTGATCAACAAGGTCACATCATTAGTTGAATGATCTGATTGACATGACCCATTCCGTTAGCTTAACACTTGATCGCTTAGTATGTTAATGCTTTCTTCATGACCCATACATGTTCCTATAACTATGAGATTATGCAACTCCGTTTACGGAGGAACACTTTGGGTACTACCAAACGTCACAACGTAATCGGGTGATTATAAAGGAGTACTACAGGTGTCTCAAAAGGTACTTGTTGGGTTGGCGTCTTTCGAGATTAGGTTTTGTCACTCCGATTATAGGAGAGGTATATCCAGGCCTTCTCGGTAATACACATCACTTAAGCCTTGCAAGCATTACAACTAATGAGTTAGTTGTGAGATGATGTATTACGGAACGAGTAAAGAGACTTACCGGTAACTAGATTGAACTAGGTATTGGATACCGACGATCGAATCTCGGGTAAGTAACATACCGATGACAAAGGGAACAACGATGTTGTTATGCGGTTTGACCGATAAAGATCTTCAGTAGAATATGTAGGAACCAATATGGGCATCCAGGTTCCGCTTATTGGTTATTGACCAAGAATAGTTCTAGGTCATGTCTACATAGTTCTCGAACCCGTAGGGTCCGCACGCTTAAGGTTTCATGGCGATGCTTATATTATGAGTTTATGAGTTTTGATGTACCGAAGGAGTTCAAGTCCCGGATGAGATCGGGGACATGACGAGGAGTCTCGAAATGGTCGAGACGTAAAGATCGATATATTGGACGACTATATTCGAGTTCGGAAAGGTTCCGAATGATTCGGTATTTTCGGAGTACCGAGAGTTACGGAATACGTATTGGGCCTTATTGGGCCATACGGGAAAGAAGGAAAAGGGCCTCAAGGGTGGCCGCACCCCTTCCCTTGGTCTGGTCCGAATTGGACTAGGGAAGGGGGGCGCCCCCTTCCTTCCTTCTCCTTTTTCCTTCCCTTTCCTTCTCTCCTACTCCTACTACATGAAAGGTTTCCTAGTTGGACTAGGAAAGGGGGAATCCTACTCCCGGTGGGAGTAGGACTCCCATGGCGCCCTCCTAGGGCCGGCCTCCTCCTCCCTCCCTCCTTTATATACGGGGCAGGGGCGCCCATGACACACAAGTTGATCTACGGATCGTTCCTTAGCCGTGTGCGGTGCCCCCTCCAGATATTCCACCTCGGTCATATCGTCAGCAGAAGTTTAGGCGAAGCCCTGCGCGGTGAAGTCATATCGTCGCGGAGCTTAGGCGAAGCCCTGCGTCGGTGGAGCATCATCATCGCCACCACGCCGTCGTCTTGTGGAACTCATCCCCGACGCTTTGCTGGATCGGAGCCCGGGATCGTCATCGAGCTGAGCGATGTCTTGAACACGGAGGTGCCGTGACGTTCGGCACTTGGATCGGTCGGATCGTGAAGACGTCTGACTACATCAACAGCGTTGTTATAACGCTTCGCTTTCGGTCTCACGAGTGCGTGGACATATACTCTCCCCTCTCGTTGCTATGCCATCACCATGGTCCTGTGTGTGCGTAGGAAAATTTTGAAATTACTACGTTCCCCAACAAAGGGCATCCGAGCCAGGTTTTATGCGTTGATGTCATATGCACGAGTAGAACACAAGTGAGTTGTGGGCGATACAAGTCATACTACCTACCAGCATGTCACACTTTGGTTCAGCGGTATTGTGAGATGAAGCGGCCCGGACCGACATTACGCGTACGCTTACGCGAGACTGGTTTCACCGCTCCGAGCACTCGTTGCTTAAAGGTGGGTGTCTGTCTCTCTCACTTTAGTTGAATCGAGTGTGGCTACGCCCGGTCCTTGAGAAGGTTAAAACGGAGTCTATTTGACGAAGTATCGTTGTGGTTTTGATGCGTAGGTAAGAACGGTTCTTGCTCAGCCCGTAGCAGCCACGTAAAACTTGCAACAACAAAGTAGAGGACGTCTAACTTGTTTTTGCAGGGCATGTTGTGATGTGATGTGGTCAAGACGTGATGCTATATTTTATTGTATGAGATGATCATGTTTTGTAACCGAGTTATCGGCAATCGGCAGGAGCCATATAGTTGTCGCTTTATTGTATGAAATGCAAACGCCATGTAATTGCTTTACTTTATCACTAAGTAGTAGCGATAGTCGTAGAAGCAATAGTTGGCGAGACGACAACGATGCTACGATGGAGATCAAGGTGTCGCGCCCGGTGGCGATGGTGATCATGACGGTGCTTGGCGATGGAAATCACAAGCACAAGATGATGATGACCATATCATATCACTTATATTGATTGCATGTGATGTTTATCCTTTATGCATCTTATCTTGCTTTGATTGACGGTAGCATTATAAGATGATCTCTCACTAAAATTATCAAGAAGTGTTCTCCCGAGTATGCACCGCTATCAAAGTTCTTCGTCTTTGAGACACCACGTGATGATCGGGTGTGATAGGCTCTACGCTCAAATACAACGGGTGCAAAACAGTTGCACGCAGAATACTCGAGTTAAACTTGACGAGCCTAGCATATAACAGATATGGCCTCGGAACACGGAGACCGAAAGGTCGGCGTGAATCATATAGTAGATATGATCAACATAAGATGTTCACCATTGAAAACTACTCCATCTCACGTGATGATCGGTTATGGTTTAGTTGATTTGGATCACGTGATCACTTAGATGACTAGAGAGATGTCTGTCTAAGTGGGAGTTCTTAAGTAATATGATTAATTGAACTTAAATTTATCATGAACTTAGTCCCCGTAGTATTTTGCAAATTATGTTGTAGATCAATAGCTCGCGTGGTTGCTTCCCTATGTTTTTATATGTGTTCCTAGAGAAAATTGTATTGAAAAATGTTAGTAGCAATATTGCGGATTGGATCCGTGATCTGAGGTTTATCCTCATTGCTGCCTGAAGAATTATGTCCTTGATGCACCGCTAGGTGACAGACCTATTGCAGGAGCGTATGCGCACGTTATGAACGTTTAGCTAGCTCAATATGATGACTACTTGATAGTTTAGTGCACCATGCTTAAATGGCTTAGAATCGGGACTTCAAAGACGTTTTGAACGTCATGGACCATATGAGATGTTCCAGGAGTTGAAGTTAATATTTCAAGCAAATACCCGAGTTGAGAGATATGAAGTCTCCAACAAGTTCTATAGCTAAAAGATGGAGGAGAATCGCACAACTAGTGAGCATGTTCTCGCATTGTGCCGGTACTTCAATCGCTTGAATCAAGTGGGAGTTAATCTTCCAGATAAGACAGTGATTGACAGAATTCTCTAGTCACCATCACCAAATTAGTAGAACTTCGTGATGAACTATAATATGCAAGGGATGACAAAAGTAATTCCCAAGCTCTTCGTGATGCCGAAATCGACGAAGGTAGAAATCAAGAAAAGAGCATCAAGTGTTGATGATTGACAAGACCACTAGTCTCAAGGAAAAGGGCAAAGGGAAGAAGGGAACTTCAAAAGAACGGCAAGCAAGTTGCTACTCGAGTGAAGAAGCCCAAGTCTGGACCTAACCCTGAGACTAAGTACTTTTGTTGCAATGGAACTGGTCACTGGAAGCGGAGCTACCCCTGAATATTTGGTGGAAAAGAAGGATGGCAAAGTGAACAAGGTTATATTTGATATACAGGTTATTGATATGTGCCTTACTAGTGTTTATAGTAGCCCCTGAGTATTTGATACTTGTTCGGTTGCTAAGATTAGTAACTTCAAACAGGAGTTCTGAGAATAAACAGAGACTAGTTGAAGGGAAGTGACGATGAGTGTTGGAAGTAGTTCCAAAATTGATATGATCATCATCGCACACTCCCTATACTTTCGGGATTAGTGTGGAACCTAAATAAGTGTTATTTGGTGTTGAGCATAAATATGATTTGATCATGTTTGTTGCAATACGGTTATTCATTTAAGTAAGAGAATAAATTGTTGTTACATTTTACATGAATAAAACCTTATATGGTTATACACCCAATGAAAATGGTTCATTGGATCTCGATCATAGTGATACACATATTCATAATATTGAAACCAAAAGATGCAAAGTTAATAATGATAGTGCAACTTATTTGTGGCACCGCCGTTTGGGTCATATCGGTGTAAAGCGCATGAAGAAACTCCATGCCGATGGGTTTTGGAATCACTTGATTATGAATCATTTGATGCTTGCGAACCGTGCCTTTTGGGCAAGATGACTAAAACTCCGCTTCTCCTAACAATGGAACAAGCTCTTGACTTATTGGAAATAATACATACCGATGTATGCGATTCAATGAGTGTTGATGCTCGTGGCAAGTATCATTATTTTTCGACCTTCACAAGATGATTTGAGCAGATATGGGTATATCTACTTGATGAAACATAATTCTGAAATAATTGAAAAGTTCAAAGAATTTCAGAGTGAAGTGGAAAATCATCGTAACAAGAAAATAAAGTTTCTGCGATCTGATCGTGGAGATAAATATTTGAGTTACTGAGTTTGGTCTTCATTTGAAACAATGTGAAATAGTTTAGCAACTCATGCCATATGGAACACCACGGCATAATGGTGTGTCCGAAAGTCGTAACCGCACTTTATTGGATATGGTGCGATCTATGATGTCTCTTATCAGTTTTCCACTATCGCTTTTGGGGTTATGCATTAGAGACAGCTGCATTCACGCTTAATAGGGCACCATCTAAATCCGTTGAGACGACAACATCTGAATCGTGGTTTAGCAAGAAACCCAAGTTGACGTTTCTTAAAGTTTGGGGCTGCGATGCTTATGTGAAAAAGTTTCACCCCGATAAGCTCAAACCCAAATCGGAAAAATGTGTCTTCATAGGATACCCAAAGGAAATCTGTTGGGTACACCTTCTATCACAGATCTGAAGGCAAGATTTTCGTTGCTAAATTCGGATCCTTTCTAGAGAAGGAGTTTCTCTCGAAAGAAGTGAGTGGGAAGAAAGTAGAACTTGATGAGATAACAGTATCTGCTCCCTTATTGGAAAGTAGTTCATCACAAGAAATGGTTCCTGTGACAACTACACCAATTAGTGGGGAAACTAATGATGATGTTCATGAAGATTCAGATAAAGTTACTACTGAACCTCGTGAGGTCAACCAGAGTAAAATACGCACCGGTGGTACGGTAATCCTATTCGGAAGTCATGTTACTTGACCATGGCGAACCTACGAACTATGAGGAAGCGATGATGAGCCCAGATTCCGAAATGGCTCGAGGCCATAAAATCTGAGATATGATCCATGTAAGAGAACAAAGTATGGACTTTGATCGACTTGCTCGATGATCAGCAAGCCATGTTAAATAAATGGATCTTCAAGAGGAAGATGTACAACGATAGTAGTGTTACTATCTACAAAGCTAGACTTGTCGAAAAGGTTTTTGACAAAGTTCAAGATGTTGAATACAATGAGATTTTCTCACTCGTATCGATGCTTAAAAGTCTGTCCGAATCATGTTAGCAATTGCCACACTTTATGAAATCTGGCAAATGGATGTCAAAACTGCATTCCTTAATGGATTTATTAAAGAAGAGTTGTATATGATGCAACCAGAAGGTTTTGTCGATCCTAAAGGTGTTAACAAAATATGCAAGCTCCAGCGATCCATCTATGGACTGGTGCAAGCATCTCGAAGTTGGAATATACGCTTTGATAAGTTGATCAAAGCATATGATTTTATCTGAGACTTTTGGAAAGGCCTGTATTTACAAGAAAGTGAGTGGGAGCACTACAAAGATTTGATAAGTATATGTGAATGACATATTGTTGATCGGAAATAATGTAGAATTATTCTGCAAAGCATAAAGGAGTATTTGAAAGGAGTTTTTCAAAGAAGGACCTCGGTGAAGCTGCTTACATATTGAGCATCAAGATCTATAGAGATAGATCAAGACGCTTGATAAGTTTTTCAATAAATACATACCTTGTCAAGATTTTGAAGTAGTTCAAAATGGAACAGTCAAAGAAAAGTTCTTGCCTGTGTTGCAAAACGTATGAAATTGAGTAAGACTCAAATCCCGACCACGGCAGTAAAATAGAAAAGAGAATGAAAGTCATTCCCTATGCCTCGATCATAGGTTCTATAAAGTATGCTATGCTATGTACCAGACCTATTGTATACCTTGCTCCAAATTTGGCAAGGAGTACAATAGTGATCTAGGAGTAGATCATCGACATTGGTCAAAGACATCCTTAGTGAGGACTAAGGAAATATTTCTCGATTATGGAGGTGATAAAAGAGCCCGTCGTAAAGGGTTACGTTGATGCAAGTTTTAACACTAATCTAGATGACTTTGAATCTCAATCTGGATACATATTGAAAGTGGGAGCAATTAGCTAGAGTAGCTCCGTGCAGAACATTGTAGACATATAAATTTGCAAAATACTCACGGCTCGAATGTAACAGACCCGTTGACTAAAATTATCTCACAAGCAAAACATGATCACACCTTAGTACTCTTTGGGTGTTAATCACATAGCGATGTGAACTAGATTACTGACTCTAGTAAACCCTTTGGGTGTTGGTCACATGTCGATGTGAACTATGGGTGTTAACCACATATAGATGTGAACTATTGATGTTAAATCACATGGCGATTTGAACTAGATTATTGACTCTAGTGCAAGTGGGAGACTGAAGGAAATATGCCCTAGAGGCAATAATAAAGTTATTATTTATTTCCTTATATCATGATAAATGTTTATTATTCATGCTAGAATTGTATTAACCGGAAACATAATACATGTGTGAATATATAGACAAACAAGATGTCACTAGTATGCCTCTACTTGACTAGCTTGTTAATCAAAGATGGTTATGTTTCCTAACCATGAAAAAGGAGTTGTTATTTGATCAACAAGGTCACATCATTATTTGAATTATCTGATTGACATGACCCATACCGTTAGCTTAACACTTGATCGCTTAGTATGTTAATGCTTTCTTCATGACCCATACATGTTCCTATAACTATGAGATTATGCAACTCCCGTTTACGGAGGAACACTTTGGTACTACCAAACGTCCACAACGTAATCGGGTGATTATAAAGGAGTACTACAGGTGTCTCCAAAGGTACTTGTTGGGTTGGCGTATTTCGAGATTAGGTTTTGTCACTCCGATTGCTCGGAGAGGTATCTCCAGCCTTCTCGGTAATACACATCACTTAAGCCTTGCAAGCATTACAACTAATGAGTTAGTTGTGAGATGATGTATTACGGAACGAGTAAAGAGACTTACCGATAACGAGATTGAACTAGGTATTGGATACCGACGATCGAATCTCGGGTAAGTAACATACCGATGACAAAGGGAACAACGTATGTTGTTATGCGGTTTGACCGATAAAGATCTTCGTAGAATATGTAGGAACCAATATGGGCATCCAGGTTCCGCTATTGGTTATTGACCAAGAATAGTTCTAGGTCATGTCTACATAGTTCTCGAACCCGTAGGGTCCGCATCGCTTAAGGTTTCGATGATTTATATTATGAGTTTATGAGTTTTGATGTACCGAAGGAGTTCAAGTCCCGGATGAGATCGGGGACATGACGAGGAGTCTCGAAATGGTCGAGACGTAAAGATCGATATATTGGACGACTATATTCGGAGTTCGGAAAGGTTCCGAATGATTCGGTATTTTTCGGAGTACCGGAGAGTTACGGAATACGTATTGGGCCTTATTGGGCCATACGGGAAAGAAGGAAAAGGGCCTCAAGGGTGGCCGCACCTTCCCTTGGTCTGGTCCGAATTGACTAGGGAAGGGGCGCCCCCTTCCTTCCTTCTCCTTTTTCCTTCCCTTTCCTTCTCTCCTACTCCTACTACATGAAAGGTTTCCTAGTTGGACTAGGAAAGGGGGAATCCTACTCCCGGTGGGAGTAGGACTCCCCATGGCGCGCCCCTCCTAGGGCCGGCCTCCTCCTCCCTCCCTCCTTTATATACGGGGCAGGGGCACCCCATGACACACAAGTTGATCTACGGATCGTTCCTTAGCCGTATCTGGTGCCCCCTCCACCATATTCCACCTCGGTCATATCGTCAGCAGAAGTTTAGGCGAAGCCTGCTACCGGTGAAGTCATATCGTCACGGAGCTTAAGGCGAAGCCCTGCGTCGGTGGAGCATCATCATCGCCACCACGCCGTCGTCTTGTGGAACTCATCCCCGACGCTTTGGATCGGAGCCCGGGGATCGTCATCGAGCTGAACGTGTGCTGAACACGGAGGTGCCGTACGTTCGGCACTTGGATCGGTCGGATCGTGAAGACGTACGACTACATCAACCGCGTTGTTATAACGCTTCCGCTTTCGGTCTACGAGGGTACGTGGACATATACTCTCCCCTCTCGTTGCTATGCCATCACCATGGTCCTGTGTGTGCGTAGGAAAATTTTGAAATTACTACGTTCCCCAACACTCCATGTACCTGATTACACATAGAGTCTCCGAATGAGGTAGTAGCCATGTCTCGTGAGTAGGAAGAGGGAGTTCGGAGAGGAGCGAATTCACCTTATCTTCGATAGCCTTAGCTCGGGCTCTTGTCATGGGTCCTAGTGGCGTTGAGGGAGATGTAGCCACGTCCATGGGGATGATCGAGGGATGCTCCGCATCATCTCCCCCCCTTGGGAGAGATCCGACCTCGGATCAAAAGCTTCATCTCCATGGTAAGGTGCGAGGTCCTTGACGTTGAAGATGTCGCTCACATTGTACTTGTCTCGAGGTAGGTCAATCTTGTAGGCGTTGTCGTTGTAGCGTGCTAGCACCTTGAAAGGTCCATCGGCTCTAGGAAGAATCTTGGACTTGCGTTCTTTGGGGAAGCGTTCCTTGCGAAGGTGTAGCCACACTAGATCACCAATGTTGAAGACCATGGGTTGCTTGTTGACGTTGAGCTTGGACGCTAGTCGTTGTACTTGGCGCTCGATGGTTTGTCTTGTATCATCATGCATCTTCTTGATGTAGCTTGCCCATGCACTCGCATCCATGTTGGTGCGCTCTTGTAGAGGAAGAGGTAGAATGTCCAATGGGGACAAGGGGTTGAAACCGTAGACGACCTCGAAGGGGACTTGCCGGTAGTTGAATGTCTTGCACGATTGTAGGCGTACTCGGCGATGGGTAGACATGCTTCCCATTCCTTGATGTTCTTCTTTATCAAGACACGAAGTAGAGTGGATAGTGTGCGGTTCGTCACCTCCGTTTGGCCATCGGTTTGAGGATGGAATGCCGAGGAGAACAAGAGCTTGTTTCCGAGCTTGGCGCATAGGGTCTTCCAAAAGTAACTCAAGAACTTGACGTCACGATCGGACACGATTGTCTTTGGTACGCCATGGAGTCGCAAGATTTCCCTACAAAAGAGATTGGCAACATGTGAAGCATCGCTCTATCTTGTTGCAAGGTATGAAATGTGCCATCTTAGAAAATCTATCCACAACAACAAAGATGTAATCCTTGCCATTTTGAGACCTAGGCAAACCGAGTACAAAATCCATACTAATGTCTTCCCATGGTTGATATGGAATTGGAAGGGGCATGTAAAGACCATGAGATTGAGCTTTAGACTTAGCTTTGTGACATGTATAGCATCGGTTGGTGAAGCGTGAGACGTCGCGGAACATCTTGGGCCAAAAGTAGTTGTTGGAGAGCGTGGCGAATGTCTTGTCGCGTCTGAAGTGTCCCATGAGTCCGCCTCCATGAGCCTCTTGCAAAAGGAGCAAACGAAGAGAAGACTCGAATGCAAAGTTTGTTAGCTCTCATAAGATAACCATCCTTGATGTAATATTGTTCCCAAGACGTGTCGTCAAACACTTAGCATAAGGAGAAGCAAAAGATGGATCATGCTCATACAAGTCTTTTATATGTTCAAAACCAATAACATTCAACTCAAGTTGAGTGACAAGCATGCATATGCGTGAAAGCGCGTCGGCGACTACATTTTCTTTACCCTTAATGTACTTGATCACATAAGGAAAAGATTCAATGAATTCACTCCATTTGGCATGACGCTTGTTCAATTTAGTTTGACCTTTGAGGTACTTAAGCGTTTCATGATCGGTATGGATGACAAACTCATGAGGTCTAAGGTAATGTTCCCAAAGATGTAGCACACGCACTAAAGCATACAATTCTTTGTCATAGATGGGATAATTAAGTTGAGCACCAGAGAGTTTTTCACTAAAATAAGCAATGGCTCGTTTTCTTGCATCAAAACTCCGCCAATTCGGTACCACTTGCATCACAATGAACCTCAAAAGTTTTGTCAAAGTTGGGCAAAGCAAGAATCGGAGCATGAGTAAGTAAAGACTTGAGCTCATCAAAAGCGGTTGATTGCAAAGTTCCCCAAACAAAGGGGGTATTCTTCTTGCTCAAAGCATGTAAAGGAGCGGCAATTGTGCTAAAATCTTTCACAAAGCGACGATAGAAACCCGCAAGACCAAGAAAACTTTGCACTTGTTGCAAATTTGTGGGTTGGGGCCAAGTTTTAATTGCTTCAATTTTAGATTCATCAACATGGACACCCTTTGAGGAAACTACAAAACCCAAGAAAACCACTTTGTCAACTCCAAAAGTGCATTTTTTCAAGTTTGCATAAAGGCTTTCCTTGCGAAGAGTTTGCAACACAGATTTTACATGATTGATGTGCTCTTTCATGGTTTTGCTAAACACAAGAATATCATCAAAGTAAACCACAACAAAGACTCCAATATAAGGACGAAGCACATGATGCATAAGACGCACAAAAGTACCGTGAGCTTCCGAAAGACCCATAGGCATCACTAACCATTCATATAATCCAAATTTGGTTTTGAAAGCAGTTTTCCATTCATCACCCTCTTGTATGCGTATTTGATAATAGCCACTTTTAAGATCAATTTTTGAGAAAAAGTTGGCTCCACTAAGTTCATCAAGCATATCATCTAAGCGAGGAATGGGATGCCGATATCGAACGGTGATAGCATTGATAGGTCTACAATCGGAACACAAGCGGAAACTTCCATCGGGCTTAGGCACAAGAATAACGGAACGGCACAAGGGCTTAAGCTTTCACGTACATGACCGTTGTCGATGAGTTGTTGTACTTGCCGTTGAATTTCCTTGGTTTCTTCCGGATTGACTCGGTATGGAGCTTTGTTTGGTAGAGGTGCTCCGGGATGAGGTCAATTCGATGCTCAATCCCTCAAGAGGAGGTAGACCCGAGGTAGCTCATCGGGAAAAACATCTTGAAATTCCTGCAAAGAGATTGAAACACCAAAGGTAGTTCGTGAATGGTGTTAGTTTTTGGTTCTCCATCCTTGCACACAAGGACAAAGTGCATCACACTCGATGGGTTCTCACACACTTCTCTCATCTCACTTTTGGTGGCAAATAGTATGAGGTTTTTCTCTCTAGGCGAAGAGTCGCTCAAATTTAGCTTGTGGCTCTCACTCACTTTTGGGTGGATCACTTTCTCACTCTTGTCTCTATGAGGAGTGGCTTGTTTGTCGGCTATCACTTGACTAGGAGACATAGGTCGTAGCACATATTCTTTCCCTTTCATCTTGAAGCTATAGTGATTGGTACGCCCATTGTGTATGACACCACGGTCGAATTGCCATGGTCGACCAAGAAGTAGGTGACAAACGGTCATTGGGACCACATCACACTCCAAAGTGTCTTCAGATGCACCGATTTTGAAAGAGACTAGGACCGTATGCTCAACTCAGATAGTGCCGGAATCACTTAGCCATTGCACCTTGTAAGGATGCGGTGCTTCCTTTTGCCAATTGGAGCTTGGAGCATAGTTCTTCACTTGCCAAGTTGTGGCAACTACCTCCATCGATGATGACCTTGATGGACCGTCCATTGATGCCGGCTTTTGTGTGGAAGATGTGGCATCGTTGGTCTTCTTCTTGTTGATGTTGAAGAGTCAAGACCTTGGAGACAACGAGGGAGGGGCTCGAATCCTCATCACAAAAGACTTGATCATCTTCTTCTTCGTTCACTTGCGGTGCATGGCCACTTGCTCAAGAGCTTCCATCTCCTCTTCACTCATGGAGTCATATGTGCCATCGTCGTTGAGGAAAATTGTTCGCTTGTTTGTGCATTCTTATTACTTGTGGCCTCGGCAGCCGCAAGTGAAACACATTAAGGATCTTGTCTTGATGTTCTCATCTGTCGGAGTAGAGGATGAAGCACGCGGCTTGATGTTGCTTGTAGTAGGAGGAGGACGACTTGAGCTTGTCAAGTCTTCTTGTAACTTGACTTGTCGTCGTTTCTTGAAGAAAGTTTGGTTGATGTAGATGATGGAGGAGTCGTTGAATCTTGGGTGGTTGAGGAGCCGTAGGTCTTGGTTGAGTACTTGGCGTGCCTTGAAGTCATCTTGCACTTGGCGTTCCGCCTTTGTAGCTTGATGCACGAGCTCAATGAGGGATGAGTATGGTTGGAAGTCGGCGATCTTCTTGATGGGATGATTGAGTCCATTCAAGAAAGCGTGCCATAGTTTGCTCATCATCTTCCTTGACATTGGCTCGAATCATGGCTATCTCCATTTCCTTGTAATATTCCTCAACGCTCTTTGTTCCTTGCTTGAGTAGTTGGAGTTTCTTGAAGAGGTCGCGGTTGTAGTAGGTTGGCACAAAACGTGCTCGCATGACATCCTTCATTTGAGCCCAAGTGGTGATTTGAGGTTCACCTCTTGCTTGTCGTCGCTCAATGATTTGTTCCCACCATATGAGCACATAGTCTTGGAACTCAAGTGATGCCATAGCGATTTTCTTCGCTTCATCGTAGTTGTGCAAGCGGAAGATTTTGTCAACCTTCAATGCCCATGAGAGGTAGTCTTGAGGTCATTGCTTCCATTGAACTTGGGCATGGTGAATTTTAGCTTGCCGTGGCGTTGCTCTTCATTGTGTTGTTGACGGTGTTGATGATGACGTCCTTGGCGTGGATTGTATTCGTCTTCATGTTGCTCTTGGCGGAGGAAGACCATGATCAACTTGCCCTTGTTGAACTTGAGGTTGAGGTGCAGCTTGACGAGCTTGTGGAGGAGCTTGAGGAACTTGTCGTTGTGCATGAGGTTGGCAGTTCCTCTCTTGGATTTCTTCTCGAAGGGCTTCCTCTTGATTGCGCCGTTCGCGATTGCGGTTGGCGAAGGCTCTACTTGATTCTTGAAGGGCACGTTGCGCCTCAAGAGCTTGCGCCTCACGTTGTCGTTGTTGAAGACGTTGAGCCTTGGCGTCTTGTTCGCCTTGGTGAAGACGTGCTCGTTCTTCCTCTTGTTGGCGGCAGGCGTTGTCGTTCTTGAGCTTGAGCAAAAGCCTCTTGATTAGATTGAGGACGAGGAACTTGATCATCAACTTGCTCTTGTGAATGCTTGACATGTAGCGGGTTGCGAGATGCATGACGGTCTTGGCGCGGCTCGTCGAAGAGTGTTCGATGACGGTGTACTTGAGTCGTAGAAGGTGTCGTCGGAATGTCGACTCGGCGGCTCCGTCTTGATGATGAAGAAGTTGAATGATGCCGGTTTCTCACCAACGCGCGGATCTCGTCCATTCTTGCATCATTCTCTTGCTTGTGAGCCTCGAACTTGTTGTCGAAGTAGTCTCTTGTACGTTGCTCGGAGAGTCGCAAGTCGGTGGCGAGGTTGTCGATGCGGTCGCTCATTGCTTGTTGTTCTTGGTGCAACGCTCGTTGTGCACCAAAGAGGTGGTTCTTGGTGACATATGAAGACATGTCGTCGTCTTGCTCGTTGAAGAGTGGGTTGGTAGAAGAACTTGGCCTATCCATCATTCCAAGCAAAAAATGTGAGTGGTAGAACGGAAAAGAACTTATACCAATGTACCTTTGACCGATGTTGAAGATGAATCAAGTTCACTCAAATGCGGACAATGAAATAGCACTCTTGGTACCGATTCTTGTCGGTTCTCACACCTACACAAGTAAAAGCTTATGGTGGAGCTCGGTTAGGATGGTGGCACAAAATTTGATGCAATTGTAAGTGAGACTCAATAAAGTTGGAAATGATTCACAAATTTGCAAACGCAACAAGTAGACCAATAGCAAGATAAGGTACACGGAAACACACACGCAAAAGATAATATGGGGTTATGCAACCAAGGATGAGCCAAAATGTGGAATTCACCAAGATGCTCTTGTTGCACAACACTAGAGAGACGCTAGCACGATTGCACAATAGGCGGATATGAACTTGTGCACAACCTACTAAGCAAAATGCAACGACTTCTACCCAAGTATGCTATATGTATGGTGTTTCGATGTGTTGATCCAAGATGATCAAGTATAACAATCTTAATGTTGTATGATGCTATGGTTCTCGCTCATAAGCTCTTTGTTTATCTTTCTCTCTTTGCTTAAAAGCTTGAATGGCTCTTTCTCTTTTGAGCTCTTTTCTCATGCAAAACTTCACGAACCAAGATAGCAATTGTGTATGCGATGACAACTTTGTGACACACAAGTTGATGGTAAGATATGCACCACTTTGGTATGGTATGTATGCTATGGAGTATGATCACTAATGTGCACAAGTCACGTTGCGGCAATACTCAATGTCTAGTCTCGATGGGTAAGCAACGCGAAAGATGGGCTATGATGGTTATCAATGCAATTGCAAGTAATGTCAAAGGTGTCGACGATGTTACCGTCCTTGACGAAGATGAGCGGTGGTGATGTTGATGTTGAACCGTACCTAGATAGCCGAAACACAAAAGGATACGGAAAACCCCAACTCAATTTCTCAAGGCATAATTTGGCAACGTTTGAATTGGAAGTGGGAAAGGCTAAGGTGGTGTTATGCGGAAGTGGTGGAGGTAAGTGGGAGTGTATGTGGGCACGGGACAAAATTTGGCGAAAGTTAGGCTTCAGAAGTCGGTGGTGGAGTAGCGGAGGATGTGGTGGAAGCCCTAGGCAAAGATGCCAAAGATCACAAAATTTGATGTAGTCAAATGATGTTGGTGGTATTTTTGTTGGAAGGGGGATGTCAATAGCTTCAAAACGAGCTAAAGAACGTCAAAATCGGAGTTCGGATGAATTAGTTATGGACAAAACAAAAATCAGCTGAAGTGGGAATCTACAAGTTACGGACGTCCGGAAAAGGTCGGATGTCCGGGGCATCGGACGTCCGGAAAAGTCGGAGATCCGTAAATTCAGTTCGGGTTAGGGGTTCCGGTCGTCCGGGAAAGGTCGGACGTCCGGTCGTTCCAGGGGCTCCGGACGTCCGTAAATCTCCGGTCGTCCGGTGGGTCGGGGTCAACGCGAAAATTGAGATCCGGGACGCGATTTTGAGCGGAATTGTGGGATTTTGGGGTCAAAATTCGCGGGATTTTGTGGATGGAAAGTGGAGAAACTTGGGGAAATGCTAGATCCACTCGAAACCAAGCAAATCCATGGATCAAATCCAACAAAACTTCGTCACACGAACAAATCACAAAAAAAAATTTGGGGCTATTTTTGTGGGGACTTTTCGGAATTAGGACAAAAACAACAAAATCAAGCTAGAAAAAGAGGGGTAGGGGCTCCAATAACGTGATCAACGTGCCTCATGATACCATAGATGATGTAGGGCGGAACCCTACGTGGGCGATCTTTCACGTTGGAGCGGATCCTACGGTGAATCACGAAGAACACGCGGAAGAACAAGAGGGAAAACACGGGGAAAACGAGAGAGAATTCACTCAACCGACAAGAGATCAATCACACAAGCGCTAGATCATCGAACACAAAGAGGTACATATGATCCACAATCAACAAAGGTAAGGATACACGAGTAGCCGTTCTTCTCCGAGAGGAGGTCTTGATGGGGTCCACCCTAGAAGGGGGTCTTGAATCCGCTTGGGGGATCTTTCTCCGTAGAGGTCCCGAGCTCGAGGAGAAGTAACCAAGTGGATGAGCAAGGCTCTCACACAAACATGAGCTAAACCTAAGCTAACCCCGAAAGTTGGGGAAGAAGGAGTATATATAGTCTAGGGGCGAAGGGTACAAGGGCTGCGGCCCAAACGAAGTCAACACACAGGCGTCGGACGTCCGGAAGGCGTCGGACGTCCGGAGGCTCGGGACGGTCCGGACGTCCGCACGGGTTCGGACATCCGTAGAATCAGTTCTGTCGTGGGCGCGTCGGAAGTCCGGAGAGGGTCGGTCGTCCGGAGCCAGTGTGGTCCGGACGTCCGGAAGTTGTCGGTCGTCCGTAGATTCGGTTCGGCGTCGTCGGTCGGATGTCCGGAGGCTTCGGTCGTCCGTAGTTTTGGTTCGGTGGCAAAGTGCGGACGTCCGGAGAGTCCGGCCGTCTGGTCTGGGACTCGTCGGACGTCCGGAAGGCGTCGGACGTCCGGTGCCTGTACCTTCAGCAGCATCTCTTCTTCTTCTTCAATATGCCTCGAGTTCTCGCCGTCTTGGCTCTCGCAAGTGGTTGATCCTTGGCTCACCTCCATGTACCTGATTACACATAGAGTCTCCGAATGAGGTAGTAGCCATGTCTCGTGAGTAGGAAGAGGGAGTTCGGAGAGGAGCGAATTCACCTTATCTTCGATAGCCTTAGCTCGGGCTCTTGTCATGGGTCCTAGTGGCGTTGAGGGAGATGTAGCCACGTCCATGGGGATGATCGAGGGATGCTCCGCATCACCTGCTCTCCCACGCGCCGATGCACGCCGGCGTTTGGGATGGAGTAGACTAGGATGGCGGCGCAAGTTGTGAGATGAGGCAAAACCCTAGGTGTTTTTTTCGGTGTTTCTCTGGCCGCAGCCGGTAGCTGTATATATATTAGGACCAGAGGCAGTATTGTGTCGCGACCACAATCCCAAACCGACTCGGTTTCTAATTCGTATACTTACCGGACAAGAAATCCAAAAACTTGTCTGCCAAGACATAAAAATAAAACGGCAAAAGGAAGCTGCGCTCCTGCAAGGAGACGGACCGGATTTCGGCGGACCATTCACGCGCATGTCGCATGTACGCGCCGCCTCGCCTCGCCTCGCCTCGCCACGCCCCGGCCCGGCCAGGCCAGGCGAGGCGAGGCGAGCGAGCGCGCGCGTGTGGTTTTCCCTTTCTCTTCTCACACACCACTTAGAGTGGTGGAGAGAACCCACTATATAAAGAGGTCCAACTCTTCTTCAACTTCCAAGGTGGGACTAAACTTAGCACCACCACTTGCCATTTTACACATGGGCTTTGAGATTTCAGAAATTGCTATGGGCCTAGCCCATTAATTCTAACAATCCCCACCAGATCTCAAATAACCATTTAGAGATTTGCCTTCTCTCACCACTTGTTTAATATACCAAGTTTCAGCAGAGACCTGTTAAGTTGAACTTCCGCCTAGAACTTTAAGCTACATCCATTCACAACTTGACAATGGACTATGCCTTGAATTGCTAGTTTTGTGTGAACAGGTTTCACTCAAAGTCTTAACCAGTACCTGACTGCGAGTAGGCTACCCCGCAGTTTGGAGGTTATACGTCATACTCCCTGGTCTCTTCGTGAGCTTACTAGAGATCACCCAAATCTCATAGACTGCGACGTTTACAAATGTAACTCATATAGGTGTGTTCTTTCAAGACTGCTCTGTAGGACAGCATCTTTGCTAATTATAGCCAATAGAACCACATTAAGGCATGTTGCCGACCTGCCTTACAGATCTGAGCCTTACAGCTCGAGAGTTTTGCATCTTCACTTGAAGACGATCATAAGTTATTACTCTCCTCGGTTAACCAATAGCCTGTTCTTCCCGGATCCTAATTCACGGGATCTCCGATCACAAAGGTTGGGTTACTACTATGGTGTAACATCTATGGGTCTCATACCCATCTCCTCGATGCAATATCTATCACATTTCGTGATAGTCCCTTTGTAAAGGGATCTGCCAGTTTTTGTCTGCTTGTATATACGTAATAGTTATTACTCGGAGTTTCTCAACTTCCCGACAGACTTCAAACGTCTTTTCACGTGTCTTGATGACTTTGCATTATCTTTTAGAATTGTTCACTTTAGCGATAACCGTTTGGTTATCACAATTCATAAGAATAGCGATACAGGTTTTTCAACAAGCGGCAAGTCCATCAAGAGCTCACGCAGCCATTACGCCTCAACGATGGTTGTGTCCAAAGCAGTTAATTCTGCTTCCATAGTTGACCTCGTCAATATGGTTTGCTTGCAAGACCTCCATGACAACTGCGCCACCACCATGAGTAAATACATACCCACTTGTTGCGTAAAGTACATCAACATCGGAGATCCAATTTGAATCACTATATCCTTCTAGTACAATGAGGATGCCCCTGAATAAGTAATTCCGTAACTCATAGTACCTCTCGAGATAGCGCCAAGACCCTTTCTAGTGCATGCCAATGATCATCACCCGGGTTGGACATGAACCTACTCGGTTTGCTCACAGCAAAAGAGATATCTCTGGTCTTGTAGCGCTAGCTAAGTACATGAGTGAACCGACAATTTGAGAGTATCTTAATTGATCTCTCGTTTCTTTCTTGTTTTTTCTGAGTGTCACGCTGGGATCATAAGGTGTTGGAGAAGGCTTGCTATCCATAAAACCGAATCGGTTCAAGACCTTCTCAACATAGTGAGATTGTGTTAACGTAATCCCACTCTTATCCTTAATAAGTTTGATGTTTAGAATTACATCGGCTTCTCCCAGATCTTTCATGTCAAAACTTTTTGAGAGAAAAGACTTGACCTCATTAATTGCATTAATGTTTGTACCAAAGATCAGTATGTCGTCCACATACAAACATAATATGACACTATTGCCCCCACCATGGCGATAGTAAACACACCTATCAGCCTCGTTAATGACAAATCCTGCAGAAGTCAAAGTTCTTTCAAACTTCTCATGCCATTGCTTAGGTGCCTGTTTGCACCATACAAGGATTTTAACAACTTGCACACCTTTCTCTCTTCACCCTTTACCACAAACCCGTCAGCTGATCCATATAGATCTCCTCTTCCAACTCTCCATTGAGAAAAGTTGTCTTTACATCCATTTGATGAATGATAAGACCATAAGAGGCAGCCAAGGAAAGTAACACTCGAATGGTGGTCATTCTAGCAACGGGTGAATAGGTGTCAAAGTAATCTTCGCCTTCTTTACGAGTGTAGCCCTTGGCCACTAGCCGCGCCTTTGTACTTATCAATAGTACCATCAGGCTTTAGCTTCTTTTTGAACACCCACTTACAGCCCATGTGTTTACAACCATATGGTCTATCGCTTAGTTCCCAAGTTCCATTAGAAAGAATTGAGTCCATCTCATTATGAACAGCTTCTTTCCAATCATCTACATCCAGAAGATGCATATGCTACTGCAATCGTCTTGGGTGTGTCGTCCACAAGGTATACAATGAAATCATCACCAAAGGATTTTGCAATCCTTTGTCTCTTGTTCCTTCTAGGAACTTCATTGTTATCCTTCTCAAGGACTTCCTCATGTGATTGTTCAAATATTCATCAGTTGTACTAGATTCAGGAATTATCTCGTAAGAAAATCTAGCAATGCTATGCATATCTTTCATAGGAAATATGTTCTCAAAAATGTTACATCACGAGATTCCATTATAGTATCAACATGCATATCGTGTACTTCAGATTTTACCACTAAAACCTATAAGCAATGCTCCGTTGAGCATACCCTAGAAAGACACAATTCACTGTCTTTGGTCCAAGTTTATGCGTTTCTTAGGAATAGGAATATTGACCTTTGCCAAACATCCCCAAGTGCATAAGAAAGTGATGGTTTTCTCCCAACCCACTCCTCATAAGGGGTTTTCTCTTTATTATTGTTGGGAACTCTATTCAGGACATGACATGAAGTCAATAGAGCCTCCCCCCACCATGCCTTAGATAAACCAAAGAAGGTGTCTAACATGGCATTCACCAAGTCGATCAATGTGCGGTTTTTCCTCTCGGCCACTCCATTTGATTGAGGTGAATAGGGAGGCGTCCTCTCATGAATAATACCATGTTCCTCACAAAATTCATCAAAAACTTTTGGAAAATACTCTCCACCACGATCGGACCTAAGACGCTTGATCTTTCTCTCTAGTTGATTTTCAACTTCAGCTTTATAGATTTTAAAGTAGTCTAATGCTTCATCTTTAGTTTGCAACAAATAAACATAGCAAAATCTAGTCGCATCATCAATCAAAGTCATGAAATATCTCTTTCCACCTTTTGTCAACACACCATTCATCTCACAAAGATCGGAATGTATGAGTTCTAGAGGTGCCAAGTTTCTCTCCTCGGCAGCCTTATGAGGCTTTCGAGGTTGCTTAGATTGCACACAACTATGGCACTTAGAACCTTTGGCAACCGTGAAGTTCGAATTAAACTCATGCTGGATAGCTGAGACATTAAACCAAAATTAATATGACATAAACGAGAGTGCCAAATACTTGCATCATCATTAACACTAGCACAAATTTGGTTTATTGACTTATTGCAAAAATCTGAAAGAGAAAAGCGGAACAAGCCTCCGCACTCATAGCCTTTTCCTATAAATTGTCCAAATCTTGACACGATTACTTTATTGGACTCTAAAACTACCTTAAATCCATCTCGACATAGAAGGGAGCCGCTAACTAGATTCTTGTTCATAGTAGGGACATGATGCACGTTCCTTAGTTGCACGATCTTTCCCGAAGTAAACTTCAGATCCACCGTGCCAATGCCACGAGCGAAGCATGTGACCCATTCCCCATTAGGACGGAAGAATCCCTTGCGACTGATAAGAAGTAAACAGGAGATGTCGGCACACACATGAGCGTTAGCACCGAATCAATCCACCACGAAGATGATTGAAATCTGAAAGCACAATAGGTAAATTACCATACCCATCAAGATTGCTAGCAGTCACCATGTTGACAGCCTTGGAGCTTGTTTTCCTCTCGCTGATGCACGTTCTGGCATTCCTTGGAAAAGTGTCCAGGCTTCCCACAGGCGTAGCACTCTAGCTCAGCCTTGTTGAACTTCTTCTTCTTGAAGGTAGTAGTCTTGGTAGGCTTGTTGAAAACAGGTTTGTTCTTCCCTTTGTTCTTATTTTGTGGGTACCTCTGCACCATGTTAGCAGTAGGCTGAACCTCACCTCCTTTTTCAGTGGTATCTTTAGCCCGAGCTTTTTCTTCAACATCAAGAGATGCAATCAGATTTTCAACTGATATTTCCTGTCTCTTATGCTTCCGAGTTGTGGCGAAATTCCTCCATGAAGGAGGCAACTTTGCAATCATGCACCCAGCCACGAATTTGTCGGGTAGAACACATTTAAGGAGATCAAGTTCCTTCACAATGCACTGTATCTCATGAGCTTGTTCAACCACGTAACGGTTATTCACCATCTTGTAGTCATGAAAATTCTCCATGATGTACAGTTCATCGCTGCATCTGTTGCACGAATTTTGCATTCAATTGCATCCCACAGAATTTTTCCTTCGTTTATGTGCATGTACACATCACACGTACGGTCAGCAAGAACACTCAGAATGCATCCCACAAACATAGTATTGGCTTCCTGGAATTTTCTCCGATCTTCGTCGGTCATTCCCTCTGGAGCACCAACACTAAGCGTGGAAAATTTTCGAGCAAGTAAGCCGGGCGTGGTCTTCACCTGCCACCTCTTAAAGTGCACACCGTAAACTTATCCGGCCTCGGTGCATCAGCGAATCCAGCCAAAATTAACTCAGGAAATTGCCTATAATTAGGATTTTGGATTGTTGGAATATTAGGCAAGTTCATGATTAATTTCAGTAAATAATTCATGACTAGAAGAGATACTAGCATGCAATAATCTAGCAAACTAGAAGAACAGCAAGACATGCATAACAGCAGCAAACACGTAACAATAGCTGTAGAAACAGACATGAACAGAGGATGTTGGACGTACTGATCGTTAGCTATTATGGGTGCGGCAGTGTTGATGACGATGTTGGCGACGATCTGCTGCTGACGGCGATGAATACGACGATGAGTAGCACCGCCCGACTTGGACGGAAGATGACCCGTGATGACGAATTTGAGCAGTCGCGCACAGCGCTTCCCAAAACCTAATTCGTCCTCTCCCGGTGCAAGATCGCAAACGGTTCCGGAGACCTGCTCTCCCACGCGCCGATGCACGCCGGCATTTGGGATGGAGTAGACTAGGATGGCGGCGCAAGTTGTGAGATGAGGCAAAACCCTAGGTGTTTTTTTCGGTATTGTGTCGCGACCACAATCCCAAACCGACTCAGTTTCTAATTCGTATACTTACCGGACAAGAAATCAAAAACTTGTCTGCCAAGACATAAAAATAAAACGGCAAAAGGAAGCTGCGCTCCTGCAAGGAGACGGACCGGATTTCGGCGGACCGAGCGAGCGCGCGCGTGGTTTTCCCTTTCTCTTCTTACACACCACTTAGAGTGGTGGAGAGAACCCACTATATAAAGAGGTCCAACTCTTCTTCAACTTCCAAGGTGGGACTAAACTTAGCACCACCACTTGTCATTTTACACATGGGCTTTGAGATTTCAGAAATTGCTATGGGCCTAGCCCATTAATTCTAACAGGGCCATGATGCAGTACACACGTATAGTATAGCCTACCAAAAAATAGACAAGGAAAAAATTATGGGAGGAAGAAAACAAGATGGGCTCGGCCCATCAGATCGCCTGGTAATGCGTAGCGAGCGTCGGCACGCAAGTCACGGCCGCACGACACACGCGTACGTGTGAAAAAAATCAATCGGAATATCTCGCTTTTCCTGTTCGTCGCTCGTTGGTTCGTCTTCGTCGTCTCATCAGCCCATGGCTCGATCATTCCTCCCTCGGTGCCTCAGCCGCTCGTTGCCGCCGCGGCACGCAGCAATCCGGCTACTCGAACTTCCAGCAATACGGCAATACATATGTATGTGAATGCATGTACGTATCCAATATCCATATTCCGATGTTCCTGATCCATTCATTCATGCCTCAATTTCAGTAGTTTCTTTAGCACGTATATTAAACTATTCATCCATGATCCATCCCATGAAGTATCAAAAAAATTATGTATGATTTTCTAATTCAATCTTTCATAGTATGTATTAAACCATCCTAATTTTTTATCATTCTGTGTACATGTCTAGGGTTCTGATCATCTGATCCATAAATTTCTAATTCGTTATCTACTCTTTGCTTTGTAATATTAGGGCATTAGCATGCCATGTTGCCTAAGAAGCATTTGTCGGGTGCTGAAAATAGGAGAAGAAAGAAAGAAATAGATCTGAAAATTTAACCACTGAAGGGTTCTTAGACAAAGTATTTTACATCTTCAAGTATCGTTGATGTCAATGTGAACATAGGCAAGGAACTAATCCCGAGCATGAAAGTTCAGATGTTAAGGTCAATGAAATTGTGCAAGTACAGAGGAGCAAATAAATTTGTAGAGGTAATTATGTCATGTTAGTTTTATTTTGCATTGTACAACTATTATTGTAGTCAAATTTCAAACTAAAGATGTGTGGTTGAAAGTTTACTTTTAATATTATGCAAATGAAGTTATATATATATATATATATATATATATATATATTGTTTATTTATCACGTAAATACATAGATACATACATATATATGGTCTTAGTACCTAGGGGACCATGTCGTGGAGTTCGCCTAGGGCCTACCCTGAGTAGGAGCTCTCGTTGGTACCGTTGAGTTTGACCAAAACTTCTCTCCCATCTTCTTTTTGAGCCGTAGGAGCGAAAGACGGACTAATGTGCGCGGTGCGGTAAAAGGAGATCACGTGAGCCTTAATTTGACGCCACATTCGTACCGTGTAAAGTACGACTGGTCAACTGCCCCGCGCACGATCGAAGTCTCGTATCGGATCCATCCAGAGAGTCGACGTAGAATTCAAACTGCATCCTGGGCCACGCGGTGCGATTCATTTCCCAGCAACCGACATGCTAGTAGCGTCTCTCCAAAAAAAAAAACATGCTAGTAGCGATGGAAGCGACGATGATGATGAGTTGTTGTCAGTCACTGAACCCGACGCGGCATGGACCAGACGACACGGACGGGTGCTAGCTGCCGAAGCTTCGACGCTGTGTGTACTCTACTCTTGAGTCGGAGGTGCAGGTGCAGGAAGTTAGGCCAAGTTCGTTCCAGCCGTCACGTCCGGGATCCGGCCGGCGTCCTGGACCCGAGACGCGACACCGCACCCAACTCCGGTGCCTGTGCGTTCGTCACGGTACCTGTCCCTCCTCGAGGACGCGCACCACCGCTCCGTTCGATGGCATTGGCACCGTTGAGTTTGACCAAACCCCTCTAATTAATCGCTTGCCTGGGTCGGTCCAGACCAAATCGAGCTAGAGGTTAAACAAAGAAGAGCAGCCTGGGTTAGAAAAATGTTAGGCGGGCAGGCAAACACGATGCGATCTGCTTGCAAGTGCATGCTCACCACAGCACAGCACGGTCTGCGTCTTGGCAAGAAAGATTCCCCGAAACCAGACGGCAGAGGTAGAGGTGGACTATTCAAATATCGTATATAGCTCGGAAAGGTTAGGTCCAATCTCAATCTCAATCTCACACGCCCAAGTGTTGACCCGGCCTCCTCTCTCGGCCTGGATCCGCCAATCAGCGCCTGCTCACTTGCTTGTCCTAATCACAGTAGAGATTTCTTTACGAGAAGTGTATATAATTTAACCAACCTCTACTGTTTGCTACTCCCCTTTATAAAGAAATATAAAAACGTTTAGATCAGTAAAACAGTGATTTAAATAATCTTATATTTCTTTATGGATGAAGTAGTAGAGTACTGACGTTCGGTTCGATCGGCCGGAGCCGGTGTATTGCAGATACAGTAGGAGTACTGCATTTTTTATTGACATTTTTGTTACGGCTATTTTCAATGTAATCTAAGCATGATTTAAAAGTACTGTCTTTTTTTTCTATACTACTATTAAAAGAGCAAACATGACTTCTCCCAAAGCCACACAACAAACTGTACACAGAATAACCTGTACCGTCAGATCAGATCAACCTAAGCACATCCTACTGCCTATATTACGCGAACAGTCTGCCGTCTAGATGAACGTCTGAGATGAAATGTTCTGCCGAGCAGACGCGTGATCTGCCTATTCATTTAGCGCTCCGCGCTCCCGATCCCGGGGGCCCCGCCCACAGCCCCGTGATTTTTGGGCACGATTCCCCTTCTATCTCTCCCTGGATCGAGAAATATGGATCCGCAGCAACGTTGCGCCGCCGGCCCTCCCTTCCCTTCCTCTTCGGTGCGCTTCCTAATCCACCCCGCTATAGATGCTGCGGAGGTTGGCCCGACGCGGGGCTGGTGAGCGTCGAGGGGTCGCAGCAGTAGAGGGGGAGGTCGGACATGGCGGGGAGTAGGCGGCGAGGCGCGCGGCAATGAAGGTGTTCCACTCGACGATCTCTTCCGGTGGAGCGGGAGGTGGTTGGAGGAGGAGGAGGAGGCGGGCGCCCCTGCAATTCGAGGAGAGAGCAGCGGTTGGCCCCACAGCGAGGCCAACGAGAGGTTGAGTCGCTCGAGCACCGGGAACCAGAAGATCGACGGGAGCAGCAGGAAGTCGGGCGTCGTCGGGTCCCGCACAGCGCCATCGCGCCCTGCGTCACCCGCTCTGCCGCCAGCAGCCTACCGCACTCCATCGAGGCCCGGTGCCACGACCGAGGGGCGCCCAGGAAGCCCACGAGTGGACAACCAGGAGGCGACGTGACTGCGAAGGCGACAAGAACAACGTCGCAGGTGAGTTCCACCACCGCTGGAACCTTCTTTCTCCATGTTCAGTTGCACATCTTATCATCCTAATCTGCTACTCCAGGACTATTTGTGTGTATACAGTTGTTATATCCTACGCTACTCTCACAATTTTGATCCCAAGTTATGTGCTTGGTGTGTATAACTGTACCTTATTTTGCAGTGGCTGCCGGGGCAGCAGCTTCACACTATCACACCGCCTTAGGCTTCAAAATCTGGTAATGCAACTCCCCCTCCGCCTCCTTAGTTCAGAAATTGGTTGGTGGTGTACAGTGGAGACTAAAATTTCAGTGGAGGCTTCTTTCCACAATTATGTTCATCTCAGCCATAAGATAGAGAGAGATCAATAGATAACATATCTTTCAGTAAAAAGTAAATTGCAGCCTTTGTTGAACCGTAGGTTTGCAAGTTTCTAGGATCGAGACTTACAAACATGTAAATGTAATTAATTAGACTGGCCTACTCCTCTACAAGATTGCTGAGTTCAACATTCAGGGGAGTATCACATATGGAAAATCCTCCACAACTGACCAGACTGTTCGAATTGTTTTTGATGGTCTTTATTTGAATTTTGTAAGTGTGAATAAGCAGGAAAGCTTCGAGAGAAATCAGTACATCATTTCTTATGCAACTGCTACTGCAATCGATTCCTTTCCAATGCAAGCGCTGGTAATATCTTTCTACAGAACTTTTTCCTTTGTTTGCAAATGTGAAAGGAAAAAATATATCCTGGCTATGGTGTGTGGATTATTATTCTCCTTAAACAACTGGCACCACTACTTTCTGTCGGTGAAGGCGTTTCAGATAATAGAGCCACAAAAACATCTAAATCTAGAGATGCAGTGAGTATGTGATGTTTTTTTTCTTGATGTGCAGGGTGGTACAGTTGGATAGTTGTTCGTCAGGACAATTTTCTTTGAAGTTCAGGCTGGTATGATGAAAATAATTGCTCCGATGTTCGTAAGTCATAGATGTACAAATGATGTTATTTCTTGAAGTCAATTTGAAATTTGTGTCGATTGTGATGAACAAATAAACTACTCATCATGATCTTATTTGTATATTTTGAAATTGTTTCCTGGTTGATGTATTAGGACAGCATGGTTAGTCCAAATTTAATTAGTAGTATACTTCAGTTCAGTTGAACATAGTAAGTATGGTTTATAAGAAATAATCAAAATTATCTGCTGTGAAGAACACGTCAGGCTTGTGTTTTCAATCTCCCTGTACTTCCATGGTTCCATATTTTCTCATAGGTTTGTTATCTTGTCTGCTTGTAGAACTGTACAACAAGTTAGTTTGTTATTCAAATCAATTTATTATACAAAGTGTGCATGGATTGCTTGATTACTGGGATTGTAGACCACTAGGTAATTCCAAATTCATTTATTTTGTGGAATTCCGCGGTCTAAAAATTATGGTAGCCCACTAGAATTGTATAAGGTTTGCTTATTTAGCGTAGACTTTGTAATTTGCGGCCAATTGCAATTCCATATTATTTAGGCAGTTGTGAATGCTATGAAATATGGATGAAAAGTTTCATTGCAGGTAATGTATTTTTCTTTCAGCATTTCAGTGTTTTGACATATTGGTCTGCAAAATAAACTAACATCTACATGTCAAGAGCATCTTGATGCATATAAAGAATGAGCGGGGCATCAATGACTTGAGTTTTATGGGTTTATATTGTCTCGCGGAGTCCCCTTCCCTCGAAACTGGGCAAATAGGTAGGTGTGTTTACAAGATTCTTTTGGTTTCCTGAGTTCATATACGTTGATACTCGGTAGACTACTATGATTGCCGAGCTCCTGACAAAAGAAAACTCGCCAAAGTTTGAACTTGGCATGCGAGACGATTCCAGTGGTGTCTGTTTGTGTGTAACTGACAGGAACATTCGTCGCTTCATGTAAAAATGATTCTATATGCCGCAATAGGTGCAAGCAAGCGTTTTCCTGTATGACAGGAACATTTATCGATTCATGCCAATACATTTTTTATTCAAATAATTGTCTCTTAACTATGATGAATGAGGAATTATCAAGTGTTTTATACGTGCGTTGCACATGCAAATGCACTACAGAAAAAACATTTATGCTGATATGTACTGGGTAGGGTTCGTGAGTGTAAAACTCGGTGAAGTGCACTTGGCATACACCTGGCATGGGGTTTGTGAAAATACTACTACTTAAGTAAAGCACCAACAGAAGTGTGTGTATTGATGTATCATATCTATGTGCTTGTGGAATGGTCGGCACTACAAGTTTATTTTACCTGACTAGATGAAATTTACACACAATGATATCATGTGTTGGTTCTATTACTTCACCATCTGCATCATCCTAATTGCTAAGTGTAACATTTCAGAAAAGTTGGAACCGCCATTCTCCGTATAATCCAATTGTTTTAATAATTTAATCATGTGTTGTATTCTAATTGTCTTATTCAGAGGTTGTATGTGCTGAGAAGTTGTCAGTCGTGAGGTCAGTGATCTAGATTTAATTTACTCCCTCCGGTCCAAATTAATTGATGCTGACTTAGTACAATTTTGGACTAAAGTGCTACTAAGTCTTTGTCAATTAATTTGGATCGGAGGGAGTCGCATACTTGACATAGTAATGAGAATATTTTAGCAATGGGATATCATTATCTGAACTTTTGTTTTACTTGCATCTTGGTTAGGGTCACTGTCACCAGTGAGCATTTGGTAACTGGGCAAAGGATTACCCACATGTGGTTGGAAGTGAACTCTTGGCTAAAACTGAAGTAGATGGAGAGAGATCTAAGGAGGCAAAGTTCATCAACAAGTCACTCTCTGCACTAGGTGATGTTATTGCTTCCCTTGCCTCCAAAATGCCCACGTCCCATATAGGTTGCACATTAGCATTTTCGGAAATCAACATATGTTCAAGTAAGTGCTCTTCACAAATGGTGCATGATGTTCTACTATTTATATTTCAGGGAATTTTTTCTGGACAAAGGAAAGGACAAGCTATATATTTGTGAACTTGAAGCAAGTTCCTATTTATATCCCAGAGCTATCACATTTTCTAATACAGTATCAATTTTACATTATCTGCTGATTTGTAAGCTGTAAGCTATGTGAAAGAAAAACATTTATTTTATGGGAAAGGCAGTCTGCTTCTTCTAAACAATGTGCATGTTTTTTCACCTTATTTTTTGTTTCTACTACCACTGATTACATGCACCAGTTTATTAGTACTATTCCTTTCTCCGGGTGAATTATTGAATTTTTTAAAGTGCATGTTCCGGTGTAGTATTTCTTTGTATTCCAAATGCACGGTTTATTCAAATAATTAATTTCAAGGTGCCACCATCACAGGTCATCGGAATCATTCGTAACCTGCAGAATTTTAGATTTGAGTTGTAATCAAGTTGGAAAGCTGTTAGCTTGCACAACTTCATTGGCTGATCATTGTAGATACAAGAGCATTATACATGACACTGTCTTGTTTGTATCTTTCAGCGAATAAGAGGAGGCGGAGGCACAACCAACTAAGAATCATCCCAGGTGGAAGGTGCAAAGCTTTCATCACATGGATGTCCAGATGGTGGTTATCCCAGGGCATATGGTAGTTTTTTTATAGAAGAATTAAAGATGTAGCAATGCCAGATATATGTGACTAGACTTTCTGTGTAAGCTCGTGTTGTGTACTGAATTTTTGAAAAATGCCAATTGATCAAGACTTGAGTTGTGGTCAGATTTAAGAGGGGTTTTGTTTCTTTTGCTCAATATGTGCCTCAGGTTATAACGTGCGTTGCACGTGCACGCTTACTAGTGTGGGGAAACGCCTCTGATTTGGCCGACATTGCATTGGCATTTGGCAGTGGCTGCGCCCGGTGAGGACATGCAGCAGACCCCGCGGCGCACAAGGGAGCGAAAGCGGCCTCCAAACGCATGACCGACATGGCGGGGAGAGCTTTGACCCGCACCAATGGTGGCTGGCTTTCACGCGGCCAAGCTATCCAGCCAGCCAGGGAACAAACCAAAAACCAGCGTACGAAGAGCACTAGCTACAGCTTTACTTTAGCCGCTTAGCGGGACTGCTGCCACTTTGCTTGCGATTCTTACAACCAATCCTGCCACTCTACGTGCTGCCCAAAACAACCATGTAGTGTAGCATAGCAGGAATCCGCACCCCAACCATGTGTTGGAAATATGAGCAAATTACTACAAGATTTAATCCGAATAAATAAAAAATAGATCATGACAGCAATATCAAAGATTAAACTAATCATGCGAACTAGCATAGTAGATGAACAGATAACATCTAGGGTACATACTAGAAACATGAATTCTATCACGATCTCGAACAAGAATGATAGAATCACATACGGTGCAGCGGGTGCAGCACCGCCGGCGTTGACGTTGTCGCCCATGTCGTCGAGGATGAGGTTGCCGAGGTCGGGGAAGAAGTCGTCGCTGCCAGCAGTCGCGCAAGTGCGCTTCCCAAAAACCTGATCGCCCCTCTCCCGTACAGGATCACGAGAGGCGGGGTTCCGGAGGCCTGTTGTCCCTTCTCCCGGTGCACGCCGAAATGAGGGATGGAGAAGACTTGCTTGACGGCGCAATGATCTGAAACGGTGGTGCGAAACCATACGAAGCGGCGGCGGCCAGGGTAGACGCTCACCGACTATATAGTGCGGGCCGGGTAGGTCGTGGGAGTAAACCCCACGTCCGAGTCATCACGATCCAAAAGAATCGAAAACGGTTCAGTAATTAATGCGTTCGTTAATTATTAATTAATGACTCATTAATTTAATTTTTCCCGAGCAGCAAAAATATAGACAACGTGCATAGCTCTGTCCTCGGCTCGGCTCAATCTCAAGAACTCACACACAAGGCCAAGGCCAGGCCGAGGAGGAGGAGCGCGTGTAGGTCTCCTCTTCTCATGCTCATACAAATGGTAGAAGAGCTCACCTTATAAAGAGGTGCAACTCTTTCTCAACTTCCGGGGTGGGACTAAACTTTAGTCACCCACTCACTGCACTCACATGTGTGCATAAATGGGCCAAGAGAATTTCAGAATTTTAGTTGGGCTTTGGGCCAAAGGCCTACTAGCAAAATTCCAACAATCCCCCACAAAGTCTCATTGGCACATCTCATCATTTAGTTCCAAAACATTGTTTATATACCGGTGCTTAGTGGAGACTGTGAAATTGAACTTCCACTTAGAGATTTATGCTACACTAGATCACAACTTGAATAGTGGACTATGCCTTGAACTACAAGTTTTCTGCGAGACTAGTTTCACACAAATTCTTGACCGATACTGGGTGCCGCAAGGCTTCCCTTGGTGGAGCGTATACGTCATACTCCAGGCCTTTTCATGAATTTATTAGAGAACACCCAATTCTCACAGATCGCGGCGTTAATAGTCAAATTCATATAGGTGTGTTCCTCAGAAGATGTTCTGCAGGACAACATCTCTGCTTACCCGAATAAGCCACTTGGAACACATTAAGATAAGTATCAACCTGCCATGCAGATCAGGAGAGTATTGCATTTTCACGGAGTGGGTTAGGTAATATAGGGATACTCTCCTCCTAGCTGACCAACAGCTTGTCTCCCACTTTTACTTAACGGGATTTCCGATCACATAGAGTGGGTTACCACTATGGACAACTCATGCGGTGGGTCTCAGACCCATCTCCATCGATGCATTATCTATCACATTACGTGATAGACCCTTTGTGAAGGGATCTGCCGAATTTTTCGACGTTTGGATATAATCCAACGTAATAACTCCGAGTTCCTCAATTTTACGACAGATTTCAGTCTCCTCTTCACATGCCTTGAGGACTTCATATTGTCCTTAGAACTGTTTATCTTGACGATCACAGTTTGACTATCACAGTTCATCGTGATAGGGGTATTGGTTTTTCAACCATAGGTAAGTCCATCAAGAGCTCACGAAGCCACTCTGCTTCAACAGTGGCAGTGTCTAATGTTGTGAGTTCTGCTTCCATAGTTGACCATGTTAAAATGGTCTGCTTGCAAGACTTCCAAGAAACAGCGCCACCACTAAGTGTAAAAACATAATCACTTGTGGTCTTAATCTCATCAGCATCAGATACCCGATGTAGTGAATCCCATAGCTCGCGGTGCCTTTCAAATAGCGCATAACTCTCTCAAGTGCATGCCAATGATCATCTCCCGGTTTTGACACAAACCGACTCAGCATGCTAACAGCAAACGAGATGTCAGGCCTCGTGGCACTCGCCAAATACATAAGTGAGCCAATAATCTGAGAATACCTCAGTTGATCTCTACCAATCCGTCGATTCTTTCGAAGCAACACACTAGCATCATATGAAGTTGGAGAAGGTGTGCAGTCGCTATACCCAAAACGACTCAAGACCTTTTCCACATAGTGGGACTGAAGTAGTGTGATCCCACCATTCTCATCTCTCAACAGCTTGATGTTTAAGATAACATCAGCTACTCCTAGATCCTTCATCTCAAAACAATGAGATAAGAAATCCTTAACCTCCTTGATTAAATCAAGTTTGGTTCCAAAGATCAATATGTCGTCGACAATACAGACAAAGAATAACTCCTTCGCCCCCACCATAGCGATAGTACACGCACTTGTCGCCATCGTTTACTACAAAGCCGGCAGCAGTTAATGTTCTTTCGAACATCTCATGCCACTCTTTAGGAGCTTGTTTAAGGATATATAAAGACTTTAATAACTTGCACGCCTTTCCTTCCTGACCAGGTACTACAAAACCATCTGGCTGGTCCATGTAAATTTCCTCCTTCAACTCTCCATTGAGGAAAGCTGTCTTAACGTCCATTTGATGAACGAGAAGACCATGTGAGGCAGCCAATGATAGTAGCACCCGAATTGTGGTCAGTCTAGCCACAGGTGAGTAAGTATCAAAGAAGTCTTCACCTTCTTTCTGGGTATAACCCTTGGCCACAAGCCGTGACTTGTACTTTTCAATCATACCATCAGGTCTAAGCTTCTTCTTGAACACCCACTTACATCCTACAGGTTTGCACCCATAAGGACGGACAGTGATCTCCCAAGTACCATTAGCTAAGATGGAATCCATCTCGCCACGTCTGACTTCCTTCCAAAGAGTCAAAGATCGTGAGATTCATAGGCTTCTGAAATAGTCCTGGGTGTGTCATCCACGAGGTACACAATGAAATCATCACCAAAGGACTTTACAGTCCTCTGTCTCTTACTCCTCACAGGAGTTCCATTGTAACCCTCAACAAGATTCTCAACGTGTTCCATCGCAATGGTGGGTTCAGGAATTACGGGGAATTCCTCACTAGATGGAGTAGGTATCTCCTGATTTGATGAACTCGACATATCCTTCATAGGAAATATGTCCTCAAAGAAAGTTGCATCATTCGACTCCATAATTTTACCAACATGCATGTCGGATACCTCAGATTTTATTATCAAAAATCTATAGCCGATGCTATGAAAAGCATAGCCTGTAAGAACACAATACATGGTTTTTGGTCCAAGCTTGCGCTTCTTGGGAATTGGTATATTGACTTTCGCCAAACAACCCCAAGTACGTAGGTAAGAGAGTTTCAACCTTTTCCTTTCCCATTCCTCAAATGGAGTCATGGTCTTATGCTTTGTGGGAACTCGGTTTAAGACATGACACGCAGTCATTAGCGCCTCCCCCCATCATTCCTTGGATAGACCCGAAGTGTCTAACATGGTGTTAACCATATCAGTTAGAGTTCGGTTCTTTCTTTCGGCTACCCCATTTGACCGGGGTGAGTAGGGAGGCGTCCTCTCATGGATTATACCATGTGCGCACAAAACATATCAAATTCATTGGAAAAATACTCTCCACCACGATCGGACCTAAGCCGTTTAATTTTTTGATCAAGTTGGTTCTCTGCCTCAGCCTTATAGTTTTTGAAGAAAGTCAAAGCCTCATCTTTTGATTTCGTAAGATACACATAACAATATCTAGTGGAGTCATCAATCAACGTCATGAAGTATCTCTTTCCACCTTTTGTCAACACGCCATTCATCTCACAAAGATCGTAATGTATAAGCTCTAGTGGCGCTTAAGTCTCTTGCCTCTGCAGTCTTATGGGACTTGCGAGGTTGCTTAGCTTGCACACATACTTGGCACTTAGAGCCTTTGACAGTAGAGATTTTCGGAATTAAATTCATATTGGCTAGCCGCGTCATGCAACCAAAGTTAATGTGACAAAGTCATGAGCCAAATATCAGACTCATTGTTGTGGCAAACATTATTAATAACTTTAGTGCAAATATCTAACAAACACAGGTGGAACAAGCCTCCGCTCTCATAGCCTTTTCCAACAAATTGTCCATACTTAGAAATTACAACTTTATTGGATTCTAAAACCAACTTAAAACCATCTCGACATAAACGGGAACCGCTAACGAGATTTTTATTGATGGACGGCACATGATGAACGTTCTTCAGACGCACGGTCTTCTCCGAAGGAAACTTCAGATCGACCGTACCAACACCTTGAACGATGGCATGTGACTTGTTCCCCATCAGCAAGGGAGAAGTCCCAGTGGCCTGGTAAGAAGAAAACATGGAGGCGTCAGCACAAACATGTACATTGGCACTGGTGTCAATTAACCAATCAGGGTTTGGAATCTTTGAAAGGATGGTAGGAAAAATACCGTACCCTGATTCATTCATATCAGTATCACCGATGACAACATTAGCGGACTTGCCGCTCTTCTCATGTTCACGCTCCTCAAAGCGGTTAGGACACTTCGGAGCCTAGTGATTAGGATCACCGCAGACATGGCAAAGTCCTTTCCCCTTCTTATGAGAATTCTTCTTGAAGTTGGTAGAATGTGATGGCTTGTTCTTTATATCAAACTTGCCTTTGCCCCGAGTTTTGTTCTTATTGTTTTTGAACTTGTTGGGCTGGAAGCTCTTCTTCTGTACCATGTGGGCACTAGAACCTCCCTCAACAACTCGAGCACGTGTGTCCTTTGCTCTCGCCTTCTCTTCAACATCAAGAGTGCCAATGAGATCCGCAACGGAAAACTCCTGTCTCTTGTGTTTCAGGGAAGTAGCAAAATTGTTTCACGAAGGTGGAAGCTTGGTAATGATGCCTCCGGCAACAAATTTGTCCGGCAACACACACTTGAAGTACTCAAGTTCTTTTATGAAGCGATCAGATCTCATGAGCCTGCTGTACAACAGGGCGCTCATCAGTCATCTTGTAGTCATAGAATTGCTCCATGACGTACAACTCGCTGCCGACATCCGAGGCACCAAACTTGGCCTCGAGCGCAGCCCACATGTCCTTGCCGTTGTCAAACGACATATACGAATCCACAATGGAGTCATCAAGAACACTCAGAAGAGCGCCTTTAAAGAGGGTATCGATCTTCTCAAAAGCTTCCACCGGTGCTGGATTAAGATCACCCTCAGGCTTTCCCTTGGTGGCGTCATAGCAGCCCATGGTCTAAAACCAAGAGATCGCTCTCGCGCCACCTCTTATATTGTGCCCCTTAAAGGCAAAGGCTTTAGATGCGCAGCAAAACCACTCGGAGTAAATTGCCTATAATCAAGTTTTTGGATTGTTGGAAATATGAGCAAATTACTACGAGATTTAATCCGAATAAATAGGAAATAGATCATATGACAGCAATAGCAACGATTAAACTAATCATGCGAACTAGCATAGTAGATGAACAGATCACATCTAGGGCACATACTAGAAACATGAATTCTATCACGATCTCGAACAAGAAGGATAGAATCACATACGGTGCAGCGGGTGCAGCACCGCCGGCATTGACGTTGTCACCCATGTCGTCGAGGATGAGGTTGCCGAGGTCGGGGAAGAAGTCGTCACAAGAAGCTGCCGCGCATGAAAAGCGCCTCCCCAAAAATCTGATCGCCCCTCTCCCGTACAGGATCACGAGAGGCGGGGTTCCGGAGGCCTACTGTCCCTTCTCCTGGTGCACACCGAAAGGAGGGATGGAGAAGACTTGCTTGGCGGCGCAATGATCTAGAACGGTGGTGAAAAACCATACGAAGCGGAGACGGCTAGGGTAGACGTCTACCTGACTATATAGTACCCGCGGCGCGGCGCGGCGCGGCGCGTCGTGGCGAGCGAAGAGGAGGAGCGCGCGTGTAGGTCTCCTCTTCTCATGCTCATACAAGTGGTAGAAGAGCTCACCTTATAAAGAGGTGCGACTCTCTCTCAACTTACTGGGTGGGACTAAACTTTAGTCTCACTCACTCCACTCACATGTGTGCATAAATGGGCCAAGAGAATTTCAGAATTTTAGTTGTGCTTTGGGCCAAAGGCCTACTAGCAAAATTCCAACACCATGTGACACATCTTAGTTGCAAGAAAAAAAATGTGACACATCTTCAGTTCTGTCGGTGTCGGCAACCTGAGAGCGTGCGCGTGCCTCGTGTACACATCCGGGTTTGTGCTCCTTTGTAGCGCACAATTATAAAAGATGTGTGCTAGAAAAGAAGCACACATGTTTGAAGGAAATATGCCCTAGAGGCAATAATAAAGTTATTATTTATTTCCTTATATCATGATAAATGTTTATTATTCATGCTAGAATTGTATTAACCGGAAACATAATACATGTGTGAATACATAGACAAACAGAGTGTCACTAGTATGCCTCTACTTGACTAGCTCGTTAATCAAAGATGGTTATGTTTCCTAACCATAGACATGAGTTGTCATTTGATTAACGGGATCACATCATTAGGAGAATGATCTGATTGACATGACCCATTCCGTTAGCCTAGCACTTGATCGCTTAGTATGTTGCTATTGCTTTCTTCATGACTTATACATGTTCCTCGTAACTATGAGATTATGCAACTCCGCCACCGGAGGAACACTTTGGTACTACCAAACGTCACAACGTAATCGGGTGATTATAAAGGAGTACTACAGGTGTCTCCAAAGGCGTATGTTGGGTTGGCGTATTTCGAGATTAGGATTTGTCACTCCGATTGTCGGAGAGGTATCTCTGGGCCCTCTCGGTAATACACATCACTAAGCCTTGCAAGCATTACAACTAATGAGTTAGCTGTGAGATGATGTATTACGGAACGAGTAAAGAGACTTACCAAGAATCTAGATTGAACTAGGTATTGGATACCGACGATCGAATCTCGGGTAAGTAACATACCGATGACAAAGGGAACAACGATGTTGTTATGCGGTCTCGACCGATAAAGATCTTCAGAAAACGTAGGAACCAATATGGGCATCCAGGTCCCGCTTATTGGTTATTGACCGGAGATGTGTCTCGGTCATGTCTACATTGTTCTCGAACCGTAGGGTCCGCACGCTTAAGGTTTCGATGACGGTTATATTATGAGTTTGTGTATTTTGATGTACCGAAGGAGTTCGGAGTCCCGGATGTGATCACGGACATGACGAGGAGTCTCGAAATGATCGAGACATAAAGATTGATATATTGGACGGCTATATTCGACACGGAAAGGTTCCTAAGTTTCCGGGGAAAGACGGAGTGCCGGAGGGGTTACCGGAACCCCCCGGGAAGTAATGGGCCTTATTGGGCCAAGAGGGGAGAGAGAGGGCTGCGCCAGGAGGTGGCGCGCGCCCCCCCCCATGGGGAGTCCGAATTGGACAAGGAGGGGGGGGGGCGCGGCCCCCCGTTTCCCTCTCCCTCCTCTCTCTTCCTTCCCTTCCTCCTTCCTAGTTGGACTAGGAAAGGAGTCCTACTCCCACTAGGAGGAGGACTCCCCTTCCCTTGGCGCACCTCCTAGGGCCGGCCGGCCCTCCCCTTGCTCCTTTATATACAGGCAGGGGGCACCCTAGAACACACAAGTTGATCCTTGAGATCGTTCCTTAGCCGTGTGCGGTGCCCCCTTCCACCATATTCCACCTCGGTCATATCATAGCGGTGCTTAGGCGAAGCCCTGCATCGGTAGAACATCAAGATCGTCACCATGCCGTCGTGCTGACGGAACTCTCTCTCCCCGGAGCTTTGCTGGATCGGAGCCTGAGGAGCGTCACCGAGCTGAACGTGTGCCAAGAACTCGGAGGCGCCGGAGTAACGGCTACCGATCGGTTGGATCGCGAGGAGAACGTACGACTACTTCCTCTACGTTGTGATCGCTTCCGCTTCGGTTTACGAGGGTACGTAGACAACACTCTCCCCTCTCGTTGCTATGCATCACCATGATCTTGCGTGTGCGTAGGAAAATTTTCGAAATTACTACGTTCCCCATCAGTGGCATCCGAGCCTGGTTTTATGCGTTGATGTCATATGCACGAGTAGAACACAAGTGAGTTGTGGGCGATACAAGTCATACTGCCTACCAGCATGTCATACTGTGGTTCAGCGGTATTGTGAGATGAAGCGGCCCGGACCGACATTACGCCAGACGCTTACGCGAGACTGGTTTCACTGCTACGAGCACTCGTGCTTAAAGGTGGCTGGCGGGTGTCTGTCTCTCTCACTTTAGTTGAACCAAGTGTGGCATACGCCCGGTCCTTGAGAAGGTTAAAACGGAGTCTATTTGACGAAGTATCGTTGTGGTCTTGATGCGTAGGTGAGATTGGTTCTTGCTTAAGCCCGTAGCAGCCACGTAAAATTTGCAACAACAAAGTAAAGGACGTCTAACTTGTTTTTGCAGGACATGTTGTGATGTGATATGGTCAAGACATGATGCTATATTTTATTGTATGAGATGATCATGTTTTGTAACCGAAGTTATCGGCAACTAGCTGGAGCCATATGGTTGTCGCTTTATTGTATGAAATGCAAACGCCCTGTAATTGCTTTACTTTATCTCTAAGCGGTAGCGATAGTCGTAGAAGCAATAGATGGCGTAAACGACAACGATGCTACGATGGAGATCAAGGTGTCGCGTCGGTGACGATGGTGATCATGACGGTGCTTCGGAGATGGAGATCACAAGCACGAGATGATGATGGCCATATCATATCACTTATATTGATTGCATGTGATGTTTATCCTTTATGCATCTTATTTTGCTTTGATTGACGGTAGCATTATAAGATGATCTCTCACTAAAATTATCAAGAAGTGTTCTCCCTGAGTATGCACCGTTGCGAAAGTTCTTCGATCTGAGACAAGACGTGATGATCGGGTGTGATAGGCTCTACGCTCAAATACAACGGGTGCAAAACAGTTGCGCACGCAGAATACTCAAGGTTAAACTTGACGAGCCTAGCATATAACAGATATGGCCTCGGAACACGGAGACCGAAGGTCGAACGTGAATCATATAGTAGATATGATCAACATAGTGATGTTCACCATTGAAACTACTCCATCTCACGTGATGATCGGACATGGTTTAGTTAATTTGGATCACGTAATCACTTAGATGACTAGAGAGATGTCTGTCTAAGTGGGAGTTTTTAATATGATTAATTGAACTTTAATTTATCATGAACTTAGTCCTGGTAGTATTTTGCAAATTATGTTGTAGATCAATAGCTCGCGTTGTTGCTTCCCTATGTTTCTATATGTGTTCCTAGAGAAAATTGTATTGAAAAATGTTAGTAGCAATGATGCGGATTGGATCCGTGATCTGAGGTTTATCCTCATTGCTGCACAGAAGAATTATGTCCTTAATGCACCGCTAGGTGACAGACCTATTGCAGGAGCAAATGTAGACGTTATGAACATTTGGCTAGCTCAATATGATGACTACTTGATAGTTTAGTGCACCATACTTAACAGCTTAGAATCGGGACTTCAAAGACGTTTTGAACGTCATGGACCATATGAGATGTTCCAGGAATTGAAGTTAATATTTCAAGCAAATACCCGAGTTGAGAGATATGAAATCTCCAACAAAGTTCTATAGCTAAAAGATGGAAGAGAATCGCTCAACTAGTGAGCATGTTCTCAGATTGTCTGGGTACTTCAATCGCTTGAATCAAGTGGAAGTTAATCTTCCAGATAAGATAGTGATTGACAGAATTCTCTAGTCACCAACACTAAGTTACTAGAACTTCGTGATGAACTATAGTATGCAAGGGATGACGAAAATGATTCCCGAGCTCTTCGTGATGTTGAAATCGACGAAGGTAGAAATCAAGAAAGAGCATCAAGTGTTGATGATTGACAAGACCACTAGTCTCAAGGAAAAGGGCAAAGGGAAGAAGGGGAACTTCAAGAAGAACGGCAAGCAAGTTGTCGCTCGAGTGAAGAAACCCAAGTCCGGACCTAAGCACGAGACTAAGTGCTTTTGCTGCAATGGAACTGGTCACTAGAAGCGGAACTACCCCAAGTATTTGGCGGATAAGAAGGATGGCAAAGTGAACAAAGGTATATTTGAGATACAGATTATTGATGTGTATTTTACTAGTGTTCGTAGCAACCCCTCGGTATTTGATAATCGGGTTCGCCATAAGAGTAGTAACTTGAAACGGAGTTGCAGAATGAATGTAAACTAGTTGAAGGGGAAGTGAAGATGAGTGTTGGAAGTAGTTCCAAGATTGATATGATCATCATCGCACACCCCTATACTTTCGGGATTAGTATGGAACCTAAATAAGTGTTATTTGGTGTTGAGCATAAGTATGATTTGATCATGTTTATTGCAATACGGTTATTCATTTAAGTAAGAGAATAAATTGTTATTCTGTTTACATGAATAAAACCTTATATGGTTACACACCCAATGAAAATGATTCATTGGATCTCGATCATAGTGATACACATATTCATAATATTGAAACCAAAAGATGCAAAGTTAATAATGATAGTGCAACTTATTTGTGGCACCGCCGTTTAGGTCATATTGGTGTAAAGCGCATGAAGAAAACTCCATGTCGATGGACTTTTGGAATCACTTGATTATGAATCATTTGATGCTTGCGTAACCGTGCCGCTTTGGGCAAGATGACTAAAACTCCGTTCTCCGGAACAATGGAACAAGCTACCGACTTATTGGAAATAATACATACCGATGTATGCGATCCAATGAGTGTTGATGCTAAATGGCAAGTATCGTTATTTTCTGCCTTTCACAAGATGATTTGAGCAGATATGGGTATATCTACTTGATGAAACATAAGTCCGAAATAGTTGAAAGGTTCAAAGAATTTCAGAGTGAAGTGGAAAAATCATCGTAACAAGAAAATAAAGTTTCTGCGATCTAATCGCAAAGACGAATAATTGAGTTACGAGTTTGGTCTTCAATTAAAATAATGTGGAATAGTTTCACAGCTCACGCCACCGGAACACCACAATGTTATGGTGTGTCCGAACGTCAGAATCAGCACTTTATTTGATATGGTGCGATCTATGATGTCTCTTATCGGTTTACCACTATCATTTTGGGGTTATGCATTAGAAACAATGCATTCACGCTTAATAGGGCACCATCTAAATCCGTTGAGACGACACCATATGAACTATGGTTTAACAAGTAAACCTAAGCTGTCGTTTCTTAAAAGTTTGGAGTTGTGATGCTTATGTGAAAAAGTTTTCACCGATAAGCTCAAACCCAAATCGGAGAAGTGCGTCTTCATAGAATACCCAAAGGTAACTATTGGGTACACCTTCTATCACAGATCCGAAGGCAAGTTTTTCGTTGTTAAGATGGATCCTTTCTAGAGAAGAAGTTTCTCTCGAAAGAAGTGAGTGGGAGGAAAGTAGAACTTGATGAGGTAATTATACCTTCTCCCTTATTGGAAAGTAGTTCATCACGTAAATCAGTTCCAAAGTGATTCCTACACCAATTAGTGAGGAAGTTAATGATGATGATCATGAAACTTCAGATCAAGTTGCTACCAAACCTCGTAGGTCTTCCAGAGTAAGATCCGCACTGTAGTAGTACGGTAATCATGTTCTGGAAGTCATGTTACTAGACCATGATGAACCTACGAACTATGAGGAAGCGATGATGAGCCCAGATTCCGCGAAATGGCTTGAGGCCATAAAATCTGAGATATGATCCATGTATGAGAACAAAAGTATGGACTTTGATTGACTTGCTCGATGATCGCAAGCCATGTTAAATAAATGGATCTTCAAGAGGAAGACGTACACCGATAGTGGTGTTACTATCTACAAAGCTCGACTTGTCACAAAAGGTTTTCGACAAGTTCAAGGTGTTGACTACAATGAGATTTTCTCAACTGTAGCGATGCTTAAGTCTGTCCGAATCATGTTAGCAATTGCCACATTTTATGAAATCTGGCAAATGGATGTCAAAACTACATTCTTTAATGGATTTATTAAAGAAGAGTTGTATATGATGCAACCAGAAGGTTTTGTCAATCCTAAAGGAGCTAACAAAATGTGCAAGCTCCAGCGATCCATCAATGGACTGGTGCAAGCATCTCGGAGTTGGAATATACGCTTTGATGTGTTGATCAAAGCATATGATTTTATACAGACTTTTGGAAAGGCCTGTATTTACAAGAAAGTGAGTGGGAGCACTACAACCTTTCTGATAAAGTATATGTGAATGACATATTGTTGATCGGAAATAATGTAGAATTATTCTCGCAAAGCATAAAGGAGTGTTTGAAAGGAGTTTTTCAAAGAAAGACCTCGTGAAGCTGCTTACATATTGAGCATCAAGACGCTTGATAAGTTTTTCAATGAATACATACCTTGACAAGATTTTGAAGTAGTTCAAAATGGAACAGTCAAAGAAAGAGTTCTTACCGTGTTACAAGGTGTGAGATTGAGTAAGACTCAAAACCCGACCACGACGTAAGATAGAAAGAGAATGAAAGTCATTCCTCATGCATCAGCCATAGGTTCTATAAAGTATGTCATATCAGGTACTGTGATCTATTGCATACCCTACCACTAAGCTTGGCAAGGGAGTGCAATAGTGATCTAGGAGTAGATCAATGGACAGCGGTCAAAATTATCCTTAGTAGAATAAGGATGTGTTTCTCGATTATGGAAGTGAAAAAGGGTTCGTCGTAAAGGGTTACATCAATGCAAGTTTTAAACACTAATCTAGATGACTCTGAGTCTCAATCTGGATACATATTGAAAGTGGGAGCAATTAGCTAGAGTAGCTCCGTGCAGAGCATTGTAGACATAGAAATTTGCAATATACATACGGATCTGAATGTGGCACCCGTTGACTAAACTTCTCTCACAAACAAAACATGATCACACCTTAGTACTCTTTGGGTGTTAATCACATAGCGATGTGAGCTAGATTATCGACTCTAGTAAACCCTTTGGGTGTTGGTCACATGTCGATGTGAACTATGGGTGTTAACCACATATAGATGTGAACTATTAATGTTAAATCACATGGCGATGTGAACTAGATTATTGACTCTAGTGCAAGTGGGAGATCAAGGAAATATGCCCTAGAGGCAATAATAAAGTTATTATTTATTTCCTTATATCATGATAAATGTTTATTATTCATGCTAGAATTGTATTAACCGGAAACATAATACATGTGTGAATACATAGACAAACAGAGTGTCACTAGTATGCCTCTACTTGACTAGCTCGTTAATCAAAGATGGTTATGTTTCCTAACCATAGACATGAGTTGTCATTTGATTAACGGGATCACATCATTAGGAGAATGATCTGATTGACATGACCCATTCCGTTAGCCTAGCACTTGATCGCTTAGTATGTTGCTATTGCTTTCTTCATGACTTATACATGTTCCTCGTAACTATGAGATTATGCAACTCCCGTTTACCGGAGGAACACTTTGGTACCGCCAAACGCCACAACGTAATCGGGTGATTATAAAGGAGTACTACAGTGTCTCCAAAGGCGTATGTTGGGTTGGCGATTTCGAGATTAGGATTTGTCACTCCGATTGTCGGAGAGGTATCTCTGGGCCCTCTCGGTAATACACATCACTAAGCCTTGCAAGCATTACAACTAATGAGTTAGCTGTGAGATGATGTATTACGGAACGAGTAAAGAGACTTACCAGTAACGAGATTGAACTAGGTATTGGATACCGACGATCGAATCTCGGGTAAGTAACATACCGATGACAAAGGGAACAACGTATGTTGTTATGCGGTTCGATCGATAAAGATCTTCAGAGAAATGTAGGAACCAATATGGGCATCCAGGTCCCGCTATTGGTTATTGACCGGAGATGTGTCTCGGTCATGTCTACATTGTTCTCGAACCGTAGGGTCCGCACGCTTAAGGTTTCAAGGACGGTTATATTATGAGTTTGTGTATTTTGATGTACCAAGGAGTTCGGAGTCCGGATGTGATCACGGACATGACGAGGAGTCTCGAAATGATCGAGACATAAAGATTGATATATTGGACGGCTATATTCGGACACCGAAAGGTTCCGGAAGTTTCGGAGAAAGACGGAGTGCCGAGGGGTTACCGAACCTCCTGGAAGTAATGGGCCTTATTGGGCCAAGAGGGAGAGAGAGGGCTGCGCCAGGAGGTGGCGCGCGCCCCCCATGGGGAGTCCGACTGGACAAGGAGGGGGGAGGGCGCCCCCTTTCCTCTCCCTCTCCTCTCTTCCTTCCCCTTCCTCCTTCCTAGTTGGACTAGGAAAGGGAGTCCTACTCCCACTAGGAGGAGGACTCCCTTCCCTTGGCGCACCTCCTAGGGTCGGCCGCCCTCCCCTTGCTCCTTTATATACGGGCGGGGGCACCCTAGAACACACAAGTTGATCCTTGAGATCGCTCCTTAGCCGTGCGGTGCCCCCTCCACCATATTCCACCTCGGTCATATCGTGGCGGTGCTTAGGCGAAGCCCTGCATCGGTAGAACATCAAGATCGCCACCATGCCGTCGTCTTTTGGAACTCTCTCTCCCGAGCTTTTGCCGGATCGGAGCCTGAGGAGCGCCACCGAGCTGAACGTGTGCCAAGAACTCCTGAGGCGCCGAGTAACGGCGCCGATCGGTTGGATCGCGAGGAGAACGTCGACTACTTCCTCTACGCCAGGATCGCTTCCGCTTGCCCACGAGGGTACGTAGACAACACTCTCCCCTCTCGTTGCTATGCATCACCATGATCTTGCGTGTGCGTAGGAAAATTTTCGAAATTACTACGTTCCCCATCAATGTTTACTTCTTACGACATCTGGCTTCCAGCACTACGCAACTGCCATGCTACTATATTCTTTATAAATATCATGACTAGTTAGGGTTAGTCTAAAAATGGGGTGGAGCTTTGAACGTAGAGTAGTAGTATGCATCTCTATGTTCATGTGTATTTTTCTAGGATTTTTTTGAAACTTCAAAAAAAAAATGATTCTTAATTTATTTTTTTCAAAAAACAAGCTCCATGGAGCTTGAGCTCAAAAAATCCACCCTCATAGTATACGGTGCGCCGTATTTGATTGGAGTATACATGTTTACCACGCAATAAATATTCAGCCCGCAGGATTCAAACTCAAGTCTGTCGAGGGACACCACCGCGCTCTCGGCATCCACTTAATCAGGCAATATGTGTGGGTGTTGCTTAGAGTGTGCTTGTGGCGGTCTTTAAACACAAAAACTTGAATGAAGCATGATCATTCGCGAGATAGTTGACCCTAGGTTTGCGTCAGTCCCAACATTGTCTCCCTCTTCCTCATCTCTTTGGCCCAAACTTGAATTGCCAACGCTCTCCCCTTCTGTCACAACCTTGCTTCACTGCCACCGCTTTGTCTCCTCTCGTCTTACACCCATGTCACCGTCAAACGTCGGCAAACCATCTACCTGTGTCAGTGGCGAAGCTTAGTACAAGTCTGAGGGGGCCATTGCCCCCCTCCCCCGCCCCTAGTCTTAGGCAAAACTATGAAGAAACATTATCATGCAGGGATTAGATTAGGAAAAAGTAAGATCTTGGCCCCTCCAATAGTTCATATTTTTTGCTTTACCCCCGCTGAGATTCCTGTCTAGCTCCGCCATTGACATGCGTACCTTTAAAAATTGCCGTCCAACTGTCTAGCTCCGCCATTGACATACGTACCTCTAAAAAATGCCGTCCAACTGTCTAGTTCCGCCATTGGTATATGCCGCCACTCCCTCATGGCAGTTCGACACTATTTGATGTCCATCCCTTTTCTCTGTCCAACGACGATAAGCCGAGGTCGCTACCCCCCCCTCCCTCCCTTCTCATGCTCCATGTACCTTTTTCCCCCTTGTGATTACATCTCAACCGCATAATGTTGCATCCCACGGTCACGAGCACTTCACCCGATAAAACTGGGGGTGAACGTTCGTTACCTAGATCTTCCATTTAAACAATTGCCTCCAACTAAAATACTCCCGGTCCACAGAAAAGAACCGTATTTAAATACGCGGGAATCCAGCCAGCGAGCCATACGCAGAAGATTCCTATAAATCGGCGCAGGCTTTATGACTCGGTAAATAGAAACTCCCCGACGACTTGCTCCTCCTCCCCCTCACTTCCCTCCCCGGCCTTCCCCATCTTGGACCGTTGCACACCGATCTCGCGCCGGCCCCCAAATCGCCGGCGAGGTCCGCCTCCGTCCCCCGCCGCGCCGATCTGCTCGCAAGGTGAGTTCCCTGGCTCACTTCCTCTCTCCTCTCTTCCCTCTCCTCCGGTCAAGGATTTGGGTTCCTGCCACCATGCTTTCCTCGCCTTCCCCTGTTCCTCGCCTTGCTTTCCGCGTGATTTATTCCGTCAGCGAGCTGCAGTGCGGCTGTTTCAGAGTTTTTCCTTCTTGTGAAGCCAATTTGACGATGTCTCTGTTCTTTGCTCTTACGAATAATCGTGCGTGACCCTGTTGCCGGTGCAGATTCGTCGGCTGGAGGAGGAGGAGGGAAGGAGGAAGTTGAGTTCTTGTTGGTTTCTTCCGCGGGAGCCGACCGCACATGCCAACAACCCCCTGGAGCAGAAGCCAAGCTAGGACCACCAGGTCTTGGATCTTGTCAGGTACGACATCATTTCTTCCTCAGTTCATGGTTTTGTGCTACTTTTATTTTTCACTTTACCATTTTTGGGCCTGTTCTCAACTTTTCATTGACCCGGTTACCACCAGGGAATGAAACTTGAATGCTACAGTCATATAGACCAAATGTTTGACCTTGATAGTTATTGTACATACATGTCATTAATATCATAGGAGTTTCTGATTATGTGATTGTACTTCTGCGAAATTTATAGGCTATTCAAATTTACTGAAACCTATGAGTGCCAGAACATGTAGTTGGGGCCGTGAAACTATGACTTTGCTGGCACAACTTTGAATTTGGCGCATCATTTTTGCAGGCATGGACTTCGGTGACACGAGACGCAAGCCTAATTTCGCGGGAAAGATCGCGGTGGCTGCTGCCCTCACTGTCATGTGCATACTTGTGCTGAAACAGTCTCCTGGTTTTGGCGGTACTAGTGTGGTATGTGCTACCTCTCACCAACTGGCCAATGTCACTGTCACTTGATGATGAGTTGGCATTGTCCTGACTCCTTCTCTCCACCTTGATTTTAATGTTATCACTCAAGTTCCACATGGAGCACTAGTATACTGATTCCATGACAAATAGGGCCAGTAAGGCAGCTAGAAGGAACATGCCATTCGGCCATCTAATTTGATGGAACAGTTCATTGTCCTTCTTTCAGCTGAGGTTATCGTAGGAATGCTATGTCGCTGTCACTTGCTGATGAGTTGGCACTGTCATGATTCCTTCTTTCCGGCTTAATTTTAATGTTATCATTCGAGTTCCACATGGAGCACTAATATACTGATTCCATGACAAAAGGGGCCAGTAAGGCAATTTGATGGAACATTTCATTCTGCCATCTAATTTGACGAACAGTCCATTATTCTTCTTCCAGCTGAGATTATTTTAGAATACTTTGTTGCATCATCTGTTCTAGATAAATTATAGTCATTATTCCAACAGATGCAAGCGATTTTGTACAAACATTTCCTATTGCCATCCAATCTAGTAGCTTACAGTCATTTACTCCTGCAACTCCACTCTTTCAAACTGGAGCCTATTTGTTGATGCATTGATATGTGCTGCAGTTCTCTCGCCATGAAACTGGGGTGACTCATGTGCTGGTGACTGGAGGTGCTGGATACATTGGCTCACATGCTACTCTTCGTCTCCTTACGGACAACTACCGAGTTACCATTGTGGTAAATTTCTTATTACCTGTTTATATTTTTAGTTCCTATGTTATAAGAACTTTGGTAGTGAGAGATTTATGCCATCTGATCTTCACAGGATAACCTTTCGAGAGGGAACATGGGAGCTGTCAGAGCTCTTCAGAGGTTGTTTCCAGAGCCTGGGAGGCTTCAGTTTATATACACTGATTTAGGCGATCCGAAAGCTGTATCCTTTGTCCTTACAAAATAACTTTGACCACCGTATATATTTTCCGTACATCTATGCATTTGCGAAATGTGTTTTGCACTTAACCGACAATCAGGTGAACAAAATGTTTTCGGAGAACGCGTTTGATGCTGTTATGCACTTCGCTGCTGTTGCTTATGTTGGTGAGAGCACGCAGGAGCCACTAAGGTACAGTTTTTATTTTAGGCATGTGGTATGACAGTGTCCTTGTATTGCTCGAACTATTTAGATAGCTAAGCACTAAATAGCTGTACGTAAATACAGATCATTGATACTGTGTATCTCCTGTGTAATATGTAGGCTGCAAATCACTAAACTGCCAAATATGGCAATCTACAATATATTATATCATTAAATGAAAAATAAATTAGAATAAAGTTCATCCATTTTTGCCATTCTTGACAGCTCAGCGGTAAATATTGAATGCTAATATTGACAGTCTGATATAACAGGTACTACCACAACATAACATCAAATACGTTGACAGTGCTTGAGGCAATGGCAGCACATAATGTAAAAACTCTGATTTACTCGAGTACTTGTGCAACATATGGTGAACCTGACACAATGCCTATTGTAGAAACAACTCCTCAGGTTGGTCCTTGGTGCCTGAACTTCTCTTTTTGGACAGTTCACTTTAGGTTACTGATCTGATGGTAAACAACTCGTGTTGCCACACAGATACCTATCAATCCATATGGCAAGGCAAAAAAGATGTCCGAGGACATCATTCTAGATTTCTCAAAGAAATCGAACATGGCTGTGATGATCTTAAGGTTTGTCTCTCCTACCTTACACTAAAAATATAATCCATAGGAAACTGACTTATGGTTTCTTTTGAATTAGATACTTCAATGTGATTGGTTCAGACCCTGAGGGACGCCTTGGGGAAGCTCCAAGGCCTGAACTGCGTGAGCATGGAAGGATTTCTGGTGCGTGTTTTGATGCAGCATCTGGAATCATTCCAGGGCTGAAGGTACTCATATTGACATGCTCATTCTACCATCTGTCACTTTGACATTACATAATAATCAGGTATATGACTTTTGATCTGCCCCCTTTAGGTTCGAGGAACGGACTACCCTACCGCTGATGGAACTTGCGTAAGGGACTACATCGATGTCACAGATCTTGTTGATGCTCATGTCAAAGCTCTTGGTAAAGCCGAGCCTAACAAAGTTGGAATCTACAATGTCGGCACAGGGAAAGGTTGTTGAAAGATATACAATCATGCCGTGCGGACAACCGCACATGAATACCCTAAATCTATTTAAGACCACACACTCGCTTGTTTCTGAACTTGTATCCCGTTGACGTTTTCATCAGGTAGGTCAGTGAAGGAGTTTGTAGAAGCATGCAAGAAGGCGACCGGAGCGACCATCAAGGTTGACTACCTCGACCGGAGGCCCGGGGACTACGCCGAAGTATACAGCAACCCGGCCAAGATCCGCGACGAGCTGAACTGGACAGCCCAACACACGGACCTCCGCGAGAGCCTTGCGACGGCCTGGAAATGGCAGAAGGCGCACCCGGGTGGATACGGGTCGGCCTGATCCCGTGCTCGGTAGGCTCGACAGAAGTTCGCCAACACGGACCCATGAGTCCATGTGCAGTGATATAGCCTCGAGAACACTGGTCCTTCACCGTAGACACGTAGCAGGCAGCCACAGAAGTGTAGTGATGTTATTTCGCAGCACCTGGAAGAAGATACAGAGAGAATGGCCTGCCTGGCTTAGAAGAAATCATATATAGTTTTCTTTTTTCTTTTCTTTTCGTCGGTGACATTTAATTTATTTTGCTGTTCGTTGGCTGAGGCATAATATATGACACAAGTACGGAGTTGTGCTGCAGACAAGTAGATCGGTCTCGTGTACGATATGAAGTTATGAGCCATCACGGTGGATGGATGGAATGATATGAATAAGCAGTTATTTGAACAAGCTTTCTATTGTCAATCTCTAACCAAGCAGTAGAATCGCTGATCACTTCACTTTTTTTTGCATGGAAAAGTGGGTTTTATTCCTCAGAAACAGAATTACAGTCAGCTAGTACAACATGAGCAACATTGTCTGGCACCCGGCGCAACCAACATGCGGTGCTCACTTCACTTGACCAGGCCAGTCAGGAAACAAGTGCTGCTGGTTTTGTATTTTTTTTTTTCGGCAGAAAAGGCTGAATTCGGAGCCGCAGTATTCAACATTTGTTATCTATATATTATACACAATACATTGATGCTTGTTCAAATAATTTTGGGAGCTTCTCTAAAAAAATACTAATAATTCCGAGCTGATAAGCCTCTTGATTCGTACATTCAACAACCTCCCAAAAGAACAGAAAAAAAAAATCAGCTGCCTGAAACAAAGGTTCTTGGCCGAATTTCGCAGATTCTCAGCGATCATGGTTTCTTCTCCACGGGGGGAGTCATCAGCATCTGAAACCTCTGCCCTTACGAATGGTGGCCAGTGCCCAGTGACGAGCTACCTGCAGAAAAACATGGGAAGATAGTTGAATCTGAGGCAAATGCAGAAACGCCTGCAGGAAATAAACTTTGCAGACGTTGGGAGCGTGGATGCACATGACGGTGTTATCCAGGCCATGCACAACAGCACAAGTTGTTATTTTGCTTCTGCCTGAATTTGATCAAATACAGAAAAAACTCTGGGAGCAATCTATTTGGTAAACTACTTCGCTCCAAAATGGCAAAGAGAAATTTCTCAAGTCACAAATATACGTCAAACCAGGTCGAGGCAAACTACTTCGCTTGTGTTGGACAGTTTGCCTCAACTTGGTTTTTGGGTGACAATTTGCCTCAAGTTGGCTTGCAGTTTTGTCCAAGTTACACATGGCTTGATTGATGCAAAACTTAATCGCAGTGCGTGCTAGTGTTTTTATTCAAAAAATAAAAAATTACAAAAAAGTTAAAACAAAAAAGATGTCCGACCTGCCGGATTCGAACCAGCGACCTAAGGATTTATCTGCGAATACAAAAAAGTTAAAACAAAAAAGATGTCCGACCTGCCGGATTCGAACCAGCGACCTAAGGATTTATCTGCGAATACTACAGTCCTCCGCTCTACCAACTGAGCTAAGGTCGGCTTGTGATTGAAATCACAACTAAACTGTATATATCCTATACTTACGCATACTTTTTTTCTTAAATTTCCGAATCTGGTTGAGTCATTGAGTGGGTGGGGCTTGCAGATGTGACCACGCATTCTTTGCAATGAAGATTTTACCATGATCCGATATTTTCCGTCTACCGCAACACTCATTTGTTTGCCCGACTGATGTGGCCGGCCGGTACTTAGCTGCATGCGCCGTGGCCACTCACCTCGTCGGTCGTCTCTTAATTTCCCAATCTCGTACTACCGGCCGGGGGTAGCCGCTGCAAGGCTGCGCAACACGTCGGCAACGGCCACGGAGAAGACAAAGGAAGCCATCCGCCCCATTCCTCGCTGCACCGACGTGCACATGCCATGCAATGCATGCGTCTTATCTCCCCGGCCGCCCGTGACACGGCGACCGTGAGGAGGAGCGCGCGCGCGTCCCACGCGGCGGGCGCCGCCGCGTACCACACCGCCTTCGCCTCGCGCCGCCACCTATGCCCCTCTACTGACACGTACGCGTTCCCCTGACACGCCGCCCGCTGCACGCCCAGGCGAACAACCAACCGTCTCAAACTCCGGCAACTCGCCTATAAAAAGGCAGCGCATCGATCAGCCTAAGCTCATGCAGAGTCGCAGATCGACACAGCTAACTACCACGCCACGCCAAGGCCCAAGACGATCCCAAAGGTACTTGATCAGCAAAACGCAGCAATGGCGAAGCGTCTGGCCGTCGCGCTCCTGCTGCTGGCCCTGCTCGCGTGCTGCGACGGGAGGGAGCTCAAAGGGACGGGCGGCGCTGGTGGCGCCGTCAAGGAGGTGAAGGATCTGGTGCCCGGGCTCCCGGTGACGCTGCCGCCTCTGGTGCCCCACCTGCCGCTGCCGCTGCCGCCCGTGGTCCCTGGGATCCCTCCCGCTGCCCGCGGCTCCGCCGACAGCAACAAGTCTCCATGATCACGCCTATCGAGTTCACGCGCCTCTGCATAATGTTTACAAGCTGTATCTGCAGCTCAACTTGTGGTTTTAGACTTCTAGCAAGCTTGCACCGGCCGGAAGTAGAACATCGTCACCGTTCTTCTCATGGCTGAGTGCCTTGATCTGTAGCAAGTAGTACCAAGTACCAACTATATATCCGCCATGTTTCCTTCCAGTTCATGTTTAAGTTCTGTTCCTACTTCGGCACCAACGTAATACTTTGTCAGTGTGGCCCCTGATGATTCAGAGTGTGCTTTTATGATCATGGAATTCAGAAGTTTCTATGTAATTCAGAGTGTGCTTTTTTTATCATGGAATTCAGAAGTTTCTATGTAATTAAGAATGTGCTTTTACAGTCTGAACTCTGAACTCAAGCCACATTGTTTCCTCTGCATGTCCGGGCCCTGGCGATCCTCCAGGGCACTGATGTTTATCACGATCACACAAATGAGTCTCTGAAGGAAGGATCATCCGAATGAATTGAATTACCCGCCACCCTTGGCAAGAGCATCAGGGGCAGGTTGTGATCTCAGTGCCCACATTCACGGTAAAATCTTGATGCTCTGCTATAAAAGTCTGAAACTTCATTCCAGAGTCCAGACTCCTTTGCTAAAGCACCCACAGATTCTTTATAGTAGTTAGCAGCATCCAGGATCTATTAAACGAGTAGTTAAGGGTACATTCGGTGATTGTTCACGATGTGAAAACACGCCAGTCGGTTCCTCAAAAAAAAAAAAAACCCGACTACAATGAGATAATGTCTTTTCCTTTTGAAGCCTTCTCAAATGCATCACCTGTTTTCTCATTGTCCTTTCTGAACCTACATGCAATTTCTTTAATGTGGAGATGAAATTCAGTTACATAATCCATAGAACAAAATAAAATAATGTGAACATTTCTTGTTATAAGTAGCTGAAAATTGTTAATCAACCGAGAAGAAAAAAAATCTACTGAAAATAACCTGAATTACCATTTGGTAATTTGTTTGGTGTTGAGGAGACACCTCAAAAGCATTAGAGATTGTGTAAGAGGTGCCAACTAAGTTTGGTTTTGGTAAACTTCATGTGCCTGGAAATTTTGTTGGGTCAGTCAATTTTTCCTTCTTCCCGAGTGAGCGAGATGGAAGGCCGGAACTCGCCGGAGAAGAAGCAACCTCGCCGAGGAAGTTGCCCCGCTATCTATCTTAGGGAAGTGGCTGGTCTGGTTCGCTAGAAAGTAGCCTACTATTTTATCTTAGGGGTGGGGGGGGGGGGGGTGTTCCTTCATCGGTGCGGCGGGGAGGGGGGACTTCGAGGGATGGCCGGGGCGACGGCTAGCAATGGCGGTGGGAGGAGGTTGAGGGAAGGGCAGGATGGGGACGGTGAGAGTGGTAGCACCCGCGGGCCGCATGGGATGGAGGCCGGCGGTTACGGCGGGGCATGATGGGTGCATTGTGAGCAGTGGCGGAGCGTCGGCGGGACATGCCCTCCCCTTCCTTGAGGAAATTTTGATAAATAAGCTTATATTTTTGCTAATTTCTATACTAATCCTCCGGTGCCTGTGATCACCCTAGCCTTTTCTATGTACAAAAAAGGAGGGAGTACATAGAAAAAAGAAACTCCCTCCTTAGGAACGGATGGAGTAATATACTCTCATTTGGTCCCCCTAACATGGACGTGGTTTTTTACGTTCGTGTTCCGAATGCAGCGGGAATCCAAGCCGCACATCCAGTATGCAGTCAAATCGGTTCACTGTTATGTCAGTCATGCCACAGGCTATAGATTCGTTTCTTGCTAGGTCTTGGGCATGCCCTGCGCCCTTTCCCTCACATGCTTGCGTTTAGGTGCCAGGCCGATCCCATAATTTTATCTAGTAATGCATAATTAACAACGGTAATTACTATGAGATTATTACTTGTTAACACACAGGACCACTAATTATTTATAAAATTGCTAAAAAAAATCACAAGTATAAATTTTCTTAGGAACTCTATGAAGGTTGCGTAGGAACGTTGCCATAAAAATCAGAAGGACTTTTGAAAAACCAATGAAAACCCCAAAGTTCTTTGAGTTTTGACAATAAAGTTCCACAAAAGTGTTAATGGAGTTCTCTAACTATTTTTAAAAAGTTAGGAGCTGTCCAAGAGTTTTTCAAAAGTTCTTCTGTTTTTCATGACAAAGTTCCTATATCAATTTAACAAAGTTTGATTCTTTTTTAAACAAATTCAAGAACGTTTTTTCAGAACAATTTAATCAACAGAAGAATTTTAATTTTTTGATGTTTGAATTACTTTAGCAACATACTCCAGGGAGAGATAATCAAGGGGATTAATACTACAGCCGGAGAGCTACAGGGAATCTACCTACAGCTTCACCTAGGCACCTACTACCTGACATGACTACCATGGGTCCTGGCGGGGCCCTTGTCAGCTTTCTCGCATGCATCAACAGCAGGTTTGGATGGTGGTGATATCCGCTGTGAATGGAACGCGAAGGTAAAAGCCTTTTTCGCCCTAATATGTGGTTTTTTTTTTGCGAATGAAAAACTTTCATTGATTAAGTGGGATCATTACAGTCTGCATTACAAAAAATGTCAATCTCTCCCGGATTACTACGTAGCCAAACTGCTGTACGTTTCTCTACCTGGCCCATGTGAGCTAGAGCATGGGCGACTTTGTTCCTGCTCCTCACCACATGTGATATCGCATGTTCTCCTACCTCTTCTAACATTCTCTTGATCTCCCTCCCCTACATATGACGCACATGGTGACCTGTTGGTGTCGCTCTGAATGATCATTTGCGCAGCAACCAAACAGTCGGTTTCTACTATCATAGGAGCCGAACTCCAGGCTCTCGCGATGTTGATTCCTTCCAAGCATGCAGCCAGCTCTGCTTCAAGCGCTGAAGAACAAGACCGGAGGTAGCGACAAGAGGAATAGATGACTTGACCTGAATCACCGCGGAGAACCATTCCAGCCCCTCCGGTGCCCAGCTCTTCCACAAACGACCCATCTATGTTCAGTTTTGTCCATCCTCTTGGTGGTTTGCTCCAGCATGCATGTATTACATGCGTCTTGGTGCCATCATGGCCGGCAGGTTGCTTACCATGGTAGGAAACGACTATCTTCCCTTTGTCCATGTCAGCGATTGGGTGTTGTTTGATGCACAGAAGGGTGTCGATGTAGCTGCTCAGGAAGCGTGTGGAGGCTTCAATAGGTGGAGCTGGCTTGTCGTGAGTGAGTTCATTGTGCACGTGCCAGGAGCGCCAGAGCGTCATCAGCACTTGTAGTCGTTCTTCCGGCTGGCCTTGGAGCAGGAGTTGAAGTAGCCACTCGGGTCCTGTATTTTGGATATCTTCCAGCTTCGGCATGCTCCAGAGTTCTCCCATGGCTCGCCATAGGCGTTGGGCAAGCGGGCATCTGCACAACGCGTGGAAAGTGTCCTCACGTTCCAGTCCACAAATAACGCAAGTGTCAGTCACCACAATGTTTCAACGCTTCAAATTTGCCGCAGTAGCAAGAGAGTTAGAAGCGACCCGCCAGGCAAAAACTCGTACCTTCGGAGGAGCAGGGCACCCCCACAATGCTTCCCACACAGCACGTGTGCCGTCCGGTGCCCTGCTCGTGCCACACAAAGATGTGCGGTACTTCTCATCATGTGCAAGATGGTAGGCTGTACGGACGCTGAAGATGCCCTTAGGGTCCGGTGCCCAGGTTAATACGTCGTCGCCCAGCCGGCGTGGCGACGCCTTGATCTGAATGATGGCTTGGACGTCCATAGACGTGAAGTATTGTCGAAGGAGTGCCATATCCCAACGCCCTTGGTCGTCAAGGAGCTCCGCCACCCGTCGGAGGCGGCAATTACCACGCACTGTGATAGGGCGATAAGAGTGAGGGCGAGGAATCCACGGATCCCTCCAAATCCGAATTTGTTCGCCATTGCCAACACGCCAAATGATGCCCTTCTTGAGTAGTTCCAAGCCATATGTAATGGCTTGCTAAGTAGATGATGCATTCCCTGCAAAAACGGTATCCTCAAGAGAGCCATTAGGGTAGTATTTCGCCTTTGAGAACACGTGCACAAAGAGATTCTGGTCGTGTTAGGAGTCTCCAAGCTTGCCTAGCCAGGAGCGCTTGGTTGAACATACGGAAGTCACGAAAACCAAGTCCTCCTCTGCCCTCCGTTTCACAAATTTTCTCCCAGGATCGCCAATGTGTTTTCCTCTTGCCATTCTTGGCTCCCCACCAAAAGTTTCTGACTAGCCGAGAAAGATCCTCACATACTGATGCTGGCAGTTTGAACACCCCCATTATATATGTGGGTATCGCCTGGGCCACTGATTTGATCATTGTTTCTTTGGCGGCTTGTGAAAGAGTATCTCCCCACTCCAGTATACGCCGTGTCAGACTCTCTTGTAATTTCTGTAATTTACCATGGTGCATCCTACCATCCGGGGTTGGAAGCCCAAGATACTTCCCCTCAAAGTCTTGTTGTTGTACCTCCAAAATCTGGCGCACTTGATGTTGATTGTCCCCTGGACAAGCATTCCCAAACTGTATAGAACATTTTTGGGGATTGATGAGTTGTCCTGTTGCTTGTGCATATCTGTGTATCACATCTTTAATAAAGGTAGCTTGCTCCTGATTTGCCTTGAAGAATAACAATGTGTCATCTGCAAAAAGCAAATGAGATACACCTGGGGCTCCTCTGCACACTTTAACTGGATCGAAATTATTTGACACCACACCCTGTCTGAGGAGGGCAGAGAGACCATCAGCAACAAATAGGAATAAAAAAGGGGATAGGGGATCACCTTGCCGTAGCCCATGCGACGGTGCAAACGAATCCAAGATGGCTCCATTAAATTTCACGGAGTATCTCACGGAGGTAACACACGACATTATCCACTGTACCCACCGGTGAGAGAAGCCTAACTTTTCCATCGCTCGCTTCAAAAAGTCCCAATCCACTCGATCATATGCCTTGGACAAGTCAAGTTTATACGCACAAAAACTATTATCCGGATTTTTCTCCTGATGAATAAAGTGCAAACACTCGAAAGCCAACAGAGCGTTATCAGTGATCAAACGGCCTGGAACAAAGGCACTCTGAGACGGAGAGATGATATCATCAAGAATAGGTCGCAGCCGATTGACTAGGCACTTTGCCACAATTTTGTAGACCACGTTACATAAATTGATGGGACGAAAATCTGTGAGGCGCGTGGGAGTTGGTACCTTTGGGATTAGCACTATGACCGTCTCATTGACACCCTGGGGCATCACACCAGTATTGAAGAAATCCTTCACAGCATGTATGATATCTTTTTTCATGACTGCCCAATTCCGTTGAAAAAATCTCGCAGGAAAACCATCCTTACCAGGAGCCTTGAGAGGACCAATTTGAAACAAGCTATCTGAGATTTCTTTTTCAGAGAACTCCGCACAGAGGCTAGTATTCATGTCCTGACTCACCTTTGATTCAAACAAGTTCAATAAAGGTTCCCGCACCAGGTTCTTCTCCTCCTCAAAAAGTGCCTGAAAGTAAGAGTTAACCATCCCACGCATAGCTTCCTGGTTACTATGGCTGACCCCGTGTTCATCCACTAAAGCTTTAACCTTGTTTTTTACGCCAAGACGCCAAACTGCCCTCCTATGAAAGAATTTTGTATTTTGGTCACCTTCACGTAACCAATCCACTCTGGAACGTTGCAGCCACATAAGTTCCTCCCGATACAGAAGTTCATTCATATGATCTGTTACCCTTCTTATCTCTCTCCTGGCCGCATTCATACTCAATAATTCTTCTAATTGGGAGCGAGATTTTTCCAGTTCACGAGTGACGTTAGAAAATTTTTCCTTGCTCCATACTTGCAACTTGTTCATAAGCTGCTGCAGGCCCTGCCGGACATCACCAAGGTGCACCATATTCCCTGCTTCTCCCCAGGCTGACTCAATTCTCTCCTGTAAGCTAGGCTCACGCTCCCAAGCAATTTCATATTGCTTATGTGTTGGTCTGCGCTGTTCTGTAGGTTCCTTTTCACAACATAAAAGGATAGGAAGGTGGTCTGAACAAGCACTAACAAGATGAGTGACCGCCGCATCAGCAAACAAATCACGCCATTCATTATCTGCGACCACCCTATCCAATCTGACCTTGACATTTCTCCTTCCCTCGCGTTTGTTATCATAAATGAAAGGCAGCCCCGAGAAACCCAAATCCATGAGGCCACATACCTCTAGAGTATCCCGGAAGGCAACCATCTGTTGTTCACCCCGGGGAGTCAGTGATAGATGTTCAAAAGACCACATGGCTTCATTAAAGTCACCCAAAACACACCAAGGTAAATCTGAGTGCATCTTCAAGTTTTGCAACAAAGACCACATGTGGTTTCTGTTCTCGACACGGGTTTCTCCATAGACACATGTGAGTCTCCATTCAGGTTCTGTCGGGGACGCACGAATATGAGCATGAATAAACCTTTCATTAACTTCTTTAACACCCACACATAATTGCTCACACCAAAAGAGAGCTAAACCACCACTTAGGCCAGCACTATCACAACTAGCAAAACCACTCAAACCCAACCTACCACGAAGCCGGCGAACTTTTTCAGATTTTTGTCTAGTTTCACACAAGAAGACCAAACGAGCCTTGGTGGTTTTCACGAGTCCCACCAAATCACGAACTGTCGATTTGTTGGCCGCACTCGACAGTTCCATGCTAAGCAATTCATTGCTCTGACGGGCACCACATTTGGCCCCGTCAGTTTACCGGCGGCCCCTGGGCCGGTTGCCTCCAAATCCACCTCACGCGACAAGCTGCTACCATCCTCCTCCAGATGCATCTCTACCACATATGTTTGCTGCATACCCACTTCCTGCTGCTGCTGCACCTCCACCTTTCCTTTTGACTGTGTGCCTCCTAGAGGTGTGTCCGCAAAAAGAACAAGTGCGTTCCTCTCATTAGCTTCTGACTCCAAACCCAGCATGCCGTCAATTCCATCATCCTGCATCTTGCCACGCATTACATCATTCTTCTCCATACATTCAGCCATACTGCTCATGGACGCACGGGATACATTCTGGACGATCGCCAAGGCATCCACGTTCAGGCTTGCTACTGCAAGGTCCATGGATTCCACGGTAGTTGGCTTCGGGTGGGCAACTCCCTCACCGGGTGCCCCGTTATCACCCCCACCAGCCGCTGAGTACACCGCAGGAACCAGTGGCAGCAAGTCCAAGGAGTTTGCTGGTATTGGCATCGTCGTCGACTGTGTCGGAGGGTCTCCTAGTATGATATGCGACAGCTTACGATCTGGGGGCTCCCTGTGACGCAGATCAATCTGTTTGATCTTAGGAACCCTAGGGTCCATACTGCACATCAATGGTAAGCCAGCAGCTCCGCCTGACGGCGGCCTCGTGCCGTCCACGAACTCGACTTTCTGAAACAATCCGACTTCCTCCTTCCCAGATCGGACCAAGGTTAACTTGGAGACAGCTTCCTCGCGAGTCCCGTTTGCACGTTCCTCCGAGATACATGCGGACAGAGCCGCAACAGGTCCACCCTGCAACCCTAGGGCGCATATGGAAACGAAGCCAACCTGCTTTGCGGCCGGCAATCTTGAAGATGGCATCGGCGGCGGCAGCGGCGGCGGCGGTGGCGGCGGCGGGGTGATCGCCCGAGGGCCGCCAAACCCTAGATCACACATCACGCTTGATTTGCTTTTCGCCTGGGATGTTATCTTTCAGGAAAGGAGCCCAGAATATGTGGTTCACGCTCCGCCACTGATTGTGAGGAGGAAGAAAAAGGGAGGAAGGCGATAAACAGTTCACGATCTATTCTGGGCGGTTGGATGATGATGGTCCATATTGGAAGTGACCGATGCACTCGTTGTTTTTTCAATTAACTAACAAATACAGGCTCCCGACTATAAGTTAAATGATCTCATTCATTCAGGAACAGCTGGGGTAAGTTGTGTGAATCCTGAAACACACTGGCCCAAGCAGTCAAGCTTATCGCCACCAAGGCACCAACCTACTTACATATCCAGGAGCCTCCCATCCTTGATCAGGAAAAGAAAAAGATCTACTGAAGAAACGCAAACCAATTAGACTGCGATGAGATCAGATCAGTCGGCACGGATTCACGGCCAGGCAAAGGCACCCGCCCCATTCCAATGCACCGACGTTGACACGCCGCCCATACATGCACATGCCGCTCTCCCAGCCCTTGACCGTGTGCTCGAGCAGGAGGGGCCCGCGTCTCGCACCTCTACCTAGTGGCGGAGCGTGACAAGTAACCAAGGGGGGGCCAATTTCAAACTAAAAGCAAACAATTCTGCTAATTCTTAGGCAACTAATTCTTTTATGTGTCAAATCCATTGCGAGTGGAGAGCAGCGGAAAATAGCCCCAAGGACAAGACAGGGCGCAGGAATGCTCACGAGGCCGAGCCAAAAGTGAGTCGGACCCCGCGATGATGTGGCTTGTCATTGCTTGCATGCGGAGGAAAGTCGGAGGGTTTGACAATTGACATCTTCGGATGGTTTTTTTATGTCAAAAATATTTTTATATTATGGGACGGAGGGAATAAGTCATTAACGACGTCTGCTCGGACAGAAACTCATGGGAGACAAGGCATGGAGGCTGGACTTTGCAACACAGCGACGAGCAACAAGCTAGCTACATGCAAAAAAGAGAAACTAGCTCATGCACGAACTAGTATCACGCTGCATGCTTTTTTATTCTCTGACTACACTAACTTTTTTTTGCGAGACTGACTACACTAACAACAACTAGCATCTACTCCCTCTGTTCCGAATTACTTGTCTTAGATTTATCTAGATACGAATATATCTAGCAACAAAATGAGTCTAGATACATCCGTATCTAAACAAATTTAAGACAAGTAATTTAGAACGGAGGGAGTACTAGCTAGCAGCTGGACTGTACAAAGAGGATTAAACAACTGACATGTAAATGAGAGACAAGAGCTTGAGAGTGCATCAGCGTAATTCGGCTGGGGAGAAGTGTGTATTGATGGGCTAGACAGTAAACAGAATACGTATAGTATACCTAGTGAAAAACATTTGCACTTTTGGAAGGGGGGGGGGGGGGGGTGGTGACCCCGTTTGGCCTCCAAGAGGCTCCGCCAATGCCTCTACCCATTCCACCCTCCTCTCCTGCAAGTTTTCGTTGCGGTAACACAAATGCTTTGAAAGAGGTAAGGTGATTGGATTAATAGGGGCATGCATGGTTATCTCTCCCCAACTCTTTCGGATTTGGAGTTTTCTTTGTCTGCGTGGATGGAGCTTCAGGACAATATAGTGAGCAATTAGTGTACTTTGGTGCGTATACGTTATGGTAGAGAAATTCCTAGGTCTTTTTACAGTTGATAGCAAATGTGCCCATGCCTTGGAACGGAGAAGACAAATTCTCACATGCATCAAGCTATCCATTTGTGTTTCCATGATTTTTTTGGTTAAAGGGCATCTTTATCGACTCATAATGAAACATCAAGCGGATACAATCACAATGAGTGAACACTCGGCCTTTACATAGTTAAGATGCACACAACCAACACCAACAAATAAATCACACTGGCAAAAAGCAAAATCATAAAAGACCGAAGCGATGCCTTGGTGGAGATAAAAAAGAAGGAAAAAACCGAAGCGATCAAACAACGATAGACGATATACAACGATGACCATGACAGTGGCCAACTATCACTTGACAACATCATGACTATGAAATCTTCAAAAGCAACGCCTCCAAGAAGGGAACGACACACAAGCGCCGCCATCATCGGATCAAGCTTCGAAGGCCCGACCGTGGATTCTCACCCTGAAGTCCATGTCCGAGCAACCTCCAAGCAATGCCATCAACAAGGTAACGACGTAAAAACGCTGCCATTGCCAGGTATAACCAAGTCAAGCTAGACCTAAGGTTTTCACCTCGTAGCTCAAGACCAGGTACTCGAGAAGCACCACCAAATCAAAGTCAACCAATATTGTCTCCTCCACTTGCCTCAATCCCAACAACAACAACAACAACAACAACCCACCATCGCCATGTTTCCTTCAAGTTCATGTTTAAGTTTTGTTCCTACTTCGGCACCAACACAATACTTTGTCAGTGTGACCGCCTTTATGATTAGACATATCAATAATTCATCATCGACTACTTTGTCACTGTGACGACAAGTCCCACGCCCAGAGTTTGTTCTGTTAAAAGAAAAAAAATGTTATATGTAATTCAGAGTGTGCTTCTATGATCATGGAATCCAGAAGTTTCTATGTAATTCAGAGTGTGCTTTTATGATCATGGAATTGAGAAGTTTCTATAATTCAGAGTGTGCTTTTACAGTCTGAACTCTGAACTCAATCCATATTGTTTCCTCTGCATCTCCGGGGCCAGTTGAGGAGACACCTAGAAAGCATTAGAGATTGCACAAAGTTCGGTTTGCCTAAGGTGCCTGAAATTTTTGTTGGCGTCAGTCAATTTTTCCTTCTTCCCGAGCGAGCGAGATGGAAGGACGGAACTTGCCGGAGAAGTAGCCCCACTATCTATCTTAGGGATGTGGGTATGCAAGTTCGCTGGAAAGCAACAACCCCACTATTTTATCTTAGGGGTGTGGGGTGGGGGTGGGGGGGGGCACCGGGGTTCTTCATTGGTGCTGGCCGGCATGGCGGTTAGCAACGACAGTGGGAGGAGGCTCAGGGGAGGGCGGGGCGGTGCGTGGTAGCACTCGCCGGCCACGGGGGTGGAGGCCGGTGGTTATGGCGGGGCAGGATGAGGGCATCGCAAGGAGGAAGAAAAAGGGAGGAAGTCGATGGAATAGTTCAGAGAAAAGTATATTTTTTGTCCCTTAACTCTTGGTGAAGTCTAGATTTGGTTCCTCAACTCCGAAACTGGACAACTTGCACCCCCAACTAACGAAACCGGACAAGGTTCGTCCCTGGTCTCGATTTGACCGGTTTTGGTGCTGACTGGCCCGGTTTTGACCGGTGCTGACTCAAATTTTCACATAATTTTTTCATATCTGTGAACTTATTGAAATTCACATACTCCTTTCAAATCCACATAGTTTTTTCAAGGTCGCGCATTTAAAAAAAAATTAAACATACCTTTTTCAAATCCGTGAACTATTTTGAAATTTGTGTACTTTTTTCAAATCCGAGATTTTTTAATTTGCATACTTTTTTCAAATCAGTGTATTTTTTTCAAGTTCGTGTAATTTTATCAAATCCATGAAGTGTTTTTAAATTCGCGTACTTGTTTCAAATCCGCATAATTTTTAAAGTTCGTGTATTTTTTTTCAAATCCGTGTTCCTTTTTCAATCCATGAACTTTGACTGAAATTCAGATACTTGCTTCTAGTTGACATAATTTTTCAAATCCACACATTTTTTTCTAATTTGCATAAAAGAAATTCAAATAAACGTACATGTTCAAGTCTGCATAAAATTTTCAAATCCAAAACAATGTATGCAAATATGAGTAAGTACAACAATTTAAAAAAATTACATTAATTTGAAAAAACTACATGAACTTTAAAATAGTTAATGAACAATTTAAACGTATACTTTTCTCAATAGTTAATGATCTATTCTGGGCGATTGGATGATGATCTGACGATCATATTAGAAATGACTGATGCACTCTTTTTTTCAACTAGCTGACAAATAGAGGCTCCCAACTAAGTTAAATGAACTCATTCATTCAGGAACAGCAGGGGCATTTGGGGCATGTTCTGTGAACTCTGAAACCCAGTGGCCCAAGCAGCCAAGCTTATCGCCAGTTCGCCACCAAGGCACCAACCTACTCACATATCCAATATCCAGGAGCCTCCCATCCTTGATCGGGAAAAGAAAAAGATCTACTTAAGAAACGTAAACCAATTCGACTGCGATAAGACCAGTCGACACGGATTCACAGCCAGAGGAAGGCATCCGCCCCCCCATTCCAATGCACCGACGTTGACACGCCGCCCATACATGCATATGCCTCTCTCCCAGCCCTTGACCGTGTGCTCGAGCAGGAGGGACCCGCGTCTCGCACCTCCACCCATCCTACCCTCCTCTCCTGCGCCGACGACGAACGGCCACCCCGTGCAGCTCGCCTATAAGAAGCAACGTACGCGATGCTAAGAAATTACCTCCTCAAACACTGCCACACAAGCTAAAGCTAGATTGTCTCCTCACTAGTATCAAAAGTTCAGAACCTCCCAGTTAGCAATGGCAAAGTGTGTCGCCGTCGCGCTCCTGCTGCTGGTGGTGCTCGCCTCCTGCGAAGGGAGGGAGCTGAGCCAGAAGGACGGCGCACTGGGAGCGACACGCGGTGCCGGCGTCGCCGAGTCCAAGGCTTCTTCGGGTTCGGGGTTGCCAGACCTGCCGGTTGTGGGAACCGGAACCAGTACCATTAACGGCCCGCTGGTGGTGATTCCTGGGGTGCCTTCTCACCCATGATCATCTCTAGTTCATGTGCTGACTTACGTACAAGCTGAAGCTGAACTTGTGGGTTTTAGACTTCTATAGGCTATAGCTTGCATCGCCCGGAAGAAAAACACCGGCGTTTCGCTCATGTCCACGTTCCTAAATGAGTGTCTGTATTTCAGTTTTTCTCAAAAAAAAAAGAGTGTGTATCTGTATTTCGTTTCAGTTCATGTTTGTATTTTTCGTTCCTTGGTGTGCTACATGTACGTACCATCAACGTAATACATACTCTCTCCGTTCAGAATTACTTGTCGCAGAAATAGATGTATCTAGACGTATTTTAGTTTTAGATACATCCATCTCCGAGACAAGTAATTCCGAACGGAGAGAGTAATACTTTGTCAGTGTGATCGCTTTCTTGAATAAACATATCCCATCAACAGGTTGAATCATCGACCGTACAACTCTCTAATCACAAAGTCCCAAGTCCAGAGTCGTTCTGTTAAAAGAGCCAGCAAGCGTTGAGGTAACACCAATGCTTTGAAAGAGGTAAGGTGATTGGATTAATAGGGACATGCATGGTTATCTCTCATCAACTCTTTCGGATTTGGAGTTTTCTTTGTCTGCGTGGATGGAGCTATAGTGAGCAATCAGTGTGCATATACATTATGGTTAAGCAATTCCCAGGCCTTTTTTGCAACTAATTAACTGCAATTCTTAAATTTATGCATAGCATATGATATATGTAAACCCCAACCAAATTTTAATAGTTTATTCGGGTTTGGCAATTCAAATTGGTATCAGAACCGACCCTCGCGGCTACACGAACGTGTACAACAGCATGTGGCGCATGTCACGTGTGGTCCATTGTGGCTCATGGCATGGCTCACGTGCCAGACTGAATGCACAGACGTGTACTAAGAGGGAACATTCCTGCTGGGCCGACGAGGGCGTCAGACTGCTTTAAGTGGAGGTGTATATGAGAGCCTGACTTAATAGGAATGGTAGAACTCTCATATCAACAAAAAATTCCTTCTTTTGGGGGGGCCATTCGCAAAGAATTCCAAAGTTAAGCGTGCTAGGTTTGGAGTGATTTAAAGATGGGTGACCGACTGAAAAGTTGATAGCGCACAAGTGAGGAAAAAATGCGCAGGAAAGACTAGTATTGGTCTGCAAGATGAGTCATATTATTGGTCTGCGAGGTGTGTCAAGATCCCGCCAGGCGTAATGGCTAGCAACCGGTGGATGTGGCCGGAGCGTTACACTAGGCCTCAGAGGTATTACTGCAGTTGATGGTAATGGCTTTTAAGCGGACGGCTTGCTCTCTTTTGGCATGAAAGTTTTGTGGATGATATTCTTGATAAAGACAACCATTAGATCGTTGCAACACTTAGAATGCATGTAGAGGAAGAGTAATGGAGGATAACCTGTGTATACAGGTTCCTTAGGCCTCGTTTGGCACAAGGGGGTCGGAGGGCTTTCGAGGGGATTAACCCCGCGGGGGCAGAAAACCTCAAAATTCCCCATGGGTTCATTTGGTACACAGGGTTTGCCATGGACAAACCCCGCCGAACCACCGAAATCCCCGTCGATCCACGGGGTTTTGAAGCATCGAGGGGGGACTCGTGGAACTTGGTGGCACGCACAGAACTGGGTGAGGCGGAAACAAGGCGACACTGCCCGCCGGCTCCTCGACCGTCTCGACGCCGGCGTCCCTCATCCAGCAAGCCGGACTTATCCCCGGAGGTAATCCTCAACGTCCCTTCCTCTACTCCATATAGGCACAACATACTCCACTCACCCCCTCCCGTGAGTCAGAGACACCAAGGTGACGGCGGCGGCGGCGGCGGCGGCGCATCGATCCCGCGCGAGATCGAGGGCGATGGCGCTGTAACGAACGACTCGGGTGCCCCCTCCGTCGTTCTCCTCCTCCCCCTCTCCCCCGTCCTTCGTTTTTAGGTAAGGTTCTTGGTCTGGTTGTTGATGCGTCCAATGCTTTCTGCTACTGTTAATGTCCAAGGTAATGCAGTCTGGTGCAGTGCGATTCATAATTTATTGGGGAAACTTGTGGCTAGTTAGCTTATTTGTGGCTGAGGGCAATCCACTCTTTTTAGTTCAGGATTTGAGCAAACTGTACGATAGTTTTGTGGTGTTTGATAGGACTAAGAGCATCTGAATCCTTCTGAATTTCATGTCATGTTCATTGGTGTGTGCCTTCAGTAACCAAATGTTTCTGCTGATTTTAATCTACTCCAAGCACCACATTTGATTTACTAATCTGGTCACATTGCTCAGAGCAGCTTGCATGTTTGATCAGTTATTTTCTGCAATCAGTGTTCAGGTTGGCTCCAGTTTTGTTCTGATTATGGCCAAGAAGAGTGATTCAGTTCTATCTTAGTTTGGTCACTGTAAGGTGGTAAAGTTTAAATAGAGAAAATGATACCAGCGTTACATATTTGGCTAAATGATATTTATGTTCTGATTGAGAGGAACGCCAAAGTGGCTGGCATTCCTACCTCATAAGTAGAACGAACATGAACATGGCGATTGGTTCATAATGTGTCGTGGGCACACAAAAGCGTTGGGAGCACTCCTCACAAAATGTGCTCAACTACAAAATTGGACGTTCTCTGCTTCGTATTTTCATAAATTATGGTGCAATCGGTACATAAACATGGTTTATTAGTTACTCGTTGTATACCTAAAATCGTAGCACGACTCTGGTGTTGTGTATTGTCAATGTTCAGCAAGCAAAGGAAATAGTGAAATTAAAGTTACAGTGATTTTTCTGTTCTGAAAAGAGCTACATAGAGTCGAGAATGTCAACTTTTCATTGTACTAATATTGCTTCAGTTTAAACTATCCCACATGATTAAATACTTTTACATCTCCAAGAAATAGAATAACTCTAAAATCCTAGAATATTTGTGAATGATGAGTTTGTTTTGTTGACAGAATAATGGTCGGAGGTGCTTCTGCTGAACCACATTTGTGAATGAGCATAGAACTGCAGAGTTATTTGTTAACATTCAGCTACATAATTATTTTGTGTAAGATTTAGATCATCTCACTTCACTGTTGCATGACCGTTGGTCTCTTCCTCTACCATTCTGACTTGTCATGGTTTGTAATTTCCAGCTATATTTTCAACTGGAAATAGATCATAAGAGTTACTTACTTGCCTTTGATGTACTCATATATGCTTATGTTCATGGCCTATCCCAGTTGTATGTTCTTTGCTTATATTGCCATCTTTCTGTAATGAGCTTAATTATAGAAGTAAGTATTTTCAGTGAGAGCATTATGTCCCTGTATGCTTTTAATTTTTGTCTCTTTATATGCCCTAGTGCTTCGTGACATGATTCTCGTGGTGATTACATTAATACCGATAAGGTTAGACATACATATATATATCAGTTGGTTAATTGCTGCTTTTGCTCCACAAAATATCTGATCGGCATAACCAAAGGATATAAGGGGAGTTAGTTACATTGGAAAGGTTGGATTTTTAGATGTTTTGCACCATCTTATGTCAATATGGTAAACCCTGCCTACCAAACATAAATTTTATACAAAGGGGGTTGTGGATGGAGGGGTTTTGGGGATTCAAGGAGATTTGAGGGGATTGGGTGGAAGAGGGGGATTCACCGAATCCCCTGAAATCCCCACCCCCTTGGGGGCTTGAAAACCACTTGTGCCAAACAAGGCCTTAGGCCTCGTTTGGCACAAGGGGGTCGGAGGGCTTTCGAGGGGATTAACCCCACAAGCGTAAAACCTCAAAATTCCCCATGGGTTCATTTGGTACCACAGGGTTTGCCATGGACAAACCCATGAACCACGAAATCCCCGTCGATCCACGGGGTTTTGAAGCATCGAGGGGGACTCGTGGAACTTGGTGGCACGCATGTAACTGGGTGAGGCGGAAACAAGGCGACACTGCCGCCGGCTCCTCGACTGCCTCGACGCCGGGCGTCCCTCATCCAGCAAGCGGACTTATCCCGAGGTAATCCTCAACGTCCCTTCCTCTACTCCATATAGGCACAACATACTCCACTCACCCCTCCCGTGAGTCGAGACACCAAGGTGACGGCGGCGGGCGGGCGGCGGGCAAGATCGATCCTGCCATGAGATCGAGGGCGATGGCTATGAACGAACGACTCGGGTGCCCCCTCCGTCGTTCTCCTCCTCCCCCTCTCCCCCGTCCTTCGTTTTTAGGTAAGGTTCTTGGTCTGGTTGTTGATGCGTCCAATGCTTTCTGCTACTGTTAATGTCCAAGGTACGGGTATGGTGCGATTCATAATTTATTGGGGAAACTTGTGGCTAGTTAGCTTATTTGTGGCTGAGGGCAATCCACTCTTTTTAGTTCAGGATTTGAGCAAACTGTACGATAGTTTTGTGGTGTTTGATAGGACTAAGAGCATCTGAATCCTTCTGAATTTCATGTCATGTTCATTGGTGTGTGCCTTCAAGAACCAAATGTTTCTGCTGATTTTAATCTACTCCAAGCACCACATTTGATTTACTAATCTGGTCACATTGCTCAGAGCAGCTTGCATGTTTGATCAGTTATTTTCTGCAATCAGTGTTCAGGTTGGCTCCAGTTTTGTTCTGATTATGGCCAAGAAGAGTGATTCAGTTCTATCTTAGTTTGGTCACCTGTAAGGTGGTAAAGTTTAAATAGAGAAAATGATACCAGCTGTTACATATTTGGCTAAATGATATTTATGTTCTGATTGAGAGGAACGCCAAAGTGGCTGGCATTCCTACCTCATAAGTAGAAACGAACATGAACATGGCGATTGGTTCATAATGTGTCGTGGGCACACAAAAGCGTTGGGAGCACTCCTCACAAAATGTGCTCAACTACAAAATTGGACGTTCTCTGCTTCGTATTTTCATAAATTATGGTGCATGGGTACATAAACATGGTTTATTAGTTACTCGTTGTATACCTAAAATCGTATACGACTCTGGTGTTGTGTATTGTCAATGTTCAGCAAGCAAAGGAAATAGTGAAATTAAAGTTACAGTGATTTTTCTGTTCTGAAAAGAGCTACATAGAGTCGAGAATGTCAACTTTTCATTGTACTAATATTGCTTCAGTTTAAACTATCCCACATGATTAAATACTTTTACATCTCCAAGAAATAGAATAACTCTAAAATCCTAGAATATTTGTGAATGATGAGTTTGTTTTGTTGATGAGAATAATGGTCGGAGGTGCTTCCTGAACCACATTTGTGAATGAGCATAGAACTGCAGAGTTATTTGTTAACATTCAGCTACAGAATTATTTTGTGTAAGATTTAGATCATCTCACTTCACTGTTGCATGACCGTTGGTCTCTTCCTCTACCATTCTGACTTGTCATGGTTTGTAATTTCCAGCTATATTTTCACTTACTTGCCTTTGATGTACTCATATATGCTTATGTTCATGGCCTATCCCAGTTGTATGTTCTTTGCTTATATTGCCATCTTTCTGTAATGAGCTTAATTATAGAAGTAAGTATTTTCAGTGAGAGCATTATGTCCCTGTATGCTTTTAATTTTGTCTCTTTATATGCCCTAGTGCTTCGTGACATGATTCTCGTGGTGATTCTGTTAATACCTGATAAGGTTAGACATACATATATATATCAGTTGGTTAATTGCTGCTTTTGCTCCACAAAATATCTGATCAGCATAATCAAAGGATATAAGGGGAGTTAGTTACATTGGAAAGGTTGGATTTTTAGATGTTTTGCACCATCTTATGTCAATATGGTAAACCCTGCCTACCAAACATAAATTTTATACAAAGGGGGTTGTGGATGGAGGGGTTTTGGGGATTCAAGGAGATTTGAGGGGATTGGGTGGAAGAGGGGGATTCACCGAATCCCCTGAAATCCCCACCCCCTTGGGGGCTTGAAAACCACTTGTGCCAAACAAGGCCTTAGGCCTCGTTTGGCACAAGGGGGTCGGAGGGCTTTCGAGGGGATTAACCCCGCGGGGGCAGAAAACCTCAAAATTCCCCATGGGTTCATTTGGTACACAGGGTTTGCCATGGACAAACCCCGCCGAACCACCGAAATCCCGTCGATCCACGGGGTTTTGAAGCATCGAGGGGGACTCGTGGAACTTGGTGGCACGCATGCAGGCTGGGTGAGGCGGAAACAAGGCGACACGCCCGCCCGGCTCCTCGACCGTCTCGACGCCGGGCGTCCCTCATCCAAAGAAGCCGGACTTATCCCGGAGGTAATCCTCAACGTCCCTTCCTCTACTCCATATAGGCACAACATACTCCACTCACCCCCCTCCGTGAGTCGGAGACACCAAGGTGTGGCCGGCGGCGGCGGCGGCAAGATCGATCCCAAGACGAGATCGAGGGCGATGGTATTTATAACGAGCGACTCGGTGCCCCTCCGTCGTTCTCCTCCTCCCCTCTCCCCGTCCTTCGCTTTTAGGTAAGGTTCTTGGTCCGTTGTTGATGCGTCCAATGCTTTCTGCTCTTGTTAATGTCCAAGGTACGGGTCTGGTGCGATTCATAATTTATTGGGGAAACTTGTGGCTAGTTAGCTTATTTGTGGCTGAGGGCAATCCACTCTTTTAGTTCAGGATTTGAGCAAACTGTACGATAGTTTTGTGGTGTTTGATAGGACTAAGAGCATCTGAATCCTTCTGAATTTCATGTCATGTTCATTGGTGTGTGCCTTCAAGAACCAAATGTTTACGCTGATTTTAATCTACTCCAAGCACCACATTTGATTTACTAATCTGGTCACATTGCTCGAGCAGCTTGCATGTTTGATCAGTTATTTTCTGCAATCAGTGTTCAGGTTGGCTCCAGTTTTGTTACGATTATGGCCAAGAAGAGTGATTCAGTTCTATCTTAGTTTGGTCACTGTAAGGTGGTAAAGTTTAAATAGAGAAAATGATACCAGCGTTACATATTTGGCTAAATGATATTTATGTTCTGATTGAGAGGAACGCCAAAGTGGCTGGCATTCCTACCTCATAAGTAGAACGAACATGAACATGGCGATTGGTTCATAATGTGTCGTGGGCACACAAAAGCGTTGGGGAGCACTCCTCACAAAATGTGCTCAACTACAAAATTGGACGTTCTCTGCTTCAGATTTTCATAAATTATGGTGCACCTTGGTACATAAACATGGTTTATTAGTTACTCGTTGTATACCTAAAATCGTAGTACGACTCTGGTGTTGTGTATTGTCAATGTTCAGCAAGCAAAGGAAATAGTGAAATTAAAGTTACAGTGATTTTTCTGTTCAAAAGAGCTACATAGAGTCGAGAATGTCAACTTTTCATTGTACTAATATTGCTTCAGTTTAAACTATCCCACATGATTAAATACTTTTACATCTCCAAGAAATAGAATAACTCTAAAATCCTAGAATATTTGTGAATGATGAGTTTGTTTTGTTGACAGAATAATGGTCGGAGGTGCTTCTGCTGAACCACATTTGTGAATGAGCATAGAACTGCAGAGTTATTTGTTAACATTCAGCTACAGAATTATTTTGTGTAAGATTTAGATCATCTCACTTCATCATTGCATGACCGTTGGTCTCTTCCTCTACCATTCTCGACTTGTCATGGTTTGTAATTTCCAGCTATATTTTCAACCTGAAATAGATCATAAGAGTTACTTACTTGCCTTTGATGTACTCATATATGCTTATGTTCATGGCCTATCCCAGTTGTATGTTCTTTGCTTATATTGCCATCTTTCTGTAATGAGCTTAATTATAGAAGTAAGTATTTTCAGTGAGAGCATTATGTCCCTGTATGCTTTTAATTTTTGTCTCTTTATATGCCCTAGTGCTTCGTGACATGATTCTCGTGGTGATTCTGTTAATACCTGATAAGGTTAGACATACATATATATATCAGTTGGTTAATTGCTGCTTTTGCTCCACAAAATATCTGATCAAGATAACCAAAGGATATAAGGGGAGTTAGTTACATTGGAAAGGTTGGATTTTTAGATGTTTTGCACCATCTTATGTCAATATGGTAAACCCTGCCTACCAAACATAAATTTTATACAAAGGGGGTTGTGGATGGAGGGGTTTTGGGGATTCAAGGAGATTTGAGGGGATTGGGTGGAAGAGGGGGATTCACCAATCCCTGAAATCCCCACCCCTTGGGGCTTGAAAACCACTTGTGCCAAACAAGGCCTTAGGCCTCGTTTGGCACAAAGAAATCGGAGGGCTTCGAGGGGATTAACCCACAGAGGCGTAAAACCTCAAAATTCCCCATGGGTTCATTTGGTACACAGGGTTTGCCATGGACAAACCCGCCGAACCACCGAAATCCCCGTCGATCCACGGGGTTTTGAAGCATCGAGGGGGACTCGTGGAACTTGGTGGCACGCACAGGAACTGGGTGAGGCGGAAACAAGGCGACACCGCCCGCCCGGCTCCTCGACCGTCTCGGCCTTGGCGTCCCTCATCCAAAGAAGCCGGACTTATCCCGGAGGTAATCCTCAACGTCCTTCCTCTACTCCATATAGGCACAACATACTCCACTCACCCCCCTCCGTGAGTCGAGACACCAAGGTGACGGCGGCGGCGGCGCGGCGCAAGATCGATCCCAGCGAGATCGAGGGCGATGGCGAATTGTAACGACTCGGGTGCCCCCTCCGTCGTTCTCCTCCTCCCCCTCTCCCCCGTCCTTCGTTTTTAGGTAAGGTTCTTGGTCTGGTTGTTGATGCGTCCAATGCTTTCTGCTACTGTTAATGTCCAAGGTACGGGTCTGGTGCGATTCATAATTTATTGGGGAAACTTGTGGCTAGTTAGCTTATTTGTGGCTGAGGGCAATCCACTCTTTTAGTTCAGGATTTGAGCAAACTGTACGATAGTTTTGTGGTGTTTGATAGGACTAAGAGCATCTGAATCCTTCTGAATTTCATGTCATGTTCATTGGTGTGTGCCTTCAAGAACCAAATGTTTCTGCTGATTTTAATCTACTCCAAGCACCACATTTGATTTACTAATCTGGTCACATTGCTCGAGCAGCTTGCATGTTTGATCAGTTATTTTCTGCAATCAGTGTTCAGGTTGGCTCCAGTTTTGTTCTGATTATGGCCAAGAAGAGTGATTCAGTTCTATCTTAGTTTGGTCACTGTAAGGTGGTAAAGTTTAAATAGAGAAAATGATACCAGCGTTACATATTTGGCTAAATGATATTTATGTTCTGATTGAGAGGAACGCCAAAGTGGCTGGCATTCCTACCTCATAAGTAGAACGAACATGAACATGGCGATTGGTTCATAATGTGTCGTGGGCACACAAAACGTTGGGAGCACTCCTCACAAAATGTGCTCAACTACAAAATTGGACGTTCTCTGCTTCAGATTTTCATAAATTATGGTGCACTTTGGTACATAAACATGGTTTATTAGTTACTCGTTGTATACCTAAAATCGTATACGACTCTGGTGTTGTGTATTGTCAATGTTCAGCAAGCAAAGGAAATAGTGAAATTAAAGTTACAGTGATTTTTCTGTTCTGAAAAGAGCTACATAGAGTCGAGAATGTCAACTTTTCATTGTACTAATATTGCTTCAGTTTAAACTATCCCACATGATTAAATACTTTTACATCTCCAAGAAATAGAATAACTCTAAAATCCTAGAATATTTGTGAATGATGAGTTTGTTTTGTTGACAGAATAATGGTCGGAGGTGCTTCTGCTGAACCACATTTGTGAATGAGCATAGAACTGCAGAGTTATTTGTTAACATTCAGCTACAGAATTATTTTGTGTAAGATTTAGATCATCTCACTTCATCGTTGCATGACCGTTGGTCTCTTCCTCTACCATTCTGACTTGTCATGGTTTGTAATTTCCAGCTATATTTTCAACTGAAATAGATCATAAGAGTTACTTACTTGCCTTTGATGTACTCATATATGCTTATGTTCATGGCCTATCCCAGTTGTATGTTCTTTGCTTATATTGCCATCTTTCTGTAATGAGCTTAATTATAGAAGTAAGTATTTTCAGTGAGAGCATTATGTCCCTGTATGCTTTTAATTTTGTCTCTTTATATGCCCTAGTGCTTCGTGACATGATTCTCGTGGTGATTACATTAATACCTGATAAGGTTAGACATACATATATATATCAGTTGGTTAATTGCTGCTTTTGCTCCACAAAATATCTGATCAGCATAACCAAAGGATATAAGGGGAGTTAGTTACATTGGAAAGGTTGGATTTTTAGATGTTTTGCACCATCTTATGTCAATATGGTAAACCCTGCCTACCAAACATAAATTTTATACAAAGGGGGTTGTGGATGGAGGGTTTTGGGGATTCAAGGAGATTTGAGGGGATTGGGTGGAAGAGGGGGATTCACCGAATCCCCTGAAATCCCCACCCCCTTGGGGGCTTGAAAACCACTTGTGCCAAACAAGGCCTTAGGCCTCGTTTGGCACAAGGGGGTCGGAGGGCTTTCGAGGGGATTAGCCCACAAGCGTAAAACCTCAAAATTCCCCATGGGTTCATTTGGTACACAGGGTTTGCCATGGACAAACCCTTGAACCACCGAAATCCCGTCGATCCACGGGGTTTTGAAGCATCGAGGGGGACTCGTGGAACTTGGTGGCACGCGCCTGAACTGGGTGAGGCGGAAACAAGGCGACACCGCCCGCCGGCTCCTCGACCGTCTCGGCCTCGGCGTCCCTCATCCAAGAAGCCGGACTTATCCCGGAGGTAATCCTCAACGTCCTTCCTCTACTCCATATAGGCACAACATACTCCACTCACCCCCCTCCGTGAGTCGAGACACCAAGGTGACGGCGGCGGCGGCGGCGGCGGCGCATTGATCCCGCGCGAGATCGAGGGCGATGGCGCTGTAACGAACGACTCGGGTGCCCCCTCCGTCGTTCTCCTCCTCCCCCTCTCCCCCGTCCTTCGTTTTTAGGTAAGGTTCTTGGTCTGGTTGTTGATGCGTCCAATGCTTTCTCGCTACTGTTAATGTCCAAGGTAATGCAGTCTGGTGCGATTCATAATTTATTGGGGAAACTTGTGGCTAGTTAGCTTATTTGTGGCTGAGGGCAATCCACTCTTTTTAGTTCAGGATTTGAGCAAACTGTACGATAGTTTTGTGGTGTTTGATAGGACTAAGAGCATCTGAATCCTTCTGAATTTCATGTCATGTTCATTGGTGTGTGCCTTCAGTAACCAAATGTTTCTGCTGATTTTAATCTACTCCAAGCACCACATTTGATTTACTAATCTGGTCACATTGCTCGAGCAGCTTGCATGTTTGATCAGTTATTTTCTGCAATCAGTGTTCAGGTTGGCTCCAGTTTTGTTCTGATTATGGCCAAGAAGAGTGATTCAGTTCTATCTTAGTTTGGTCACTGTAAGGTGGTAAAGTTTAAATAGAGAAAATGATACCAGCGTTACATATTTGGCTAAATGATATTTATGTTCTGATTGAGAGGAACGCCAAAGTGGCTGGCATTCCTACCTCATAAGTAGAACGAACATGAACATGGCGATTGGTTCATAATGTGTCGTGGGCACACAAAACGTTGGGAGCACTCCTCACAAAATGTGCTCAACTACAAAATTGGACGTTCTCTGCTTCGTATTTTCATAAATTATGGTGCACTGGTACATAAACATGGTTTATTAGTTACTCGTTGTATACCTAAAATCGTAGCACGACTCTGGTGTTGTGTATTGTCAATGTTCAGCAAGCAAAGGAAATAGTGAAATTAAAGTTACAGTGATTTTTCTGTTCTGAAAAGAGCTACATAGAGTCGAGAATGTCAACTTTTCATTGTACTAATATTGCTTCAGTTTAAACTATCCCACATGATTAAATACTTTTACATCTCCAAGAAATAGAATAACTCTAAAATCCTAGAATATTTGTGAATGATGAGTTTGTTTTGTTGACAGAATAATGGTCGGAGGTGCTTCTGCTGAACCACATTTGTGAATGAGCATAGAACTGTAGAGTTATTTGTTAACATTCAGCTACAGAATTATTTTGTGTAAGATTTAGATCATCTCACTTCACTGTTGCATGACCGTTGGTCTCTTCCTCTACCATTCTGACTTGTCATGGTTTGTAATTTCCAGCTATATTTTCAACTGGAAATAGATCATAAGAGTTACTTACTTGCCTTTGATGTACTCATATATGCTTATGTTCATGGCCTATCCCAGTTGTATGTTCTTTGCTTATATTGCCATCTTTCTGTAATGAGCTTAATTATAGAAGTAAGTATTTTCAGTGAGAGCATTATGTCCCTGTATGCTTTTAATTTTTGTCTCTTTATATGCCCTAGTGCTTCGTGACATGATTCTCGTGGTGATTCTGTTAATACCTGATAAGGTTAGACATACATATATATATCAGTTGGTTAATTGCTGCTTTTGCTCCACAAAATATCTGATCAGCATAATCAAAGGATATAAGGAGTTAGTTACATTGGAAAGGTTGGATTTTTAGATGTTTTGCACCATCTTATGTCAATATGGTAAACCCTGCCTACCAAACATAAATTTTATACAAGGGGGTTGTGGATGGAGGGGTTTTGGGGATTCAAGGAGATTTGAGGGGATTGGGTGGAAGAGGGGGATTCACCGAATCCCCTGAAATCCCCACCCCCTTGGGGGCTTGAAAACCACTTGTGCCAAACAAGGCCTTACAGGGAACCGAGAGTTGAAAATCGTCATATTATGTGGCCAAAACTACAAGCCCTAAAGTTGGTTCCAGACTTACCTTGCTTAGTGGTTGCAGATTTTAACGAAGCCTTATGGGATTTTGAGCACATGTCGGCCACTCCTCGTCCATAACTTCAGATGGTTGCTTTAAGAGATACTCTAGAGGTGTATGAGTTGGTAGACCTAGGTTTCGCCGTGGTTCCTTTCGTATACGATAATACGCGCAGTGGGTCTGCTAATATAACACAAATGTTCATCTAAAGCAGGTGGTTGCTTCTAATTCATGACGAAACATGTTTGCATTTTGCTGTGTCCAACACGTGGCGTTGCCGTGCTCTGGTCATGTGGCCGTGTTCTCAAAGGATCTCCGGATTAGGGCTAAGTAGGACTCAATCTCGGAGGTATGAGGTGTTTTGGGAGAGGGATGCGACTCTACTCGACATGATCAAAGAGGCCTGAGACTCTGCAGGCAGTTGTTCTCTCGTCATGAAGCTCTAGAAGCGGAACTTTGTGCTTGCATGGAAGGGTTACCTATGGCTCTCTAGCACAGCGACTCACCTATAATCATTGATATGGACTGCTTAGTTGCTGGATCTTGACAAATCGACCTATTATTCTCCTGTGAAAGAACTCAAACATCTTAGGCCTCTCCGTGAATCTTGTATTACTCATGTTGGTTGTCACCTACAATAAAGATAGGGATTGTTTAGCTAAGTTTGTTCGATTGAAAGGTAGAACCATGACTTGGCTCAGCTTTGGGTCTCTAGAAGTCCAGATGCTGTTGAGCTAGCGTTGGCTCATTGTAACAACATTATGATTGAGAAATATACAAGTTTCTCACTCTAAGAAAGATACTCCATCTGGATGCACCCCTCTAAGAGCATCTCCAACAGCCACCCAACGCACGACGTGCTAAAAAATAGTTTGCAGCACGCCGATCGCCTGGTTTGGTGTGGCGGGGAACGCTGGCTCCAGCAGCCGCGGTAAAATGTAGTGCGCGCGCGTAGCTCCAGCAACGCGCAAAAATGCAGCACGCGCGAGCAGCCAGCGCATGCCATATGTTACATTTTGGACACAAAATGAATTTCAAACATCTCAAAACAAAGAAATGGCATAATTTGAATCACACAAACAAGTTGATGATATAAAAGCTCATGCCCACAAGTTCAAATTCATGCCCACAACATCATCCAACCAAGTTCAAAATCCAAACCAAGTTCATGACACAAAAGTTCACACCAACGAAAGGCACATCAACAATCAAGCTTCATCCTCGTCTTCATCCTCATCTTCCTCCAATTCATCCGACTCCTCCGAAGATGATTCTTTCTCCTCCTCTTCATTGCCGCGTGCCGCATCATCATGTGAAGCTCGAAAGGTGTTGGCAAGATCTTCAACGGCATCTTCATGCGAAGGTGTGTGAGGCACACCGGAAGACATTCCAGCCATGGCGCCCGGAGGTGCACCCATACCTCCCATGAGAGAAACAAAACTCATGCCTCACATGCCGTCCATGCCGCCCAGAGGTGCTCCGAAGCCACCCGTGCCTCCCATGGTCTCCATGGTAGCTCCAAAGCCACCCATGGCACCCATGCCGCCCATGGTAGCTCCGAAGCCACCGATGCCTCCCATGCCGCCAAGGCCGCCGCCACTCATTCCACGAATCATGGCTCTTTTTTGGATCAAGACTTCTTCACGGGCAAGATTGACATAGTCCTTTTGCGCCTCATTGAGGATAGATGTGTCCAAGAAGAACAAGTACTTCTTCCACTCCAACAATCTTGATCGCTCCTCCATGCCCACCTTCCTCTCCTCCAATGCCACCTTTCTCTCCTCGGCCGCCACCCTCCTCTCCTCGGTCGCGGCATCTTGGTTCCTTGCCATCTTCCTCACCTCGTTGGCTTCTTTTCTTGCCTTCACAATAGCTTCCATAGCATTTTTCAGCTCATCATCTCCTTTCCTCTTCTTCTTTTCTTTTGCGTCTTTCTTGGTCCAATCTGGCCGTTTTGGCTTCGAGTATGAATCCGAGTTTGGTGTGGGGCTTCTTTTGCCGTCGTCACTTGATGCTTCCTCCTCATCATCATCCAAATCAATTGTTCGCCTACGTTTGTTGCTCACATCCAAATCATCCATATCATCACGCTTCTTCCATTTCTCATCATGCTTCATAGCAATGAGGCAAGGTAAATGGTCTTCCTTTCTTGATCTTCCCCTTCTTGCTCTTCTTCTCCTCTCCTTTGAACAAGTTTTGTGCAATATTCAACTACATAAAAACAAAATAAGTTAGCACTACAAACACCAACAACAAGCATGATGAACATGATCGAACATGGATGAAATGGCACTTACCCTATCTTCAATCATTAGTGCCACCTGGGTTCAACTTGTCAACCGCCTTTTGTGCGGCCGCCCACTTTTGACAATCCTTCTTGATTGTCGACCACCGGGAGCGAAGAGATCGAGCGGAGCGGTCAATTCCACTCTCGTTGCGTAGATCAAAGTGTTCCTTCATCTGGTTCCAGTAAGCATCTCTATTTTGATCACCTACAACGGATGGATCCCTCGACACTTGCAACCAAGTATTGCATAGCAAGAAGTCTTCTTCGTTGGTGTAGTTTCCTCCTCTTCCTTTTGGTGCGTCAACAATGCCCTCACCATCCTCATCCACCTCGAACTCATGCTCATCGAAATGCATGTCATTGGTTTGAGACCAATGCGAATTGTTGGAGCCAACACCCATAGTTGACATGTATGCCTCATCGTTGACACTACAAAGTATATAGAACAATGCAAATAAGCTATCTATATGTATGCATTCAAAAAATAACAACAACAAAAAAGTTGGCGAAATTTTATACCTTTGGGGCATTTCCTCGAACACGTTGTGCGCGTCGGCCGCCGGCTCAACAAGTGAGCTTGCCGGCGCTTCGGTAGCCGCCGCGCTCGTCGCACGCCCTGCAAGCTTCTTCCTCGACGGCTTCGAGGAGCTAGAGCCGTCCGCCGCCTTGTTCTTCTTCGCGGCTACCTTGCCCTTCTTCAGCCGCGCCGCATTTGGGAGCTTCGAGAGGGAGGCACGTGGCTTCACGGCGGATGCCGGCACGATGCCACCCGCCACCGAGGTCATCTGTGGTGGCATGAAGAGGCCACGCGCGATGCCGGTGCTTGGAGGAGCTCCGACGGAGGCGAAGCCAAAGCTCCCCGCGCTAGGGTTTGCGGCGGCGGCGGCGGAGGGGTCGCGTGTGTAGGAAGGAGTGAGGGGGGGTGCCGGCGCGGGCGTCCATCGGGTTAATTCGCCGGCGGCGGCGCGGCGGAGAGAGTGTGGCACGAGTGCTCGAGTGTGCGGCGCGCGAAAGCGTGCGCATCAAATACACAGCGTGCGATGGCGATTCGGACCGCGCGCCCAACTCTATATGCCACGCTTGCGCTTATTGCGTGTCCGCTGGAGCCCCTCTACCGATTGAGCACGCGGTAAAAAGGATAAATTTGCGACGCGGCGCTTATTTAGCGTGGCTGTTGGAGATACTCCAACCTCTTTCTTCTCGCGCAATATGTAAATGAATACGACATGATTTTTTTATATGTATAATCAATGTGCACAAGGTCCTACTTGTGAGAACAATTTGGCACCACATAAGCTTATGAAAGATCGTAAATTTGACACCGATGCCAAGCATAATTTATATCGCCAATTTGGTATTTGGCACCCTGTGGGTGCCTTCTCGGCAGGTAAACCAAGTTTTAAATGGAGTGCAGAGTACTTGTGAGAAATGGACAAAGATGGAACGAAACGTACCAGTCAGAGGCTCTCTTCACCGCCACTTGGGATAACAAAGATCCTAAAACCATCGACACAAAATTGGAAGGGGAAAACTAGATCTTGCATCTGTATTGAGCAGCTCACATTTCCCATCCTTGACTAGTTGGAAGGGAAATATCTACCGAAGAAAAGCAAACCAATTGACTCACCTCGGCTAGCTAGTTGGCCTTCTCGACTGCGATGAAAGAGGCAGGACGGATTCGCGGACAATAATTCCATCCGCCCCATTCCAATCCACCGACGTCGACATGCCGCCATACCTGAATGCCTCTCTGCCGCCCGTGTCCTGAGAAGGACGGGCAGCAATTTTGCATTCTATCCTCCTCTCCTTAGCTGACGACGCACGACTACCCCGCCACCGAATGCAGCTCGCCTATAAGAAGCAGCGTACACGATGCTAAGCATAACCTCAGTCCAACACAGCCACACAACACTATCTCTTCGGTAGTACAATCAGAGCCTCCCAGTTAGCAATGGCGAAGTGTCTCGCCGCCGCGCTCCTGCTACTGGTGGTGCTCGACTCCTGCGACGGGAGGGAGCTGAACGAGAAGGTTGCAGCGGCACGCGGTGCCGGCGTCGGCGAGTCCAAGGCGATGGGGTTGCCGGACTTGCCAGCTGTGACGCTCCCGACGCTCCCCACGGCCCCGACGCTCCCCACACTCCCGACGCTCCCGACGCTCCCCACACTCCCGACGCTCCCGCTGGTGGGAACCATTACCGGTACCAGTACAATTACCGGCCCGGTGGTGGCGCTTCCGGCGATCCCTGCTCACCCTTGATTATCTCAACATGTACCTAGCTAGTGGCACTGTCCGGAGGGAAAAACATCGGCGTTGCTCATGTCCATGTTCCTTCCTTGATTAGCGTCTGTATTTATCTCCAGTTCATTTTCTTGTATTTTTCGTTCCTTGATGAGCGTCTGTATTTATCTCCAGTTCATTTTCTTGCATTTTTCGTTCCTTGATGTGCTACATGTATCATGGGCGTAACAAATAATACTACTTTATCAGCGTGATCGCCTTCTTGGATACACATGAACAGTTGCAGCATCGACACACTACTACTTCGTCACTTTAATCTTTTTTAGAGAATACGCAACAACCACCGAGATGGGGCTCGAGCGTAGCCTGACTTTAAATTAACAAAGCTATCAACCGGTCAGGATTACAAGCACACGCCCTCAGGCAAAGAGATAGAAATACACGGCAAAAGGATACACAAACGAGGGACAGCATAAAACTCAGCCTCACACGCTACAGCTACACTGAAGATAACCAATGGAGAATGAAAGCCGTAGGCGCCGAGGTCCTCAACTGAGAATGTTGCACCAGGAATAAGATCGCATTGGCTCGAAGGAGAGAGGGACTGACACCAGCGGGGCATGTCGTCGCCATCCACCTACAGACCCCGACACGACACATCCAACATTCCATCTCCGAAGAAGGCCACTACCTCCTCGACTGGATCAAAGGCGCCACACCATCGCAAGATGGGATGGATGCCGCTGGAAGATAGCCACATAGAGAGGGTCAGCGCATCCCCAACTAGCTGACGGAGGCTCTCCTTGAGCAGAACATCGCTGCTGCACACATCCAACACCGGAGGAGGGGAATTATCACTCTAGAAAGAAGAAGCCACACCGCCGCTACCACCGACCACAAGGCTCCCAAAGCGGCGCCTTTAAGAAGGGAACGGCGCTGGGAGTGCCGCCGCCGCCCAACAAAGTTACAACTTTCGCCCGGGAGACCTAGGGGAAGGGGTAGTGGAGGGGTGGGGGGGGGATCAATCCTTACCGACGCCTCCAAGGAGGGGAAAGACGCCCTCAGGCGTCGCCGTCAACGAGGCCGGCCATGGCCGGCCAAGGATTTCGCCTGGACTGCGTCCCCGCCACCAGCCACCCCCTGTCTAGGAACTGGCGACCCGAGGAAGCCCAACCCGACCAGGGGGACTTGCACGCCGAGCAGGGAAGGGGGGAAAGCACCAGATCTCGCGCCGCCAGCCGCCGCCCTCATCCACTCTATTTTTTACACTATATTTTTATGTTTGTAATTTTACGTAACATAAAATATTTTTTACGTCGATTATATATTTTCTTACGTTCTCTTTTCACGTCTGAAATAAAATAAAATTTACGGTGCATCGATATTAAAATAGAGGAGGGGGGGGGGGTGTGAAGAGTAACTATTCCCCACCCAGGGTGACGAATAGTCAATATATATAATATTCATCAGCAGGCTGCATAATAAGTTATTTCTCACCCGAGGTAATCTTACAATTGTTCCATAAATAAATTACATTTCAAATACAAATAGTTACATTCATATTGATTCGCCATGTCAAATTTGGTATAAGAAACTAAAATATCAGTTATAAGAACAGAAAAATCGTATTTTATGTACATTTTAAATTATGTTTTTACGTTTGTATTTTGACGTAACATAAAGTATTTTTAAGGTGATTATATATTTTCTTAAATTCCTCTTTTACGTTCAAAATAAGACAAAATTTACGGAACATAAAATTACTGTATATTGATGTTAAAATAGAAGTGGGGTGAGGAATTCCTCACCCAGGGTGACGAATAGTCAATCCCTTTTAGTAGTACTATTCATCACAAAACATTTGAAAAATGTGGAACAAGTATTTGGAAAATGCTCAACAAGCATTCTGAAAAATGTTGAATGTGTATAGAAAATTTGTTGGTCATGCTTTAAAAAATGATGATTTTTTTATCATGTATATAAAAATCTTAATGAAGCATTGTCAAAAAACAATGCTGAAAAATATTTTTAAAATGTTAATCAAGCATTTGGGAGATGTTAGATGTGTATAGAATAATTGTTTACCATGTACTAAAACATGATGAAAAAAATTAAACATGTATTTAAAAATGTTAATCAAGCATTTGAAAAAAAGAACAACTATTTGAAAAATGTTAAATTTGTATAAAAAATTGTTGACCATTTATTTAATGATGAATGTTTTGTCATGTATATAAAAATGTTATTAAATAATTTTTAAAAATGTTGAACAAGTGTTCAAAATGTTAATCAAGCTTTTGAAAAATGTTGAATGTGTATAGAAAACATCTTGACCATGTATTCATAAAATTTGAATCTTTTACTAATCCAGCATTTAAAAAAATGTTAGTAATATATAGAAAACATGTTGACCAAGTATTAAAAAAACTAATCTTGTATTTAAAAAACGTTCAGAGTGAGTATAGAAAAAAATGTTAACCATGTATTACAAAAGTGTTTAATTTGTATTGGAAAAATGTTAGACATGTATTAAAAAGATGTTGTTAATATAGACAAAAATGTAGAATAGTAATCAACAGAACAACCAAAAAAAGGGGAAATAAAATTAAAAACAAAGAAAAAATGCAATAAAAATTGAAAAAATGGAGAAGAAAAGAAACAGAAAAACCCACAGAAAACCGGCTCGAATTGCCTCAAGTAGGACGCGCCCCTACTACTTAACACGAATGCAACTTGGGCTGAGTGGCTAGCAGCGCCCGCGATCTCACTGGAGACCAATCGCTACTTCTCCCCTTTCCTCTGCTCTTTTCTACTTCCTACGCACATGCGAATGGGCCGGCCCAATATGACGCGTGGGAGGGGGGGGGGGTGGGTGGCTTCAGCGAGAGCTGCTACCGTCTCGCTTAATGCGAGACATAGCACTCACGTGTGTGGGGTGGGGTGGGGGGGGGGGCATGAAAAGGGACCAGGTCCGTCGCAGCAAGCGGGCCGGATAAGCCGGTCCGCATCGGCAGAGGCCCACTCGGAGATCTGCTTAGGCAAAGGCCCACTTTTTTTTTGAACACATGTCTAATTTTCAATGCATCGTCAGAGGCTCACTCGGGACCGAGGTTCCTTTGAAGTCGGCACGCAGTTGGCACACTGAGGTTCAGGTGTCACCTGATTGGAGACGAGGCCCTCTCTCGCTGGTGGAAGTGGCTGGATAATTATTAGCGCCACTACTCTGGGTTACCATCTGCACCACTTTGATTGCTCACCACAGGACTGTCGATCTGCAGGGTGCAGCAGTGCAATATTATACGTACTGTACTACCATACAACCGCTGACAAGATCTAACTAGTTGTGCGTCATGTCGTATCATGTAGATCTCTAATGTGTACTTCCTCTGTCCCATAATATAAGAACGTTTTTCAATCTTTATATTATATTATGGGACGAAGGGAGTACTCAACTCCATCATGCAGCTCGCACGCCGGTCACTGTCGCGTAGTCCATTCTCTTGGTTCGTGTCGTGTCTACAGTCTACTGGTTGGCTTACATGCATGAACAGATGCAGAACAGTGAATACATACAGTATACGCATTATCGCACAACAGAAAACCCACTACAGATGGTTGATGAACACTGTGTGTGCCCACGCGTTGTAGTACATGGATGAAGATTCCCTGACGTGGGAGTTCATATATGCGCGGAAGCTTGGCATGCGGTGTCAGTCACACCTCACACGACACGAGGAAGCTCAGGCTGCCCAGAGAGAGGAGGTTTCGTCTCCAAGTATGATGCATGATGTCAGCTCAGTTGCGAACTGTTTGGTGGCTGGTTTGATCGACCGGCCAGCCTGCCAAGAAACTTCACGGCGGACGTACGCTCTGGACCTCAAAGGGAAGGGGACCCTGCCCTCGACGCGCGACGCGTGGGCACCGACGGGAGCAGACCTGGCAGAGCGTCTCGCCCAGCGGCAGGGGAGGATGCATGGGAGGGCATGCCAGTGCCGGGGATCGAAGAAAGCTTGTGCCAAACTGTTGTTGGGTGGGGGAGGGGGGAGGAAGGCGAGGTGAGAGAGAAGGGCAATCAGGGACCATCTCGTGCGGCTGCCGCCGCGTGCAGCGTGCACTGTGCTGTCTACGTTAGTGTCGTGGCATGCGCAGATGAGAGATAGTGATGATTTTGAGGGGTGAGACGGTGATGGTTACTACCTAGGGAGCCACGTGACAGAAAGAAGAAGTGCTACTGTGCCATGATGCCCGGAAGTTCTTTCGTGCCTGGTGCATGCACCAGCTCAACTTGTTCAGGTGACTCTTCTTTGTACTCCTGCAGTTCGTTGCGTGCTACCGACACTAGTGCAGATATTATTATGTTTTAAAAAGAAACGTATGTCCAAAAGAACGACGTCATTGATAATTGTCCAAACTAAAGATAACATACCCCGCGCGTTGCTGCGGAGTTGGTTGCAATTATTCCAATGAGAATTGGTTGTATAAAACATTGGTATTTAGACTAACACTGTCTGAATTGTAACTAAAATGCATATACTTTGTTGTATTTGATTATTCTATTTTGTAGAAATTTTCTTGATCTGAGTAGCTTGCATATTGGATGTTGATATGGGTGTTTTTTCTTGCATGTGGTGGCAAGGTAAGGTGACATAGTTGCATGTTAAGAGAATTGAAGTTAGTGGGCATTGAATTTGAGTGTGGGCATTGAATTTGAGTATAGTGCATGTTAATATATGTGCTTTCCCATGCACGGTGGCATGGTGAGGTGCCATAGTTGCATGTTGATATAGTTTTCAATTAAATTCCACACGTACATATGTATGCCGACGAGTCAGGTGCCATCAAGCATTCTGTGGGACGATATCTGGGCATGACACCTGTGAGTGGTGATTGGCCTGTGCGGCCATGTCATCTCGTCACCGGTGTCATACCGAGAGGGAGACCCATGCATATCGAGTGCGAGGTTGCACCGGCCGCCAGCTAGCTAGTTCAGTTGGCGAGGGAATGACTGGGCACCGTGAGGACTTGGAGAGGTGAGGGGATACCAAACGACGGGTGCTTCGAGAAGTGGAATGGAGCGTACGAGCCACTGGCGTACAAACGACAAAAATATATAGCTAGAGCACTCATATTAGTGTCGTGCCATTATGATTAGCACGCCACTGGTTACAGGATTAGTAGTGGTCTGGTCGTCAGTGTGGCGCGTCCTTAATAACAAGTTACTAGTGGTGTGGCTGCGGGACCACACGCCACTAGTAATCTTCTCAATATTAAAATGCCCGCGGCCTGGACTTGATGGAAACGAATCCCAATTGTCCTATGCGCCGCTCGACCCAATCTCTCTGCCCACGTACCCCTTGCCTTCGTCGTCGGCTCTTGCGGCCACCTTCCTAGTCGCACATGCTCTCCCCTACCCTGATCCCGGCGACACAAGGTACACTCCTCCCTCTCTTTGTCTTTTTCCTTTTTATTTTTATTAGGGCATTTTAGTTGTAGTTGATTTTAGGGCATTGTAGATGTATTTGATTTTAGGTCAATTTATTAGTTATTAGTTGGGTTAATTGTAGTTACTAGCAATGTTTATAGAAGAGAAAAGAACACCGAAGAAATGTGGGAAGAGAATAGGGGAGAAATGAGAGAAGAGAGAGAAGGGAAGAGAAGAGAGAAAGAGAAAGTTGAAGGAATGAGAGAAGAAAAGAGAGCAAGGGAAGAAATGAGAGAAGAGGGAAAAGGGAGGAGACAATAGGGAAAGCCGCCTTTTTCAAACAAAAAAAATTGTATTTGTAATATGTGTTGTGGATGATGTGGCCATCTAGCCGAGGATATGTGTTGTGTATTATATTAGTATTGATAGTTTGGTGATATGTTTTTGCTTAGTTTTAGTCAATGTCGAAATCTTCATTTTTCTAATTTAATTTGCTTAAACTGATTAAAAAAATTGGCCATGTGCGTAGCAGGATGGCGTGCCAAATCTCATGACCGACTGCGCATGGAGCATGTCGGCAGAATTATCATTCAGGTTATATATGATGGATGTAATGTTGCGGGGTGGTACTATACAGATTTGGCAACTCGCTAACAAATGCATAGTATCGACCCTAGGACACCCACCAAACACAATGTAATGTTATATCAATACATGTAACATGCACACCGTGTGGGTGGAACGTGAAGGAAATATGCCCTATAGGCATAATAAAATTGTTATTTTATATTTTTTTATATCATGATAAATATTTATTATTCATGCTAGAATTGCATTAACCGGAAACTTGATACATGTGTGGATACATAGACAAAACACCGTGTCCCTAGTAAGCCTCTACTAGACTAGCTCGTTAATTAAAGATGGTTAAGTTTCCTAACCGTAGACATGTGTTGTCATTTGATAAACATGACCACATCATTAGGAGAATGATGTGATGGACAAGACCCATCCGTTAGCTTAGCATATTGATCGTTCAGTTTTATTGCTATAGCTTTCTTCGTGTCATATACATATTCCTTTGACTATGAGATTATGCAAATCCCGAATACCGAAGGAATACCTTGTGTGCTATCAAACGTCACAACGTAACTGGGTGATTATAAAGATGCTCTACAGGTATCTCCGAAGGTGTTTGTTGGGTTGGCATAGATCGATATTAGGATTTATCACTCCGAGTATCGGAGAGGTTTCTCTGGGCCCTCTCAAGAATGCACATCATAAGTAGCCTTGCAAGCAAAGTAACTAATGAGTTAGTTGTGGGATGATGTATTACGGAACAAGTAAAGAGACTTGTCGGTAACGAGATTGAACTAGGTATGAAGATACCGACGATCGAATCTCGGGCAAGTAACATACCGATGACAAAGCGAATAACGTATGTTGTCATAACGGTTCGACCGATAAAGATCTTCGTAGAATATGTAGGAGCCAATATGAGCATCCAGGTTCCGCTATTGGTTATTGACCGGAGAGGTGTCTCGGTCATGTCTACATAGTTCTCGAACCCGTAGGGTCTGCACGCTTAACGTTCGATGATGATTTTGTATTATATGAGTTATGTGATTTGGTGACCGAATGTTGTTCGGAGTCCTGTATGTGATCACGGACATGACGAGGAGTCTCTAAATGGTCGAGAGGTAAAGCTTGATATATAGGACGATGGTATTCGGACACCAGAAGTGTTTCAGAGGGTACCAGGTACATATCAGGTCACCGGAAGGGGTTCCGGGCACCCCCAGCAAAATATAGGGGCCTAATGGGCCAAGAGGGGAAACACAGCAGCCAGCAGGGGCTGCTGCCCCCCCCCCCCGGTATGGGCCGAACCAGAGGAGAAGGAAAGAGGGGAAGAGAGAAGGAAGGGGAGGGATACGGCCTCCCCCTTCCTTCCCTCCTCCCTCCTCCTTCCTCCCCCCTCCAGAAAATATGGTAGGGGGGGGGGGGCGAATTGGACTAGCCCCCCAAGTAGGATTCCTCCTACTTGGGGCGCCCCAAGTCTGTTCCCCTCCCCTCCCACCTATATATACGTGGGGAGGGGGCGCCTAGAACACATAACAACATCTGTTAGCTGTGTGCAGCGCCCCCCTTCACATATTACACCCTCGGTCATATTCTCGCGATGCTTAGGCGAAACCCTACGCGGATCACTTCACCATCACCTTCACCACGCCGTCGTGCTAACGAAACTCATCTACTTCCTCGAAATTTTGCTAGATCAAGAGTTCGAGGGACGTCATCGAGCTGAATGTGTGCAGAACTCGGAGGTGCCGTATGTTCGGTACTTGATCGGTCGGAACGAGAAAAAGTTCGACTACATCAACCGCGTTGTCAAACGCTTCCGCTTTCATCTACGAGGGTACGTAGACACACTCTCCCCTCTCGTTGCTATGCATCTCCTAGATAGATCTTGCGTGAGCGTATGATTTTTTTTGAAATTGCATGCTACGTTGCCCAACAGTGGCATCCGAGCCAAGTCTATGCGTAGATGATATGCACGAGTAAAACACAAAGAGTTGTGGGCGGTGATAGTCATACTACTTACCACCAACGTCTTATTTTGATTCGGCGGTATTGTTGGATGAAGCGGCTCGGACCAACCTTACATGACCACGTTCATGAGGCCGGTTCCATCGACAGACATGCAACTAGTTTTGCATAAAGGTGGCTGGCGGGTGTCCGTTTCTCCAACTTTAGTTGAATCGAATTTGACTGCCGCCGGTCCTTGTTGAAGGTTAAAACAGCAAACTTGAGAAAACACCGTTGTGGTTTTGATGCGTAGGTAAGAACGGTTCTTGCTAGAAGCCCATAGCAGCCACGTAAAAGTTGCAACAACAAAGTAGAGGACGTCTAACTTGTTTTTGCAGGGCATGTTGTGATGTGATATGGTCAAGACATGATGTGATATGCGTTATTGTATGAGATGATCATGTTTTTGTAGAAGTTACTGGCAACCGGCAGGAGCCTTATGGTTGTCTCTTTATTGTATGAAATGCAAACGCCATGTAATTGCTTTACTTTATCACTATGCGTTAGCGATAGTTGTAGAAGCAATAGTTGGCGAGACGATCACGATGCTACGATGGAGATCAAGGTGTCAAACCAATGACGATGGAAATCATGACGATGCTTTGGAGATGAAGATCAAAAGCACAAGATGATGATGGCCATATCATGTCACATATTTTGATTGCATGTGATGTTTATCTTTTATGCATCTTATTTTGCTTAGTACGGCGGTAGCATTATAAGATGATCCCTCACTAAAATTTCAAGGTATAAGTGTTCTCCCGGAGTATGCACCGCTATGACGTAAATCGTGTTGAGACACCACGTGATGATCGGGTGTGATAGACTCTACGTTCACATACAACGGGTGCGAGACCGTTTTGCACATGCGAAATACTCGGGTTAAACTTCACAAGCCTAGCATGTACAAACATGGCCTTGGAACACTTGAGACCGAAAGGTCGGACGTGAATCATATAGTAGATATGATCAACATAGAGATGTTCACCATTGATGACTACTGCATCTCACGTGATGATCGTACATGGTTTAGTTGATTTGGATCACGTATCATTTACATGACTCGAGGGATGTCTATCTAAGTGGGAGTTCTTAAGTAATATGATTAATTGAACTTAATTCATCATGAACTTAGTCCTGATAGTTTCTGCATATCTATGTTGTAGATCAATGGCCCGTGCTACCGTTCCCTTGAATTTTAATGCGTTCTTAGAGAAAGCTAAGTTGAAAGATGATGGTAGCAACTACACGGACTGGGTCCGTAACTTGAGGATTATCCTCATTGCTGCATAGAAGAATTATGTCCTTGATGCACTACTAGGTGAAAGGCCTGCTGCAGGAGCATATACCGATGTTATGAACATCTGGCAAGCGCGATCTGATGACTACTCGATAGTTTAGTGTGCCATGCTTTACGGCTTAGAATCGGGACTTCAAAGACGTTTTGAACATCATGGACCATATGAGATGTTCCAGGAGTTGAAGTTAATATGTCAAGCAAATGCCGGAGTTAAGAGATATGAAGTCTCCAACAAAATCTATAGCTGCAAGATGGAGGAGAACAATTATGTCAATGAACACATACTCAAAATGTCTGGGTATCATAATCACTTGACATAATCACTTGACTCACCTGGGAGTTAATCTTCCAGATGATAGTGTTATTGACAGAGTTCTCCAATCACTGCCACCATGCTATAAAGGCTTCGTGATGAACTATAATATGCAAGGGATGGATGAGACAATTCCCGAGCTCTTCGCTATGCTCAAAGCCGCGGAGGTAGAAATCAAGAAGGAGCGTCAAGTGTTGATGGTTAACAAGACCACTAGTTTCAAGAAAAAAGGCAAGGGAAAGAATAATGGTTGAGCATGAACATTATATCTGGATCTTGTTTAGTGCGAGACGGTTATTCATTTAAATCAGAGAATAATGGTTGTTCTATTTATATGAGTAATATCTTTTATGGTCATGCACCCTTGAAGAGTGGTCTATTTTTGTTGAATCTTGATTGTGGTGATACACATATTCATAATATTGATGCCAAAAGATGCAAAGTTGATAATGACAAAGGCAACATATTTGTGGCAATCGCCGTTTAGGTCATATTGATGTAAAGCGCATGAAGAAACTCCATGCAGATGGGTTTTTGGAATCACTTGATTATGAATCATTTGATACTTGCGAACCATGCCTCATGGGAAAGATGACTAAAACTCCGTTCTCCGGATCAATGGAGCGAGCTAGACTTATTGGAAATAATACATACCGATGTATGCGGTCCGATGAGTGTTGAAGCTCGTGGCGGGTATCGTTATTTTCTGACCTTCACAGATGATTTAAGCAGATATAGGTATATCTACTTGATGAAACACAAGTCTGAAACATTTGAAAAGTTCAAAGAATTTCAGAGTGAAGTGGAGAATCATCGTAACAAGAAAATAAAGTTTCTACAATCTGATCGCGGAGGCGAATATTTGAGTTACGAGTTTGGCCTTCATTTAAAACAGTGTGGAATAGTTTCACAACTCACGCCACCTGGAACACCACAACGTAATAGTGTGTCTGAACGTCGTGACTGTACTTTATTAGATATTGTGCGATCTATGATTCTCTTACCGATTTACCACTATCATTTTGGGGTTATGCATTAGAGACAGCTGCATTCACGTTAAATAGGGCACCGTCTAAATCCGTTGAGACGACACTGTATGAATTGTGGTTTGGCAAGAAACCTAAGCTGTCGTTTCTTAAAGTTTGGGGTTGTGATGTTTATGTGAAAAAGCTTCAGCCTGATAAGCTCGAACCCAAATTGGAGAAGTGCGTCTTCATAGGATACCCAAAAGAAACTGTTGGGTACACTTTCTACCACGGATCCGAAGGCAAGATCTTTGCTGTTAAGAATGAATCTTTTCTAGAGAAGGAGTTTTCTCGAAAGAAGTGAGTGGGGGGAAAGTAGAACTTGATGAGGTAATTGTACCTTCTCTCAAATTGGAAAGTAGCTCATCACAGAAAACTCTTCCCGTGATGCCTACACCAACTAGAGAGGAAGCTAATGATAATGATCATGAAACTTCAGATCAAGTTACTACCGAACCTCGTAGGTCAACCAGAGCATGTTCTGCACCAGAGTGGTACGGTAATCCTATTCTAGAAGTCATGTTACCCGACCATGATGAACCTACGAACTATGAAGAAGCGATGATGAGCCCAGATTCCGATAAATGGCTCACTACTAGGAAAAGGGCTATAGATGGAATGGACACTAATGGCGCACCTGTCATGTGGTGTGCCACTACTATATAGCAGTGGCGCACCATTTGCAGGTGCGCCATTAGTGTGGAAGACATTAATGGCACACCAGGCACATGGTGCGCCACTAGTAACAATTTTTTTTATTTTTCCAAACATACTAATGGCGCATCATGGACGGTGCGCCATTACTAGTGCTAACTAGTAATGGTGCACCGGCCACACTGTGCGCCACTACTGTTGTTTTTTTATTCTTTTTTTGCAAAAGTATTAATGACGCACCATAGCATAGTGCGCCATTACTATTTTAAACTAGTAATGGCACACTATGCCACGGTGCGCCATTAGAATATTTTTTTTATTTTTTGCAAAACTTCTAATGGCGCACCAGCAGCAGGTGCGCCATTAGTAACCAGGGTTACTAATGGTGCATTTGCTGGTGGTGCGCCATTAGTAACCTGGGACCAACAAGATATTTTGGACAGCCCACCTACCCACTCACTTTCCCCACTTCATTCTCCACCTCCTCCTCCAAGCTTGTCTCGGCTGCCTCCTCCTCCTCACCTCATTTGCACCATAGATTCATCCAAATTAAGTGGTTAAATTACCTTTTTTGATAGGTAAGCAAGGGGAAGCTATCTTTATGTTGTTCTCCCTCTCCAACAACGTGCACATGCACTTTTTGTGACCTAGCTAGATCTATGTATGTTCGTGGTGTTGCATATGTTTGTGGTGTTGCATATATGTTTGTGTTTGGAGGTACCGGTATTTGAAATGCGATAGTTGCCAATATTTTGCGGAATGTTGATTCATTTCCGCTTCGCTAGAATTTTGGCACTATGCATTCTTTTTGGTCCTATTTTTAGGAAAGTCATGCCAAATTTTTCTTGGTTCTAAAATATTGTTTTGCTCTACCCTTGACGACCATGGTCCGCACGATGACCGAAGGCATCGTGAATAGGTTTTTGAGCTCCACGAAGGCCGAGATGCTTCAAAAGAATGAGACGGAGATAAGATGTCCGTGTCGAAGATGCAAGCTGAAGAGCCTTATTGCGGACCCGGATTCCGGACAGGTGCGGGACCACCTGCTCTTGCGTGGTTTCATGGATGGCTATCGGTGGCAAGGTGATGAAGATGACTATGAAGTCTTCCATGGGGGTCGGGCAAGAAATGAGGAAGGGCAGCAAGACAACCACCGCGGCTTGGGCGGGCGAGAATACGAAGAATCTCCAGGACATGATCACGACGGTGATGCTGTACATAGTCATCATGTAGAAGATGCCGGACATGATGATGAGGAAGATGCCGGAGCAGACGAAGGGATGATCATGAAGATGAAGATGCCGGTGAGCGCATTTAATGGCGATGGACCATCGATGGGCTGGGTGCAGGACCCTCATATTCAAGAGCTGCTTCTCAAGCGCACGGATAACGCAAGAGCTGCCGCCCGAGAGAAAGCCAAGCTGGATCAACCGGAGATAGACGCGGTTACTCCATTGTATGAAGGATGCAGGCCCGAGGATACCCGCCGAAAGTAACGCTCATGGCTCTGGAGATGAAGGTAAAACACAAAATGACCGACGATGCTTCGACGAGAACATGTCATTCGCATGAACGTCTTCCCAAGGGGAACAAGTGCCCGACAAGTTTCGAGGAGGCGAAGAAAATCGTGTGTCCTCTGGATTTACCGCACGTGAAATACCATGTGTGCATGAACAATTGCATCATTTATCGGGACGAGCACGCGGAGTCTACCATATGTCCGGTGTGTGGCGTCACTCGATACAAGAAGAGGAACAAAGCTCCTCGAAAAGTGGTGTGGTACTTTCCGGTCACTCCTCGTCCGTAGCGGTATTTCGCGGACCCTAAAGTAGCAAAGCTCCTGCGTTGGCACGCGGATAGGGAAGAGAAGAAGCGAGAAGATGACGCAAATGATCCGGAGATAAATAAAAAAGACAAGATGCTGAGTCACCCAAAGGATGCGAGCCAGTGGCAAGCGTTGAACTTCGAACACCCAGAATTTGGGAAGGATCCAAGGAAAATCTTGCTGGGCGCGAGCACTGATGGACTCAATCCGTTTGGCAGCCAGAGAAGCACACATAGCACCTGGCCTGTGTTTGTGTGGATGTACAACCTTCCCCCTGGTTGTGCATGAAGAGGAAGTACATTCATAGAGTATGCTAATTGAAGGGACGAAACAACTAGGGAACGACATCAATCTGTATCTGGGGCTGCTGAAAGAGGAGCTAAACACGCTGTGGAAAACGCCAGCCAATACGTGGGACACCGCAGATAAAGAATATTTCCCTATGAGAGCCGCACTGCTCACGACGGTGCACGACTATCTCGGTTACGGATATCTCGCGGGGTAGGTGGTCCACGGATTTTCTGGATGCGTCAGGTGCATGGATGACACAACGTATCGCCAGCTAGATAGAGATCCCGGGTCTTTGAAAACCGTGTTCATGGGACATCGAAGGTGGCTTCGCGATGATGACCCGTGGAGGAAACGCAAGGATCTGTTCGATGGTGAAACCGAACCCCGAAGACGCCCGCGTACGAGGAGCAGCGAGGAAATAGTCCAGCTGTTGAAAAATTGGAAAGATTGCCCACCGCCGGAAAGAAGCAAAAGGCGCCAGAGCCGGAAAGAAGCGAAAGGCGCCAGAGCCGCTGAAGGTATGGAAAATGAGGTCTGTTTTGGGACTTGCCGTACTGGAAGATCCACCATGTGCCTCACAGCCTTGATGTCATGCATATCACGAAGAACGTGTGCGAGAGTCTGCTTGGTACCCTGCTCAACATGCCAGAGAGGACCAAAGATGAGCCGAAAGCAAGGGCAGACTTGAAATCAATGGGCATCAGGGAGGAGCTTCACGCTAATGATGATGATGATGATGAGGCGAAGCAGGACACGGGAAGTCGTCGCAAAGGCAAAAAGGCCAAGAAGACCGGAAATGACTACCCTCCCGCATGCTTCACTCTAATTCAGGAGGAGATCGAGCAGTTTTTCACCTGCCTCGTAGGAGTATAACTTCCTTACGGTTACGCGGGGAAGATAAGCAGATACCTAGACCCAAATGGGCGAAGTTCAGCGGATGAAGTCTCACGATCACGCGGCCGATGACGCAGATACTTTCTCCAGTAATCCATGGGATCATGGACGCGCACGCTCGCGGAAACGCTATTTGGCCTATGCAACTTTTTCGACGTCATCTCTCGGAAGTCGGTTGGCGTGAGGCAACTCAGAAGGCTACAGGAAGAGATCGTGGTGATACTATGCGAGCTTGAGATGTACTTCCTGCCCGCATTCTTCGACGTTATGGTGCATCTGCTGGTCCATATCGTGGAGGATATCATCAAACTCGGCCGACGTTCTGCACAGCTTGATGCCGCTCGAAAGGATGAATGGTGTCATCAAAGGATACGTTCGCAACATGTCACGCCCGTAGGGAAGCATAGCCGGGGCTTTCGACCAAGAGTGCATCTCCCATCGCACGAATTATCTAGGCATCGAGGACCCCGTTGGTCTGCACGTCAACAGGCACCTCGGCAGGCTCGCTGGATGGGGTCACCGCGAAATGCATGTCGACTTTGAGGGTCGACTCGCTGACTTTGAAAGAGCAAACCTAGTCGCGCTACAACACATAGACGTGGTCGATCCTTGGGTGGTAGAGCACAAAACCTTTATTGAGAAGACATACAATGACCAAGGCCAATAGAGGGCGGACGGAGATATAATCAAAGAGCACAACTCATGTTTCACGCGTTGGTTCAAGCAGAAGCTTCTGTCGTACCCTTAACATGAGGATTCTTCCGCGGAAGAACAACTCATATTCGCCTTGTCACAGGGTGCCGAGCACAACCTGATGACCTATGAGGCGTACGATATCAACGGCTACACATTCTACACCGAGGACAGGGACATGAAGAGCGATGGTTATCAGAACTCCGGGGTAACGATGGAATCCTACACCAGTAATGACAAGGGCAGATACTGCCGAAGGATTGAGGAGATCTGGGAGCTGAGCTACGCTGGAGAGAAGGTCCCGATGTTCCGTGTCAGATGGGCCAAGAGCGTCATAAAAGAAGACCGGTATTTCACCACCATGGTTATACCCGGTTAAGCCAAATCCAAGACCGGGCACAAACGTCACCGCTAAAAATGAGCCATGGGTATCGGCTTCCCAAGTGGACCAATGCTTCTTCATTACCGACCCACCAAAGCCCAGTCGTGTTGTCGTGAGGAGAGGCAAAAGGAAGATCATCGGAATGGATGGAGTCGCCAATGAGCAAGACTTCGACAAGTACGGCGACCCGAAGATGGAACATGACGACGATGATGAAGTATCATCATACACCACAAGAAGAAGCAGGACCACCCTACCTAAAGGACGCCTGTTCAAGAGAAGAACTCCATTTACGAAAAATAAGGGCAAGAAGATTGTGAACAGATAGCTAGCTAAGATCGATTGTATTCAAATTGTAGCCGTCATTTCTCGATTGTATTTCATGGGCACTTTTTGAACTCATGAATGTTTTTAAATTTCATGGACACTCGATCTCGATCCCCCTCCATCTCGATCGCTATCCCACCTCGCCAGATCCGGTCCCCCTCGCCATCGAGCACCCCCCGCACCATCTCCCCCGCTCCACCGGCTGTCGCCGCCGACCCCCCGCACCCTCCCCCACTCCACCGCCGCCGACGACCCACCGCACCCTCTCCCGCTCCACCGGTCGGCCGCCGACCCCCCGCACCCTCCCCCACTCCACCGCCGCCGCCGACCCCCACACCTCTCCCCCGCACCCTCCCGCCCGTTCCACCGTCACAAATGAATGCAACTAAAATTGCAAAAAAAAAACAAATTTGATTATATTTTCAAATAACAAGTTTGAACATATTTAAACACAAATAAATATCAAACAACATTTTAAATGCATAAAAACAAAAATTGGGGAGCCTGGGAATCGAACCCAGGACCTCCTAGTGTGTGTGCTGCGTGCTGACCAGTCGGGCTAGTGGGCGTGTTCTGATGGAGATAGGGTTAGGTGGAATATAACCTGACCAGTCGGGCTAGTAATTAAAACAAAATTCTAATGGCGCACCAGGGGGAGGTGCGCCATCGCTATCGTCGTACTTATGGCGCACTAGGGGGAGGTGCGCCATTGCTAACCCTTCCCCACTCCACCTATTCCCCTCGATCTGGCCTCCCTCCCTCCCTCGCCAGATCTCCCACTCGACCCCAACCGTGCACGCCGCCCCTTGCTCTGCCCTCCGTCTCACGCTTTGCCGTCAGCCTTGCCCGCCTTCTTGTGGTCTTGCGCTGCCCCGACGCCGCCTGACCCCAGGACTCCACCCCCGCCCCCGCGCCCCGAACGGGATCGGCTGGCGCTGCTAGGGTTCCTCACCCCGCCGCCCGCTCCTTTCCTCTCCTCTTCCCTCCAACGAGTGAGGGCCTCCTCCGCCCTGCGGCCCGGCGCCTTGGCCCCAACGCGCCCACCCCGCCCCTGCCGTCCTCCGCCACCGCCCTGCTCTCCTTCGATCACAAGGCGAAGCGAGAACCTGACGAGCTCGGACCTCGACCCCTTCGCCGACCCCGACCCCTCCGCCACTGTGTACCTCTCCTCCTTCCTCCTTCCTCCTCTCTCCACCATTCCCCATTCCCACCCTCCCACCCCACGACCGTGGCAGTGTAGGTCATCTGATCGTTTTATTTCTTCCTTGAGTTGCAAGTTCTTGTCATGTTCATATATGTTATTTGCATGGCATGGTTCAAAATGTGAGTGTGATTACTGCCAATCCCGGGGTTCTGAAACTATATTTACTGAAGTATTTCAGAAAACTGATGAATTTATTTTGCTTGCATTGCTCAAGTTTTTATACTGAAACTAAGTAAAAATATTTGTAGATGTATTCTGAAAATAGTGTATATTCTGAAAATATTTGTAGATGTATTCTGAAAATAGAGTATAACTACCAATCCCTAGGGTTTATCTTGGGTTTATAAAGTTGGTAGTTCTGTCATAAGAATTTGTTGAGGATCACCATGAGAAATAATTCAAACTGAATGTATTGGCAGTGTGTTAACTGAATTTTCGCACTACATTTTTGTAACTAGGGTTTATCTTGGGTAGGACCAGGAGATGTCTAGGGACAATATTTTGGCCATATGGTTAGCAATGTGAAGGGAATATGAGCGATTAATTCAAACTGAATGTACGTTTGTAACTGAATTTTTTTGACAGTGTGTTAACTGAATTTTTTTGACAGTGTGTTAACTGAATTTTTTTGACAGTGTGTTAACTGGCCACTTATCTTCATTTCAAAGCCCAAGTTGCAGCCCTTTAGATTGACAGCTGGACAGAAGGTACCTTCTAGTAACTTTAGAGTGGAAGGCAGCTTCACTCTGTAGCTATATAGACAACTTCAAATTGGATGGCATGGAATATATTGTTGGGGTTTTCACTTTTTCTACTTCGCTTGGTATTTTTTTAAATGTTAGACACAATAACATAGTTCATATGCGATATGTGAGTTTTCCTTTTCTGCATGTCACATCAACCTGTATTACTCTCACAGTCACATTGCGAGGCATTGTCTTGCTGCCTCATGAAATAAATAAAAAAGACCAACACAGGCTCATGCCCAAAGGTAACCTAAAATTAGCACCTTCTGTTTAGATGTTTATATTTACAACTTATTTTGTTAACATAGTAACAGCCAGACTTACCAATCCATCTGATATATTGAATATGACCATGTGGACTTCACTTTGTCACTTGTCAGACTTCTGCATCCAATGAATTGGGCCTTTCTGATATATATTTTTAATAAAATGACATTCTTTTTAGAGTTTCAGCTTTTATGTACATACATTAAACTAAAAAGGTATCTCTACTACCACATGAAGTATAAGCATGCATTCTAACAGAACTATGTCTCTACGTAAAAGCATTCATTCTAAAGAAGATACCTTTGGTAAAATGTGTTTAACTTGTAGCTTCTAGCTTACGTGAGTAGCCGATCTTGTAGTGAGTAGCTTAACTTGTTTAAGTACTGCCAGTTAGTAGTACTGCTAGTGAGTAGATGAACTCCATTTAACTAGCTTAATTGAGTTTCAGTTGTGTAGTGAAGTTCTTCTATTTTGTATGATGCGGTTCACGCTTAAATCCTGCAATGTAGTCTGTTGGATCATCTATGTACTATGTATGATGTGGCATGTGGTGTGGTCGATGCTGAGATGTCAACTCTATGTACTATGTATGCTGTGGCATAGGTGAAGCCACTGACTACACTTCAGGTTCTACTCCTGGAACACTTCAGGAGTTTTACTTCATAACTAGAGGATTTTGATAATATTGTGGGGTTTTGTCTCCGACCATCGTGTCGTGATGATATTGTGGGGTGTTGTGGGGTTGCTGAAGGAAATATGCCCTAGAGGCAATAATAAAGTTATTATTTATTTCCTTATATCATGATAAATGTTTATTATTCATGCTAGAATTGTATTAACCGGAAACATAATACATGTGTGAATATATAGACAAACAGTATGTCACTAGTATGCCTCTACTTGACTAGCTTGTTAATCAAAGATGGTTATGTTTCCTAACCATGAACAAGGAGTTGTTATTTGATCAACAAGGTCACATCATTAGTTGAATGATCTGATTGACATGACCCATTCCGTTAGCTTAACACTTGATCGTTTAGTATGTTAATGCTTTCTTCATGACCCATACATGTTCCTATAACTATGAGATTATGCAACTCCGTTTACCGGAGGAACACTTTGGTACTACCAAACGTCACAACGTAATCGGGTGATTATAAAGGAGTACTACAGGTGTCTCCAAAGGTACTTGTTGGGTTGGCGTATTTCGAGATTAGGTTTTGTCACTCCGATTGTCGGAGAGGTATCTCCAGGCCTTCTCGGTAATACACATCACTTAAGCCTTGCAAGCATTACAACTAATGAGTTAGTTGTGAGATGATGTATTACGGAACGAGTAAAGAGACTTACCGATAGCGAGATTGAACTAGGTATTGGATACCGACGATCGAATCTCGGGTAAGTAACATACCGATGACAAAGGGAACAACGTATGTTGTTATGCGGTTTGACCGATAAAGATCTTCGTAGAATATGTAGGAACCAATATGGGCATCCAGGTTCCGCTATTGGTTATTGACCAAGAATAGTTCTAGGTCATGTCTACATAGTTCTCGAACCCGTAGGGTCCGCACGCAAGGTTTCGATGACATTTATATTATGAGTTTATGAGTTTTGATGTACCGAAGGAGTTCGGAGTCCCGGATGAGATCGGGGACATGACGAGGAGTCTCGAAATGGTCGAGGCGTAAAGATCGATATATTGGACGACTATATTCGGAGTTCGGAAAGGTTCGAATGATTCGGTATTTTTCGGAGTACCGGAGAGTTACGGGAATTCGCCGGGGAGAAGTATCGGCCTTATTGGGCCCTGCGGAAAGAGAGAGGGCTGCCTAGGGCAGGCCCGCGCCCCAATGGCCTGGTCCGAATTGGACTAGGGGAGGGCCGCACCCCTTCCCTCTTTCCCTTCCTCAATTCCTAGTCCAACTAGGAGAAGGAGTCCTACTCGGTGGGAGTAGGACTCCTCGGCAGCGCCTCTCTAGGGCGGCCGCACCCCCTTGCTCCTTTATATCTACGGGGCAGGGGGCACCCCATGACACACAAGTTGATCTACGGATCGTTCCTTAGCCGTGTGCGGTGCCCCCTCCACCATATTCCACTTCGGTCATATCGTCATGAGCTTAAGCGAAGCCTGCGCCGGAGAGAAGTCATATCGTCAGCGGAGCTTAAGCGAAGCCCTGCGTCGGTGGAGCATCATCATCGTCACCACGCCGTCGTCTTGTGGAACTCATCCCCGACGCTTTGCTGGATCGGAGCCCGGGATCGTCATCGAGCTGAGCGTGTGCTGAACACGGAGGTGCCGTGACGTTCGGTACTTGGATCGGTCGGATCGTGAAGACGTCTGACTACATCAACTGTTGTTATAACGCTTCCGCTTTCGGTCTACGAGGGTACGTGGACAGACACTCTCCCCTCTCGTTGTTATGCCATCACCATGGTCCTGTGTGTGCGTAGGGAATTTTTTTGAAATTACTACGTTCCCCAACAGTGGCATCCGAGCCTAGGTTTTTATGGTTTGATGTTTTGCACGAGTAGAACACAAGTGAGTTGTGGGCGATACAAGTCATACTGCCTACCAGCATGTCATACTTTGGTTCAGCGGTATTGTGAGATGAAGCGGCCGGACCGACATTACGCGTCGCTTACGCGAGACTGGTTTCACCGTTCTGAGCACTCGTGCTTAAAGGTGGCTGGCGGGTGTCTGTCTCTCTCACTTTAGTTGAACCGAGTGTGGCTACGCCGGTCCTTGAGAAGGTTAAAGCGGAGTCTATTTGACGGAAATATCGTTGTGGTTTTGATGCGTAGGTAAGAACGGTTCTTGCTCAGCCCGTAGCAGCCACGTAAAACTTGCAACAACAAAGTAGAGGACGTCTAACTTGTTTTTGCAGGGCATGTTGTGATGTGATGTGGTCAAGACGTGATGCTATATTTTATTGTATGAGATGATCATGTTTTGTAACCGAGTTATCGGCAACTTGCTTGAGACATATAGTTGTCGCTTTATTGTATGAAATGCAAACTCCATGTAATTGATTTACTTTATCACTAAGTAGTAGCGATAGTCGTAGAAGCAATAGTTGGCGAGACAACAACGATGCTACGATGGAGATCAAGGTGTCGCGCCCGGTGGCGATGGTGATCATGGCGGTGCTTGGCGATGGAGATCACAAGCACAAGATGATGATGACCATATCAAATCACTGATATTGATTGCATGTGATGTTTATCCTTTATGCATCTTATCTTGCTTTGATTGACGGTAGCATTATAAGATGATCTCTCACTAAAATTATCAAGAAGTGTTCTCCACGAGTATGCACCGTTGCGAAAGTTCTTCGTCTTTGAGACACCACGTGATGATCGGGTGTGATAGGCTCTACGTTCAAATACAACGGGTGCAAAACAGTTGCGCATAAGAATACTCGAGTTAAACTTGACGAGCCTAGCATATAACAGATATGGCCTCGGAACACGGAGACCGAAAGGTCGGCGTGACTCCTATAGTACATATGATCAACATAAGATGTTCACCATTGAAAACTACTCCATCTCACGTGATGATCGGTTATGGTTTAGTTGATTTGGATCACGTGATCACTTAGATGACTAGAGAGATGTCTGTCTAAGTGGGAGTTCTTAAGTAATATGATTAATTGAACTTTAATTTATCATGAACTTAGTCCTGGTAGTATTTTGCAAATTATGTTGTAGATCAATAGCTCGCGTGGTTGCTTCCCTATGTTTTTATATGTGTTCCTAGAGAAAATTGTATTGAAAAATGTTAGTAGCAATATTGCGGATTGGATCCGTGATCTGAGGTTTATCCTCATTGCTGCCTTAAGAATTATGTCCTTGATGCACCGCTAGGTAGCAGACCTATTGCAGGAGCGGATGCGAGGCGTTATGAACGTTTAGCTAGCTCAATATGATGACTACTTGATAGTTTAGTGCACCATGCTTAAATGGCTTAGAATCGGGACTTCAAAGACGTTTTGAGCGTCATGGACCATATGAGATGTTCCAGGAGTTGAAGTTAATATTTCAAGCAAATACCGAGTTGAGAGATATGAAGTCTCCAACAAGTTCTATAGCTAAAAGATGGAGGAGAATCGCTCAACTAGTGAGCATGTTCTCAGATTGTGCAGGTACTTCAATCGCTTGAATCAAGTGGGAGTTAATCTTCCGGATAAGATAGTGATTGATGTAATTCTCTAGTCACCATCACCAAGTTAGTAGAACTTCGTGATGAACTATAATATGCAAGGGATGACAAAAGTAATTCCCAAGCTCTTCGTGATGCTGAAATCGACGAAGGTAGAAATCAAGAAAAGAGCATCAAGTGTTGATGATTGACAAGACCACTAGTCTCAAGGAAAAGGGCAAAGGGAAGAAGGAACTTCAAAAAGAACGGCAAGCAAGTTGCTACTCGGTGAAGAAGCCCAAGTCTGGACCTAAGCCTGAGACTAAGTACTTTTGTTGCAATGGAACTGGTCACTTTGGAAGCGGAGCTACCCCTGAATATTTGGTGGAAAAGAAGGATGGCAAAGTGAACAAGGTTATATTTGATATACAGGTTATTGATATGTGCCTTACTAGTGTTTATAGTAGCCCACGAGTATTTGATACTTGTTCGGTTGCTAAGATTAGTAACTCGAAACAGGAGTTCTGAGAATAAACAGAGACTAGTTGAAGGGAAGTGACGATGAGTGTTGGAAGTAGTTCCAAAATTGATATGATCATCATCGCACACTCCCTATACTTTCGGGATTAGTGTGGAACCTAAATAAGTGTTATTTGGTCTTGAGCATAAATATGATTTGATCATGTTTGTTGCAATACGGTTATTCATTTAAGTAAGAGAATAAATTGTTGTTCTGTTTACATGAATAAAACCTTATATGGTTATACACCCAATGAAAATGGTTCATTGGATCTCGATCATAGTGATACACATATTCATAATATTGAAACCAAAAGATGCAAAGTTAATAATGATAGTGCAACTTATTTGTGGCACGCCGTTTGGAGTCATATCGATTGTAAAGCGCATGAAGAAACTCCATGCTGATGGGTTTTTGGAATCACTTGATTATGAATCATTTGATGCTTGCGAACCGTGCCTTTTGGGCAAGATGACTAAAACTCCGTTCTCGGAACAATGGAACAAGCTCTTGACTTATTGGAAATAATACATACCGATGTATGCGATTCAATGAGTGTTGATGCTCGTGGCAAGTATCGTTATTTTCTGACCTTCACAAAATGATTTGAGCAGATATAGGTATATCTACTTGATGAAACATAAGTCTGAAATAATTGAAAAGTTCAAAGAATTTCAGAGTGAAGTTGAAAATCATCGTAACAAGAAAATAAAGTTTCTGCGATCTGATCGTGGAGATAAATATTTGAGTTACGAGTTTGGTCTTCATTTGAAACAATGTGAAATAGTTTTCAACTCATGCCATATGGAACACCACAGCATAATGGTGTGTCCGAAAGTCGTAACCGCACTTTATTGGATATGGTGCGATCTATGATGTCTCTTATCGGTTTACCACTATCGTTTTGGGGTTATGCATTAGAGACAGCTGCATTCACGTTTAATAGGGCACCATCTAAATCCGTTGAGACGACAACATCTGAACTGTGGTTTAGCAAGAAACCCAAGTTGACGTTTCTTAAAGTTTGGGGCTGCGATGCTTATGTGAAAAAGTTTCACCCTGATAAGCTCAAACCCAAATCGGAAAAATGTGTGTTCATAGGATACCCAAAGGAAACTGTTGGGTACACCTTATATCACAGATCTGAAGGCAAGATTTTCGTTGCTAAATTCGGATCCTTTCTAGAGAAGGAGTTTCTCTCGAAAGAAGTGAGTGGGAGGAAAGTAGAACTTGATGAGATAATCATGTCTGCTCCCTTATTGGAAAGTAGTTCATCACAAGAAATGGTTCCTGTGACAACTACACCAATTAGTGAAGAAACTAATGATGATGATCGTGAAGCTTCAGATCAAGTTACTACTGAACCTCGTAGGTCAACCAGAGTAAAATACGCACCAGAGTGGTACGATAATCCTATTCTGGAAGTCATGTTACTTGACCATGGCGAACCTACGAACTATGAGGAAGCGATGATGAGCCCAGATTCCGAAATGGCTCGAGGCCATAAAATCTGAGATATGATCCATGTAAGAGAACAAAGTATGGACTTTGATCGACTTGCTCGATGATCGACAAGCCATGTTAAATAAATGGATCTTCAAGAGGAAGACGGACACCGATAGTAGTGTTACTATCTACAAAGCTAGACTTGTCGAAAAGGTTTTTGACAAAGTCCAAGATGTTGAATACAATGAGATTTTCTCACTCGTATCGATGCTTAAAAGTATGTCCGAATCATGTTAGCAATTGCCACACTTTATGAAATCTGGCAAATGGATGTCAAAACTGCATTCCTTAATGGATTTATTAAAGAAGAGTTGTATATGATGCAACCAGAAGGTTTTGTCGATCCTAAAGGTGTTAACAAAATATGCAAGCTCCAACGATCCATCTATGGACTGGTGCAAGCATCTCAGAGTTGGAATATACGCTTTGATAAGTTGATCAAAGCATATGATTTTATCTGCACTTTTTGGAAAGGCCTGTATTTACAAGAAAGTGAGTGGGAGCACTACAAAGATTTCGATAAGTATATGTGAATGACATATTGTTGATCGGAAATAATGTAGAATTATTCTGCAAAGCATAAAGGAGTATTTGAAAGGAGTTTTTCAAAGAAGGACCTCGGTGAAGCTGCTTACATATTGAGCATCAAGATCTATAGAGATAGATCAAGACGCTTGATAAGTTTTTCAATAAATACATACCTTGTCAAGATTTTGAAGTAGTTCAAAATGGAACAGTCAAAGAAAAGTTCTTGCCTGTGTTGCAAAAAGCGTATGAAATTGAGTAAGACTCAAATCCCGACCACGGCAGAAAATAGAAAAGAGAATGAAAGTCATTCCCTATGCCTCAATCATAGGTTCTATAAAGTATGCTATGCTATGTACTGCACCTATTGTATACCTTGCTCCAAATTTGGCAAGGGAGTACAATAGTGATCTAGGAGTAGATCACTTTGGACATTGGTCAAAGACATCCTTAGTGAGGACTAAGGAAATATTTCTCGATTATGGAGGTGATAAAAGAGCCCGTCGTAAAGGGTTACGTCGATGCAAGTTTTAACACTAATCTAGATGACTTTGAATCTCAATCTGGATACATATTGAAAGTGGGAGCAATTAGCTAGAGTAGCTCCGTGCAGAACATTGTAGACATATAAATTTGCAAAATACTCACGGCTCTGAATGTATGAGACCCGTTGACTAAAATTATCTCACAAGCAAAACATGATCACACCTTAGTACTCTTTGGGTGTTAATCACATAGCGATGTGAACTAGATTACTGACTCTAGTAAACCCTTTGGGTGTTGGTCACATGTCGATGTGAACTAGTGGTGTTAACCACATATAGATGTGAACTATTGATGTTAAATCACATGGCGATGTGAACTAGATTATTGACTCTAGTGCAAGTGGGAGACTGAAGGAAATATGCCCTAGAGGCAATAATAAAGTTATTATTTATTTCCTTATATCATGATAAATGTTTATTATTCATGCTAGAATTGTATTAACCGGAAACATAATACATGTGTGAATATATAGACAAACAGATGTCACTAGTATGCCTCTACTTGACTAGCTTGTTAATCAAAGATGGTTATGTTTCCTAACCATGAACAAGGAGTTGTTATTTGATCAACAAGGTCACATCATTAGTTGAATGATCTGATTGACATGACCCATTCCGTTAGCTTAACACTTGATCGTTTAGTATGTTAATGCTTTCTTCATGACCCATACATGTTCCTATAACTATGAGATTATGCAACTCCCGTTTACGGAGGAACACTTTGGTACTACCAAAGCGTCACAACGAATCGGGTGATTATAAAGGAGTACTACAGGTGTCTCCAAAGGTACTTGTTGGGTTGGCGTATTTCGAGATTAGGTTTTGTCACTCCGATTGTCGGAGAGGTATCTCCAGCCTTCTCGGTAATACACATCACTTAAGCCTTGCAAGCATTACAACTAATGAGTTAGTTGTGAGATGATGTATTACGGAACGAGTAAAGAGACTTACCGGTAACGAGATTGAACTAGGTATTGGATACCGACGATCGAATCTCGGGTAAGTAACACACCGATGACAAAGGGAACAACGTATGTTGTTATGCGGTTTGACCGATAAAGATCTTCGTAGAATATGTATGAACCAATATGGGCATCCAGGTTCCGCTATTGGTTATTGACCAAGAATAGTTCTAGGTCATGTCTACATAGTTCTCGAACCCGTAGGGTCCGCACGCTTAAGGTTTCGATGACATTTATATTATGAGTTTATGAGTTTTGATGTACCGAAGGAGTTCGGAGTCCCGGATGAGATCGGGGACATGACGAGGAGTCTCGAAATGGTCGAGACGTAAAGATCGATATATTGGACGACTATATTCGGAGTTCGGAAAGGTTCCGAATGATTCGGGTATTTTTCGGAGTACCGGAGAGTTACGGGAATTCGCCGGGGAGAAGTATTGGGCCTTATTGGGCCCTGCGGGAAAGAGAGAGGGGCTGCCTAGGGCAGGCCGCGCGCCCCCCCAATGGCCTGGTCCGAATTGGACTAGGGGGAGGGGCCGCACCCCTTCCCTCTTTCCCCTTCCTCAATTCCTAGTCCAACTAGGAGAAGGGGGGGAGTCCTACTCCCGGTGGGAGTAGGACTCCTCCAGGCACGCCTCTCTAGGGCCGGCCGCACCCCCCCCCCCTTGCTCCTTTATATACGGGGGCAGGGGGGCACCCCATGACACACAAGTTGATCTACGGATCGTTCCTTAGCCGTGTGCGGTGCCCCCCTCCACCATATTCCACTTCGGTCATATCGTCGCGGAGCTTAGGCGAAGCCCTGCGCCGGAGAAGTCATATCGTCGCGGAGCTTAGGCGAAGCCCTGCGTCGGTGGAGCATCATCATCGTCCTGCGCCCGTCGTCTTGTGGAACTCATCCCCGACGCTTTGCTGGATCGGAGCCCGGGGATCGTCATCGAAGCTGAGCGTGTCTGAACACGGAGGTGCCGTCGTTCGGTACTTGGATCGGTCGGATCGTGAAGGCGTCGACTACATCAACCGCGTTGTTATAACGCTTCGCTTTCGGTCTCACGAGTGCGTGGACAGACACTCTCCCCTCTCGTTGCTATGCCATCACCATGGTCCTGTGTGTGCGTAGGGAAATTTTTTGAAATTACTACGTTCCCCAACAGTTGCAGCTGGGCGGGGGTGGGGTAATGATTTTGCAGGTACCCCGAGAGACCCTTGAGTTTGCCGGAATGTCGATTAGCTTCTGTTCTGGCAAATTTAGGTACTCCATATGTCCTATTTTCAGCAAAGGTCATGCTGAAATTTTCTGTGAATTTTAGCATGACTTCGCTAAAAATAGGACATATGGGGTACTTGCGACTAATGCATGGGCAGGTATCTTAGTACTTAGTTAAGTAGGATCAACTGCCCGCCATTCTTGCCGCATAGGTGGCAATAGAGCCAAGTGATTAGTGCCAAGTGATTAGGCCCAACCTAGGGTGCCTCGGCATCGATAAACCCTAAATGATGAAAACTTAACTTAGCATTTAGGGTGCCTCGGCGTCGACAAACCCTAAATGATGAAACCTTGGCTTCTATAGGGTGCCGTGTCGATGAGAACCTAAATGATGTACGCTTAGGCTTTTAGGGTGCCTCGGCGTCGACAAACCCTAAATGATAAAAGCTTAGCTTTTAGGATGCCTCGGTGTCGACAAACCCTAAATGCTGAGACCATGATCTTGTTCCTTGACAATAACCAACTTTTGACCAAACTTTTTCCTATTTAGAGCGAAACATGGCCCCTAGCGATGAGGCCGGTGGTTGAGCGGCAAGCAATTCTGGAGCTGTCCTAGGAGATGGAGGAACAACCTCACCGCTATGAGGACGCCGCGGAAGACACCGATCCTGACTACACAACCCCTAGTGGCGTCGGGGATGAGACCACTGATGGTGCCGCCGAGGATGCCACCACTGATGGTGCCGCCGAGGATGCCACCACTGATGATGGCGGCGCACGCATTTACGTATGGCAGCCAACCGAAGAAGCAACGGAAGGACCGGCGCCCGAACGCGCTCCGCACCGTCAAGGAGGAATTTACTCAAGTGGACTCTGACGGGCATCCAACAGAGCCCAAACATATAGTCAAGGGGTACTCGGTTCAGCTCGGGTGCATTCTCCGGAGCACCGTCTCGATCAACACCGAGAACCTTATGCATAAGGACCGAGGGAATTTGCGCAACCTCCTCTTCATGAAGCTGCACGAACGATACAAGTTCCCCGCTGAATTTGAAAACACACGCCTCTCAGGGAATAAAGTGAACAGTGCCACCCTCACGAGGATGAGCACGGCCCTGTCTACTTGGAGAAGCGCGGTGAAGAGAATGATTGAGAAAGGTGATAGTTATGAGAAGATCAAGGCGAAAAATCCTTCGATTAGCGAAGAGGACTACAAGGAGTTCAAGATCAAGTGCGAGAGCAGTGCAACCTCCGAATCAACTCAGTGGGGGAAAGAAATGCTGGAGTTGAACTTAGGGGAACACAAACTCGGTCCCGGCGGTTACAGAGTGGCGGAGCCTATATGGGACAAGGAGGACGCGGAGCGTGCCGAGTAAGGCCTACCGCCCTGCTTCGAGAAATACAGCAGTGACAAGCAGACCAGGATCCGGTAAAATGGAGGACCCGGTAACAAAGGAGCTTACCACGGATCCGAAGACCAGGGCGCTTGAGCTTGTTCTGGCGAAGGAGACTGAAAGCAGTAGCGCGGGGTCGTCTCAGAGCACCCCTTCTTGGGACAGCACTCTAAATAGGGCGTTGAATGTAATGAAAAACAAGGATAAGCTCAGTAAGCCGTCGTCAGCTGGTTGTGTGGCCGGCAAAGGCTTGTCCACAAAATGGTCGTCATACTATACCGCTGGTGGGCGAAAGGAGAAAAATACCAGCTCGGAAAGCCAGTCGCGCGAGGTTCAAGAACTCAAGGCACAAGTGGCGTGGATTCCGGAGATTGTCCAAGAGCAAGTGCAACAACAACTGGGATCGACGCTCACCGGCATTATGCCTACCTTGATTCATGGGCTGACGACGTGGATTGCGGGTGGCCAACAGGGGCCGCCCCCGATTCCCAGCTTCACGGCCAGCAACTCGCACAACATGTAGGCGGCACCATTGGTGTCTCCGGCGGTGGCGGTATTGGTGTCTCCGACGCCGGCACAGCCGGCATTGGATCTTAATGCACCCGGGTGTACGCCGGCTGGCACCTCGCCAGCAAGCGGCCCCTCCATCAGTTGCACGCCCTCCGTTGGCGGTGCCTCGACATTAGCCGAGCTCGACGCCATCATCACGATAACTAATTAAGCCTCTCGGCTGAGGACTTCATCTCCTTGCCTTTGACTGGGAATCCCTGACGTCCTACATGTTTTCGCAGGGCGCCGCCGACGTTCCGTGCACTCTCCTGCACTTCATGAACGACGAGTTGGTCGATGTCGCCAAGGGCAAAATCATTCAACCGGGCAACCCCGTGTTCCACGGTAAACCGATGCAACCCATTGTGTATAGGGTTCAACTGGTCCGGGTGTTGCCAGGCTGCGACGAGTTGTTACCTCTGATTCGACCCGCCGGGGCCGACGAAGATGATCTGATGACCCTCGGCCGCCTAAGCTGGCCTCGCTTTGGCCAAAGAGCCAGATTCGTTTGGGGGCGGGGGACACCACCCCAAAGACAACACCGCCGGTCGTGCCGGCGCTAAGCCATGGCAAGACCGCCGCAACGCTACCGGACATGCCGGACATCCCTATGGCACAGGATCCGAACATGCATATGGCACAGGATCTGGACGACGACGACAACGACGACGGTCGTACATTTAGCAACATCGATAAGTACTTTGCCCAACATGGGTACGATGACGAATTCTGCGGGCCTCTTTCTCAAGAACCCAACCAAGACAACCGCGGTCTAGCTGGTACGGCGGAGAAACCCAGTTGCAACAGGCGTCGTCTGGCGTTCAGTTCTCAGGAGACGCCTCCAGCTGCCGACTTCACCGAGCCTCAGATAGCCGAGGTGCCAAATATTATCAGCCCCAACACACCCAAGAAGGCGGTCTGTGAGCAGAACTCTGTCCCATTACAACAGAAGAAGAAGGGACGGAAAAGGAAGAGTAACAAGGGTGCGAGTCAGCCGGCACCGAGTACGATCCGTGCTCAGGACGGGCCACCTTCACCTAAGGATATCTCGAGGGGGGTGCATGTGGCGGGTAGGGCGATGCTACCGACAAATATGCTCAATGCTGCAACCGGTGCTATGCGGAGTCTGCATGACAGTGTTCTTTCTTTGGAGAAGCGGCGTCTTATAGAGAATGATGTGGCATACCCAGTTTTCCTGGCCAAGGTGCCAGAGGGCAAGGGCTTTATGGATGGCGCCATCGGGGGTACGATCGTCCTGCGGTTTGATGACATCTTTGCTATGTTTAACCTTCATCCGTTGCACTACACCTTCGTTCGGCTGTTTTCGCTGAGTATGGAGATGCGGATCATTAGAGACAAGACCCCGGACATCGTGATAGTCGACCCCTTCTACATGCGTGCCAAGATCTTGGCAGCGCGGGGACCGGCAAGTCGCGAGTTCTTACCTCGAAGGCGTCATTCGCAAACCCGGATAAGGATAACTTCCTCGTGCCTTACTTTCCGAGTAAGTCATCCCTCACCGCCCGTAACATATGATTTCTTAGATTTCGATCGTTCTTTTTTCTAACATTCCGTGTTGTGTGCGGTGACACACATTGCACACTCATCCTCTTAAGCCCGAAATATTCCATGGCCACATATTTCAATTCAACCGTGACTCCAAGATAGACTACACAAATATCAAGAAAGTTCTTGATGATGTTCTCCCTGCCACGCCAAATCTGGAGGCACCTTCGCCAAGCCGGTTAAATGGCGATGCAGCACGCACGTGTTTTCCCACAATACAAAGTTCTCCTGCGTCAAGCAGCCGCCTAGCGGTCAGAAGGATGCCTACTACGCCCTCCATCACATGCGGGCGATCATACGGGACCATCATCACCTTCTGCTACCAGATAATCTCAAAGACTGGGCCGTGAGCTTGTCGGCAATCTAGGACGCGGACATCAGACAAGAATTCTTTTGCATCCAGTCAGAGTTTGCGGAAATTATCCATCAAGATGTCCTTCGTACCTCGGGGCAGTTCTACCTCAGACATCAATCGTCCAACAGTGAGATAGACACAACACTACAAATGCAGGCTGATAACGCCCGCGATTTCATGACCATCACGACAGACGGCGGCTTCATCCATGCTCCGGTCCCATGAGTCAAGTCACAGTAGTGATGCTATGTTTAGTTCTGAAACATTGATTGGCTCATGTTGTAATTAAACTTTAATGAACTTGTATGTCTCTTTGGTTTGGACAGTCATTCAACTTAGATGTAATCGATGCTATTTATTAGTAGGACCATGAATCGTGCTATTAATGTCTTGCTCTTCTCTTCCGATCCTTTTGTTGCATACTTATATATTGCTTATGTATTGTCTGTTGTTTGGCTTGTGCATAGAGATGCCGTCGTATGTCGTGTACAAGGGTAAGGTTCCCGGAGTCTACGACGACTAGGAGGAGTGTCGGAGACAGGTTCACCGTTTCAGCGGTAACAGTTACAAAGGGTACACCACTAGGGCGGAGGCGGAATCTAGATACGCCCGCTATCTAGCGGGAGAGAGGAGGGACCGGATGAAGACCAGTTTCATCGCGATGATGCTCATCGTGATGATCGCAGCTCTCTTCTATGTGATGGTAGTTTAGATGATCGATATCGACTTGTAATGTGAAGACAAACTCGCTACTCGCGGTCTCGAGACTTGTAATGTTCTATCTTTATTCGGTCTTTTGAATTCGGAGACTAATATGATGAATTGTATTCAAAGACTAATCTTCTATTGTATTCGATGAATCTGCTGTTGCTGTGTGGTGTTGTCTAAATTCTGTCCAATAATATATTTTGTAACCTGTGAAAATATCAGAAAAGAAAAAAATCCCTAATATTCATACTAGTGGCGCACCACACAAGACACTAATGGCGCACTGTGATAATCACACTAATGGCGCATCACCCACTGGTGCGCCATTAGTATGCCAAAGCACATGGGTACATATGGCCCCCTGGGAGGCATACTAATGGCGCACTCTGAGCTATACTACTGGCGCACTACGTGGTGCACCAGTGGTGCGCCATTAGAATTTAATTCTAATGGCGTGATGCTAGTGGCGCACCAGTAGTGCGCCATTAGTAGGCAAAACTGGTGCGCCACTAGCATGCCTTTTCTTAGTAGTGGCTTGAGGCCATGAAATCTGAGATAGGATCCATGTATGAGAAGAAAATGTGAACTTTGGTTGACTTGTCTGATGATCAGCGAGCCATAGAGAATAAATGGATCTTCAAGAAAAAGAGTAATGCTGATGGTAATGTTACTGTCTACAAAGCTCGATTTGTCGCGAAAGGTTTTCGACGAGTTCAAGGAGTTGACTACGATGAGACCTTCTCACCCGTAGCGATACTTAAGTTTGTCCGAATCATGTTAGCAATTGCCGCATTTTATGATTATGAAATCTGGCAAATGGACGTCAAAACTGCATTCCTTAATGGATTTTTTAAAGAAGAGTTGTATATGATGCAACCAGAAGGTTTTGTCGATCCTAAAGGTTCTAACAAAGTGTGCAAGCTCCAGCGTATGGACTAGTGAAAGCATATCGGAGTTGGAATACACTAGTACAGCGAGGTGCTATACAAACGGTTTTTAACCCTTTCCGCGACGGCATTTGGAACCGTTGCCAAGTGAGTGTGGGCGATAGGGGGTTCCTTCCCACATGACCCAGAAAACATTGGGGATAGGGAGCCTTGATGCATACAGTTTCCCCTATATAACCATTTCCGATGTCTTGAATATCCCAAACGCTTCATCCTTGCTACTCGTTTGTGCTCGCATTGCCATCACAGTCGGAGTTTTGTTTGACCTAAAACCAGGCAGATTCCAGTCACGGGAGTTTTCTAGGCACGTACCAAACTGGCTCTACATTTACGATGCCTGGCTCATCACAAACAGTTCATGATTATAAACCGTGTACGCTAGGTAGACATTCACACACATTTAGTTTTTCCGCACCGTATTTGATAGTGTCTGACATCACACACGCTTTGCAAACAGCAACTGTTGTGCATTGTTACACACGTTTCCTCTTCGTGAACCGTGTCAGATTATGATGTATAAAGCACACGCTGTGCTTTATTAACCGTGTGCGCCGTAATGACCTGCACACCGTAATTTTTCCCTAATTTAATTGCTGCTATTTAAAATTGTACCTAATTTAAACTTGAATGTATGCTATAGCTTTATTCATATCCATCAGGTTGAAACAATCAATGCATTATTCGATTCACAGGTAAATATGTTTAAGAATTACATAAGCACCAAATAAAGAATGATGAACCAGGGTTCTATACTTGTACTATTACAGATGGTAAAGAAAGAGGCGACAGACATTCTGGTTGCTGAACAAGGTGAAGCGGAATGGCCTTATTGTGCTCTCCTGGATGCATAAGGCACACACGACTCTTGTCCAACCCCTTGTGATGACCGGCGGCCAATCATGTAGTTTGAGAGGTAATCTTGAGTAAATTGCTTCAGGATCCACTGCAAAGGAAAAAGATTTACAAACTGTCAGCTAACACAACTCATTACGGGCAGTAAAAAGAAGGCTACATGGTTCTTACTTACCATCTTGTAGTTCACTGTTGTCTTGCATAAATTGTAAGCAAATAGTTTGATTGACATCTTTTGACTCATTTTAATAACAATTTTTATCAGTTTCCTCACTTGATGCTGATTCATGAATATCTCATTGCCCCATACGCAAAAAGGGTCGAAGTGTGGATCTTTGGCAATGAGATATGTACCTAAAAGCACCAAGTTAATATTAGAAGCTAAACAACAATTGCAAAATGATGTAGTACAACACTCCTTCCATCCCATTATATAAGATTTTATTACATATATATCTAGACATCATCAAAACATTAAGGTAACACTCTTCCTTGTTGCTATGTAGTCTGGGAATGTATATTTAGTCATTCAGTACAATGCATGTTGCTATGTAGCCTTAAATCAATAAAGAATGGGACAAAAGTTCTCACTCTAACATGAAGTGGTGTTTCTCTCAGCATCTTCATAATAATTCCGTGGCTGATAATAGTATGTAGAAATAGAATGCATGGGCTAATCTCGTTTGTGAATGTATTTCTCTTGCAATTTCCTCAAAACAGCTATATTCTTCACCGATAGGGTTGTCTGGGTTAATCGTTTGTTCCAACTATTCAGTTGTATGTTCACCCTCGGGGTAATCAGGAGCCCTTGCATCCACTTTGTCTCCCTTCAGTAAAGAACAACTTTATGCTGACCGAAAGCGACCACCAGCATGCATGACACCGTGCAGGCCCTGCGAGGGTGAAAAGGCATCTTAAAGCATACCAGTTTCTCAAATCTCTTCCCCCTATTTGTCCATCAGCTCATCTCTCTTCTCCTGGCCTAGCCAGGCCTTCTCTCTATCACGTCAGTCTTCAGTGCGCACGGGAAGAATCCAATCTCAGAGATCGGCTGCAGCCTGCACCTCTCCTTTACGCATACCCACGGCACACACAGAGATCTGCTCAAAAGATATCGAATTTAGTTCGCACCTGGTACAGAAATTTAGGCAGGGTTACACAAACAACTGCAGGATTCTTTTTTCTTTGAGGGGGAGCCAAACCATCAGCTATTCAAGTTAACTTGTGCAATCTCACGGAACAAGTTCAAGAACGCTTTTCCCAAGTCCATAACATATCCAGATAATGGAACAGATTCCTCCAAATTAGAACCAAGCGAATCCAGAAAAAGGCTTGAAGTCATAACGACCTCGTTTCCAGATTCTTGCAAAACACTGGTTTCTTATTGGGAACGCATAACGACTTCCCGAATCTTGCATAAAACATCCATGGATTTTCTTTTTGTTTGCACGCATGAATCTTTAAATGCCCCCACAAGGTTCTGAGAGAATAAGTGAATGCAAGACACATAATCATCAAATATGCATTGGGTCTAACTGCTTGCTATGAATTTTATAAAACATCCATGGATTCAGAAGTTTGGGTGTCCTAATTCCTTCTTTTTTTGTGGGGTCCTAATTCTTTCGATCCTGATGGTCTCTGTAGCAAAATTTTCGAAGGATTTGTCTACAAAAATTGGTATGGATTAAAGCCTACAAAATTTCTATGGAAAATCAAATCACACTATCAAGCGAACCTCCTTGGTAGTTAGTTCAGGTTCAGGGCTTGCGTGTGTATTTGTAATGGGGAATATACGTACGTACGTACAAGTCGTCGTACAGATATAGACTGAAGTTCGTACGATCTGATCTTAAAATAATCTTACCATCCTGAAGACGTGCCGTAGCATGTGCTTCCCACGTCCATGATGCCGCTGAGGGCTCCCAGTCCCAGCCAAATCTGCATGAACCTGGCGAAACATACGTGGCCTCGTAGAAAAGGAGCCACGGGATCGAATAACATAACGAGGGGCATTAGCATGTGTGTCCCCTCATGTCGAGTGATCCCATATTCAATTCCACGAGACATACACCGGCTCGCTCATCTCATGTGCCCGGAGGAAACCAAACCTGCCTGCCTGCATTATCAGAAAGATCGGGCAGGGCAGGTGAGCTGCATGATTGAGCCATGGGAAATTAACAACCTAGGCTGCGTGGCTCCCTCCTCGTGGCCGGGTTTAAATTATGCTACACTTGGGCACAGCTCGCAACCAACCAGTGCATGCATGCATGCATGTTGCAGATGGGTACCAGTTGGAGCTAATCTTTCATAGTCCAAGAGATGCTAAGCATAGAGTTAGGACTAGTTTAATCAAGGTACATTTGTGCAGTGAAGTGGAGGATTATAGCATATATAAAACGATTTTGCAGTGCATGTAGCTAGCCATCTTTAGTGTTACTGGGTAGTATCTTTATGTGCATGCATGCGCAGAGAAAACAGCATCAGAACAGTTTCTATGGATTAGCAGGAAAACAGGAGGAACTACTACTAACAAGGATCAGGGGATCTTACAGAGTAATGGGGAAGGAATCGGGGTCAAAAATCTGTATCATCTCATTCACGAGCTTGTTGGAAATTGGAGAAGAGAGGATCCGTGCGCAGGTCCAGTCTTGATCCTATTTCCAATCTAGTGTTAGAATATTTTGGCGTTTGGGAACTTGGAGCTCTCCAGCTGCTTAGAGCAGCAGGCAGGAAGAAAAATATAAATTAGATAATGAGAGGTCTAATGTTAGGAATTAAGTGTAGGCACTGCATGCGAATAACAATAAGATCATGTAAGTAATCAACTTCGAAGAATATAAATTAGATAATGAGAGGTCTAATGTTAGGAATTAAGAATCAACTTTGAAGAATAAATAAGATAATGAGAGGTCTAATGTTAGGAATTAAGAATCAACTTTGAAGAATAAATAAGATAATGAGAGGTTTAATGTTAGGAATTAAGAAGCAACCGATGCAACGAACGGAGCGATTAATAATGAGATCCGTTAAATCGCCGTTATGATTTGATTCTGGACAGGACCTGCTGACACAACAATCACCCCCTCTTGGTCCCTCCTGTTTCTCCAAAGGCTGACAAACTGAATAACAATGTTAGTTGACATAATCACACACATTAGTGAGCGCGCACCCACAATGAATCTAGCCATTCAAAACCATGTGATCGAATGCCTGTCTCTGAAGGAGCAAGCAAAGCGACATTGCTGGTTCTATCGCCAACATATATTGAATCTGATACAGATCTGCCCCTAAAGTTATAACAAAACAGGTCATCTTAATGCTCTGTGCTCCAATCCTGCAACAGCAAGAGATGCATCCCATATGCCTAATGCATGATAAAGAAGCACTAACCTCCAAAGGACAATCATCTAACACAAGGAGCAGAGTAGTGCCAGTGGCTTTACCCCCACGCAGGCTGCCCACTGTGCCCTGCCTGACCAGACCAGGGCAGGTTGTCCTACGCCAAAGGTTTGAATAGAAATAATGTATCTTACAGCCAGCCACAGCTCAAATAAATTCAATTCAATTCAATTTATTGTGTGAGTCCAATCAAAACCAGCTTGGTTCCTTTGCTTGGAGGTCTTGTCCTCTTAAGAGGTGGTCAGCCAGCCATGCCATTCAACGAGACAGGCCTGACAAACCCTTGATTGTGTTGAATCTGATATCAAGGAAATAGCTGGGGCTAGCGTACTCCATAGTGAATGACAATAAGAGCACACAGCCCATGCACCTCACATGTCATATCTCAAAGAGATCTCTATCTCAAAAGACCCCTACTGCCCTGAACAAGTTATTGCCTACCAGCTACCCCAGGTGGACAACAGGTATAAGAAATAGTACCAATCTATATCATCGGTCCCTAGGGAACCTCCATGTCTATACAAGTTACAAATGGGATGGACTCTTGTTGGAAATTGAGTTTCTGAATAAGCCAGCCAGGACTTTCTTGCACCGTCCCAAGGCCAGATAGAAATTGGGTGTCCAACATGAACACAGCACTGCAGTACCAGAAACTTGGACCTCTAAAGTAGGTAGGTTAAAATGAGGAGTTAAGGACAGTGGTCATACTACATCACACTGCAAGGCCCCAACCACCCAGGCACATGGAAAGCAATGGTGAGGCAGGCGTACCCCACTGCACCCCCCCCCCCCCCCCCCTGGATGGCTGTGATTAGGCCACAATGGCCACGCACCAACTTTTAAGTACCACCACCTGATCATTCCTCATCAGCCACACTGGAACTACATATTCTACCCTTAGCACCTTTGAAGACCTTTCACTTTGATTCTTCTTGTCTACCTAGGTTAAAATACTGGTTCTACCCACTTCAAGATCAAATGCAAAAGTCCTCCTTACGTAAATGCCAATACATTAGCTAGACACCTCCAAGCTGTGTAAAGTTCTACTTGGGAGGCTATAAATGCCTAGCTATGACATATGCATGGTTCTCTACACAACACACAACACCATCCTATTCCTGCCTCTCCTCTTCTCTTCTCTTCTCTTCTCTCCACTGCCCAACTTTTGCCATAGACAAGAAAGAACCTCTAGGTAGCTTTCCTCCAGAGCAGCAATGGCCATGCACCATCTCTCCCAGGGGCACCCACAGGCCTGGCCATGGGGGGTAGCCATGTACACCAACCTACACTACCACCACCAGTACGAGAGGGAGCACCTGTTCGAGAAAACCTTGACGCCCAGCGATGTAGGCAAGCTCAACAGGCTGGTGATCCCCAAGCAGCACGCGGAGAGGTACTTCCCCCTCAACGGTGGCGACTCCCCTGGCGACAAGGACCTGCTCCTGTCTTTTGAGGATGAGGCCGGCAAGCCGTGGCGGTTCCGGTACTCGTACTGGACGAGCAGCCAGAGCTACGTGCTCACCAAGGGCTGGAGCAGGTACGTCAAGGAGAAGCAGCTTGCCGCCGGAGACATCGTGCACTTCGAGAGGGTGCGCGGCCTTGGCGCAGGCGACCAGCTCTTCATCCACTGCAGGCGCCGTGGCGAGAGCCCGCCGCCACCACCTGTCCGCGTACCTCCGCCTGCTCTGAACGCCGGGGAGCAGCAGCCTTGGAGCCCGATGTGCTATAGCACGTCAGGATCATACCCTACCAGCCCTGCCAACTCCCACGCCTATCGCCGCTCCGTGGAGCAAGATCATAGCGACATGCTGCATGCAGGTATATACAGCACTCAAGAGCAAAGCACTTGATAGCATGCAACATAACTTAGATGCAGGTGCTGAAAATTACATATCTCTTACACCATTAATTCTCCGGTGAATTCTTGCAGGTGACTCGCCGAGAGAGGCGGACGCCAAGAACAGCACGGCATCGGCGCCGCCGTCGAGACGTCTCCGGCTGTTCGGCGTCAACCTCGACTGCGGTCCGGAGCCAGAGGCAGAGGCAACAACGCCAACGTATAGCTACACCGACCAGAGCCCCTACGCTGCAGTGGTCACGGTGCCAGCTTACTGGTTAGTACTGTAAAAACATCACCAAGTTCAATTGCATTCATACACATATGTAGATATTCAGTAGGACATATATATAACCGAATTTCTCAAAATTTAAAGTACAATATTTTTTCACACCAGGGGCAGTTCATAACATGATGAGGTCTGAAGCCATGCTTGAGGATCCTAACAACCAGCAGTCAAACTAGTTACTACTCCCACCAGCCAGCCTACTAAGCTACTCTGGACTGAATGACAGGCTTGAATTGACCCCTGGAAGAGGAAGTGGAAGCGGAAGATCCCTTGTTTCCCGGGCAATCTTCCTTCCATCCACAGAGTGCCCTTTTTTTCTATGTTTTCTTTCTTCTGGTCTTCAAGAGACCCTACTCGATCAAAGTATGGGGCCCTTAGCAGGTGGCAGGTTTCAGGAAACATCAGGTTGAAAAGGTGAGGGAGTGGGAGAGATAGAGGGATGGTGACACACATGAGAAACAAAAGGACATGCTTAGCAAGCATGTATGTATGTATGTATATGTCATCTGTATGTACTGGGTCCAAGAAGAACCAATGAAGTTGATTTATCCTCTCCAGCCTCCTGGAGAAACAAAGTCATATCCCCCATGGCCATGGAGATTTTGTTCTCTCTCTTCTCTGCAGTCTGGCCTCTCTTCCAGTACTGTGTACCGGTGTTCTACACCTCACGCAATCAATTGATCTAATGTTTTCAAGTCAAATTCAATGTGCATTCACATTAACTTCAAAATAAAAATAAAAATAAATTAATGCATTCATTCACCTAAGGTAAAGCAATGAGTCAGTGTACGTGCAATGCAATGCAGTTCTCACCGTCTCTAAACAATGGGAAGGGTAACGTTATGGCCAAGATTGACAGATGCCAAAGGATCCTTAAAGAAGTGATGTGCCATAGGTGATTATGACACTCCAAAAAATTTGTTGTTTTTGTTTTCAGCAAAAGCCTTGCTTGGTTTGAAGAAGGTCATTTAAACCCTTCTTAAAAACCTCCCTTCTGAGTTTTCTTCTCTAAAAGCATTTATTGGATTTATTTTCTTCTAAAAAGAAACCTTTTTGGTTTTGGGTTATTCTTTGGTTTTGATCCATCCTTGATTTTACCATGCCTCTTGTGGTAAATTTCTGCCAAAACCCTCCTTCCACTTTGGTTCAACTCAAACATTCTGTCCAAACTAGTAAAATCCATTTTTGGACTTTATTCCAATTATTTCCTCTCCCAAAATAATTCTGTCTTTTCTTTTGAGCCCAAGTGATTTGCAAAGCAAGTACCCTAATACTTTTGAGTTTTGACCTCAAACCAACTCCCTTGGATAGTCCTTGGTACCCACAACCCAGAACCATCTTGATCCACTCTTCTCCTTTTTAAATATTTCAAATTTCACTCACTGCAAGTTTGGACCAGATTTGCCAAATTTGGTGAAATTCATATCTACACTTCTCCAAAAATTCTACCAAAATTCAGGCAGCCCTCAGATGCAATGAGAGACCACCACACCAAAGATCAGCTCAAGAAAAATTTCCCACGTGCCAAAACCTTTCTGTCGAACACCTTGCATGCACTGTTTCTGTGCATCTTCAGTTAAATTCAGAAAGTTTAGAGTTTCAGTGTCAATCTTCGTCAGTTAACTCTGTCACATGTTCACAGTGCCCTTGGCACGTTGCTCACGGCCTAGCGTGCCTGTCCGGAGCCTCACACGCGTGCTTGGCGCGTTCCTGGCGTCGGTGGCGCCAGCCCGCCTGGCCGGCGTGTCTTGCGGTGGCCGAACCACCGTGGCGGCCGGGGAGCGAAACGGCGGCGTAACGCCGTTCGGCGCCGCCCAATCCCTCTGGTGGCTCAGCGTGTCCACTTCTCGCCCGACACACATGCAACACCGTCGCCGTGGCGCGCACGCCTGACGTGCTCTCTGCGCCGACGGACCAGCGCCGCCCGTTAGTCGAATCCACCAGGGCTCCTAATCCAAGTTGGTTTAGCGTCAAAAGCGGCACCGGTGGAACTCCACGCCGGCGCCCCACTCCCTAAACCTCCCGACCAAGCTCTGCGCGCCGTAACCATCACCGGAGAAGTCCGTTCACGGGCACCGCCTCGGATCGCCTATAAAAAGGAGCCCGAGCTCGCTCTCGTGCACACACCACCCCGCACTTCACCAAGACCACCTGCCTAGCCACCGAGGACCTCGAGGAGGTCTCCTCCCCAACTCCGGCCGCCCGATCCGCCTCGGCCACCAGCTTGATTCATCATGCGGTGAGGCCATCTCCGGCACCCAAACCTCGTCCGCAGCCTTCTCTGACACCTAGTGCTCTAACCCCCACCTCAATTCGAACCTTGCAGCCCTCCTCGGCGAGATCCACCATCGCCCGAGCCGCCGCCCGCCGGAGAAAGTGTCGTCGTCGACGTGGTGCTCCCCGACGCCCAAGTCCACCACCCACCGACGCGGAAGGACACGCTGATACTCTTGGTACACTCCGATCTCCCTGACTCGCCGTGGTTCGACGCCGGCGACCACCGCAGCCTTCGGGCGCCGTGAGTCTTTTAAACCGACATGTGGACCCCCATGTCAGCCTCTCTTCTTTTTCCGTGAACCGTTTTCCGTTGGCGCCGGGCAGAATACGTTTTCCTGTGGGCCTCGCGTTTCTATTCGAACTATTTTCTGTTTTCTCAGTTAAACCCCTGGAACTTTTCTGTTTCATTACAGATGAGTCCCTGGACAGAAACCCTTATAACTTTTTAATAAAAAGTGATTTTTGAGTGATTCTTTTTCTGACAGTCTTATAATTTTGTCTAGTTTTTTATGGGATTTATTTGGAAAAATTTTGGAACAACTTTTATGCACGCGTTGGTTTTCACGTTAGTATGCCTTTTCGCTATACCGTAGGTTCCGGAGGAGGTGACGGAACCGCGAACTTCGCCGAGCTAGACCCCGACTACTCTAAACCAGGCAAGCATGTTTGAACATTTGATATGATGAGTGTTCTGGCAAGTTTGCATTAAGTAGTTTCATGGCAAGTTTGTGAGCATACTGATGAAGGTTATTTTTCATGCAAATTTGAGGCAAGTGAGTTCGCTGATCCATACGTATTGGATGTGAAGGTGCATGGCCATGTGTTGGCATGAGGATGGGTAAGATGGCAGTGTTGTAGCATGCCAGTCTTATGCCATGCTATTTGACTTCAGTGTCAACCCGTGTCGATTCGGTTCCCATCCATTTCCCTTCCCGTACTACCACATGTTTTCCGCAAGGGATATGGCTTAGTAAGTTGCGAACCGCTTTCCTGGTACACACCAAATGGAGAGGCCGTGAAGATGGTTCCATGGCCTTGGATTAAAGCCTATCATCCGGTCAGGGGGCATGGGTGTTTCCGGTTGGGACCGAGAGGGGCACCCTTAGAGCGCCGCGAATATAAATTTGATCCCATGCTATTCGAGATTGTGATCTCCCGTCTCAAAAGTTTTTCTCGGACGATGTCTAGGGTGATTCCTGGCATTCGTGAGGTAGGATGGGTGTGTCTTGGTTAGCTGTGTTCCTTCTGAAATACCATAAACGGAACTAGTCCTTCAGACTACGGAAATCCGTTGGCTGTGAGTAATTTTAGTACAAACTCTGCAGAGTCGTAAATTCCTCGAATCATCTTATCCATGTCCAAGTTCTGTATTATCTTATCCTGACAAGTGTCAATTTTGGTGACAGATACTCTGGTGTTCCACATGAGTACTAAGTCCGGTTAAATGTTTATTCCTGTGGATGGACTAACCCGTTTATACTCCTGTGTTGAATATTTATTACGAGTGCTATTTTCTTGTGATGAAAGCCCTTTCTGTGATGTCGCTTAGACGTCCGACTGTGGCATTGTTGTTATTTATTTTCATTATAAGCCCTTTCTGTGATGTCGCTCAGACGTCCGACTGTGGCATTGATGTTATTTACTTTCATTATAAGCCCTTTCTGTGATGTCGCTCAGACGTCCGACTGTGGCATTGTTGTTATTTATTTTCATTATAAGCCCTTTCTGTGATGTCGCTCAGACGTCCGACTGCGGCATTGTTGTTATTTATTTTCATATTAAGCCCTTTCTGTGATGCCGCTCAGACGTCCGACTGTGGCATTGTTGTTATTTACTTTCATTATAAGCCCTTTCTGTGATGTCGCTCAGACGTCCGACTGTGGCATTGTTGTTATTTACTTTCATTATAAGCCCTTTCTGTGGTGTCGCTCAGACGTCCGATTGCAACGCATGTATCTTTATTTTCAATATAAGCCCTTTATGAGGTGTCGCTCGGGCCTTGACCGTGGCATGTTTTGCTTATTTCTTCACCCTTCGAGGCGTCGCCCGGACACCGATCGGTTTTGAGTTTATCTTCTTTGGGTTTTGAGCGGACTTCCGCCGATTCCCTTCTTGATTATTTTTGCTATGCTGTTTTAATTGAGAAATGTTGAGATTAACCATGTTGCATTCATGCATTCATTTGTTATATCTTTTGTCCGAACTGTCTTGCGAGTACTTTCATAGTACTCGCCTGGCTTGTTGATTTGGCGGAATCTTGTGAAAGGCGATCTCATGGATGAAGAGTTCGAAAGCGAGTCCGGCGCCTAGAGGAATCCCAGTCAGTCTCGTGCGACCCCTGGATCAGTCATTGTGATATATCCGCTTCCGCTACCCAAATAAATTCATCGAGCCTCACCTCGACGCTCGATGAGCCGCCAACGCAGTAGACTTATTAACCACCCCGCTGTGTTATTCCACCAACCACTCATAGCTCGAGTCAGTAGTATTTCCACCCCACACCTTTGAGTTATATCCGCCACTATGTTTAATCACTGGCGTGTTGTAATTATTGGTTGGGCATCTTCAGTCCGACCCTTGTAATATTGTAATGCTACTGGCTTCTTGTATCAAAGTTTTGTCAACCGGTATGAAGGATTTTCCTCATATTGGACTTCACAGGTCGGTTGTTCAATAAATATTTTTATTGAAAAACCGGTCGTGACAAGCTTGGTACCAGAGCCAGGCTGACTGTAGGAAGCCACTAGGTACGATCGCTAATCGGTTATTAGCATAGTAGAGCTATTTGTTGTTTTTACAAATGTAGTCAATTTCTGACAGTCAGCATAAATTTATGATTTGACTCCTCAGGATTTTTGCCTACTTTTGTAGATGGCCTGCAACGACTGCGAGTCGCAGATGTTCGCCAACATGCCCGATGGGTTTGTCAAGCTTCTCTCCTTCATCGTCCAAGTCGCGATGGGGCCAGATGTGCGCCCAGTCTTCTCTCTCTCTCAGCACAAGGTCAATGACCGTCTAACCATGCACCAAGCCGCGGTGAAATTCAAGAGAGGACGAGTTGGCGTTCTTGGTTCGTGGGGAGAGCCATGCCCTGAGAGAAGCACGCGCTACAGATGGCAGCCCGTGAGGCGATAGCCCGTCTCAAGGATATCCTGCCCTCGATGAAGACTCGTCGCTACCGTTACCTGCCATGTCACGTGCCATACACTTGCCACTACGCGTTCTCTTGCCCCATAGGAGAACGGGATGAAGCTTTTGAGATGCTCATCGAGTATCTTCGGGCTTTGGAGGCAGCCTTCGACAACCTGGTGGACGACTTTGTAGCTGCCCGCATGAACTCAGTTCATGGCTGTACCGCCAACAGGAGGGAGCTCCTGCGTGCTGCACCACCACTGACTTTCGTCTCGTCATCAGCATCGTTCGCTCCTACTGCTCGCACCGCTACTCGTCGCCTGCCTACCACGGAGGAATTCAACCACGTCATTGCGCCTACTCCGGTTCGTTCTGCACCACCCCTCGTGCCCGCTCAGATTCGTGTTGTTCCGCACAGGGCACCTGCTCCACCAACTCCGCGTAGCACCTCTCGTCTGGAGCCTATCTCTGAGGAGGAGGTTGAGTCCCCAGCCTCTCTACGCCTCACCCTTGGCAGGCCAAGGGAAATCCTTACCATCTCCGACTAAGTATGCTTAGCCGCCATGCGATGTACCGACTTGTGCGATATGTTTATATGTAAATAGGCTGTGAGAAGTAGTCTGTTTGCGCATCATGTAGGATCCGGAGGAGTGCACTAGACTAAATAACATGTCAGGATTTATGTACGCATATCCTGAGTGATGTATTGTATAATTACTGCTTGCGTGTAAGATATGTAATGAACAGTCATTCTCCGTGCGCAAACGTATCTTTTCTCTTGAAAAAAATCCTGGAGCATTCGCAACTTTTTGCATCTTCTTGAATTTATTAATTTTTGCGGCTCAATTCCTTTTTCTTATGAGTGTTTCAAAATATATCCCCAGAGTGAACTATGTCTCGTCCTTGGACGCGCTCCATGCCAACTCCGACAGAGGAAAATTATGGCACACCCCCAGGCAACAATTTCACACAGGGACAGACAAATCAGCAGGACAGTGAAACGACACTTTCCCAAATGTGCCGTCTTTATGAACAAAGTCAGCAGCAACATCAGGAAATACTGAACCAAGTCATTAATATGGGAAATCACCGCGGACCGTATCAGCAGCAATCCAAGTTATCTGAGCTACAGAAGACGCGTCCCCAAACATTTTCTCACACTGACAAACCTCTGGAAGCCGAGGACTGGCTTCGAGACATGGAGAGAAAATTAATTATCGCTCAGTGTTCAGACATTGAGAAAGTACTTTATGCACCGCACTATCTCACTGGAGCAGCCGCATCGTGGTGGGAAAATTTCCTGCACATGCACCCCAACGAAAATGATATATCACGGGAGGAATTTAAAGAAGGTTTTTAAGTGGGGCACATATTCCTAAGAGTCTTATGAAGATCAAAAGAGAGAATTTGATGACCTCAAGCAAAGGACAATGACAGTGTCGAATACAACAGTCAGTTTACCTTGCTATCTCGCTACGCCAACGAGGAGCGTATGTCGAAAAACAAAAGATGGAGAAATTCCTAGGCGATTACGACACCCGCGCTTAAATGTCAATTGGTCGTACACACATTTCCAGATTTTAAGACGCTGGTGGATAAGGCCATTACATTGGAAAATGAGAGACGCAACTTAGAAGATTTCCGTAAGCGGAAGAGGGACCAGATTAAACACACCCGCAACCACCGCAGCAAGACAGATGTTCAGAATAACTGGACACCCAAACCCACGACAAGCATCTCACGCCCAATCAAGAATTTCCACGCAAGGGACAAGGAGTTCACATACCGCCCAGGCGTTACAATACGCTTGTGGAGAAGAAGGACACTACGCCAAGCAGTGCCCCAAGCCAAGGAACTCGACCCCAAAGCCGAACAACGGAAGCTATAATTCGGCACCAAAGCGCAACAATTTCAACCCAAATAACAACCACAGGAAGGGTCATTTGAACCACGTGACCAAAGAGGAAGCACAAAATGCCCCAGATATCGTACTCGGTACGTTTCCTGTCAACACAATACCTGCCATGGTTTTGTTTGATTCTGGAGCTTCTCACTCGTTCGTTTCGAAAAGTTTTGCTTTGCAAAATAATTTTTTGATGTTTCCCTTGGGAAAATCTATGATCGTCAAGTCCCCTGGAATTAAGCAAGCTACCCAGAATTATTGCCAGGGTGTGGTTATCAAGTTTGAAGGGTTGAAGTTTCACGCAAATCTTATCGTATTGGAAAATAAAGGACTGCATGTCATCTTAGGGATGGATTGGTTAACCACCAACAAAGGTTTTATCGACTGCTTCAACAGGACCGTAATTCTCACCCATCACCACGGGAAAACCATAAAAGTTTCAGCCAAGGAAAGAAAAATATCCGACAACCGAGATTGAACAAGGTGGATATTTCTGAATTGAGCAAAGTTCCAGTAGTGTGTGAATTTCCAGATGTATTTCCCGAAGAACTACCAGGCATGCCACCAGATCGAGAGATAGAATTCAGCATTGAGCTAGCACCCGGAACCGCTCCCATATACAAGAAACCATACAGAATGGCACCATCCGAATTGGTGGAGCTGAAGAAGCAAATAAAGGAACTGTTGGAAAAAGGGTACATACGAGCCAGTTCCTCACCATGGGGTTCATCAATTTTATTCGCCAAAAAGAAGGATGGAACACTGAGATTGTGCATAGACTATCGAGCGCTAAACATGGTCACAATCAAGAACAAATATCCGATGCCTCGAATAAATGATTTATTCGATCAACTCGCTAAGGCCAAGGTGTTCTCAAAGATTGACTTGAGATCGGGATATCATCAACTGAAGGTACGAACCGAGGATATTCCCAAGACCGCCTTCACCTCCAGATACGGATTGTACTAGTTCACCGTGATGCCATTCGGACTAACAAACTGTAACGCCCTCGATGCGGCTATATCTCCCACGTGTCGAAGCACGACTTAGAGGCATAACCGCATTGAAAGCAATGTCGCAAGTGAGGTAATCTTCACACAACCCATATAATACATAAGGGAAAGAGATACATAGTTGGCTTACAGTCGCCACTTCACACAATACATAAATAAACATCCATCATACATATTAAACTCAAGGACCGACTACGTAACAAAAAATAAAAGAATATAACCCAAATGCTACACGGATCCCCGATCGTCCCAACTGAGCTCCACTCTGATCATCGGGAAAAAACACATAGTAACGACCACGTTCCTCATCGAACTCCCACTTGAGCTCGGTTCGTCACCTGCACCGCATCGCCGGCACCTGCAACTGTTTTGGTAGAATCTGTGAGTCACGGGGACTCGGCAATCTCACACCCGCGAGATCAAGACTATTTAAGCTTATAGGAAGGACAGAGTTGTGAGGTGGAGCTGCAGCAAGCGACTAGCATATATGGTGGCTACATTCGCAAAAGAGAGCGAGAAGAGAAGCAAAGCGCGGTCGTGAAGCTAGTAGCGATCAAGAAGTGATCCTGAATCGCTTACGTCAAACATAACTCCAACACCGTGTTCACTTCCCGGACTCCGCCGAGAAGAGACCATCACGGTTACACACCTTGATTGATGTGTTTTAATTGAGGTCAACTTCGGGTTTTCTACAACCGGACATTAACAAATTCCCATCTGCCTCATAACGCGGGCACGGCTTTGAAAGATAATACCTGCAGGGGTGTCCCAACAGCCCATAATAAGCTCTCACGGTCAACGAAGGATATTTCTTCTACCGAAGACCCGATCGATCTCGGAATCCCGGACTACAAGACATTTCGACAGCAATAAAACAAGACCAGCAAAAGCCCGATTGTGCCGACAAATCCCGATAGGAGCTGCACATATCTCGTTCTCGAGCACATCCGGATAAGTCAAGCTACGAGTAAAACCAAGCCTCGAGTTTCCCGTGGTGGCCCCAGATCTGCTCGGTTCGGGCCAGCACTCGAAGGAGCACTGGTCCGGAGGGGTTAAAATAAAGATGACCCTCGGGCTCGCGAAAACCCGGGGGAAAAAGGCTTAGGTGGCAAATGGTAAAACCAATGTTGGCCCTTCTTTGGAGGAGTCTTATTCAAAGCGAACTGTCAAGGGGTCACATAAATCACCCAACCGTGTAAGGAACGCGAAATCAAGGAACATAACACCGGTATGACGGAAACTAGGGCGGCAAGAGTGGAACAAAACACCTGGCATAAGGCCGAGTCTTCCACCCTTTACCAAGTATATAGATGCATTAATTATAGCAGATATATTGTGATATCCCCAACAAGTAAACATGTTCCAAAAAGGAACAACATCTCCATGTTCCAACAAGGAACAAACTTCATCTTCACCGCAACTAGCAACGCTATAAGAGAAATTTGAGCAAAGCGGTAACATAGTCAATCAACGGTTTCTTTGGGAAAGGATGGTTAGGGGCTGACATGGCAATATGGGAGGCATGATAAGCAAGTGATAGGCATCATAGCATAGGCATAGCAAAAGAGCGAGCATCTAGCATAGCAAAGATAGAAGTGATTTCGAGGGTATGGTCATCTTGCACGCAAGGTTCTCGAGTTGTCGAAAGCTTGATCCTCGTAAGCGTTCTCAACAGGATCCTCGTTCACGTACTCGTCCCCCGGCTCTACCCAAAGCAAGAACACAAACAATGGAACCACAATAAATCACGGTGCAATGCACAAGCAACATGATGCAATACATGGCATGATATGCGAGATGTGAAATGTAATGCGTATGTGTGCTCCGGAAGGAAAATGATGAACCAGGCATCAACTTGGCAAACCAAGTATGCCGCTGGAAAGATGAGATGATTTCGGTTGAAATCGATATAAAGATCACCGGAATCGGATGCACGGTTTGCAAATGACAAGCAAAACAAGAATGGCACAAATCTGTCATTAACAGCATGATGCCACTTAGCAAGCAACAAGAAATTAAGCTACTGCACCCAAACGTATCAACAAATCATATGGTAGTGATCTACTCAAGATGCTTGACAAAAGATGAACACTGAGCTACGGCTAATTCACATCATAACAGGTCCAAACAAGCATGGCAAAAGTGCAAAATATGTCAGCTTCACAGACTTAGGGAAATTACTGAACATGGCAAAATCAGCATCAGGAAGCAATGTTCAGAGCAATGAAACAGTATGCTAAAGGAACTTATAATAGAAAAACAAGGCATGGCATGAATCTACTCAAAGGATAGAACAAAAGTCCCTTACTGACCATAAGCCAAAAAGGATCAGGAAATATAGTAACACCCATGTCAATATAGCAAGTTTCGTTAACAGATTCAGCAACAGGGCATGGCAAAACAGATAACAAGTAGGCATGTTTAAGAGCTCGACGCACTCACTACAGAGCATCTCATGATAAACTAAGCATACATCGATCAAGAAGACATGGCATAGAAGCTACACATGGCAAGAACAACATCATAGCCTACACGGATCAACCACAACAACCTTGACAAAATTGAATAACATGTAAACAATCTGCCAGGAAACATTTTATAGCAAAAGTAGAGCTTGATTCACTCAAGCTATGGCACTCCATAATTGCAAACAAGGCATGGATGGATATAGCATAATCATATGTTCAAAACATCCTTACTGAAGTATCTCAAAATATGCATGGATCTCTCGGTAGCATCAAGTTAACATGGCATAAAAATATCAGCAAAACAGGGGCTGAAATCAGCAACATCATGAAGCTTAGTTTGCATACTTGTGCTAGTCACCACAGAGATCATAAAAATACATGGCATACACCCCTGGAAAGATGGCATGGCATATTTCAAAACACATGTAGGACTCAAATTCATAGGATCCACACATCAATCATGGAAAAAATAACAAAAGTGCATGTTCTGTTAATAAACAGAAACTAACATCACATTGCTCTCTTCTAACAGCATTTCGGGCATCAAGCTGAGCCCAAATGAAAATGATGCAATGAGATGAAATGATCTACTCTTCGAGACGAACATTTTGACATATCACACGCACGAAACGGAGCTAAGGATACAGAGTTATGGCATGAAGAAAATACAATAAAATATCACCGAAAAATGACTTAAGAGGGAATCGGGGGAAGGAGAAAGTCAACCCTCGAGGTGGATCCCGATCCAGATCCGGCCTTGAAGTCGGGCAGGGCCGGGCGGCTCGCCGGGCGGAGGCCGAGGCGGGAGGCGGCGATCGAGCGGCGGGCGGGCGACGGCGGCCCGGCCGGGTCGCGGCGCGCGAGCGCGCGGCGGGGGACGGCGGCCGGCCGACGGCGTCGGGAGGGGCGCGTCCCGGAGAGGAGCGGCTGGCTGGGGCCGGGACGAGCTCGGCGGGTTGGCGCGGCCGGGCGGCGGGGCACGGGCCACGTGGCGGCTACGGTTCGCCGGGGGCGCGGCGGCGGACGCGTCCGGCTCCGTCCGGACGTGTCCGGTGACGCGAAGGGGTAATTTCGCTAGGGTTTGCCCGGATTTGGAGGGGGAGATGCATATTTATAGGTAGAGGGAGCTAGGAGTGTCCAAATGGGGTGTAGTTTTCGCCCACACGATCGTGATCCGACGACGGAGAGCATGGAAGTGACTTAGATGGGTTATTGGGCTGTTTTGAAAGGGTGTTGGGCTGCAACTTAAAAGAGGCCTTTGTGAGAGTGCGGTTAACCGTTGGAGTACCAAACGAGCTCCAAATGACCCGAAACTTGACAGGTGGTCTACCGGTGGTATACCAAGGCCACTTGACAAACCTCGGTCCATTCTGAGAAAGTTTAGTACCGCTCACGGAAAAAGCGTAAAAGGGGGCCGGGGACATAGGAGTGCGGATTGCAAAAGCGGACAACGGGAAAATGCTCGGAATCATGAGACGAACACGTATGCAAATGAGATGCACATGATGACATGATATGAAATGCATGACGCGGACAAAATGCAAAAAGAAGAAAAACCCAACCACAGAGGGAATATCATATCACAATGCCGAAAATGGCAAGAGTTGGAGATACAAATATGGAAAGTTACATCCGGGGTGTTACACAAACGCCCCCGCATATTTTGTTCACCTCATGAACAAAGTATTCATGAAGTTTATGGATAAGTTTGTTGTGGTATTTATCGATGATATTCTGGCATACTCCAAAACACCAGAAGAACACGCTGAACATCTCCGGATTGTACTAGGAGAACTCAGGAAACATCAGTTGTACGCCAAATTCAGCAAGTGTGAATTTTGGCTAAAGCAAGTAGGTTTTCTGGGCCACGTACTAACTCAAGAAAGTATCGCCGTAGACCCGGAAAAAGTCAAGGCCGTACTTGGCTGGAAGCCACCAGCCAGTGTGACGGATGTACGAAGTTTCTTGGGGATGGCAGGATACTACCGAAGATTTATTGAAGGATTCTCCACCATAGCAAAGCCAATGATGCAACTACTCAAGAAAGACAGGAAGTTTGAATGGGATGTAAGCCTGCGAGAAAAGTTTCCAAGAACTAAAAAAAGAACCGGCGACTGCACCGATTACTAATTGTGCCAGATATACACAAGAATTTTGAAGTATTTTGTGACGCATCTCGAAAGGGCCTCGGTGCGTATTAATGCAAGAAGGCAAGGTTGTCGCATATGTTTCGGAACAGCTCCATAAGCATGAGGAAAATTACCCTACCCATGACACGGAATTAGCAGCGATGATACATGCACTCAAGGAATGGAGACACTTTCTACTTGGTAATCGTTATGCGAAATATACACGGACCACAAAAGCCTCAAGTATATTTTCACACAACCAGAACTAAATTTACGGCAGCGACGCTGGTTGGAATTAGTAAAGGATTATGATGTTGGGATCCACTACCACCGGGCAAAGCAAATGTTGTGGCGGGCGCCTGAAGTCGGAACCCCGATCCGCATAACGACATGCCAGACTTAAGACCTGAATTCCAGCAGGAGTTCGCAAGGTTCAACCTGATGGTGGTCACCGAAGGCAGTGTGTCAAACTTAGAAGTACAGCCTACCCTGATAGAGAAAGTTAAGGAGGCTCAACGTGGACACCCCAGCATTGAAGGCGTAAAGCGTAAGATGAAATTGGGCAAGGCCTCAGAATTCAGTATTGATGAGCAAGGAATATTGTGAATGCAGGGAATAGGCTCTGCGTACCAAATATTCATGACCTTAAACAGCAAATCCTGGCTGAAAGCCACACCGCTCCATATTCAATCCATCCTGGAGGAACAAAAATGTACAAAGATCTTCAAGAGACATTTTGGTGGCATGGTATAAAAAGAGACATAGCCACGTTTATTGCATGTTGTGACTCTTGTCAACGCATCAAGGCCGAGCACCAGAAACCGCCGGACTATTGCAACCGAATAAGATACCCGAGTGGAAATGGGACGAAATTGGAATGGATTTTATTGTTGGACTACCTCGGTCACGACACGGACATGATGCCATATGGGTAATCACCGATAGACTGACTAAAGTAGCTCACTTCATCCCCGTGAAGACAACACACGCCACTCAGAAGCTTGCTAGGCTCTACCTCTCCCGTATCGTTTGCCTACATGGAGTCCCAAAGAAAATAATCTCGGACCGAGGCACTCAATTCGTCTCCCGGTTTTGGGATCACTTACAACAAGCTCGAACTCAGCTAGCATTCAAGATTACGCAGACCATCCCAGACGGATGGGCAGATCAGCAGTAAATCAAATTCTAGAAGATATCTTTGAGAGCATGTATCCTCACCTATGGGACCAGTTGGGAGGAGAGCTTACCATACGCAGAATTCGCATATAACAACAGCTATCAGTCCAGCCTGCAAATGGCACCATTTGAAGCTCTGTACGGACGAAGATGTCGTACCCCGCTAAATTGGTCGGAAACCGGAGACAGTCATATCTTTGGCCCAGACCTGCTCAAGGAGGCTGAGGGTAAAGTCAAGCTAATTAAGGACCGGCTCAAGACAGCCCAAAGTCAACAAAAGAGTTATTACGATCAGAAGCATCGTGGAGTCCATTTTGAACCCGGTGAATTTGTGTACCTACGAGTATCACCCATGAGAGGCCTGCACCGATTCAAGATTAAAGGAAAACTAGCACCGAGATTCATCGGGCATTTCCGCATAGTAGCACGAAGAGGCACGGTGGCCTACCAGCTAGACTTACCAAGAATTATCCGACATCCACGACGTATTCCACGTCTCCCAATTAAGGAAGTGCGTAAGCAACCCAGAAACAAGTACCCCATAAAAACATTGACGTGCAACCAGATCTCACATATCGGGAGCATCCGATAAAAATCTTGGAAGAGTCGAAGGAGAACCCGACAGAAAACCACCAAGTTCTTCAAAGTTCAGTAGAGCAACCACACCGAAAGTGAAGCCACTTGGGAAAGGGAGGATTTCCTTCGAACAGAGCACCCACAATTATTTGAAAATCAACTGGAATCTCGGGGACGAGATTTTTCCTAAGGGGGTAGGTGCCGTGACACTCCAAAAATTTTGTTGTTTTTGTTTTCAGCAAAAGCCTTGCTTGGTTTGAAGAAGGTCATTTAAACCCTTCTTAAAAACCTCCCTTCTGAGTTTTCTTCTCTAAAAGCATTTATTGGATTTATTTTCTTCTAAAAAGAAACCTTTTTGGTTTTGGGTTATTCTTTGGTTTTGATCCATCCTTGATTTTACCATGCCTCTTGTGGTAAATTTCTGCCAAAACCCTCCTTCCACTTTGGTTCAACTCAAACATTCTGTCCAAACTAGTAAAATCCATTTTTGGACTTTATTCCAATTATTTCCTCTCCCAAAATAATTATGTCTTTTCTTTTGAGTCCAAGTGATTTGCAAAGCAAGTACCCTAATGCTTTTGAGTTTTGACCTCAAACCAACTCCCTTGGATAGTCCTTGGTACCCACAACCCAGAACCATCTTGATCCACTCTTCTCCTTTTTAAATATTTCAAATTTCACTCACTGCAAGTTTGGACCAGATTTGCCAAATTTGGTGAAATTCATATCTACACTTCTCCAAAAATTCTACCAAAATTCAGGCAGCCCTCAGATGCAATGAGAGACCACCACACCAAAGATCAGCTCAAGAAAAATTTCCCACGTGCCAAAACCATTCTGTCGAACACCTTGCATGCAATCGTTTACGTGCATCTTGATTAAATTGAGAAAGTTCGAGTTTTGATGTCAATCTTCGTCGATTAATTATGTCACATGTTCACGGTGCCCTTGGCACGTTGCTCACGACCTAAGCGTGCTGTCTGAGCCTCACACGCGTGCTTGGCGCGTTCACTGGCGTCGGTGGCGCCACAGCCGCTCGCCGGCGTGTCTTGCGGTGGCGAACCACCGTGGCGGCCGGCGGGGCGAGCGGCGGTAACGCCGTTCGGCGCCGCCAATCCTCCGGTGGCTCCGCATGGCCACTTCCTCGCCAGACACACACATGCAACACCGTCGCCGTGGCGGCACGCGCCTGAGCGTGCTCTCTGCGCCGACGGACCCGCCGCCCGTTAATCGAATCCACCCGGGGCTCCTAATCCAAGTTGGTTTAGCGTCAAAAGCGGCACCGGTGGAACTCCACGCCGACGCCCACTCCCTAAACCTCCCCGACCAAGCTCTGCGCGCCGTAACCATCACCGGAGAAGTCCGTTCACGGCCACCGCCTCGGATCGCCTATAAAAAAGCCCGAGCTCGCTCTCGTGCACACACCACCTGCACTTCACCAAGACCTGCCTAGCCACCGGGAGGACCTCGAGGATGTCTCCTCCCCAACTCCGCCGCCCGATCCGCCTCGGCCACCAGCTTGATTCATCATGCGGTGAGGCCATCTCCGCACCCAAACCTCGTCCGCAGCCTTCTCTTACACCTAGTGCTCTAACCCCCACCTCAATTCGAACCTTGCAGCCTCCTCGGCGAGATCCACCATCGCCCGAGCCGTCGTCCACGGAGAAAGTGTCGCCCGTCGACGTGGTGCTCCTCGACGCCCAAGTCCACCACCCACCAACGCGGAAGGACACGCTGATACTCTTGGTACACTCCGATCTCCCGACTCGCCGTGGTTCGACGCCGCGACCACCGCAGCTGACGTTCGGCGCCCGGCGAGGTCTTTTAAACGACATGTGGACCCCCATGTCACCTCTCTTCTTTTCCATGAACCGTTTTCCGTTGGCGCCTTCGGCAGAATACGTTTTCCTGTGGGCTTGCGCGTTTCTATTCGAACCGTTTTCTATTTTCTCGCTTAAACCCCTCGAACTTTTCATTTCATTACAGATGAGTCCTCGGACAGAAACCCTTATAACTTTTTAATAAAAAGTGATTTTTGAGTGATTCTTTTTCCGACAGTCTTATAATTTTGTCTAGTTTTTATGGGATTTATTTGGAAATTTTTGGAACAACTTTTATGCACGCGTTGGTTTTCACGTTAGTATGCCTTTTCGCTATACCGTAGGTTCCGGAGGAGGTTACGTTAACGCTAACTTCGCCGATATAGACCCAGTCTACTCTTAACCAGTCTTGCATGTTTGAACATTTTATATGATGAGTGTTCTGGCAAGTTTGCATTAAGTAGTTTCATGGCAAGTTTGTGAGCATACTGATGAAGGTTATTTTTCATGCAAATTTGAGGCAAGTGAGTTCGATAATCCATACGTATTGGATGTGAAGGTGCATGGCCATGTGTTGGCATGAGGATGGGTAAGATGGCAGTGTTGTAGCATGCCAGTCTTATGCCATGCTATTTGACTTCAGTGTCAACCCGTGTCGATTCGGTTCCCATCCATTTCCTTCCCGTACTACCACATGTTTTCCGTAAGGAATATGGCTTAGTAAGTTGCGAACCGCTTTCCTGGTACACACCAAATGGAGAGGCCGTGATGATGGTTCCATGGCCCTGGATTAAAGCCAGTCATCCGGTCAGGGCATGGGTGTTTCGGTTGGGACCGAGAGGGCACCCCTTAGAGCGCTGAATATAAATTTGATCCCATGCTATTCGAGATTGTGATCTCCCGTCTCAAAAGTTTTTCTCGAGGCGATGTCTAGGGTGATTCCTGGCATTCGTGAGGTAGGATGGGTGTGTCTTGGTTAGCTGTGTTCCTTCTGAAATACCATAAACGGAACTAGTCCTTCAGGACTACGGAAATCCGTTGGCTGTGAGTAATTTTAGTACAAACTCTGCAGAGTCCTAAATTCCTCGAATCATCTTATCCATGTCCAAGTTCTGTATTATCTTATCCTGACAAGTGTCAATTTTGGTGACAGATACTCCGGTGTTTCACATGAGTACTAAGTCCGGTTAAATGTTTATTCCTGTGGATGGACTAACCCGTTTATACTCCTGTGTTGAATATTTATTACGAGTGCTATTTTCTTGTGATGAAAGCCCTTTCTGTGATGTCGCTTAAACGTCCGACTGTGGCATTGTTGTTATTTATTTTCATTATAAGCCCTTTACGTGATGTCGCTCGAGACGTCCGATCGTGGCATTGATGTTATTTACTTTCATTATAAGCCCTTTCTGTGATGTCGCTCAGACGTCCGACTGCGGCATTGTTGTTATTTATTTTCATTATAAGCCCTTTCTGTGATGTCGCTCAAACGTCCGACTGCGGCATTGTTGTTATTTATTTTCATATTAAGCCCTTTCTGTGATGTCGCTCAGATATCCGACTGTGGCATTGTTGTTATTTACTTTCATTATAGCCCTTTCTGTGATGTCGCTCAGACGTCCGACTGTGGCATTGTTGTTATTTACTTTCATTATAAGCCCTTTCTGTGATGTCGCTCAGACGTCCGATCATGCACGCATGTATCTTTATTTTCAATATAAGCCCTTTATGAGGTGTCGCTCAGACGCCCGACTGTGGCATGTTTTGCTTATTTCTTCACCCTTCGAGGCGTCGCTTCAGACATCCGATCGGTTTTGAGTTTATCTTCTTTGGGTTTTTGAGCGGACTACCGCCGATTCCCTTCTTGATTATTTTTGCTATGCTGTTTTAATTGAGAAATGTTGAGATTAACCATGTTGCATTCATGCATTCATTTGTTATATCTTTTGTCCGAACTGTCTTGCGTAGTACTTTCATAGTACTCACCGCTTGTTGATTTGGCGGAATCTTGTGAAAGCGATCTCATGGACGAAGAGTTCGATAGCGAGTCCGGCGCCTAGAGGAATCCCGGTCGATCTCGTCGACCCTGGATCGATCATTGTGATATATCTGCTTCCGCTACCCAAATAAATTCATAGAGCCTCACCTCGACGCTCGATGAGCCGCCAACGATGAGACTTATTAACCACCCCGCTGTGTTATTCCACCAACCACTCATAGCTCGAGTCAGTAGTATTTCCACCCCATACCTTTGAGTTATATCCGCCACTATGTTTAATCATTGGCGTGTTGTAATTATTGGTTGGGCATCTTCAGTCCGACCCTTGTAATATTGTAATGCTACTGGCTTCTTGTATTAAAGTTTTGTCAACCGGTATGAAGGATTTTCCTCATATTGAACTTCACAGGTCGGTTGTTCCATAAATATTTTTATTGAAAAAACCGGTCGTGACAGTGATGCCGACACCTGGGGATGTCCATGTCCTGATCTTTTACTATTCTATTAATAGTAGCCGGTATCAACCTTTTTGTTCCCTCGGGAAGGAAAGGCCCGGCAGAAGTTTGAGGTGTGCAAGTGATCTCAATCTGCCCTAATAGGATGCAAAGAAAAAGGATGGCTAGGATGATGGCCTGAGAGGCAAGTTCCAGACACAAAAGGCCACTAGGCTCCAATAATCAACAAGATTCGCGGCAACACGTATCAAAAGGAAAATCGGAGATCTGCCTCCTGCTTTTGTTGCCTATGTTAGAAAGGCTTGTACGTACGAGGCAAACTAGAGATTATTGTTCCGGCCGGCCGGCCCTGCCAATTATTGAAAGTAGAAGATGCCTGGAGAAACATGGCCTAACTCAACAGACGTGGCGCTATCAGCTCTTAGTTAGGGTCAAACAGTAGCTAGCTGTAAAACAATATTTGGACTCGTGTCCAGCTGTGGAACACTGAACACAACAAAGCTAAAAAATAAAAGATGGCTAAAGAACCTAGGAGGTGTTTGGTTCGATCCTTTGGTAACGTAACCTGATAACAGCGGGAACTGAAAACGTTATTTTCTGTTTGGTTCGAGTTAAGCGTAATGAGGTCCCGTGTAATCAGATTACGCTGCTGTTCAAATCTGATTCCGCCCACACCCCTCCGGTATCGGGTACCTCCTGATTTTGTAGCAGCAGTTATTCTCTCGGTCTAGAACAGAGAGGCAAAGACGCACATGCTCGAGGGCTTGCGAGACCGGCGGCAGCCGGCGGCGCGCGAAACCGGAGATGGCCGGCGGCGCACGAGACTGGCGATGGCCGACGGCGCGCGAGACCGGGGCCGGCTGGCGGCGCTTGAGATCAGAGGACGGCCGCCGCGCGCATGATTCGAAGGGCCGACGGCGCTTAACATCTGAGCAACCGGCGGTGCTGATTTCAAGGATGGACGGCGGCGCTTGAGATCCTAGACGGCCGAGGCCTAGCAAGAGCAGGTCGCTGATGGAGAGGATCATGGTCGGCAAGCGGGATCAATTCCTTTACGTGAGCGAACCAAACAAACTTGGAAAGAATTCATTACACCTCCTAAAACGCCGTGATCTTATTACGTTTACGTTACCATTTCTCTAGCCAAACACCTCCCTAGAGTAAATAAACCCTGTGTTACCATGCTCACCTAATTTGGTGCAAGAGCACATCTTCTTAGTATGCGGGCTGCGCAACTGCAAGTTGCCTGAGAAATACATGTACATAATTACTGAATGCAATACGATAGAGAGAGTATTGAGCACGGTGCTAGAATACTGACCTGGTTCAATAAATAAAATGAGTGAAATGCAGGCATCAGATTCATCTGAGTGTAACTCGCAGCAATTTACGCAGTGATGATTGAACCTATAGGTTAACGACCGTACCAGCACCAAGACTTCCTGTCTGCTAGCAAGAGCAGGAGCCATGTTCTAATACAAAATAACATGCACTTTGGTGTGTGCTCGAGAAAAAAGAACAGGAGCCATGTGCAGCGGGGCTTTACCTAATGGCAACGAACCTTATCCGGGGCACTCCAGGGCTGCATGATTAACGCCTTTGAACGCCAAATAGCTTATCATAACATTATTAGTACAAAATAGCCATGTGAGTGCCATAATGGTAAAGTGGACCCTTACTTTGTCTACTTTACACATACCAAGAAAAAGAGATTGCCTTTTTAATTGAAAAAAAAGAAAGGAATTGTCGAAGGAAGTAATTAATCAGTACAAACTAATCACATTACCTATGTAAAAATGTAAAGATAAGGGCCTGTTTGGAAAAATACCACCATTCCAAAGAACAACGATGCCCACACAAAAAATTCACCATTCCAAACAAGCCCTAAAGCTGAAGTTTCATTTCAATGTAGGAGGGTTTGGCCTGTTCGGTTTGCGCCTAACATAGAATCAAAATCAAGTCAAATCTAGGTGCACAAATTGGCTATCCAGTTTAGTTCAAAAAATAAATCAAACAGACTAAAGAATATATTCTTAACAAACTTACAGTACCAAATTAAGCATGGGCAATTCTAATCAAAGTTATCTTGGTAAGAACGTTGGCTCCCAAGAGCCTGAGACAAAACAGCCATAACCAAGAATACATATGACAACTCAATGACAGTAAATTAGCAGGTGAACAATGGAAACCACCAGCAGATTAGACAACAACTAGATAGGAATGGATTACCAATTCGAAAGCGGCAGACAAACCAGCATAATAAATAACCTCTTTGAAGCCAAATAAGGTCTAAACCATGTAGATCTAAGTAACTAATCATGCATATATACACATAGATATAAGGATGTAAATATTATGTTTTACAATAAGGTACTATTGCACATTAACTGACATATAAAGGAAAAGTTGCTGAGATCATACATTCGGTTGGTCATTTGGAATAATAATTTATTTCTAAACCTAGGCAAAATACATATCTTTCACAGAAATCATAGAAAACAATATCACATCAACTAATTCCCCTATTCATGATTACATAAATAAAAATGGATCACACCAATATCACAGCCATGATAAGATATTCACTCTGCTAGAACCTACATAACACATATTCTTACCAATATTACTGCAAGCACATAAAAAACACATGATATGCAGACAACGCCGTCAGGCTACACCATATGTGCAAAGAACATATCCAAGCAACATATTAGAACCTATAGCAGGAAAAATGATTATGGCTTCAGAAGAAAATCAAGATATATATGTGAATTGCGTGCTCAAGGTAAATCCCTAGTTGAGCTACCACCCAAAGGGGTTAGTGCAGTCTCCTGCAACTGCAACAAAGACAACAATAGCTGACTCTAGCCGACCTAGAAAGTTTAAGCCATATCCGTTGAATCGCAAAGCAGTCCTGCTCCAGAGAGTAATCCTAATTATACAATAGCTGCAATCACAAAAAGAAGGGTAAATAACTACAGAGGCCCCAAAGGACAGAACAGAGTGAAGGCAATTTAAAATAGACAAATGGAAAAAACTAGTGTCAGTTAGCATATGTGTATTGAGCAAAGGAACACATCTCCCACTGAAATTGGCAACATTAGAGATGCCAGGTCTTACCAAATCATGTTTAATTATGTAGCAGTAATTATTCGCAAATGAAGCGTGCATTGGACTAAAATAATGCTATTGTCATTACCTGAAGAAGGGTTACTTTGTTTTTGCAAGAACAGGCTCACACCACACTTAAAGAGTTTAATATATTCATTTGAAATTGGGCATTACAATCAGTGTCAATTTCATGGGCTATTATGTCTGGGAAAACAGAATCCCAAATACCAACAACTCCTGTTTGGCAAACAAAGGCCACTGTCTCATGAGCTGCTCGATTTTGCTCTCTTTTGGCTACCATGAACTTGAAGTCAGTTAATGTTTCAGCCTCTCTGAATTTCACTGAATATAGCACCCAGTCTACAAATGCAATGCACAGTCTAGAAATGCAATGCTCATTGCCTGCTAAGGCCTGAATGACAGAGGCACAATCGCTGACCATGATAACAGGTAGTCGCGACCAGACCGCATCGAGACGAATCCCCTCCAGGAAGCTCTCACATCCGTGCATACATAAACGAAGATATACGACACACCTTGTCAGCCTCCTCTGGAGTCATATTTCTGTCCTACAATGGAGAACATGCAATATAATTAAACAAAGATTTATGTCCAGTTTTCAGCAAATACCTACAACTGAAAGAACTAAGCATATTCTACTATTTCATTCTCTACTTTGAAACCAAACAAAACAGGATCTTATCGTTTCAACAGACAAAAAGATAATGCAAGCCTGTCTTGCTTCAGAAAAAATTCATTTCAGAGAACCTGTGCAGTCCTCAAATGCAGACACAAAAGCATTAGCTCGCAATCTCTAAGTTCAGATAAATAAGCACATCCTTTTCAAGTAAAGCAGAGCAGCAAGGCTTGTATCCAAGACCCAAGTTATACACATGTGAGTATATCTTTCTATGCACTAGTCACCGACAGAGAGGTCACTTGCCTATGTTTGTTTATATTTATATGGTCACCCAAAGCACACATAAAAAAAAACTTTGCATATAGGTAAAAACTCTAGAAATTGAACTGGATGAAAAAATTAGCAACGGTAAATACAGTAAAGGAAAAAACTGGCTTGGCAAAAGCAATTAATACAGCAAAACAACACTTTACTCCATGCTTTTCATAAAGTGCAGTTTGCTCCATGCTAATTTGTGAGACATTGCCGTGCTTCCATGCTACCTATACCTAAACAATGAAAAAAAATGTGCCATCCATATATATTAGAGAATTTCGAGAATGAAATTCATGGAGATTTCTAATAGTAGCCGCTGCTTTTTTTTAGCTTTGGTCACCCAGAGCAAAACCTAATGTAAAAGGAAGTGGGGGGAGAAAACAAAAGGCTCAAATGGAATCAACAAAATAGGCGATGAAAGGCACAAGGCTCTGCTTGCTTCTATGCCGCTACTTTCAAGCAGTATTTATTTCCCTAAGCTGGTAGGATGAAAACCGAAAGAGATGTATTTAAAATCTTTTCAAGTTGATGCTCACAGGCGTTTCAATCTCTTAAGAAATATTTATCATGAATTCTGACTCTTGTAAATACCTTCTTAAGCTGATGCTCGGAGATGTGTCAACCGTAAGCACATTGGCAACAAAAGGTTCTTCAATGAATAATTTCTAAGGCCAAATACTAATGGTAGCTTGTACGCCAAAGCCTCGCTTATGTAGCATGTACAGTTATCCCTACACAAGAGAACCACCAGATTTGTGATCTCTGTCAAGCAATAAAGGGAACAATACAGAAAACAACCTTTGACGTCATTGCAAATGCTGCCATTAAATCAAGTGTAGGCATCCCTATCCAACTTAATGTGGTACTTCCTCCGATTCATATTAATTGTCGCTGATTTAGTACAATGTTGGAAATCAGTGACAATTAATATGGATCGGAGGGAGTAGTTCTTTGGAGGAAGCTCTTAGCAGATTTACTGCTCTCTTCTGTAAGTTACAAAACCTGAACTTGTAACGATGTACAGGACCCACTAGTCATCACACAAACTCTGGAAGTCAATCAATAACAAAATGATATATCAATTACTTACAAAGTAGGGACCATAGAATATCTAAATTAACTTGTTTGTTGTCCTTACATTTTATTAGCATGGGTTAGATATAGTGCAAAAAACAAATAGAGTGCTAGGTCAGAAGCCTCTGAATCAGCATCGAACAGGACATCAAATGGATTTAGTGAAACTTGATAACCTGAAATATGCCTGGTGTAAATCAAAGGTCATGTAACAGACCTCAAATGACATCAGAGAGGACAAAGGACAGACCCAGTCATAGAAGCTCCCACACAAGGTGGGGTCTGGGGAGGGATTATAGGAACCTAGTCTTACCCCTGCAAAGTGCAATGCAGAGAGGCTGGTTCGAACCTAGGACCTCTTGGCACAAGTGGGGAGGACTTCACCACTGCGCCAGGCCTGAGGAACATTACAAAATAATATACTCCCTTTGTAAACTAATATACGACGTTTTTGGGCATTTTAGAATACCCAAAAACGTCTTACATTAGTTTACAGAGGAATACCAAATGGAGAACAAAATACTGAAGCCATAGCTGTGAAGGAGCAGCATGTTTGATAAACAACTATTCTAGTTTGTCATGGAGGAGCCCTGAATGGTCATATATAAAAATTTACACATATAAACAACAATTATAGTTTTTCATGGAGGAACCCTGAACGGCCATATAAAAGCATATAAAGCATTTGAGTGACCATCACTACAGCAAGCAGAAGGTAGACTCAACAGGGCGTACTTTGTAGCCTCATTGAACAAATGAAAAGAACAAATGATGAGAAAACTATTCAGTGACCAGTTTGACCACGACTGCACACATCTACATGACATGTTTTTGAAACATATCCTAAACGGAAAATGGATAAAATTACAAGATTCGTCAAAAGTACAGGAAGTATCAGGCAGACAGAGATTTTTTTAGTGCTGCACAGAAGAAACCTCAGGTTATTTGGTAATAAAATGGGGACCAGTGTGTTGGTGTTATTTGTAAAATATCAAATGCTGTCCTCCTTGTCATGCTGGAGCAAAGCCTAGAATGGAAGATTACTATAACTTGTGAGTTGAAAGCTCACAAAAGAGTATAATTGTCCTAACATAGGAGCAAAGCTCCAGGGAAAATTAATTTTCAATATTAAAGCTATAACAGAACATTTGCTATGGCGAATTGAAATAAATATGAATGATTGGGTTTAAAGCCTGCAAGGGTAGGTTTTACCCATGAATTGCTAGTACAATTTATGTTCAAATGCAAGATATTTTAAATAAAGTATAGGGGATGGACTGTTCCAGAACACTTTCCAGGGTTCATCACTGTTGGAATGGAAAGAATGACAAGATTCAAGCATAAGGAGCTGGGACCACAATGTGCATCAGCTGGTACAGTTCTCAATAATTACACTGGTAGTTACGAAGTAAGTGGCATAGCATACTTCTTCACGCACTGAATTCAGCAAGTGTTGAGGTGAGAAGAAATCCACTTCCCATGTCTATTTATGTAAGAACAAATCTTGCATCCACTTCCTATGTATATCTTCGGTGGACCACAGAAAAATATGTGGCTCGTCATCTACAATATACTCCCTCAGTCCCAAAATATAAGAACGTTTTTAACATTAGCATAGTGTAAAAAACGTTCTTATATTCTGGGACAGAGGGAGTACAGTTTTGTTGGTGAGGCAGTCTATTCAGTTAACAAAGGACTTGCATCTGCTTCCATTTCTTATGCACATACCAGATGGTAGTGTTGATATTATATTCAATGGAGCCAGCAGCATGACATTATTGACTTGAATGGCACAGCTATCAAGATCAGTCCTGACATAGATCTTTAGTGTCGAAGTGCCACTACTGACAAGCATTTGCTACATGAATAGAATACCACTGGTAGATGACTACCATTCTCCAATTCAGCCCTACATCACCAAAAGTCCCCACAAGAACATGAGCCATCCTTAAAATGGTGAAATCTATTGGCATCTCTGACAATGAATAGACGTTCAGTAATATGGGCTGCAACCTTCATGAATGAATGACAGTCCCCGCATATCCTAAGGTTCTTGTGTATTATAATTGGTATATTAGGAGGCAAGCTGATTAACCCAAAAGCAAGTGCTAACTTCTCACTATGGTGTTTAAGCAGCTCCTCTTTTTGGTCGTCATGAACATCATGCAGATCGCATTCTATTTTGGTCATGTGAGCAAATTTTCTCATATCATGATAAATTTCCTCCAACTTATTGTAAATATCAGTGATTGCTGGGTGCTTTCTCTCTCCAACAACAAAGACATGGATTTTGCCCTTTGCTTCAATCCAACTCCTGCCTATTTCTTTCCTTGCACCACTATCCTTCAAATATTTCCTTGCCATTAGAACATTCTCCCAGTTCCCACTGGCAGCATATACATTTGAGAGCAAAACATGGTTCCCTCCATTGTCAGGCTCAAGTTGGAAAAGCTGTTCCGCAGCTATTCTGGCTAAGCCACTATTGTTGTGGTTCCTGCATGACCCTAGCAAAGATCCCCACATAGAAGCAGTTGGTTCAAATGGCATTTTGTGAATCAATTCCCAGGCCTCATCAGTCTTCCCAGATCGACCCAGAACATCAACCATGCAAGAATAGTGAAGGACATTAGGTTCAACAGTCCGATCAGACATTAGCAGGTTAAAGTAGTGGCGACCCTCTTCAACTAAACCTGCATGACTGCACACTGACAACATGGAGAGATAGGTAACTTCGTTCGGAAAAATACCTAACTGGTGCATTTTCTCAAAGAGAATCATGGCTTCCCAAGAATGGGCATGCCTTGAAAAACCAGCAATCATTGCATTCCATATGACAACATTCTTCTGTTCCATATAAGCAAACAGTGCATAAGATTTTTCAATCTGGCCACACCTTGCATACATATCCACAAGAGATGCTGCCACAAAGAAGTTCCCATGAAAACCACATTTCACAATAACTGCATGCAGTTGTGTCCCTTCAATTTTCAATGCTAGGCTTGCACATGCGCTAATGATAGCAGAAAGAGTGAATTCAGTCAATTTTACTCCTTCCCTTTGGGCATTCCGAAATGAACATAATGCTTCTTCGTGAAGGCCATTCTGCACATATCCTGCAAACAGTGAACTCCATGTAACTAAAGTTTTATCAGGCATCTTCTCAAAAACCCAGCAGGCATCCATAATCATATTACATTTTGCATAAACATCTAGAATTGCTGTCCCAACAAAGCTGTTTGAGTCCAATGCAAGCTTGAATGCAGTAGCGTGTAATTGCTTGCATTCATTGATAGCGTATTTTGCAGCACATGCACAGATTGTGCTGGATAAAGTAAATTTAGTCAGCTGTCTCCCTTCTCGGTGCATCCTTTGAAAAAGCTTCAGCGCTTGTACATCCTCTCCACTCTGAGTATATCCAGCAATCATGGTATTCCATGAGACTATGCTTCTGGCAAGCATTGCATCAAAAACATGACGAGCGCAATCATTCCGACCACATTTTGTGTACAAGTTGATTAGAATATTGCATGTGACAGTATCTGTCACCAGACCAAAATGAATGGCTAGCCCATGGCAGCTTTTCCCAGCCAGGAGGGACCTCCTCTTTGCACATAGTTGCAGAAGCTCATGGAGCGCAAACATGTCAATCAAACTCCTGTCAATCCGACCATGCCTTTTATCCTTTAGGGAATTGTTCAGACCATACCACACTTAGACACTTCATGCTCTGATTTATGACAGGGTAGTTAAACAGAATGCCCATCCATGGAAGACAGCTACTGATGCATGCAGAATATGACTGAAAGGGAGAACTTCGCCAACAAATTTGCACTGGTTTCTGATGACTCGTAGAATGGGACAACTAATCTGAAATATGCTTAGATGCCATCAAGAGCACATAACTTTTCTGTGGGATGGCATGACAACTTCTCTAATTAGTCCACTTTTACAAATTCATGATATTAGAATCTCTGGAAGAAAAGCAAGTCAGTCATAACTATATGATCCTCATCACACTTTGATGCATCTTCAGAAAGTAGATACAGTTCTGTAAATAAAATCCAGACAGGTAAAAGAATATAATTTTTTATGGCAAGGGCATAAGGAAATGTGATGGGTTCTGCTAAAGCACATGCTAATACGTCTAAAAATAAAAATATTTGATTCAAATGACAAGAAGAACCAGGAACTAGCGCAAGTGAGCTTCTTGCTTTTCAACCAATCGAATGTGGGTGGGAGGTGGTACAATAATGGCCCTAGGAAGTGAACGATGGTGCTTTGGTGGTAGTAGAAGTTGAGAGCTAACTTAAAATTCAGGGTTCCTTTCAAGTTTTCCGCATCAGGGCTGTGTTCCATTTGGAATAAGGATCTAACAGCAAGATATCTGTACTTAATGCATCACGAGCATAGGAATAGGGCCAACAGTAAACATTTCACTATTAATCAAGCAACCTACTTTAATAATCATAACAAAAAATTACATCTAATATCAGGTACCATTGATGCACTACACCCCTCCCACCAGCTTGACCCTAAGCAGGAACTCAGGAGAAATCCTTGTTGCGCGTGACATATAGCATAGGACAATGAGCAACTACAGCGAAGGCACTACACAGATATGCCACATTGCCACTAGTGCAGCAGCATCATCAGTGGCAGATCTAGGAATTGAAAACAGGGTGGTCCACCTTAAAAACAATTGACAACAAATATTACATGTGCACGTTCTAACTAATTTACCAATACCACCTAGAATAGATCAATATGGTCTTACAAACATACTAAAATTCACAGTTAAGTCTCAGTTTTGCCTAAGCCTGCATAGAACATAACTTGAGAAATTCAACAAATATGTAAATGTGTTCATGTATGTACTGGATAGCAATTAGCAGACAACTAAAGCCTGTTTATTATGTTGCGTCTCCTGCTTCTTATTCATTTATTTGTACAAGCTGGGAAGATTCATCATGTGTGCACTGGATAGCTCTCTAGCAAACAACGAACATTACTGTACTGGGTAGAAATTAGCAATCTGGTCCACCTCAATCTTACCTTCGGCTTGTACGGATGCTCAGCTCCTAGCTGCTAACCTTCTATGCTGCACGTCTCCAGGCCCCAGGGCCAGGGTGCACACCTGCACACCGTCGGCCGCCGAGGAGACTGCTGTCGCTGGTCGTGGCGACTGGGCGCGGTGGCCGGCACCGGCGCGGAAGAAGAAGGGCGTAGGCGCGCAGGCACTGGCAGGAAGGGCGGCTAGGGTTGGCAGCCTGCCGGCGAAGGGCGCGGCGTCCGGCGGGAGGCGGCTGGTGCGGTTAGGAGTCGGTCGGGGATGGGAGCAATGCGAGGCTACAGGGAACACCTGGCGAACTCCTCGCGCGAGCGACACATGGGCCGGCCCATTAGGATCGTCCCTCGCAAACCTGGCCAAATGGGCCGGTCTTAGCTTGCCGGCCCATAGGCCGCATGCCTAGACTGTGGTGGGCCTGGCCCGGCACATTTATAAACAGGCCGTGCCGGCACGTGGCCCGCCTAGGGCATGCCTGGGCCGCGAGGCTGGGCACAGGTGTCAGCACAGCACGGCCCATTTTACTTTATTTATTTATTTGTACATTAATATCGAAATCACTAATTGAGGAGTTTGTCCCCTCTAGTTAGGGTTTGTCCTCCTCCCGGCGGAGCCTTGCATCGACGTGGAGATCGTGATCCCCTCCGCCTCCCCACCTCCGATCGCCGGCGTCCTAGGGCGGCTGGCTAAGGTGGACGAAGGGGGATCGGTATAGGGAACCTCCCGCCCGTGGAACCTGTGTTTTCTCTCTGAAGCAACGTCTGACGAAATCTACGTATCGCTGTTCAAGATACACGCCGATACTCCGATCGCCAGAATCTGGCTTAAATCTGAGTATCGCGAAGTATCCCCTTTTTGATTTAAAAAGAAAAGAAAAAAATGACGATACGGCTGCGAAACGCGCGGGACACGGCAAGGTGACAGAGCGCAGCGAGCGAGCCCAATAGCCCACGACGAGTCACCGACCAAACCTAACCTCTCTCGCACCTTTTGTCGATCACACCGCACCAGAAGGGTCCGACTGAGGACCGCCGCCAGTGACTTCGCCGCCACGCCACCGATGCTCGCAGGTTTGCCGCCGCCGCCAACCCGTCTCGACTCGCTTAGGCTTTCGCTCTTCTCCGCCGCCTCAAGGTAAATATTTTCCCCGATCCCGATGTTGTACCGATGTATGGTTGATCCATTGATGTATGCTTGGGGCTTGGTCAGCCGCTAGCTTGACGTATTGTTGATCCGCTTATGTAGGTAGTAATAGTACTTTCATAGTCATAGGTGTATGCGAATAATAGACTAATAGTTAGATCTGTTCCTCTTTGCTAATGTTGGTTGGATAAAACTGCTTGCTAAGGATGCTGCTTGTTGGATAAAATTGCTTGTTGATGTTGCTAGCTTGCTGCTTGTTGATGTTTGTGTGGTAAAATTACTTGTTGATGTTGCTGCTGCCTCCTATTGCCAGGGAAGAAGATACAAGTATACACCATGTCATCTGCGGGGAGTAGCATGGCAGCAAGCCAATCTTCAGTCGGTATCATGCGAGCAACAAAGATTGAGGTTGATGGTGCAGGGAAGAGGTTGAGAATGGTGTTGTCAATCCGAAATACCCATTCTGGAAGCATGCTACAAAACTAGCAAGAGACCCATCAGGTCGAGGATGCAACACACGTTTCCGTTGCCACTTCTGTATGCATGATTTCCCAGGCAGCTATACAAGAATAAGAGTGCATCTTCTTAAGATACTAAATGCAGGCATAAACTCTTGTACCAAGATAACACAACCTCTCTTTGAGGAACTTCGCAAGGAAGATAAGGCAGCTGCTCTACTTATTTCACATGGTAAAACTAGGAACACACTTCCTCTACCACCCTTTGAGGAATCTGGTTCATTGGCATCATCAAGGAAAAGGAAGGCAACAGGAAAGGATTTGCATAAACCAGATTTGCAAGTGTTGTCATCATGTTGAAGAGGTTTCTTTTAATCAAGGATGCACTCACACTAATGGTTGTTCATGCAAATTGGGCTAGTTATAGAGAGGATGATCCTCCTACAGCTCAAAGGGTGAAGGAACTTATTTTGAGTGATGTGTGGTGGGATAAAATTGCATACATTGTCTCTTTCACCTCACCCATATATGCAATGATAAGGCTGACCGACACGGACAAACCATCTCTCCATTTGATATATGAGATGTGGGACGACATGATGGAGAAGGTGAGTGATTCTTTTAGCTTTCTTCATCTTCATTTGGGAATTATTGATGTGTATTGCTTGCTGATTTTAATTGTCGCCATGTTCATAGGTGAGAGTTCCTATTTATCGTTATGAAAAGAAGGAGCTCAATGAAGATTGTGCTCTCTATATCATTATCAAGAAAAAACTTCTAAAACGTTGGAAGAAGAGTAGTACCCCTCCATTGTTTGGCTCACTCGTTGAATCCGAGGTTTGCTCTTTATATATGTTTGTCATTTGACAATCTCAAGTTCTCAACTTTAAAAGGTTTGATGATTTTATGTTGTCATGTTAATAGGTACTACAATCCAAATTGGGTTGGGGCAGTTCGTGGCCGTGTTACCCCCCTTGATGATAATGAGATTTTTCAAATGAGAAACCAGTGTTTGCAGAAGTTATTTCCAGATCCAAATGACCACAAGACCGTCAGAAAGAATTTGCGGATTTTTCTCTAATGATGAATGACTTCTAGAATGCAGATTCTATTGAAGATATAGATGATTTTTAACCAAAGCAATGGTGGGGCACTCATGGAGGAAGCACAAAGTTCTTGAAAAGTTTGGCATTGAAGTTACTTGGTCAGCCTTCATCTTCATCTTGCTGTGAAAGGAATTGGAGTTCATATTCCTTCATCCATAGTTCCGAGAGAAACAAGCTCACTCCTGAATGTGCTGAGGATTTAGTGTTCTCACATAACAACTTGCATTTTCTTTCAAGACAATCTGAAACTTATCATGCTGGGCCAAGCCGGATGTGGGATGTGGGTGGAGATGGGGTTGAGAGCTTCACTGGTGTTGGCACCCTTGAAGGTGCTAACCTGACACTTGATGAACCCTGAATTGGAGGCTGAGATCATGAATGCTCTCACTTTAGTTCCTGTTGTTATGTTGTAATGTACTGTTTGACTATGGGTCTATGGTCACATGGCCTTGTATCTTCCTGTTCCTGTTGTTATGTTGTAATGTACTATTTGACTGTGGATCTTCCTTTTTATCATGTCAACTTAGTGAACTTTTGCATTATTTGGCTATGGTCATTGAGAATTTAGAAATAAAACTTGCTGGAATTTGTTGGAGGCTGAGATCAAGGAAGTTTATATTAATTTCATCATTTGGTATGCTACTACCACAAGCCAACTTGTTTACAACTTCTTCACTTTTCATGCTTATCTATTTCATATTATCAAGTCTAATATCATGTGATGTACTTTCTATTCTGCATACACAATGAGGAGTTGAGGGTCTGGATGATCATTCAAGAGTGAAAAGAAAGGAGGCATGGAAACAATCAGGCAACCAGTAGGCAATATTTTGATCCCATCTCACACATTTTATTATGTTCGTTTTAATTACATGTCATTTTATTATTGTTTATATATGCTTGCCGTATCTTCGTATTGTTGTTTTTAGAAATTGCAGTATCCCGTATCGTCGTACCCGTATCGCCGTATCAGTGTCGCCGTATTGGTGCTTCATAGGTTTTCTCGGGCAAGAGATCCGACGATGGGCTCGACGTCTGCGTCTGATGCGGTGACGAGCGAGATGGAAGCGATGATGAAGGAACTGGGGTTGAAGGAAGATGATCTGGTGGACGTGGTGGTAGAAGATGGTGACATCCCAAAGGAGGCTACCCGTTGGATGGCCATAGCTCGCGTGAACACGGATAAATAGTATAGCCAATATTGGTTCTAACGCAATATGCGAGTCGCCTGGGATCTAGCGAAAGAGGTAAAATTTCGGCCGCTCGAAGAAAACCTATACACCCTGCAATTCTCCTGCCTTGGTGACTGGGAAAGAGTAATGGAAGATGAACCGTGGACGTTCAAGGGCAAGGAAGTCGTCATAGAGCCATATGATGGAATCACCAGGCCATCATCGATAGGGCTGAACAAAATTGAGATGTGGATCCAAATTCACGATCTACCAGAGCTCTTTTTTGGCCTGATCAAGTCCCTGGCTGCTACTGTAGGAGATTTCATCTTTGCTGAACCCAAGTCTCAGGATTTTGAGGGTAACTTCTTCAGGGTCAGAATCAAAGTGGATGTTACAAAACCCCTAAAAACGCGGTTTCTTTGGTGATAAAGAGGAAGAGGGAGATCTTCAGGGTGAAGTACGAGAGGCTACCAGGCTGGTGCGCCGTTTGTGGCATGCTAGGGCACTTGTACAAAGAGTGCGGCAATGGGATCCATCCCCCATCGGCACTAGTTTTTAAAAACCTTCAAGCTGAATGGTTCAAAGGGCCAGGTCGTGGCCCTGGAGCTGGAAGCTCGACAGGTGGAGGAAGAGGCAAAGGCCGAGCTGGCTGAGGTATAGGCCGTTGCAGGAGTCAGAGGAGCGGCCCAAAGTGGATGGAACGGGATGAGGTCAACCCTAAACCAGGTGATGCATTGATGAGAGATGCTGAGAGCAATAGGAAACATGGATCTGTGCAAGTGAACATGGGGGATCCTGTTGTACCAGAAAATGCAGCAACAATTATCAACAATGGACAGCAACTCCTTGCTTTACCGCCCCCGGTTGTACCCCCAAGCCCTGATTCTAAGCAAGAACCAAAGAGAACCAAGGCCACAATGATGATGTTTGAGCAAGGAAATTTGAAGTCAACAGCCAGCAACAACCCACTCAATGCGCGTTTGGCGGGCTCCCTCGAGGAGTCGCGCCGAGCGCAATGAGTTACTTATGTTGGAACTGTCGTGGGGCTGGCAAACCCGCGACAGTGTGTGAGCTTCGCGATCTAGCGAGGCAATTTGCCCCCTCGATCCTATGCATTGTCGAAACTCAAATTGAGGGTTCCAGGGTGGAGGATATGGCTGTACCTTTAGGTCATACTAAAAGTTTCGTTATTAGTAGCTCCGGTGGGAGTGGATGTCTTGGAATCTTTTGGAATGAGGAAATAAAGCTTGAAATTTTAGGGTATTCGAAGTATCATATTGATGCCTTGGTGGGTGAGCTTTTTGATATACAAACTAGAGTTACTTTCGTGTATGGCGAAGCCCAGGTCAGCGAACGTTACAAAACTTGGGACACACTACGAGGCATTGTTGGATCTTCCAACTTGGGTTGGGTGGTACTAGGTGACTTCAATGAAGTGCTTCATGGGCATGAACATGACGGATTGGGGATGAGAAGCCAGGCGCAGATGGATGGCTTTCGGGATGCACTTGACACTTGTGGCTTGTCGGACATCGGGTACACTGGTAACGACTAGACTTGGGAGAAGAAGGTGACTGGAGGCACGTTCACCAGAGTTCGACTGGATCGGGCGGTGGCGAATCCAGCATGGAGTATTGCTTTCCCATTGGCCGTTCTTGAACACAAACTAGCAACATCGTCGGATCATGTACCGATTCTTCTCACGCTTCGCGACGTGCATGCATGCAGGAGGGCCCCATACTCTTTTAAATACGAACTTGCCTGGGAGAGAGGAATTGCTGGCGGCAGCTGTGTCAGCGGGATGGGAAAAAGGCAACGCAGATTCGGTGCAATCATTACATGATAAGTTGCAGACAGTGGCGGGAGATTTGAGCACCTGGGAGCGATCGCACTTTGGCAATATACGACAAGAAATAGCTCGCCTCAAGCAACAGCTTCAGGAGTTCCGCCGGATCTCGGGCAGAGCCGACCATACACACGCTGAAATCAAGGTTTGTGACAGACTGGTTGAACTGTATCACAGGGAAGAGATCCTTTGGTGTCAAAGGGCGAGACTGGAGTGGCTTGTGCATGGCGACAAAACACATATTTTTTCATTTACGAGCTAGCATAAGAAGGAGAAAAAACCAAATTAAACAGCTGCAACATCCGGATGGCCAGGTGACAGATAATACGGAGGAGATGGAGGCGATGACCACTACCTTCTATAAAAACCTCTACACTTCAGAGGGGGTGCTAAACATGGAGCAAGTTCTCGACACGGTTCCCTCCAAAGTGACGCAAGCAATGAACGATTCTCTCAACGCCCCGTACAGTGCTGATGAGGTTAAAAAGCTCTATTCCAGATGTTTCCAGTGAAGGCACCTGGCCCTGATGGTTTCCCAGCACATTTTTTTCAACGTCACTGGGACTTATGTGGCAGCGATGTGACAAAGGTGGTTATCAAAATTGTTGAGGGGACTGATTTTGGGGAACGTAGCAATAATTCAAAATTTTCTACGCATCACCAAGATCAATCTATGGAGATTCTAGCAACAAGAGAGGGAGTGCATCTTCATACCCTTGAAGATCTCTAAGTGGAAGCGTTGCAAGAACGTGGGTGGTGGAGTCGTACTCGCAGCGATTCAGATCACGGTCGATTCCGATCTAAGCGCCGAACGGACGGCGCCTCCGCGTTCAACACACGTACAGCCCGGGGACGTCTCCTCCTTCTTGATCTAGCAAGGGGAGAGGAGAAGTTGAGGGAAAACTCCAGCAGCACGACGGCGTGGTGGCGATGGAGCTCGTGGTTCTCCGGCAGGGCTTCGCCAAGCACTACGGAGGAGGAGGAGGTGTTGGAGGAGGGAGAGGGCTGCGCCAAGGAAGAGGTGCGGCTGCCCTCCCACCCCTCCACTATATATAGGGGCAAGGGGAGAGGGGGAGGCGCCCTAGGGTTTCCCCTAGGGGGCGGCGGCCAAGCAGATTGGATCTCCCTAGGGAAAATCCTAGGGAGACTTGCCCCCAAGCCAAGCAGGTGGAGGATTACCTCCCAAGCCAGGTGGAGGCGCCCCACCTCCCCAAATAACGTGGGAAAGGGTGTGGGGGGGCGCACCACCCCTTAGTAGGCTGGTTTCCCCCTTTCCCTTTGGCCCATGAGGCCCTCCAACACTTGCCGGGGCTTCCGAAACACATTTCGGTCATGCTGGCCATAGCCTCGCACTTCGGAACACTTCCGACTCCAATACCCTTCGTCCAATATATCGATCTTCACCGCCGGACCATTCCGAAACTCCTCGTGATGTCCGGGATCACATCCGGACTCAACTACCTTCGTAACCACATACTATTTCCCATAACAACTCTAGCGCCACCGAACCTTAAGTGTGTAGACCCTACGGGTTCGGGAATCATGCAGACATGACCGAGACATCTCTCCGGCTAATAACCAACAGCGGGATATGGATACCCATGTTGGCTCCCACATGTTCCATGATGATCTCATCGGATGAACCACGATGTCGGGGATTCAAGCAATCCCGTATGCAATTCCCTTTGTCAATCGGTACGTTACTTGCCCGAGATTCGATTGTCAGTATCCCAATACCTCGTTCATTCTCGTTACCGGCAAGTTACTTTACTCGTTCCATAATGCATGATCCCGTGACTAACTACTTAGTCACATTGAGCTCATTATGATGATGCATTACCGAGTGGGCCCAGAGATACCTCTCCGTCATGCGGAGTGACAAATCCCAGTCTCGATTCGTGCAAACCCAACAGACACTTTCGGAGATACCTGTAGTGCACCTTTATAGCCACCCAGTTACGTTGTGACGTTTGGTACACCCAAATAATTCCTACGGTATCCAGGAGTTGCACAATCTCATGGTCTAAGGAAATGATACTTGACATTAGAAAAGCTTTAGCAAACGAACTACACGATCTTGTTCTATGCTTAGGATTGGGTCTTGTCCATCACATCATTCTCCTAATGATGTGATCCCGTTATCAATGACATCCAATGTCCATGGTCAGGAAACCATAACCATCTATTGATTAACGAGCTAGTTAACTAGAGGCTCACTGGGGACATGTTGTGGTCTATGTATTCACACATGTATTGCGGTTTCCAGTTAATACAATTATTGCATGAACAATAGACAATTATCATGAACAAGGAAATATAATAATAACCATTTTATTATTGCCTCTAGGGCATATTTCCAACAGTCTCCCACTTGCACTAGAGTCAATAATCTAGTTCACATCACTACGTGATTGTAATGAATCCAACACCCATGGTGTTTGATCATATCTCGTTTGTGTGAGAGGTTTATTAGTCAACGGGTCTGAACCTTTCAGATCCGCGTGTGCTTTACAAATATCTATGTCATCTTGTAGATGCAGCTACCAGGCGCTACTTGGAGCTATTCCAAATAACTGCTCTACTATATGAATCCGGTTTACTACTCAGAGTCATCCGGATTAGTGTCAAAGTTTGCATCGACGTAACCCTTTATGACGAACTCTTTTACCACCTCCATAATCGAGAAAATTCCTTAGTACACTAGTTACTAAGGTTAAATTTGACCGCTGTCATGTGATCCATTCTTGGATCTCTCTTGTACCCCTTGACTGACTCATGGCAAGGCACACTTCAGGTGCGGTACTCAGCATAGCATACTGTAGAGCCTACTCAATACTGTAGAGCATACTGTAGAGCCTAATTTAAAGCATAGGGGACGACCTTCGTCCTTTCTCTCTCTTCTGCCGTGGTCAGGTCTTGAGTCTTACTCAATACTCACACCTTATAACACAGCCAAGAACTCCTTCTTTGCCGATCTATTTTGAACTCCTTCAAAATCTTTTCATGGTGCGTACACATTTGAAACTACTATCAAGCGATTTTGATCTATCCTTATAGATCTTGATGCTCAATGTTCAAGTAGCTTAATCCAGGTTTCCATTGAAAAACACTTTTCAAATAACACTATATGCTTTCCTGAAATTCTACATCATTTCCGATCAACAATATGTCAACAACATATACTCATCAGAAATGCTATAGTGCTCCCACTCACTTCTTTGGAAATACAAGTTTCTCATAAACTTTGTATGAACCCAAAATCTTTGATCATCTCATCAAAGCGTATGTTCCAACTCCGAGATGCTTACTCCAGACTTTGAAGGATTGCTGGAGCTTTGCATACTTGTTAGCATCTTTTAGGATTGACAAAACCTTCTGGTTGTATCACATACAACCTTTCCTCAAGAAAATCATTGAGGAAACAATGTTTTGACATCCTATCTGCAAGATTTCATAAATAATGCAAGAACTGCTAATATAATTTCAATGCACTCTTAGCATCGCTACGGGTGAGAAAGTCTCATCGTAGTCAACTCCTTGAACTTGTCGGAAAACATCTTAGTGACAAGTCGAGCTTTCTTAATGGTGACACTTACCATCATTGTCCGTCTTCCCTTTTAAAATCCATCTGTACCCAACAGCCTTATGATACGTCTCCAACGTATCTATAATTTTTGATTGCTCCATGCTACTTTATCTACTGTTTTGGACTATATTGGGCTTTATTTTCCACTTTTATATTATTTTTGGGACTAACCTATTAACCGGAGGCCCAGCCCAGAATTGCTGTTTTTTGGCCTATTTCACTGCTTTCAAGAAATGTAATATCAAACGGAGTCCAAACGGAATAAAACCTTCGAAACGTGATTTTCTCACCGAACGTGATCCGTGGGACTTGGACCCTACTCCAAGGAATGAAAGAGGCGGTCACGAGGGTGGGGCGCGCCCTGCCTCATGGGCCCCCTGTTGCTCCACCGACGCATTCTTCCTCCTATATATACCTATGTACCCCCAAACGATCGTAAGAGGAGCCAAAACCTAATTCCACCGCCGCAACTTCCTCATATCCACGAGATCCCATCTTGGGGCCTGTTAGGAGCTCACGGAGGGGCATCCACCACGGAGGGCTTCTACATCATCACCGTAGCCCCTCCGATGAAGTGTGAGTAGTTTACTTCAGACCTTCGGGTCCATAGCTAGTAGCTAGATGGATTCTTCTCTCTTTTTGGATCTCAATACAATGTTCTCCCCCTCTCTCATGGAGATCTATTCGATGTAATCTTGTTTTCGCGGTGTGTTTGTTGAGACCGATGAATTGTGGGTTTATGATCCAGCTTATATATGAATAATATTTGAATATTTTCTGAATTCTTTTATGTATGATTGAGTTATCTTTGCAAGTATCTTCGAATTATCCGTTTGGTTTGGCCAACTAGATTGGTAGTTCTTGCAATGGGGGAAGTGTTTAGCTTTGGGTTCAATCTTGCGGTGTCCTTACCCAGTGACAAAAAGGGTTGCAAGGCACGTATTGTATTGTTGCCATCGAGGATAACAAGATGGGGTATTTATCATATTGCATGAATTTATTCCTCTACATCATGTCATCTTGCTTAAGGCATTACACAGTTATTAACTTAAAACTCTAGATGCATGCCGGATAGCGGTCGATGAGTGGAGTAATAGTAGTAGATGCGTAATCGTTTCGATCTACTTGTCTCGGACGTGATGCCTATATACATGATCATACCTAGATATACTCATAACTATGCTCAATTTTGTCAATTGCTCAACAAAGAATTTGTTCACCCACCGTAGAATACTTATGCTCTTGAGAGAAGTCACTAGTGAAACCTATGGCCCCCGGGTCTATTCTCATCATATCAATCTCCATCACTTTAATACTTGCTTTATTTTTACCTTGCCTTTTACTTTTTACTTTGCATCTCTATAACAAAAATACCAAAAATATTATTTATCATCTCTATCAGATTTCACTCTCGTAAGTGACCGTGAAGGGATTGACAACCCCTAATCGCGTTGGTTGCGAGGAGCTATAGTTTTGTGCAGGTACGAGGGACTTCTTGCGTGACCTCCCATCGGATTGATACCTTGGTTCTCAAAAACCGAGGGAAATACTTACGCTTACTTTGCTGCATCATCCTCTCCTCTTCGGGAAATCCAACGCAGTGCTCAAGAGGTAGCAAGAAGAATTTCTGGCGCCGTTATCGGGGAGGCTCATGCAAGAGCAAGTCAACCATACCAAGTACCCATCACAATCCCTATCTCTCGCATTACATTATTTGCCATTTGCCTCTCGTTTTCCTCTCCCCCACTTCACCCTTGCCGTTTTATTGGCCCTCTCTTTCCCAATCTCCTCCTCTTTTTCCCGTTGCCTTTTCCTCGTCCGCTTGTTTGCTCGTGTGTTGGATTGCTTGTTTGTTGCGATGGCTCAAGATGCTACCAAATTGTGTGACTTCACCAATACCAATAATAATGTTTTCCTTAGCACTCCGATTGCTCCTCTTGCCAATACCGAATCTTGTGAAATCAATACTGCTTTGTTGAATCTTGTTATGAAAGATCAATTCGTCGGCCTTCCTAGTGAAGATGCCGCTACTCATCTGAATAACTTCATTGATTTATGTGATATGCAAAATAAAAAAGATGTCGATAATGATGTCGTTAAGTTGAAGCTATTTCCTTTTTCACTTAGAGATCGTGCTAAAGCGTGGTTTTCATCTCTACCTAAAAATAGTATTGATTCTTGGAACAAGTGCAAAGATGCTTTTATCTCTAAGTATTTTCCTCCCGCTAAGATTATCTCTCTTAGGAACGATATTATGAATTTTAAGCAACTTGATCATGAACATGTTGCACAAGCTTGGAAGAGTATGATATTAATGATACGTAATTGTCCTACTCATGGTTTGAACTTGTGGATGATTATACAAAAAATTTATGACAGATTGAATTTTTCTTCTAGAAATCTTTTAGATTCGGCCACGCGAGGAAATTTTATGGAAATCACTCTAGGAGATGCTACTAAACTTCTAGATAATATTATGGTTAATTATTCTCAATGGCATACCGAAAGATCTACTAATAAAAAAGCTCATGCGATAGAAGAAATTAATGTTTTGAATGGAAAGATGGATGAACTTATGAAATTATTTGCTGCTAAGAGTGTTTCTTCTGATCCTAATGATATGCCTTTGTCTACTTTGATTGAGAATAATAATGAATCTATGGATGTGAATTTTGTTGGTAGGAATAATTTTGGAAACATCGCTTATAGAGGGATTTTAATCCTAGGCCTTATCCTAGTAATCCTTCTAATAATTATGGAAATTCCTACAACAACTCTCATGGAAATTTTAATAAGATGCCCTCTGAATTTGAGAGTAGTATTAAAGAGTTTATGAATTCACAAAAGAATTTTAATGCTTTGCTTGAGGAGAAATTGCTTAAAGTTGATGATTTGGCTAGGAACGTTGATAGAATTTCCCTTGAAATTGATTCTTTAAAGCTTAGATCTATTCCTCCTAAGCATGATATCAATGAGTCTCTCAAAGCTATGAGAATTTCCATTGATGAGTGCAAAGAAAGAACCGCTAGGATGCGTGCTTCCAAAGATGCCTTTATTAAAGCGTGTTCTTCCAATTCCTATGAAAATCAAGATGAAGATCTAAAAGTTATTGATGTGTCCCCCATTAAATCTTTGTTTTGCAATATGAATCTTGATGAAACTGAATATGATCTTCCTTTACCTAGAAGGTGTTCTAAGAATTTGGAGTTTTTAGATCTTGATGATGAAATTGATAAAAGTGGGGTTGAAAGAAATAAAAACCTAGATGTTGCTAAACCCACTATTTTGGATCTCAAGGAATTTAATTATGAAAGTTGCTCTTTAATTGATTGTATTTCCTTGTTGCAATCCGTGCTAAATTCTCCTCATGCTTATAGCCAAAATAAGGCCTTTACCGAACACATTGTTGATGCCTTGATGCAATCTTATGAAGAAAAACTTGAGTTGAAAGTTTCTATCCCTAGAAAACTCTATGATGATTGGGAACCTACTATTAAAATTAAAATAAAAAATTATGAGTTTCATGCCTTGTGTGATTTGGGTGCTAGTGTCTCTACTATCCCCAAAACTTTGTGTGATTTGCTAGATTTCCATGACTTTGATGATTGCTCTCTAAACTTGCATCTCGCGGATTCCACTATTAAAAAACCTATGGGAAGAATTAATGATGTTCTTATTGTTGCAAATAGGAATTATGTGCCCGTGAGATTTTATCGTTCTTGATATAGATTGCAATCCTTCATGCCCTATTATTCTTGGTAGACCTTTCCTTAGAACGATTGGTGCAATTATTGATATGAAGGAATGGAATATTAGATTCCAATTTCCATTAAAGAAAGGCATGGAACACTTTCCTAAGAAAATAAAATTACCATATGAATCTATCATGAGAGCCACTTATGGATTTCCTACCAAAGATGGCAATACCTAGATCTATCCTTGCTTTTATGCCTAGCTAGGGGCGTTAAACGATAGCGCTTGTTGGGAGGCAACCCAATTTTATTTTTAGTTTTTGTTTTTGCTTCTATTTAGGAATAAATAATCCATATAGCCTCTTTTTGGATGTGGTTTTATGTTTTAATTAGTGTTTGTGCCAAGCTAGACCTATTGGATCTTCTTGGATGATAGTTATTTGATCTTGCTGTAATTTCCAGAAACTTTGCGCTCAGTGCCCGAAATATTAAAAATCACCAGAACGTGATAAAATAATGATTCCAATTGCTGCTGATCAATAAAAAAAATTCTAGGTCGTCTAATTTTGGTAGATATTTTTGAGTTCCAGAAGTTTGCGTTAGTTACAGATTACTACAGACTGTGCTGTTTTTGACAGATTCTGTTTATCGTGTGTTGTTTGCTTATTTTGATGAATCTATGGCTAGTAAAATAGTTTATAATCCATAGAGAAGTTGGAATACAGTAGGTTTAACACCAATATAAATAAAGAATGAGTTCATTACAGTACCTTAAAGTAGTCTTTTGTTTTCTTTCTCTAACGGAGCTCACGAGATTTCTATTGAGTTTTGTGTTGTGAAGTTTTCAAGTTTTGGGTAAATTCTTTTGATGGATTATGGAACAAGGAGTGGCAAGAGCCTAAGCTTGGGGATGCCCATGGCACCCCCAAGATAATCTAAGGACACCAAAAAGTCAAAGCTTGGGGATGCCCCGGAAGGCATCCCCTCTTTCGTCTACTTCCATCGGTAATTTACTTGGAGCTATATTTTTATTCACCTCATGATCTGTGTTTTGCTTGGAGCGTCTTGTATTATTTGCGTCTTTGCTTGTTAGTTTACCACAATCATCCTTGCTGTACACACCTTTTGAGAGAGCCATACATAAATTGGAATTTGCTAGAATACTCTATGTGCTTCACTTATATCTTTTGAGCTTGATAGCTTTGCTCATAGTGCTTCACTTATATCTTTTGAGTGTGATAATTTTTTCTCTAGTGCTTCACTTAGATCTTTTAGAGCACGGTGGTGGATTTGTTTTAAAGAAACTATTGATCTCTCATGCTTCACTTAGATTATTTTGAGAGTCATTAATAGCATGGTAATTTGCTTAATATTAATATACTTGGTATTCAAGATATGTGAAACTTTCTTTTGAGTGCGTTGAATACTAATAAAAGTTTGATGCTTGATAATTGTTTTGAGATATGGAGGTGATAATATCAAAGTCGTGCTAGTTGAGTAGTTGTGAATTTGAGAAATGCTTGTGTTGAAGTTTGCAAGTCCCGTAGCATGCACGTATGGTTAAAGTTGTGTAACAAATTTGAAACATGAAGTGTACCTGGCTTGTGCATCCTTATGAGTGGCGGTCGGTGACGAGCGATGGTCTTTTCCTACCAATCTATCCCCTAGGAGCATGCGCGTAGTACTTGATTTTTGATGACTTCTAAATTTTTGCAATAAGTATATGAGTTCTTTTGACTAATGTTGAGTCCATGGATTATACGCACTTTTACCTTTCCGCCTTTGCTAGCCTCTTGATGCACTGCATTGCCCTTTCTCACCTTGAGAGTTGGTGCAAACTTCAGTGCATTCAAACCCCGTGATATGATACGCTCTATCACACATAAACATCCTTATATCTTCCTCAAAACAGCCACCATACCTACCTATTATGGCATTTCCATAGCCATTCCGAGATATATTGACATGCAACTTTCCACTGTTCCGTTCATCATCATCATGACATACTTTACTTTTGTCATATTGCCATTGCATGATCATGTAGTTGACATCGTATTTCTGGCAAAGCCACCATGCATTATTTTTCATACATGTCACTCTTGATTCATTGCACCATCCCGGTACACCGCTGGAGGCATTCATATAGAGTCATATCTTGTTCTAAGTTTCGAGTTGTAATCCTTATGTTGTAATCAATAGAAGTGTGATGATCATCATTATTAGAGCATTGCCCCCAAAAAAGAGAAAGGCACAAAAAAAGAAAGGCCCAAAAAAATAAAAAAATAAAAAGGGCAATGCTACTATCTCTTTTTCCACACTTGTGCTTCAAAGTAGCACCTTGTTCCTCATGTAGTGAGTCTCATATATTGTGCTTCAAAGTAGCACCATGTTTTTCATATAGTGAGTCTCATAAGTTGTCTTTCCATACTAGTGGGAATTTTTCATTATAGAACTTGGCTTGTATATTCCTACGATGGGCTTCCTCAAATGCCCTAGGTCTTCATGAGCAAGCAAGTTGGATGCACACCCACTAGTTTTCTTTTTTTTGTTGAGCATTCATAGCTCTAGTGCATCCGTTGCATGGCAATCCCTACTCCTCATGTTGACATCAATTGATGGGCATCTCCATAGCCCGTTGATTATCCTCGTCAATGTGAGACTTTCTCCTTTTTTGTCTTCTCAACACAATCCCCATCATCATATTCTATTCCACCCATAGTGCTATATCCATGGCTCACGCTCATGTATTGCGTGAAGGTTGAAAAAGTTTGAGATTATTTAAGTATGAAACAATTGCTTGGCTTTTTATCGGGGTATAGAAGTTGGGAACATCTTTGTGTGACGAAAATGAAGCATAGCCTAACTATATGATTTTGTAGGGATGAACTTTCTTTTGCCATGCTATTTTGAGAAGACATGATTACTTTGATTAGTATGCTTGAAGTATTATTATTTTTATGTCAATATGAACTTTTGTCTTGAATCTTTCGGATCTGAATATTCATATCATAATTAAGAAGATTTACATTGAAATTATGCCAAAGTATCACTCCGCATCAAAAATTCTCTTTTTATCATTTACCTACTCGAGGACGAAAGCGTGAATTAAGGTTAGATGCCCGATACGTCTCCAACGTATCTATAATTTTGATTGCTCCATGCTACTTTATCTACTATTTGGACTATATTGGGCTTTATTTTCCACTTATATTATTTTTGGGACTAACCTATTAACCGGAGGCCCAGCCCAGAATTGCTGTTTTTTTGCCTATTTCAGTGTTTCGAAGAAACGGAATATCAAACGGAGTCCAAACGGAATAAAACCTTCGGAAATGTGATTTTCTCACCGAACGTGATCCAGGGGACTTGGACCTTACTCCAAGGAACGAAAGAGGCGGTCATGAGGGTGGGGGGCGCGCCCCCCTAGGGCGTGCCCCCCTGCCTCGTGGGCCCCCTGTTGCTCCACCGATGTAGTCCTTCCTCCTATATATACCTACGCACTTCAAACGATCGTAAGAGGAGCCAAAACCTAATTCCACCGCCGCAACTTCCTCAGTATCCACGAGATCCCATCTTGGGGCCTGTTCGAGCTCACGGAGAGGGCATCCACCACGGAGGGCTTCTACATCATCACCATAGCCCCTCCGATGAAGTGTGAGTAGTTTACTTGCACCTTCGGGTCCATAGCTAGTAACTAGATGGCTTCTTCTCTCTTTTTGGATCTCAATACAATGTTCTCCCCCTCTCTTGTGGAGATCTATTCGATGTAATCTTGTTTTTGCGGTGTGTTTGTTGAGACCGATGAATTGTGGGTTTATGATCCAGCTTATCTATGAATAATATTTGAATCTTTTATGAATTCTTTTATGTATGATTGAGTTATCTTTGCAAGTCTCTTCGAATTATTCGTTTGGTTTGGCCAACTAGATTGGTAGTTCTTGCAATGGGAGAAGTGTTTAGCTTTGGGTTCAATCTTGCGGTGTCCTTACCCAAAGGATGTAAAGGGTTGCAAGGCACGTATTGTATTGTTGCCATCAAGGATAACAAGATGGGGTATTTATCATATTGCATGAATTTATTCCTCTACATCATGTCATCTTGCTTAAGGCGTTACTGCTTTTTAACTTAATACTCTAGATGCATGCCGGATAGCGGTCGATGAGTGGAGTAATAGTAGTAGATGCGTAATCGTTTCGATCTACTTGTCTCGGACGTGATGCCTATATACATGATCATACCTAGATATACTCATAACTATGCTCAATTCTGTCAATTGCTCAACAGTAATTTGTTCACCCACCGTAGAATACCTATGCTCTTGAGAGAAGCCACTAGTGAAACCTATGGCCCCCGGGTCTATTCTCATCATATCAATCTCCATCACTTTAATACTTTCTTTGTTTTTACCTTGCCTTTTACTTTTTACTTTGCATATCTATACCAAAAATACCAAAAGTATTATTTATCATCTCTATCAGATCTCACTCTCGTAAGTGACCGTGAAGGGATTGACAACCCCTAATCGCGTTGGTTGCGAGGAGCTATCGTTTTGTGCAGGTATGACGGACTTGTGAGTGGCCTCCTACTGGATTGATACCTTGGTTCTCAAAAACTGAGGGAAATACTTACGCTACTTTGCTGCATCATCCTCTCCTCTTCGGGGAAATCCAACGCAGTGCTCAAGAGGTAGCACCTTACAACCATCAAGTAGTTCTTCCAAAGTCTACACTTTGTTTTATACATGGACCCTCTCTCGGATTTTATGGCCTCAAGCCATTTGTCGGAATCCGGGCCCACCATTGCTTCTCCACAGCTCGTAGGTTCATTGTTGTCTAGCAACATGACCTCCAAGACAGGATTGTCGTACCACTCCGGAGCAGTACGGGTCCTTGTCGACCTACGAGGTTTGGTAGTAACTTGATCCGAAGTTTCATGATCACCATCATCAGCTTCCACTTCAACTGGTGTAGGTGCCACAAGAACAACTTCCTGTGCCCTGCTACAGATTATTTGAAGTGATGGTTCAATAACCTCATCAAGTCTCCACTATCCTCCCACTCAATTCTTTCGAGAGAAACTTTTCCTCGAGAAAGGACCCGTTTCTAGAAACAATCACTTTTGCTTCCGGATCTGAAATAGGAGGTATACCCAACTGTTTTGGGTATTCTATGAAGATGCATTTATCCGCTTTGGGTTCGAGCTTATCAGCCTGAAACTTTTTCACATAAGCATCGCAGCCCCAAACTTTTAATAAACGACAACTTAGGTTTCTCTAAACCATAGTTCATACGGTGTCGTCTCAACGGAATTGCGTGGTGCCCTATTTAAAGTGAATGCGGTTGTCTCTAATGCCTAACCCATAAACGATAGTGGTAATTAAATAAGAGCCATCATGGTATGCACCATATCCAATAGGATGCAGCTATGATGTTCGGACACACCATCACACTATGGTGTTCCAGGCGGTATTAGTTGTGAAACAATTTCCACAATGTCTTAATTGTGTGCCAAACTCGTAACTCAGATATTCATCTCTATGATCATATCATAGACATCTTATCCTCTTGTCACGACGATCTTCAACTTCACTCTGAAATTACTTAAACCTTTCAATAATTTAGACTTGTGTTTCATCAAGTAAATATACTTAGCATCTACTCAAATCATCTGTGAAGTAAGAACATAACGATATCCATCAAGCGTGCCTCAAAGACTCATTGGGCTGCACACATCAAAATGTATTACTTCCAACAAGTTGCTTTCTTGTTCCATTTCTTTGAAACGAGGCCTTTCAATCATCTTGCCCATGTGGTATGATTTGCATGTCTCAAGTGATTCAAAATCAAGTGAGTCCAAACGATCCATCTGTATGGAGTTTCTTCATGCATATCTACCAATAGACATGGTTCGCATGTCTCAATCTTTTCAAAAATGAGTGAGTCCAAAGATCCATCAACATGGAGCTTCTTCATGCGTTTGTACCAATATGACTCAAATGGCGATTGCCACAAGTATGTGGTACTATCATTACTATTTTATATCTTTTGGCATGAACATGTGTATCACTACGATCGAGATTCAATAAACCATTCATTTTAGGTGCAAGACCGTTGAAGGTATTATTCAAATAGACAGAGTAACCATTATTCTCCTTAAATGAATAACCGTATTGCGATAAACATAACCAATCATGTCTATGCTCAACGCAAACACCAAATAACAATTATTTAGGTTTAACACCAATCTCGATGGTAGAGGCAGCAGGCGATGCTTGATCACATCAACCTTGGAAACACTTCCAACACACATCGTCATCTCACCTTTAGCTAGTCTCCGTTTATTTCGTAGCTCTTTTATTTCGAGTTACTAACACTTAGCAACCGAACTGGTATCTTAATACCCTGGTGCTACTAGGAGTACTAGTAAAGTACACATTTAATACAATGTATATCCAATATATCATCAACCTTGCCAGCCTTCTCATCTACCAAGTGTCTAGGGTAGTTCGCTTGATGACCGCTTCCTCATTACGTAAGCACTTAGTCTCGGGTTTGGGTTCAACCTTGGGTTTCTTCACTAGAGCAAAGAACTGATTTGCCGCTTCATGAAGTATCTCTTCTTGCCCTTGCCCTTCTTGAAACTAGTGGTTTTACTAACCATCAACAATTGATGCTCCTACTCGATTTCTACTTTCATGTGTCAAACATCACGAATAGCTCAAGGATCATCATATCTATCCCTGATATGTTATAGTTCATCACGAAGCTCTAGTAGCTTGGTGGCAGTGACTTTGGAGAACCATCACTATCTCATCTGGAAGATTAACTCCCACTTGATTCAATCGATTGTAGTACTCAGACAATCTGAGCACATGCTCAATGATTGAGCTTTTCTCCCTTAGTTTGCAGGCTTAAGAAACTTGTCAGAGGTCTCATACCTCTTGACATTGGCACTAGTCTGAAATCCCAATTTCAGTCTTTGGAATATCTCATATGTTCTGCGACGTTTCAAAAACGTCTTTGGCGCCTCAATTCTAAACCGTTAGCATTACGCACTGAACTATCACGTAGTCATCAAAACGTGTATGTCAGATGTTTGCAGCATCCACAGACGACGCTCAAGGTTCAGCACACCGAGCGGTGCATTAAGGACATAAGCTTTCTGTGCAGCAATGAGGACAATCCTCAGTATACGAACCCAGTCTGCATAATTGCTACTGTCAACTTTTAACTAAATTTTCTCTAGGAACATATCTTAAAACAATATAACTAAAGCGCAAGTTACGACATAATTTGCAAAGATCTTTTGACTATGTTCATGATAATTAAGTTCATCTAATTTAATGGACTCCCACTCAGATGGACATCCCTCTAGTCATCTAAGTGATACATGATCCGAGTCAACTAGGTCGTGTCCGATCATCACGTGAGACGGACTAGTCATCATCAGTGAACATCTTCATGTTGATCGATTATCGCTATACGACTCATGTTCGACCTTTCGGTCTCTTGTGTTCCGAGGCCATGTCTGTACATGCTAGGCTCGTCAAGTCAACCTAAGTGTTTTGCTTGTGTAAATCTGGCTTACACCCGTTGTATTCAAACGTTAGAATCTATCACACCCGATCATCACGTGGTGCTTCGAAACAACGAACCTTCGCAACGGTGCATAGTTAGGGGGAACACTTTCTTGAAATTGGGATCATCTTATTTATGCTACCGTCGTTCTAAGAAAATAAGATGTAAAAACATGATAAACATCACATGCAATCAAACAATGACATGATATGGCCAATATCATTTTGCTCCTATTGATCTCCATCTTCGGGTCGCCATGATCATCATCATCACCGGCATGACACCATGATCTCCATCATCGTGTCTTCATGAAGTTGTCTCGCCAACTATTACTTCTACTACTATGGCTAACGGTTTAGCAATAAAGTAATGTAATTACATGGCGTTATTTAATGACACGCAGGTCATACAATAAATTAAGACAACTCCTATGGCTCCTGCCGGTTGTCATACTCATCGACATGCAAGTCGTGATTCCTATTACAAGAACATGATCAATCTCATACATCACATATATATCATTCATCACATCCTTTTGGCCATATCACATCACACGGCATATGCTGCAAGAACAAGTTAGACGTCCTCTAATTGTTGTTGCAAATTTTTACGTGGCTGCTATAGGTTTCTAGCAAGAACGTTTCTTACCTACGCCAAAACCACAACGTGATATGCCAATTTCTATTTACCCTTCATAAGGACCCTTTTCATCGAATCCGATCCGACTAAAGTGGGAGAGACAGACACCCGCTAGCCACCTTATGCAACTAGTGCATGCCAGTCGGTGGAACCTGTGTCACGTAAGCGTACGTGTAAGGTCGGTTCGGGCCGCTTCATCCCACGATGCCGCCGAATCAAGATAAGACTAGTAACGTCAAGTAAATTGTCAAAATCGACGCCCACAACAACTTGTGTTCTACGCGTGCATAGAAACTACGCATAGACCTAGCTCATGATGCCACTTTTGGGGAACGTAGCAATAATTCAAAATTTTCTACGCATCACCAAGATCAATCTATGGAGATTCTAGCAACAAGAGAGGGAGTGCATCTTCATACCCTTGAAGATCTCTAAGTGGAAGCGTTGCAAGAACGCGGGTAGTGGAGTCGTACTCGCAGCGATTCAGATCGTGGTCGATTCCGATCTAAGCGCCGAACGGACGGCGCCTCCGCGTTCAACACACGTACAGCCCGGGGACGTCTCCTCCTTGTTGATCTAGCAAGGGGAGAGGAGAAGTTGAGGGAAAACTCCAGCAGCACGACGGCGTGGTGGCGATGGAGCTCGTGGTTCTCCGGCAGGGCTTCGCCAAACACTACGGAGAAGGAGGAGGTGTTGGAGGAGGGAGAGGGCAGCGCCAAGGAAGAGGTGCGGCTGACCTCCCACCCCTCCACTATATATAGGGGCAAGGGGAGAGGGGAAGGCACCCTAGGGTTTCCCCTAGGGGGCGGCGGCCAAGCAGATTGGATCTCCCTAGGGAAAATCCTAGGGAGACTTCCCCAAGCCAAGCAGGTGGAGGATTGCCTCCCAAGCCAGGTGGAGGTGCTCCATCTCCCCAAATAATGTTGGAAAGGGTGTGGGGGCGCACCACCCCTTAGTGGGCTAGTTTGCCCCTTCCCCTTTGGCCCATGAGGCCCTCCAACACTTCCCGGGGCTCCCGAAACACCTTTCGGTCATGCTGGCCATAACTCGTACCCTCGAACACTTCCGTACTCCAATACCCTTCGTCTAATATATCGATCTTCATCGCCGGACCATTCCGGAACTCCTCGTGACTTCCGGATCACATCCGGACTCGAACTACCTTCGGTAACCACATACTATTTCCCATAACAACTCTAGCATCACTGAACCTTAAGTGTGTAGACCCTACGGGTTCGGGAATCATGCAGACATGACCGAGACATCTCTCCGGCCAATAACCAACAACGGGATCTGGATACCCATGTTGGCTCCCACATGTTCCACAATGATCTCATCGGATGAACCACGATGTCGGGGATTCAAGCAATCCCGTATGCAATTCCCTTTGTCAATCGGTACGTTACTTGCCCGAGATTCGATCGTCGGTATCCCAATACCTCGTTCAATCTCGTTACCGGCAAGTCACTTTACTCGTTCCATAATGCATGATCCCGTGACTAACTACTTAGTCACATTGAGCTCATTATGGTGATGCGTTACCGAGTGGGCCCAGAGATACCTCTCCGTCATACGGAGTGACAAATCCCAGTCTCGATTCGTGCCAATCCAACAGACACTTTCGGAGATACCTGTAGTGCACCTTTATAGCCACCCAGTTACTTGTGACGTTTGGTACACCCAAAGCATTCCTACGATATCCGGGAGTTGCACAATCTCATGGTCTAAGGAAATGATACTTGACATTAGAAAAGCTTTAGCAAACGAACTACACGATCTTGTGCTATGCTTAGGATTGGGTCTTGTCCATCACATCATTCTCCTAATGATGTGATCCTGTTATCAATGACATCCAATGTCCATGGTCAGGAAACCATAACCATCTATTGATTAACGAGCTAGTCAACTAGAGGCTCACTAGGGAAATGTTGTGGTCTATGTATTCACACATGTATTACGGTTTCCAGTTAATACAATTATAGCATGAACAATAGAAAATTATCATGAACAAGGAAATATAATAATAATCATTTTATTATTGCCTCTAGGGCATATTTCCAACAACTGAATCTGCTGAGAGTATCAATGAGACTGTTCTGGTCCTAATTCCAAAGGTAGAAAACCCAACACTGTTAACACAATTTCGCCCCATCAGTTTGTGCAATGTTTTATACAAGATAGCATCAAAGGTGATCCCTAACCGTCTGTAATTAGTTTTACCTGACATCATCTCTGAGGAACAGTCGGCTTTTGTCCCGGGAAGGTTGATTACTGATAACATCCTAGCTGCGTATGAGTGTTTGCACTTCATGAAGAGAAACAAGGCCAAGAAACATCAGTCATGCACGCTCAAACTTGATATGATGAAATATTACGACATAGTTATATGGGCCTATCTTCGGGCCATTATGCTCAAACTTGTTTTTTCTGAAAATTGGGTAGAGATTGTCATGGGCCTGGTCAGCACAGTCTCTTTTTCAGTTATGTTCAATGGCAAAAAATTAGAGGAATTCAAGCCATCACGAGGAATCAGACAAGGGGACCCGATATCTCCATACTTGTTCTTGATAGCAGCAGAGGGCCTTTCGTGCCTCTTAAAATCCAAAGGCGAGTCATCAAACATGCATGGTCTACAGGTAGCACATTCCGCGCCACCGGTAAACCACCTTCTTTTCGCTGATGACAGCCTGCTGTTTTTCAAGGCAAACGGTGTGGGTGCTACCGAGGTGAACCAAGCTCTGGAATCTTACTGTCACGCTTCAGACAGCGAATAAATTATAATAAATCCTCAATCTTCTTTGGCAAAGGTGTTCCAGAAAGCACATGTTTGGACATAAAAATGATGCTAAATGTTCCAAACGAGACTTTGAATGAAAAGTACCTTTGCATGCCGTCTGATATTGGTACTTCAAAGAATGGGGCTTTTAAGTATCTGAAAGACCGACTGTGGAGCAAGGTGCAAGGGTGGATTGGAAACTATATGTCTATGGCAGGCAAGGAGGTCCTAGTAAAAGCAGTTGCATAATCGGTCCCTGTTTTTTCTATGTCATGTTTCAAGTTACCAAGAAAATTATGTGAGCACCTGAATATGTTAATCAGGAAGTTTTGGTGGGGCTCAAAGGAAGGTAAACGCAAACCTCACTGGGTCTCTTGGGAAACTATGACACATCCGAAGGGTATGGGCGGTCTTGGTTTTAAAGACTTTGAACTATTTAACCTCGCTATGTTGGCAAAGCAAGCTTGGCGACTACTGCAGGAGCCCAACTCTCTCAGTGCCCGATTACTAAAGAGCATATACTATCCAACTAGTGACATCCTGTAAGCCTCACTAGGGGGACACCCGAGTCAGATTTGGAGATCAATAATCGAAGGCCGTGACGTTCTGAAGTAGGGTCTGATCCGGCGTGTCAGAAACGGTACAACCACGAATATATGGACGGATAATTGGATCCCCTAGGAAAGAGATGCTCCGGCCATATGGGTGCATCTCTGCGAACCCACCGCAGCTTGTGTCAGAATGGATAGACTCAACCTCAACTAGCTGGAATAAGCAAAGGGTGTACGAGGTCTTCATGCCAATGGATGCAAAGGTTATACTGGGCATTCCTCTCTGCACACGCGATATAGATGATTTCTGGTGCTGGAACTTCGAGAGCAAAGGCTCTTTCTGAGTTAAATCCGCGTACAGAATGCTATCTGAAACCAAGCAGCATCGCGAGGCTTGGCTTGATGGGGCACCAGGAACATCAACGCTGCAGTTAGAGGAAGGGTTGTGGAAGTAACTTTGGAAAACCGAAGTACCAGGCAAAGTTCGGATGTTTCTATGGAGACTGTCGAAACACTCCCTTCCCACTGAGGATGTGCGGGCTCACCGCCATATGACGACGTCTAGCAGATGCGGTATATGTGGGATGCCAGATTCGTGGAAACACTCGCTGATTCAGTGCACAGTCTCCAGATGTGTTTGGGCACTGGTGGACGAGGATCTCGCACATAAAATGATGGCGCTGACAGAGCCGAAAGCAAAGCAATGGCTGTTTTCGCTAATTGAGTCCCTCACACATGATCAGTTTGCCCTCTTATCAATTACTCTATGGTCAATCTGGTACGCGAGGCGTAAGGCGATCCATGAGGGAATTTTTCAAAGTCCCCAGGCAACTCAAAATTTCATCAGAAGATATTGTAATGAGATTAACATGATCCGGCCTATAGTGATGCGGACGAATGCACCTAATGCCCCAGCTAGACTGCAGCGACCCAAGGCACCGCCGGCGGGGTTTGCGAAAATAGATGTTGATGCTGCAGTCCGTCCAGGGAGAGGTGGTTCAGCACCTGCGGTATGCCGCGACTCAAGCGGAAATTATCTTGGGAGCTCAGCCCTAGTGGTGGAAGGAGTGGATGATCTAGAAGTGATGGCATGCAGGGAGGCAATGTGTTTGGCGGAGGATCTTCTTATAAACAACTACATTGTTGCCTCTGATTGAAAGCAAGTTGTCTCGGATATAAATTCTGGTAGTAGAGGGCAGTACGGTGCCATTGTGTCCGAGATCAACCTTCGAGCTACCCTTTTTCAATGTACTTTTTCTTTCGAGTGTCGTGCTGTGAATTATGAAGCACATAGTCTAGCCAGATTCTCTCTTAGAAGGGGTCCGGGGCGCCATCTGTGGCTTGGCCAACCCCATGACCTATCTTGTATCCCACTCTCTGTGGATTTTGAGTAATAAAGCTGGCTTAATCCTAAAAAAACTAATTGAGGAGTACTCGTTGCAAAGATCACTCCAACCTCCCCAGGTTGCGACAAGCGGCGCGTTGCATGTGCGCCACTTGCCGCAACCTATGAGTTTTCCCTTTTTCGTAGATCCGTTTATTCAAAACGTTTTATCTCTTAAACCGTGCATCCAAATCTCGAACCGTTTTCACTGTTGGATTCCTCGCGTCGAGATCTTCAAAACTAGATCACACGTTGATAGGTTTTGACGAACTCTTTTTCACGAAAAAAACCGGATGAAAAAACCAAACAGGGAGCACGGGCTTTTTCCCTTTCCGAAAGAGGCACGCCCGTACCTCTCACGAAATCACAACCGTGCCTCTCGCGGAAGAAGAAACTCTCACAGAAGAAAAAAAAGAGAAAACGTGTTTTTTTCTTTTCTTAGGATGCATGGCCGTGACTCGCTCGAAAGCACAACCGTGCCTCTCGCAGAAGCAAAACTGCGAATCTCGCGAAAGAAAAATAAATAGAAAATGTGTTCTTTTTTTTCCAAGGGGCACGACCATGACTCTCGTGAAAACACAACCGTGCCTCTCGCGGAAGAAATACCGTGACTCTTGCGAAAGGAAAATAAACAGAAAACACGTTTTTTTCGTTTCCGAGAGGCACGGCCGTGACTCTCGCGAAAGAAGGAAAAAAGAAAACACATTTTTTTTGCGCAATTTTTTTTGATTTTTTTATCGAAAAGCTAAGGAAGACCGGTGGAAGACCAAAACATCAGAAAAACCCCGAAAACAACCGCTAAAAAAGCCGAAAACGCATGCGGAAAAAAATCCGGAGGAAGCGCCTAGAGCGCGACACGTAGCGAAATGGCTGAGAGCGCGCCAAGTGGCGCTGATCGTTGCCAGGTTCCCGAAGAAGCGTTCGTTAACTAGTTGTTCCCCGTTAATTAATTAATTTATATATATAAGCCTAAAAACAGCTGAAATAGGCTTAAAATAGCCAAAATCAGACGTGCTTATGGGCTAAACATCCAATAAGCACATTGGGAGAACATGGACGTTCTCAGAGTTCAGTGAGTGTCGGCCCTTGAATCGGTTTTTGATGCGTTCTGGAGCATTCAATCTCGCTCCCGGAAGACCTCGGCCGTTGGATAGAAAAGGAACACTGCTACAATGAATAGTTGTCGTCTCGTTCGTGCCACCACACGTAATTACGCTGCCCTGCCGAGGGCATTTCCATCATTTCACACACAAGGGTATAAATCACAGTGGCTCCTCTGGAGATGACCTAGCCGCCGCCTCCTCCCGCACTCCCGCCGTCCCATCTCCTCTTCCTCCCGCCTCACCCCTCTCCCTCCCTCCAAAGCCTACCCCGGGCACGCCTCCCTACCCTGCCGCCGCCATCTCCTTCACCGCCGGGAGCTCGACCCGGATGGCTGCCGCGGGGTTCCTTGTGGGCTTCCTCCTAGGCCTGCTCACACTCACGAAGGTCGAGGCGGCCGCGCTGCTTTGGTTCGCGCTCCGCCTCTGCCGCCGGCAGGAGGGGGCCGTGGTGGTCGCCGCACAGCCCGGCAACCAGGAGCTTGCCGGCGTGGTTCCCTCGACAGAGGGATGCGTCCTCCGCCCGCTGCTGGCTCCGTGCCTACGCCTGTACATCCTCTCCTCCCTGTGCTTATGCTTGCCTGGGATGCAGCTCTTCAGCGAGCACGACAAGGTCCGTTTTCGCATCCATGTCTCTCTCTCCCATGGTAAGATCCTCTCATTCATTTTCTTGAGATTTCCTTCATATATTGATGTAGTTTGTTTTGATTTCAGCAACGCAGAATAATGTTCGTGGGAAGATCAGACAAGAAGAGGTTGAACTCTGATTCCACCCTTGATAACCCACAAGTATAGGGGATCAATTGTAGCCTCTTTCGATAAGTAAGAGTGTCGAACCCAACGAGGAGCTAAAGGTAGAACGAATATTCCCTCAAGTTCTATCGACCACCGATACAACTCTACGCACGCTTAACGTTCGCTTTACCTAGAACAAGTATGAAAGTAGAAGTACTTTGTAGGTGTTGTTGATAGGTTTGCAAGAAAGTAAAGAGCACGTAAATAAAAAGCTAGGGGATGTTTAGAAGATGTCAGGGGTTGGGTGCAACATATGCCAATGGATGGCTTATCATGGTGGGAGCGAGTAGAACGTCGCCGGTGCCTGGAAGCGGGATGAGGCGTAGACACGTACACCGGCGAACTTTACCCAGGTTCGGGGCTCTCCGTGGAGATATGATAACCCACAAGTGTAGGGGATCGCAACAGCTTTCGAGGGTAAAGTATTCAACCCAAATTTATTGATTCGACACAAGGGGAGCCAAAGAATATTCCCAAGTATTAGCAACTGAGTTGTCAATTCAGCCACACCTGGATAACTTAATATCTGCAGCAAAGTATTTAGTAACAAAGTAGTATGATAGTGGTGGTAACGGTAACAAAAGTAACAGAAGCAAAAGTAACATTTTTGGCATTTTGTAGTGGTTGTAACAGTAGCAACGGGAAAGTAAATAAGCGTAAACCAGTATATGGAAAGCTCGTAGGCATTGGATCGGTGATGGATAATTATGCCGGATGCGGTTCATCATGTAACAATCATAACATAGGGTGACATGTAACTAGCTCCAATTCATCAATTGTAATGTAGGCATGTATTCCGAATATAGTCATACGTGCTTATGGAAAAGAACTTGCATGACATCTTTTGTCCTACCCTCCGTGGCAGCAGGTCCTAATGGAAACTAAGGGATATTAAGGCCTCCTTTTAATAGAGAACCGGAACAAAGCATTAGCACATAGTGAATACATGAACTCCTCAAACTATGGTCATCACCGAGAAGTATCCCGATTATTGACACTTCGGGGTTGTCGGATCATAACACATAATAGGTGACTATAGACTTGCAAGATTGTATCAAGAACTCACATATATTCATGAAAACATAATAGGTTCAGATCTGAAATCATGGCCCTCGGGCCCTAGTGACAAGCATTAAGCATAGCAAAGTCATAGCAACATCAATCTCAGAACATAGTGGATACTAGGGATCAAACCCTAACAAAACTAACTCGATTACATGATAGATCTCATCCAACCCATCACCGTCCAGCAAGCCTGCGATGGAATTACTCACGCACGACGGTGAGCATCATGAAATTGGTGATGGAGGATGGTTGATGATGACGACGGTGACGAACCCCCCCTCCCCGGAGCCCCGAACGGACTCCAGATCAGCCCTCCCGAGAGGTTTTAGGGCTTGGCGGCGGCTCCATATCGTAAAACGTGATGATTTCTTCTCTCTGATTTTTTCTCTCCGAAAGCAAATATATAGAGTTGGAGTTGGCGTCGGAGGTGCTCCAGGGGGCCCACTAGGTAGGGGGGCGCGCCCTAGGGGGAGGGGCACCCTCGTGGACAGGGTGTGGGCCCCCTGGTCTTCATCTTTGGCGAGGATTTTTTATTTTTTTTATAAGGTGTTCCGTGGAGTTTTAGGTCATTCCGAGAACTTCTGTTTTCTGCACATAAAACAACATCATGGCAATTCTGCTGAAAACAGCGTCAGTCCGGGTTAGTTCCATTCAAATCATACAATTTAGAGTCCAAAACAAGGGCAAAAGTGTTTGGAAAAGTAGATACGATGGAGACGTATCAACTCCCCCAAGCTTAAACCCTTGCTTGTCCTCAAGCAATTCAGTTGACAAACTGAAAGAGAAAAAGAAAAACTTTTACAAACTCTGTTTGCTCTTGTTGTTGTAAATATGTCAAGCCAGCATTCAAGCTTTCAGCAAAAATTATAACTAACCACATTTGCAATAATTCTCGGGGTCTCATGTTTACTCATACCAATGGCATAATCAACTAGCGAGTCATAATAATAAATCTCGGATGCAGCACTTTCTCAAAACAATCATAATATGATATAACAAGATGGTATCTCGCTAGCCCTTTCTGAGACTGCAAAACATAAATGCAGAGCACCTTTAAAGATCAAGGACTGACTAGACATTGTAATTCATGGTAAAAGAGATCCAATCATAGTCATACCCAATATAAATTAATAGTAATGAATGCAAATGACAACTGTGCTCTCCAGCTAGTGCTTTTTAATAAGAGGGTGATGACTCAACATAAAAGTAAATAGATAGGCCCTTCGCAGAGGGAAGCAGGATTTGTAGAGGTGCGAGCTCGGTTTTGAAATAGAGATAAATAATATTTTGAGCGGCATACTTTCATTGTCAACATAACAACTAAGAGATGGCGATATCTTCCATGCTACACACATTATAGGCGGTTCCCAAACAGAATGGTAAAGTTTATACTCCCACTCCACCAACAAGCATCAATCCATGGCTTGCTCGAAACAACGAGTGCCTCCAACAAACATCAGGTCCCAGGGGGAGTTTTGTTTGCAATTATTTTGATTTAGTTTGCATAAGCATGGGACTGGGCATCCCGGTGACCAGCCATTTTCTCGTGAGTGAAGAGCGGAGTCCACTCCTCTTGAGAATAACCCGCCTAACATGGAAGATAAGGGCAGCCCTAGTTGATACATGAGCTATTTGAGTATACAAAACAGAATGTTTATTTGAAAGTTTAGAGTTTGGCACATACAAATTTACTTGGAACGGCAGGTAAATACCGCATATAGGAAGGTATAGTGGACTCTTATGGAATAACGTTGGGGTTTAAGGGATTGGATGCACAAGCAGTATTCCTGCTTAGTACAAGTGAAGGCTAGCAAAAGACTGGGAAGCAACCAACTAGAGAGCGACAACAGGCATGAACATGCATTAAAATTAATAAACATTGGATGCAAGCATGAGTAGGATATAATCCACCATGAACATAAATATCGTGAAGGCTATGTTGATTTGCTTCAACTACATGTGTGAACATGTGCCAAGTCAAGTCACTTAAATCATTCAAAGGAGGATACCACCCCATCATACCACATCACAACCATTTTAATAGCATGTTGGCACGCAAGGTAAACCATTATAACTCATAGCTAATCAAGCATGGCATAAGAAAATATGATCTCTAATTGTCATTGCAAACATGTTTATTCATAATAAGCTGATTCAAGAACGATGAACTCATCATATTTACAAAAACAAGAGAGGTCGAGTTCATACCAGCTTTTCCCATCTCAGTCAGTCCATCATATATCATCATAATTGCCTTTCACTTGCACGACCGAACAATGTGGATAATAATAAGAGTGCACGTGCATTGGACTAGGTTGGAATCTGCGAGCATTCAACAAGCAGGAGAAGACAAGGTAATATGGGCTCTTGGTTAAATCAACAATAATGCATATAAGAGCCACTTCAACAATTTAATCATGGTCTTCTCCTATCGACCCCCAAAGAAAAGAAAAGAAATAAAACTATTTACACGGGAAAGCTCCCAACAAGCAAAAAGAAGAACGGGAAATATTTTTGGGTTTTCTTTTTAATTATTACTACTACAGGAGGAAAAGTAAACTAACTAGAGGCTACACTATTTTTTTGTTGTTTTCTTAAAGTTTAACAAACACAAGAAGAAAGCAGGAAAAACAAAAATAAACTAGCATGGATATTACAGTGAAAGAGTATGAGCACCGACATCTAGCAATGAGTGTGTGAACATAAATGTAATGTCGGTGGGAAATACGTACTCCCCCAAGCTTAGGCTTTTGGCCTAAGTTGGTTTATTGCCAAGGATGGCCTGGCGGATATCCATAGTTGTAGCTGGGGTCGTACTGCGATGAAGAGGACTCTGACTGCCACTGGCTGGCAGCCACCTCCGGATCCCAAGAATAAACAGATTGGCGTGGAGGCTCGTATTGTGGTTCCGGCTCCGGGGCTGGCGCAGGATTCCGATAGGCTTGAACGGCCGCCCACGGAACGAGATAAAGACCTTCAGACAAGTTAAACAAAGAAGGAGCAGGCAAAGTAATAGTCTCAGGGTGATGTTCATCAAAGTACAATTTATATTTAAGCTCCCTTCCTTGCCCTTAACAATAAAGTCATGCGCTAGCATACTCTTATAATCTAAATAAGCACTAGGCAACAATTTTTCTTCTTTCTCATAAAGCCTAATGGGTATGTTAAAATGTGCAGCTAGGCGTGAAGCATAAATACCTCCAAAGATGGGGCCTTTAGTACGGTTCAAACTTAACAGTTTAGCAATTATTCCGCCCATACTAACAGAGTTATCGAGGTATAAACCATGGAACAAAATGATAATATCAAGAACACTAAGGTTTCCACAGTTCCCGCGACCAATCAAGCAATGACTAGCAAATAAGGCAAAGTAGCATAAATTAGGAAAATGTATGCTAGTGATTCTTGCATCGGAAACCTTCCTAGTTTCCCCCACAGTGATGGTGTTAATAAATTCTTCCACATCCTTACGATGTGGTTCTTCTAAGGTACCCTCAGAGGGTATTTTGCAAACCTTGCAAAATTCAGCTAATGGCATCTTCTTAACAACGTCATATAAATGAAACTCTACTGAAGGAGGTGATTTCTTAGGAAAATAGTAGAAGTGTTGCACAAAAGTATTAGTGAGTAAGAGATACTGATGACGTTGGTCGCGGATGAAGTCGGTGAGGCCAACATTCTCAACCAATGAATAAAAATCCTCATAAATTCCGGCTTGTCTCAAGAAGTCAACGGAAGGCCATTCACACGACCGGACCTCCGCGGTGCGAGGCAAATTGTATTTGGGCCTCTGTGCTTCTTCATTTTGTATTTCCTTCGAGCTTCGGCTCGACGAGCCCCTCAAAATTCTCTTCATCATTTTCTGAAATATTCTGAAATTTTTAGTAACTTCAAACAAAAGTGAACTAACTTCAATAAAACTACTCCTACAAGTGCCTAGAGCCTATATCATGCATTAGAACTACTTGGAACCATATAAATTTGACATGCAAGCTCAAGAACATGGTCACCTTGGCATCACAAATTTGTAATGAATAAAGCACTAGAACAAAAATTAATTGGACCAATGGAGGAGTCACATACCAAGGAACAATCTCCCCAAGCAGTTTGGTGAGAGGTGCTTTGAGCAAGGAGATCGAAAATCACAGCAACGTGAAATTTGGAACTCGTGTTTGAGCCAGATATTCGTGTTTGTGGGAGGAAGAAGAAGATGATGGGTGCAGGAATAAGTGGAGGAGGGCCACCATGGGCCCATGAGGCGGGGCACGCATGCAGGGGTAGGCGCGCCCTCCACCCTCGTGGCTGGTAGCTCCCGTGGTAATTTTTGCACCATAAATCCTCAAATATTTCCAAAAAAATCATATTAAATTGGCATGGCATTTGGAGGACTTTTATTTTCGGGGTATTTTTATATTGCATAGATAAATCAGAAAACAGACAGAAAAATACTATTTTTACTTTATTTCAACTAAATAATGTAAAGTATAAAGAGGGTACAGAAGGTTGTGCCTTCTAGTTTCATCTGTCTCATGATCATCAAAAGGAATCCACTAACAAGGTTGATCGAGTCTTGTTAACAAACTCATTCCGAATAACATGGAACCGGAGAAATTTCGAATAACACTATGTTACCTCAACGGGGATATGCACATCCCCTATAATAAGAATATCATATTTCTTCTTAACAGTAGGAAGAGGAAATTCAAAACCTCCAAATTTAATCGATGGAATTTTTCCAATAGAGTTGATGCTATAAACTTGAGGTTGTTTCCTAGGAAAGTGTACCGTATGCTCATTACCATTAACATGAAAGGTGACATTGCCTTTGTTGCAATCAATAACAGCCCCTGCAGTATTCAAAAGGTCTTCCAAGAATAATAGACATACTATCGTCCTCGGGAATATCAAGAATAACAAAGTCCGTTAAAATAGTAACGTTTGCAACCACAACAGGCACATCCTCACAAATACCGACAGGTATAACAGTTGATTTATCAGCCATTTGCAAAGATATTTCAGTAGGTGTCAACTTATTCAAATCAAGTCTACGATATCACTACAAAAAAATACACTTCCGTGATGATACGTGTTTGTCACAGTAGGTCGCTTTTTTTGTCATGCATGTACATCCATGACGATTTTATGACAGAATCAAGATAGTCATACTGCGGCCGTCAGAGAAGTGTTCCATGACATTACCAAAATTATCATCACGGAAGTGTCCACTTCCATGACGATAAATCCCGTCCATGTAAGTGCTTTCGTCAAGGGTGACCGACACGTGGCATCCACCGTAGCGAACATTTGTTAAGCTATCGGGTCGGGTTTTGGATCCGATAACCCATTAACAGCCCGACCAATGGGGATTTTCCACGTGTAAAATCATCATTGGCTGGAGGAAACACGTGTCGGCTCATCGTTGGGGACGGATGTCATCCACTCATTGGACCGAAGGCGCCTATGATACGGCGACACGTGGCACGGCCCAACAAAGGCCCATTCCTGTGAAAAGGCCGACCCGTTTGACTTGGTCAAAAGGTTGCGGGCCGGCCCACGGAAAGCCTGTTAACGGCCTGTTTGCATATAGCCCATTTACAACCCGCTAACCCAGGGCCCGTTACGCCCTATCCGAATTAGGCCCAGTAGCGTCATCTAGGCCGTCCAATATGATTCGGCCGTTTTCGCCGGCCCATGTATGGCCCATGACGTCTTCGGCCCATATGAGGCCCTATGTAACTCTTGGCCTATTAACGGCCCATGGTGAAACCGCCCGTAATGAACAAAGGTATCACTTTACACCCATTAACGGCCCGTGGTGAAATCGGCCCGTAATGAACGATGTATCACTTTATACCCATTAACGGCCCGTTATTCCATTGGGCCGTTTCCATTATGTTATCTTTTGGCCTTCTCGAGCCCATTTATTCTCGGGCTCATTTCCGAGATCCGCTTACTTACGGCCCATTACCGCCATTTTTACGCTAGGGCCAAATTCAGCCCGTGGTTAATTCGGCCCGTTTGTGGTCCGTTATCGTTGGGCCGTTTTCATAGCGTCATGAAATACGACCTATTAACGATGGCCGGTTATGGTCGGCCCATGAACGGACGATTCCAACTCTAGCCCGTTTACGGCCATAATGCGGCCTGTTGTTGGCCCATGTTATCATACTGCCCGTATAAGGCCCATTGATGATACGGCCCATAAAAGGCCCATTGTTTCTACGGCCCGTAGAAGGCCCATTGTTTCTACGGCCCGTAGAAGGCCCACTATTTCTACGACCCGTAGGAGGCCCAGTGTCACTAAAGTAAATATTAGCCCATGGTTATTGTAGCCTAGTTTAAAAAAATAGGTTATTGCAGCCACTAGCAAACCGCGGAAAAAGAACTGCAATGACTACAAGCAAACAAATAAACAAGACAACAAGGAAATAAATAAGCAAGCAACTTACGCTAGGCTATCACGGCTATCACATATTACATCCATCGGGCATCAAAGTTCGCCACCGATTGCAAATAAACGCAGCCGACAAAAGAATATACAAAAGCGAGAGCACTTCAGAAGGCACTAGGCACAGCAAGCTCGGGCCCCACAAGCAAAAAGAAGCTGAGTAGACCTCGATTGTGTCAATGATAGATGCATCAACACTAGATTTAAGGCATGATGGTGCGCACGGCAGTCCTCCTCGACATCTTCATTGCATCTTTGACTTCAAGTCGGTGAAATAAGCAAGCCTTTCCACTTTAATTTGAGACTGAAAAAGTCAAACTGATTGAGGCAATGATCGCACAGAGGTTGTCTCACACCGCCGGTGAGTAGCTTCAACTCACTGTCTTCATCAAGACAGACCTTGGGGTCATCTCGCTGTCCTCAAGATGGTTTCGCTCACTATCTTCCCTAAAGTTACATGGAGTAAGAGATACAACTCTGAAGAGAAACAAGGAGACAGAATAAAGTTTCACAATTATACAAGCAAATAAATGGATCTTTATGCATAAGGAACATGTTTTTACAACTACAATTTGAAACCGGTAGTTGTTGCAAACATCCAATCAGATGTAAACAGCAAAGCAAACAGCAGTGGAGGAAATGATGCCTATCCAAATCTATACTAGAACAAAGTTTGAAGGCTTGAGAAGGATGAACTTACATTACATGTTAGCACGGGCTGGACAAGGCCCTTCTCCATGTTGATGGAAGGATAATTCAATAAATTCCCCAAAGAAAATTCTTTATAAGCGTTGCCATTATTCTACATTTTGCAAAGAGTAAATATAGATCAAATAATATTGGAAGAAAGCAGAGGATAATGAAGCTCGGTGCATCGATGATACATAATCAAATAGCAATTAATTAAGTACAACGTTACAAGGCAAAAGGGAGAGAGGTACTGACAAGAGCAATGCAGAGCCCATTATTGTTTTGAGATTGTATGATCCTTTGAGCAAGGAGATTCATCTGAAATTAGTTTTCATACAAGAGACAAGGTAAGGCACAAGCAGAAATTTAGGAGTTCAAATTTTGAATTGATATCATAGACAGTACCTGACGCTGGGCTCCCAGCAGTTCTAATAGGGGTTTGGCCACTGGAGTAGGGGTAAAGTGTGGTACAGTTGGGCCTGTGTTTTCTGTGGCTACTGATCTATCTGATTTAACAGGTATCACTACCTTTTCCAAATACCTAGTTTGTACTCCTTGAGGATCTGCACTCACCCTCTTCCTTTTGGACATCTATTACGAAAGAACAACATTTGACTGGAAAAACATAGTGTGACGACACATGGAATAGGTACAGAAAATGGATAGGTATGGCATACGATCATATATGATGCTTAAACTAAGCAGATGGTGTAACAAAGTAGACGTAATGCAAGAGGTCAGATGCAAAATATGTGCGACCAATACAACTTTGCAAAGTTAGATCAAGCACCTTGATGGGTGAATAAGATAGGCCATCCTCCACCATGCCAAGTTTGTTAGCCAAAGGATCGTTCGCAATATTCCTCTCGTGTGCCCATTCTCATATTCATTTTGATAATGTTCAATATCGACATGCATGAAAAAATAAAAACAAGTGATATTTTCTTTGTAATGCGTAAGTGATTCTAATCCAATCTGCCTCCTGTAAACCCCTTTGTGCTATCTCTGCAATTCTTTTAAAAGATGCCATGCATGCTGTAATTTGTTGTGTGCATTAGTATAATGTGGCCTACTACTCAAAATATGAGAGCTCCGTAGTGATGACACTTCGCAGATGATAGCTTCAACATATAGTAAAGAAGAACAAGTCGACTGACTGACAGATTCAAAATATACTAAGGAGAACAACTCGACCTGACCAAATCGACCGCAAGAGAAGAGTATCATCTTAAAGAAGAGCGGAAGAGCAAGCAGATTGAAGATATTACAAGTCTTTCAATACAATGTCGGTTGGCCACCCATGATGAACCAGAGCGCCTGAGAGAAATACTATTCTTTCCGGTCTCTCCATATGTGGCTCACATGCATTTCGAAACTAAAGTAGGAACATTTAGCTCACCAATTAAACATCTCTCAGTTTTACTAATATCAGCAATAATATCAGATATGAATTTGTACAACTAAGCTTGTTTAGCTCGATGGGTGGAGCAGTGCTATTATGACACAAACCGCGTAGCTGATTGTGGTCATCATAAAATGGGGAAAACATAAGCATGATGAGTACAGTGTTGACCGTGGCAGTTAGATGGCAGATCTAAAGCTGCAAACCGCGTAAAGGGTAGTTAGCAACCGATGTTTGCTTTGAAATAACAACTAAGATTTGGTATGGACAAGAAAGTACGGTCAACAAGTGACAAAGAAATGCAATTATGTTGTCTCTCTATATGTCGCGACATGCATTTGGAAACTCAAGTGGGACCTTTAGCTAACCAATTAAATGTGTCGGTTAACTAATATCGTGATCATATCACAATCATATTTGAACAACTAAGCTTCGAATTACGAGTGTTGTGTTGTTTTGCTTGAAGGGTGGAGTAATTCTAGTACGACAGAAAGCACCTACGCGGATCATAGTAGAGTAGATAAAAGGGGAAAACCCTAAGCATCAAGAGAAAAATCAGGAAAGTGGAACTAGCTGGACCAGTGGGTGGCGCACATGCTTTTCGAAATGAATATAGGAACATTAGGTGACCAATTAAACGTTCTCTGTTTTAGTGATATGAGCATCATATCAGATTCGTATTTCAACACATAAGCTTTGGGTTGAGGTCTTGAGGAGCAGTGCTAGCACGACCACGAAGCACCTATGATGATGGTAGTGAATATAAAGGGGAAACCATAAGATTTCTGAGTATAGTGACCGTGCCATGGCGGATCTCAAGGTGCAAACCGGACAAAGCTACTTCGCAACCAATGTTTGCTTTCAACTAGCCACTACGATTTGGTACGGACAAGAAAAGTACAGTAAACAAATTATGATCTATTTTCCGGGTGAGATCAATAACTTAAGCACATATGGAAGAGTACCACCTCTCTTGCGACGTCGTGTAGGCCTGTGCTGATACGTTGAGGGTGCTACGGGTGCGATGGGTGTCGGCGGCGGGGAAGAAGTCTTTAGACGGCAGACGGTCGGGTCGGGGGATATATCCTGTTGCCGTGGACGAGGCGGTCGTAGGAGTGGCAACAACAAGGTGGACGATGGCACCGATGAAGCAAGAGGAGGTGATGAAAGGATCCTGGTCAAGCGCCGTGGATGAGAGACGTCCATCTCTTGCAGTGGACGACGGGGTAGGGGTAGCGGCTCCGGCAAGGTGGAGGATGGGGTGGCGGATGGAGGAGGCTGGCCGCAGTGCGGAGGTTGTCGTGCCGCCGACGGTGTATGAATGGGGAAATGGAGGGAGGGGGGATCTGAAACTTTGGGACGCGCTTCTCTGAAATGGGGAAAATTCTGAACTTATCCCCGTTTAAAATTTCGGACATCGCGTCGGTTGGGGATAGGACGGTAATCTCGCATCTCCCAAATATTTGCTGGTAGCTATTTCGGGCGAGGAGAGGGTATTTTGCCGCCCACGGTTGGCGCCCACGGTGTATGAACGGGGCTGACAGGTAGGGCGGTTGTGTCACGTCTGATGGAAGTTACACATCTGCCCCTATTTAAAATATTAGCCTACATCGATTTTGGACGAGGAGAGTTTGTTTTGCCGCCCTGGTGTATGAATGGGGAAATGGAGGAAGAGACACATGTCTTTCGGACGAGCTTGAATCAAATGTGTTTTGCGGCCCACGTTTGGCGCCCACCATGTCTGAATGGGCTCAGAGGCCGTCGTGTCACGTCTGATTGAAGTTACTAGTCTACCCCTATCGACAGCAGTGTAAATCCGGTCGATAAGGATGTCAAGTGTCGTGGGTAGACAATAATTTCCATCTCGCAAACACTTGCTTGGGCAGCCCACAAATTATAGTGTGTGTTTAGCCGCTTCGCTCAAAACTTGGGAGAATTAGCATTCACGTTTGCCACAGGACCTGGCAAACTAAATTCAAATCCAATTTGTATTCAATTCCGAATATCCACAGATAATTATACGTTTTGTTATTTATTTCTTCCAAACCACAACAAAGATTTATTCCACCTTTGTATATGATTATGATTTATAAATGACGTGATCTACGAATTCAGTAGGTTGGATACACTCTGATTCAAACAGTTATTTCATCCAATACAATATGCTCACACGAAAAACAATTCACCTTATGTCAATCATACAAGTACTAAGGATTACCTCGCCTAAAAAATTCAGATCATTACAACACATGGACAACATAGGGGGTCTTGCAACATAATCCATTCAGAGACATGACACAACATGCAAGTACAATAATCTAACGACAATTTCAACTGGTATCTAAAGAAGAACCGGGATTACCTTCGGCTTCAGATAGCAGAAACAGCAGGACCTCCTCTGTATTCAAATGCAACATTCTTACTTCCTCCAATTCTTGGATTGCTTGCATAATGCGTGCCGCTAATTCCGTAATTTCCAGCCTCAAGATAAAGATTACCTCATTCATGGCAGCCACACCATCTCTTTCTGCCTCCAGTAGAGCCTCAAGCACTATAATATACGTGCTCGACTGCTCTCCGCCGGTGTTGCCTCTGAATCGCTACCATCTGGTAACATGGATGGCGACCGCTTCCACAAATAGATTCTGGGTTGTACATTGTGTCCTAGTGTGAACAGCATCCTGAAAGGTTTCACCGGACATCAGTAAGAGATAGTTATCGTATGATCCAGGCAGTAAGCTTACATGGTAAACGAAGGACGAATTATTGCCGAGCATGGCAAACTATATTTAAATGGTTCGGAGCAGCATCAGCCGAAAAGAAATTAAAATGGTAAGATTAAACTAGGGATGTAAGTGGCAAATAAACGACATCCGCCAGTCCCATCTAGTTAGTTTTTGCTACCTCCCTAGTTCATTTTCCTCAAAAATCTAAAACTCTTTTGAACTATCATACCACTAGTGGACTTTAATCAAGATTAAACGGGACCAGTTGACATCCCTAGTTGAAAGGGAGTGTACAACCGCTATATTTAAGTTGCCAAGGCATCTAAGCAGTTGAAATAATCGAGAAAGCACTTAACAAGTGTGGCCTCATATAAACTACGAAGACAGTCTTGTGATGAAGTTGAGAGGAAAAGTTAAGGACTCAAATGAAATAGGCATGCATTTCTTTACATTAGTACAGCAGCCTTCTTGACATATTAACCAACTCGGGTATAGCGTAACAACAAACAAGCATTCGAATCAAGCAATACAACCAGCGGCATAACCGAACTATTTGTAATTCGGTAGGATTACACGTTGAGGGCACAAGCCAAGAAAGCAGCCCACTCGCATTACATTCCACATGTACTAAAACACACCGGCTTACCATATGTTCTTTGTGAAGCCTAGTCATTGTTGCAATGTTCTTTGAAGATATCACAAGATCCCGTGGTTGCAAATCTAGTTGTTTTAGTTTATTCTTCAACATCTATTTTGTTAAAATTAATTTTAATCGCATGCACTTTTCTGAATTTATCTTCAATGGTTAATATAAACTAATGAAAGAAGTGTGTTTGCATACACGACAATATATCTGCTTCCCTCTATTTTCATGCTTGTTCGAGGTGCCAACCCCAAAAGAACAAATATTTTGCTTGATGGGGTTGGCAGCTCCATAATTAATAGAAGCATCAAATTAGTCATGCAACTTGGGAAGATCAAGAACACACAAACAAGTAATGAACAGAGGCTCGGAGTAGTGATGTAATAGCTAGCATCAGAAAATGTAGGTTAAAACAAACAAAAGGCAGCGGAACCACATGCTAGTTTGCTGATGTGTAATTAAGCATAGAGAACATTAAGCAGTCTGATGGAACCAATAGGTGGCATCAGAACAAAACTAAAGCATACTAACTATATGTGCACTGGTATGTAATTTAGCACATGTAACATGTTCATCGCCGTAAGTATGGCCCTCTGGTGCAAGCGTAATAACGCGTCTCATGAAAATCTGAATGATGCCTCAAGAAATTCAAATGTGCGGTGCTTATGCTAGGAAAGTGAACGAGGCGCCCGTCTGCTGGATAATAGTACCTGATTCTCGGCGGCGTATGGGTATCGTTGTCATACTTGATAGCTAAGGATCGTCGATGGTGCTCGTGTTGCGGTTGAGTTTGGGCCGGCTGTGACCGTCGCTGAAGCGGCTCCGGTATTACGGTTGCGGCGCCTGTCGACATACAAGAAAGCTCATTTGTGGTCAGTGAACAGTTGCACGATAAGATAAAAACCGAAGGAGTACAAATCGAAATAACCTGATGAGGCTGCGGCGTCGGTAAAGCAGGGCCGGTGGAGTTGAATATGGCGTCCGTGGAGCGGGTCCGGTCTCAAAGGGCGAAGGCTTGGCGCGCCATGCATGTTGCTTTCGGTGAGGCGGATTTGTTCTGCTGACGAGGGCTTGTATGAAGGGCCAACGAAAGGCGGACGAGAGAGTCGATGAAGGGCCTACGCTGTGGTGGACGAGGCGCCCGGTTAAGCGAATCCGGTGCGGTGGACCACGATGGAGGTCAAGGAGATCTGAGTGGTGGACAAACCCGATCGCTGAAGCGGCTCCGGTGAAGTGGCGAGTTGGCGGTTGGGGGTTCCAAGGTGCGGAGGGTAGATCCGCGGTGTGAGGTCCACCGCTACGGTGGAGGACTCGATTCACCGGCTTGCCGTGGTTGGGGGGGGGGGGGTGGGGATGGGGTGGGGCTCTGGGGAAGAATGTTGGGGGCAAAGAGGGGAAAACAATGGAGTTACCAAAGCAGCCCTTTTCTGTTCATGTGGCAGGGGTAAAACAGGAATATCGCAGGGCTAAACTTTCGGGCGCGTGATATTTCGATGTGAGCAGGAAGTTTGAAAGCTTTTGGTGCCTAACATTATAAGTATTCTGCTCTCGTACGACCGACTATGATATCATGGCCGACAATTTGTTTGTTTTGCACGCAAAAAAATGTGCAAGTTTTGAAAATCAATGTCTGCAACTCGAAACTTAGATTGTCCATTCAATTCAAATATGGATCATTGAGCTACTACAAGCAAATACCATCATACGGTCCAATTCAAATGAAATTCCAAATGTGTTTATCCTAAATATGATGACAAAAGCAAAAATGTGTATGTGTATGAATAAAGTGAATGATTATAAAGTTTGAACATGCCCGTATGTGTATATCTCTAGGTTTGATATATGAATTTGAAATCACAAAATCCCGGCTTAAAAAATGTACCTCCGTTTAAATGAATTACAAAATCTAATGATGGAGTCAAATTCCAAAATTCCAATCTTAGGTTTGTAATTCTGGTACATCAAGTTATACCACGCATGTTCAAAAGTATCGTTATCTCATAGTACAAACTGTGAAACAAATTGATCAACCATGAGTGCACAATATCTCAATTATGCTAAAGTCCCTCAAATATAGACACCTCAATGCTTATCCAAGTCACCCCCCACTACCACCACCACCACACACACACACATAGAGAAGTCGTCCTCTCCCCCAAACACCAACACACGAGCACATTAACACCCCCTTCTCTTGTAAAGTCCGGACTCCAACATAGGTCTCTATCACTTTGTCTCTCGGGCATGCACACATCCCTTCCCTCACTCTCTAGGTCTCCCGCTATCTCTCTTACCCAAGCACACGCACTATGTAGAGTGTATATTTCCCATACACACAAAACGTAGCCCCCAAACGTCTATCTCCCTAGTTATGTGGTTCTCGCGCACTCACCTCACACACCACCCCCACTGCAAACAAGCACACTTTGTCTCCTTGTGCACCACTCTCCTCTTTCTATCTCTCCCACATGCGGACCCGCCCCAGCTCCTTCCTGGTATACATATATGTCGTGACTCTTTTATAGCTCCCTAATGTATAATCGTTCTCGATTTCGCACATTGTTCTCTACACCATCTATTCTAGACCTCTCATGAAGTCCCTATCACACACACGATGACTTGCTTCCCTTGCGTCTCCGTTCATAAGCCAATTTCGGACAACATCAACATTGTCTCCCTATCTATACGCCATTTATGGACACAAACGACCCCTCTCGCCCCCTCTCTTCCTCTCTCTCTCTCTCTCTCTCTCCATCGCTAGCTCTCTCTTTCTCTTGCTCTTACACCCCTCTCGCTCCCCCCGCCCGCACCCGTGCTATCTCGCTACTACACATGTCACACCATTCCCCCTTCCCTTATACTAGGTTTACATCATCAGTGGTCTCTCTACTCCACATACACACTCTCCTGTCACACACAAACGCTGCACAAACACACATGCACACGCACAAACACCCATTTATCCTGGATCCTCATCTCCCCCATGTCCGCATGTGTATCTCACACAGTCACTCTCTAATTATGTATATGTGTCTCCATGTTACACAACACAAAGCCCCATGTACATGTCTCTCTCTATCCTCCACACACATAGACACAAAGAATCAAGTATCATTGCCTCAGTCTCTAACATATCACACACGCACACACTCTCTCTCTCTCTCTCTCTCTCTCTCTCTCGCAAACACGCTCAACAAGGGTTTCCCCGTGAATAATTACCGTCTATTCATCAACAGTCGTGGCAGTACGGCGAACACGAGACGTGAAAAATAAATAAATCTACACGTGCTTAGACCACCTAGTATGACTACTAGGACTAGAGCAAGCCAAAACTCGCGCCGCCGTCACCCCCTCCTTGTCGGCGACGGGAAAAATCTTTGTTTTACACAGTCGAGAAGTCATTGTGCTAAGGCCCCACATGCCGAGGCGTTGAATAGAATGTAGATGCTAGTTTACGGAAGTAAGTATCGATAATACGTTTGTATCTCCATACTTATATTTCTTCTCTTACAAAAAACCGAGTTGGTGATGATGGTATGTGTTTTGTACCAAGTTTGTGAATAAGTATTATTCTAATTATGAGTCGTTGCAACGGACATGAAAACTGCTAGTATTTCCAACCATGCATTTATTTTCCTAGTATTCCATAGTTCCGAGTGTTCCATCAAGATATTAGTCACTCATGGTTGATATTTACTTTCAATCATGTACACATATGCACTATGTAACTAGCCTTGCTTATTGGCTTCCAAAGCTTAACTTTCACTCCTACTTACAATATGTAGAGTATTTAACAAAAACTACCACTTTCAACCAGCCCTAAGAAGAATCTATTGTACAAAAAATAGCAAAAACATACCCAAAATTTCTTAATCCATGCCAAAACTACTACCTAGTACTCCTACCGATTAGGTTCGTTTAAACCCATTTATGACTGGGTTGGCCCACACGTCCTTGCTGACGAGGCAGCTTAAACCAGCACATTTTGTTTGACCGTTGACACGAGGGACCCACATCTGACCTTCTATCCTGTTATTCCCCCTCAAATCATTATTTTTCCTGAACATTACTTCAAACAGTACTGATGCGTGTTCGTCAATGATACCGGTGATGAGCGAGTTGGCCGTCGCTCCGCCGGACGGGCCGGACGCCACGCTGGCCTCCGCATGGGTTGGCAGGCTGGCCCGAGCGTGACCCACTAGCGAGCAAGTCGCGGCGCTGGCCTTCGCTCGAGCCAGCGCACGAGCAAGCTGTCACACTGCCATGCCAATCTAGCTAGCAAACCTTGTAGACAAGCAGCTGGACGGAGCTATCTTGGCTAGCTAGCGGCCACGAGCGCCGGACGGAGCTGGCATCCGGGCTGCCGCAACATGGGCTCCGCACCACCGGCGGTTTTGACCCCGCCTTAGCCGGTGGCGGTAACGTCCCATGGCCGAGGATGACTAGGTGGACGGGCCGAGGTAGGAGGTCACTCGAGGATTTTTGTTGGTAAGAGCATGTACAATGGTTGATAAGGTAGTCTTATCTTAAGTCTGCCACGTATGCAAGTGGTAGTAGTTTCTTGGCATTTTAGTGGTTTCTTGCATTATTAGGGGTTTCTTATAAGGAACAATGTACGTACTACTAGCGACAAAAGGCAATTCTAGGTTGCGTTGTAGTACTCCAACGAGTACTACTAGTGGTCGCGGGAGTGTATCCTCATTTTGTGGATTCGATCCCGGCCAAACGCACGGCGGCCTTTTAAAAAAAATAGTACTACTACACTTTGCTGCGAGCCAATATTTTACACGGGTAGTTTGAGTTTTGAAGTCAAACGAACGTGCGGCCCCACAATCTGGGTGCACTGGACAGCCTAGCCACGTGAACGGTTTTTCCTTCCCAAGATCCCGTCATCGGCGTGCTCGCCCTAGCCGCACCTCGCTTGCAGCTTCCTCATCAGCTAGTAGCATATTTAAACTAAGCGCCTCCCAATTAAGCCCGAGGTGCCGGAAAAAGCTGGCGGGGCATTGGGAACTGTGCAATATGGCTCATATGTAAAGTGCTCTACTACTACTCAGAGCTTGTGGAGTTGCACGCATGGACTTCACTCCATTATCGGCTCTACTATAAAAGAAATTCCTCTTGACGTGTTTTTTTAAAACGGAAGCAAAAGCTTTGCTTCATCTCATTCATAAAGAAGGAACTACCAACAAAGTTCGACGAGATCCATTACACCTCCACAAATGGAAGAGAAAAGCCTAGTCTCGCTGTATCAAATAACTCAAATGTTCTCGCCCCCAGAACTGGCGTCGATAAACAGGCTGCTAGTGTGTGCGTGAGAGGAGCGGTGAGTAGGCCGGCTACATGAGAGGAGCGGTGAATAGAGCACCGAGAGTACCCACTAGGCCACTACGCAGTGTACTTCCCCTGCATTGACAAGACAAATGATGGTTCTAGAGAACAGTAGTACCCTCCACTTCCAAGTGTAGCTCCTTGGCCCTGAGATTCAAGAGTTCAAAACTGGTGCACTATACTAGTAGACTAGACTAGAAGTACAATACATCACATTACTAGTACTGCTATAGTACGAGTACGTACTCCTCCGTCACATAATGTAAGACGTTTTTTGACACTAGTTGGCGTGTACAAAAAATGGCAAAAAAAATACCCAAAATTTCTTAATCCACGCCAAAAACTACTACCTAGTGCCAAAAATTTCTTACTAGTGCTATTATTTACAGTATAATGCAATCCCATAACGTTTGTAACATCCCAAATTTTCAATTTGGAATGTTATACAAATAGATCATCTTGCATATCATATTTATTGCATTTTGCCCCGATCCTAGAAATTCTACGCAACTCAAGGACCCACGGAGAGAGTTGGGGATTTCGTTATTTTCATATTTGAGTTTCTCAAATTTTGGAAAATAGGATCAATTGATTTTATTTATTTTATCTTCAATTATTTCAATCACAAAAATCAAAGAGAGGGAATAAAATGACTTTCCAAAAATAAGGAAATAATGAGGATTTAATAAAAAAATCAAATAAGATTTATTTTGGTGTTTTTGCTATTTTATTTGAATTTAGGAAAAATTGCATGATTTTCAAAAATGCATTTTAGGACCAAAAAAATGTTCATCTTGCTCTAAATATTTTATTTGGACGATGAAAATTTACTTTGGTATTTTTAGATTTTTATTTAATTTTCTAGATTTTTTTTCGGTTCGGCGAATTTTAAAAAAAAGACTCCGCTCGACCGGGGCCGAAGCTCACTGAGCCGAGCCAGCCGGGCCGCCCGCCACCGCCTTCCCGCCGTCACCGGGACTCGGGAGAGTCCGAGCCGCTCCGCCTCGCCCGACCTCTCCCCAAATCGAGCCGCCCGCCTTTCCCCTTTAAATACCCACCCGGCCCCCTGCTGGGACCCTGCCGCAGCCTTGGCCAAGACTCGCCGAGCCGACCCGCCCGCCGCCTCAGGTCGCCCCGCCGACACCGGAGCCACCCCGCCGCCGGAGCCCCGCCGCCCTAGCCACCTCGCCGCCGGAGCCCCGCCGCCCTAACCAACCCCGCCGGAGGTACCGCCGCCGCCGACGCCGTTTTTTTTGAAAAAAAACCACTCCGGTTTTTCTTAAGAAAATTTTGTTAGATCGGTTTTTCTTTCGGTTTATTTATTTAGCGAGTGTTCGCTTGTTCGTTCGTTTTTAACGAACACATTCATCATTTAGATCCAGTTAACGAACGTTCGTTCGTTAAGCTGTTAGTCATTTTTCTTTTTCTCGGATTTATTCCACGATTTTCTGATCGCGATTTCTGATCCGATTTTCGTTTTAGTATAACTTTTTGCTCGTTTACTGGAATCAGGCGATTCAAGCGCCTAGAGTTTCGTCTCGAAACCCTCTTTCCGAATAATCTACACAAACCAGTTTTTGCATCTGTAAAATTTACTTAGGTCCAGATTAGTAAACGAAGCTTGTTTCTTTCACCGCTTGATTTTTGTTTTTTCGCTCGATTTGATTCTTTTTGCAAACCGGAGTTCTTAAGTTGAACTTTCTGGTTAGACCTCTTATTTGAGTTTTACCGTGCATTAGATGAGTACTTATTGTATGCTTGTTTGTTTGTTTGCTTGCGATAGAGTACCCGGATTGCGCCGCTTGCTACTTCGAATCCCTAGGTTACGCGGATCATCAGCAAGGCAAGTAACACTTTGATCATACCTCTTTACTACCCAGTTTTTATGCATTAGATCAATCCTCAAACATTGCATGGTTAGGATCTAATTAAATTGTGGGTTTTGGGAAGTAGATTGAGGTAGTACCTATCACCTGTTTTATTATCAAACCCTTGGGAGTTACTTCTACGTTTGCTTATTTTTGCCATGCTATGCAAGTAGACGTGGATTGGGTGAGTGATTTTCCATGACAGATGTGAGATTGTTAATTAATGGTTTATTTAAGGTGGCAACATTAATACACATCTCGGTGGATTGAGGTACCTGTTATTTCAGATTACTGTTTCTTTTGGACCGCCACCTGTGCTCAAAGGGATCATAAGATTATTCATGCTAGAAACTTCCGTGTGCAGCCACGTGCTATTATGGGCTCTAGCATAGTTGATTAAGTCGTGCGAACTCTTACAGTGGTAGACTAGCAGATGTAGGGGAAAGTAGGTGTACCGGTCTACCCATCGTAAGGTGCTAGCGCTTCTGAAAGACTATGTCTTTCGTTTCTCAAACACCATGTAGTGAGAGAAAACCAACGGAGGAGATCGAGTCATGTGGGGAAAAGTGCGCAACCTCTGCAGAGTGTATAAACTAATCATGATTAGCCGTGTCCCCGGTTATGGACATCTTGAGTATCTAGTACTTGGATTTTCGTGTGAATCTCATCATGTTACTTTAATTAATATTGTTGGGTTTTAATGATGATGCTTAATTGGGATTGAGAATGCTGTCAACCATTCTCAATGTTTAACAACCACCATGATAGTTAAATAAAATTTATTCTTTTGATGTAGGGAAAAACTGGCTTTACGCAAAACTGTAACCATAGAGCTTTCCACCAGCCATATATGCATGTAGTATAGCTTATTTTTTTCATTACTCTCTATGTGTTACATTGCCAGCATATTCCATGTGCTGACCCGTTTTCGGGCTGCAACGTTCATGTTGCAGACTTTTCAAACAACGAGTAAGATGCTTTAGGATCGTGGTTCTATACTCAGTGATGCCGTTGGAGTTGATGGACTCACTTACCTTCCAAGCCTTCCGCTGTTATCGTTATTAGATGGCCTTAAGCCATATCTATTGTAATAAGTTTCTCTTTGGAGACATTCGATGTAATAAGTGTGTGATTGCTACTCTGTTATAAATCCTTCAAGTAATCGTGCGTGTCAGCATTACTGATCTAGGGATGACACTGAGGCACAGAGATCGGACTGTTTGAGGTCTGGTCGCTACAAGATGGTATCAGAGCACACGCTGACTGTAGGACACGACCACTAAGCAAAGACCATAGATCACTACTCTCTCTTCTCATTCTAACTCCTCATCTTTTCTATTCTTCTAGGATGGCGGATGCAAGGAACAAGTTCATGCAACCGGATGAAGATACACCTTTTGGACGACACCTGAAGGAAGTAACCAAGTACTTCAAGATCGGAGTACCAAGCTTCACCGGAACCTACAACGCCACCTTACCTGAAGAGGAGCGCTGGATGATTCAAGTTCAAGTTCCAGGAAGAACGTTCATGCCAGTCACTGAGCCTATAGGGTTTTCCTTTGATGCACCAACCTGGAGTTTAGGGACGAGCATGGCAGCTCACATCACCATGGGACGCATTGGAGAAGTTTATCACTAGGAGCTTAAGGATACTACCTACCAGATTTGTGGGCACCGAGATGAGCAATGGGAGATGGTCAACACCAGGAAAGATGTATCGATTGCGCCTTTCATCCAGGAGTTAAACCAGCACATTCGACGCCAGGAGAACCAGATGAGTGCAGGCATGATGGATCTGAAGGAAGCCATGATCAAGATCACGGAACTGGAGGAAGAACTCAAGTATACACACGATGGATATGAGGAGGAAATATCAACTCTAGTCGAGAAGAATGATGATCTGAAGAAGAAGCTAAGAGTGTTCATGGGATTTCCAGCAACTGGAGAAGACGAAGATCGCACTTGTCCCGAGAATTACATCATCATCGACGATACCGACTCGGACCCGGATGATAGTGATGATGACTACGTTGATGAAGCTGGAGCGGATATCATGGAGTCTTCATCGGAGCAGTTTTTCTAGTAGACCACCATAAAGTAGTAGAATTTCCCTCCATGTATCTATTATAGTCTAAGCCCTTTGTAACAATAGATAGACCGTTGTATGCCCTTGCTTGTTTGAATGAAGTGTTTTGATTGCAATTTGCCTCATGTGCATATGGGTAGTGTTTTCCCTCTAGACCTCATTCTATTCTGTATTCTCGTCTTTTCTAAACCCTCAGATGCCTCCGAGACGTGACAACGGATTCGCTTCCCACTGGAGCTCACCCAGTTGATCCAGCAGCAGAATGCATTGATGCAGATACTAGTCTAGAATCAGAATCAGGGGAACAACAACAACAACAATCGACCACCACCACCTGTTGATCACTTAACCCATTTTCTTAGACTGAATCCGCCGGTGTTCTCCAGTAGCACCGAGCCGGTTGTTGCAGATGCTTGGCTTCGCAAGACAGCCAGGGAGCTGATCACTGCAGGATGCACAGATGCAGAGAAGGTGCGATTTGCCGCACATCAGCTTGAGGGACCTGCAGCATCATGGTGGGAGAATTTCACAGCCACTTATCCAGCGAACAACATCACATGGGATCGGTTTCGGAAGCTTTTCAGACGCCCATGTTTCAAAGCAGGAGCTATGGCCATGAAGAAGCATGAGTTTCGCAACTTGCGCGCCGAGGAGGAAGATCGGTTGGCCAAGATGTGGATGATTTGATGAAGCTAGCACGTTATGTCCCAGATGACATCGCTACGGATGCAGCTAAGCAAGAGAAGTTTCTGGAAGGGCTGAATGATGAGCTGAGCATGCAGTTGATGGTAGCAAGTTTCAACAACTACCAGGAGTTGGTAGATCGTGCTCTCATGATTGAAGGGAAGCAGCAACAGATTGAAAACCGCAAGAGGAAGTATGGACAAGGGAAGTACAATTCTGGAGCCCAGCAGAAGCCCCGATTTACTCCGAAGTCAGGAGGACAGTTTCAGCATACCCATGGAGGAGGTAGCTTGCACAATCACAATGGTCCCAAGAATGGTACCGGAAATGGAGGAAGTAGTAGCCAGAACCGTACCAACCCCTCAACACCAACCAAGAAAGATCTGAGTCAATTCACCTGTTTTAAGTGCCAGAAGACCGAACATTACACAAATGAATGTCCTGAAGGCCAGACTGTAAATGGCAATGGAAACTCTGGGAAGAAGCCGAACCCTTTCAACTGAGGACAAGTGAACCACGTTAGCGTGGAGGAGGTTGAAGCTCAGCCTGATGCAGTAATAGGTAAGTTTTTGGTTAAGTCATTTACTGCACTCGTTCTTTTTGATACTGGTGCATCGCATTCATACATATCAAGGGGATTTGTGGATAAGTATAGACTGCCCACTAGGGTTCTAAAAACACCCATGCTAGTAACCTCATCAGGAGCAGAGTATATGGCCAGTCGAGGATGTTTTCAAGTTCCGTTGGGTATAGGCAAGCATGTTTTTCCCTCGGATTTAATCATTTTGGAATCCCAAGGTTTGGATGTGATTCTGGGTATGGATTGGCTATCAATGTATGGAGGAAACATTGATTGCGCCAGTAAGTCGATTCTGCATACTACCCCAGAAGGGAAAAGGATAAGGTATGTATGAAGGCATGAGCCGAGGAGGATCCACGTAAATTCCTTATCAGGAGTTGTGCAGGAGGAAGTACCAGTAGTGAAGGATTTTCCTGATGTATTTCCAGAGGAGTTGCCGGGCATGCCACCGCATGAGACATTGAGTTTTTGATCGAGCTTTTGCCAGGCACAGGGCCAATATCCAAGAGACCATACAAGATGCCTGCAAAAGATTTGGAGGAGATTAAAAGTCAGATTAAGGAGTTACTGGACATTCGCCCAAGTTCTTCACCTTGGGGATCACCAGTACTTCTAGTGGAGAAGAAGGACAGATCGTTAAGGATGGTTGTTGATTATCGAGGATTAAATGCGGTAACCATCAAGAATAAGTACCCACTGCCAATGATCAATGATCTGTTTGACCGACTACAAGGAGCAAAGGTGTTTTCCAAGATCGATTTGCAATCAGGATACCATCAGTTGAAGATTCGAGAACATGATATACCCAAGACAGCTTTTACCACTAGGTATTGGCTGTACGAGTATACCGTGATGTCATTCGGTCTGACTAATGCACCTGCATATTTCATGAACATGATGAACAAAGTATTTATGGAGTTTCTGGATAAGTTAAATTGTGGTGTTCATTCATGACATCTTGGTCTACTCGAAGAACGAAGAGGAGCATAAGGAGCACTTGCGTTTGGTATTGGAGAAGCTCAGAGAACACCAATTATATGCCAAGTTTAGCAAATGTGAGTTCTGGTTGAAGGAAGTTGGATTCCTCGGGCATGTTATATCCGGAGAGGTTATAGCAGTAGACCCCACGAAGGTTGTCACCGTGACTAATTGGGAAGCACCAACGGCAGTTGGGGAGATCAGAAGTTTTCTTGGACTGACAGGATACTACCGGAGATTCATTGAGAATTTTTCAAGGATTGCAAAGCCCATGACGGAGTTGTTGAAGAAGGACATTGCCGAGTATGTAGCAGTTTGTGATGTATGTCAGAGAGTAAAAGCAGAGCATCAGAAGCCAGCAGGATTGTTGCAACCATTGCCGATACCCGAATGGAAGTGGGATAAGTTAGGCATGGATTTTATCACAGATTACCTGTGACTGCGTTCAGGCTATGACTCGATTTGGGTTGTAGTCGATCGTTTGTGAAGGTAGCACATTTCATTCTAGTGAAGACCACTTACACCAGTGCTAAGTTGGCCAAGATATATATGGCCAGGATCGTATGTTTGCATGGAGTTCCGAGGAGCATTGTATCAGATAGAGGAACCCAGTTTACCTCAAAGTTCTGGAATCAGTTACACGAAACTTTGGGTACCAGATTAGAGTTCAGCACATCTTTTCATCCGCAGACAGACGGACAGACAGAGAGAGTTAATCAGATTCTGGAAGATATGCTAAGAGCTTGCGCCCTAGATTATGGATCAAGTTGGGACGACAATTTGCCATATGCAGAGTTTTCTTACAACAACAGTTATCAATCCAGTTTGAAGATGGCCCTTTCAAGCCTTATACGGAAGGAGGTGCAGAACCCCGTTGTCTTGGGACGAAGTCGGAGACCGTCAGTTGTTTGGAACAGATTTGATTAATGAGTCTGAACGGAAAGTGAAGTTGATTCACGACAGGCTCAAGGTAGCCCAGTCCAGGCAGAAAAGCTATGCTGATGCAAAACGCAAGGAGACAGTTTATGAAGTTGGGGATAGAGTTTACCTTCGGGTATCTCCACTTCGAGGAGTTAAGCGTTTTGGTGTTAAAGGAAAGTTAGCGCCACGTTTTGTGGGACCATACAAAGTTTTGGAACGTATGGGAGAGGTTGCCTACAAGTTGGAATTACCTGAGGGATTGTCAGGAGTTCACGACGTGTTCCACGTCTCCCAGTTGAAGAGGTGCCACGCAGAGATGGCTGATATACCGCTAAGAGATACCGTGCCGCTAGAGGCGATTCAGTTGGACAGTGATTTGACCTATGAGGAGAAACTAGACAAGATTCTTGAGTATGCCAGCCGAGTCACCCGCAACAAAGTTATCAAGTTTTGCAAAGTTCAGTGGAGCCACCACACCAAGGATGAAGCCACACGGGAGCGAGAGGAAGATTTCTGAAAGACCAACCTCACCTATTCTCTAGCCAACCCGAATCTCGAGGGCGAGATTCATCTTAAGGGGGGTAGGTTTGTAACATCCCAAATTTTCAATTTGGAATGTTATACAAATAGATCATCTTGCATATCATATTTATTGCATTTTGCCCCGATCCTAGAAATTCTACGCAACTCAAGGACCCATGGAGAGAGTTGGGGATTTCGTTATTTTCATATTTGAGTTTCTCAAATTTTGGAAAATAGGATCAATTGATTTTATTTATTTTATCTTTAGTTATTTCAATCACAAAAATAAAAGAGAGGGAATAAAATGACTTTCCCAAAATAAGGAAATAATGAGGATTTAATAAAAAAAATCAAATAAGATTTATTTTGGTGTTTTTGCTATTTTGTTTGAATTTAGGAAAAATTGCATGATTTTCAAAAATGCATTTTAGGACCAAAGAAATGTTCATCTTGCTCTAAATATTTTATTTGGACGATGAAATTTTACTTTGGTATTTTTAGATTTTTATTTAATTTTCTAGATTTTTTTTCGGTTCAGCGAATTTTTTTAAAAAGACTCCAGCCTTGGGGCCAAAGCCAGTAGAGCCGGCCGCCCGCCACCGCCTTCCCGTCGTGCCGCCGCCGCCGACCCCCCTCCCAAGTCGGAGCCGCCGCCGCCTTCCTCCCTTGGGACCCCAAGCCTGACCGCCCGCCGCGCTCCTCCTCGCCGGGAGCCGACGCCCGCCGCCCGTGTCGCCCGCCGCCCGGCGCCTGCGGCCGCCGCGCCGAGCCACCCCGCCGCCGGAGCCCCGCCGCCCTAGCCACCCCGCCGCCGGAGCCCCGCCGCCCTAACCAACCCCGCAGGAGGTACCGCCGCCGCCGCCGCCGTTTTTTTTGGAAAAAAAACCACTCCGGTTTTTCTTAAGAAAAACCCTAGTTCTTTTTTAATTTTGTTAGATCGGTTTTTCTTTCGTTTTATTTATTTAGCGAGTGTTCGCTCGTTCGTTCGTTTTTAACGAACGCGTTCATCGTTTAGATCCAGTTAACGAACGTTCGTTCGTTAAGCTGTTAGTCATTTTTCTTTTTCTCGGATTTATTCCACGATTTTTACGATCGCGATTTACGATCCGATTTTCGCTTTTAGTATAACTTTTGCTCGTTTACTGGAATCAGGCGATTCAAGCGCCTAGAGTTTCGTCTCGAAACCCTCTTTCCGAATAATCTACACAAACCAGTTTTTGCATCTGTAAAATTTACTTAGGTCCAGATTAGTAAACGAAGCTTGTTTCTTTCACCGTTTGATTTTTGTTTTTTCGTTCGATTTGATTCTTTTTGCAAACCGGAGTTCTTAAGTTGAACTTTCTGGTTAGACCTCTTATTTGAGTTTTACCCGTGCATTAGATGAGTACTTATTGTATGCTTGTTTGTTTGTTTGCTTGCGATAGAGTACCCGGAGTGCGCCGCCTGTTACTTCGAATCTCTAGGTTTCACGGATCATCAGCAAGGCAAGTAACACTTTGATCATACCTTTCTACTGCCCAGTTTTTATGCATTAGATCAATCCTCAAACATTGCATGATTAGGATCTAATTAAATTGTGGGTTTTGGGAAGTAGATTGAGGTAGTACCTATTACCTGTTTTATTATCAAACCCTTGGGAGTTACTTCTACGTTTGCTTATTTTTGCCATGCTATGCAAGTAGACGTGGATTGGGTGAGTGATTTTCCATGACAGATGTGAGATTGTTAATTAATGGTTTATTTAAGGTGGCAACATTAATACACATCTGGGTGGATTGAGGTACCTGGTTATTTCAGGATTGCCTGTTTCTTTTTGGACCGCCACCCAGGCTCAAAGGGATCATAAGATTATTCATGCTAGAAACTTCCGTGTGCAGCCACGTGCTATTATGGGCTCTAGCATAGTTGATTAAGTCGTCATAACTCTTACGGTGGTAGACTAGCAGATGTAGGGGAAAGTAGGTGTACCGGTCTACCCATCGTAAGGTGCTAAGCGCTTCGAAAGACTATGTCTTTCGCTTCTCAAACACCATGTAGTCTTGAGAAAACCAACGGAGGAGATCGAGTCATGTGGGGAAAAGTGCTAACCTCTGCAGAGTGTATAAACTAATCATGATTAGCCGTGTCCCCGATTCACGGACATCTTGAGTATCTAGTACTTGGATTTTCGTGTGAATCTCATCATGTTACTTTAATTAATATTGTTGGGTTTTAATGATGATGCTTAATTGGGATTGAGAATGCTGTCAACCATTCTCAATGTTTAACAACCACCATGATAGTTAAATAAAATTTATTCTTTTGATGTAGGGAAAAACTGGCTTTACGCAAAACTATAACCACAGAGCTTTCCACCAGCCATATATGCATGTAGTATAGCTTATTTTTTTCATTACTCTCTATGTGTTACATTGCCAGCATATTTCCATGTGCTGACCCGTTTTCGAGCTGCAACATTCATGTTGCAGACTTTTCAGATGACGAGTAAGATGCTTCAGGATCGTGGTTCTATACCCAGTGATGCCGTTGGAGTTGATGGACTCACTTATCTTCCAAGCCTTCCGCTGTTATCGTTATTAGATGGCCTTAAGCCATATCTATTGTAATAAGTTTCTCTTTGGAGACATTCGATGCAATAAGTGTGTATTGCTACTCTGTTATAAATCCTTCAAGTACTGTGCGTGTCAGCATTACTGATCCAGGGATGACACTGAGGCACAGAGATCGGACTGTTTGAGGTCTGGTCGCTACAACGTTCCATAATGCTAGTACTTAGTAGTAAATAATAGCCTCACCCCTTCACTGAGGAACAATCTACAGTTGGAAGGGACGAGGCCCTTTGGTTACTACGCTCTTATCTCCTCCTCGCCAGTTCCCCTCCCCCCGAAGAGAAGGCAGTTCGTCGCTGCTCCCATGGATTCGCCAGGCGGTTCTCCTCCTTGTCGGGGCTGGGAGACCTTGGACGACGATCCTCTGGGAGAAATCGCACGCCGCTCCAACGTCCTCACCGCCGCAAGACTCGGTGCTTCCTGCACCAACTTTTTCAAGACGCTGCTTAAACAGGCTTGGGAAAAGGCCATGCTTGTTGGTCTTCCATGCGTCCTCGAGGAGAAGGTTCTTCTATGGGACAATCCTTCGAACAGTCCAACGCTCCCTGGCCATGGTTGCATATTGACTCCGCTAGAGTTGCCGACGTTGAGAGGTAGTCAGATTTTGTCCGATGAGCAGGTCAGTATGGAGTTTGATCATGAAGTACTTAGTTATTCCATTTCCATCCCGTAATTTCTCCGCTGCCCACCGTCTTATATATAGGTCCGGGTCGGTGCCAACGAAGATTGGCTTGCATACCTCCGGCCGGATACCACCATCATTTTGCACAACATCCACAAGAAGGCGGCCGTTCCGGTAGACCCCTTCTCCACCATTGGGATCGGCCTTCCGGTCTGGCTTGGCTTGAATACGTATGATGATGCCTACATGAGATTGAAGAAGATAGCAATTGCGGACCCGCCGACAAAGCGACGCGGCTACGATGATTACTATCTCATCGCGGTGTTCGACATAAGGATTGCAATCAATGCAAGAGGCAGTAACGGCAGAGGCTGGCGCATGTTGGCGGCGGCAGATTTGTACCCCTACACGTTCGAAGACGCCGTGCGCCATCTAGGCCGCATCTTCGCGGTGACAAGCCAGGGGACTTGTTTATCTGGTTGCCATCCTACGGTACGGGAGATTACAAACGGAATGCACAAACCATCATTTGCATACCTAACGACACTCCATTATTTTGCAGGGACCAGTCATCCCCCGATCAAAATAAGATCACCGATCCTGGATGTGCATTTGCATCCGTGATTCGGTCTAACCTGGAACCTTGTAGCTGACTTTGGCATATTGGGATCAACTATCTTAGCAGTCGTTACCCATGGTACCACTGATGTGCAACATGGTCACACAATCTACCACGATCGGACCGTCACCATCTACCCAGTTATTCCATTTTTTAACCCCCTCGCCTTCTCTTTCATTGTTGTACTAGTAGTATACTTAGTAGTACTAGTAGGAGTACTTTTTACCTTGGAGGATGTGTATAGCTAGCTAGGCCCTTGAAGACTTGAACCCACTAGCTGCCACCATTTTTGTTTTTCCATGTCTTACTATCTCATCCATGTAGCCAAGAGTGGCTATATATAATAAGCCGTTATTTTACTTCCTCTATCTTTGGAGTAGTACTATTTGCTGCACAGACATCGATCGCCATATTTGAGCACAACATTATTGTGCATGGACCTTGACTATGTATGCGTCACCATGTGTCCAGATCTGGGATGCCGCGTGTACCGGATGAACGGCGCTGAGTTTGACCCTGTGATGCTACGTGGGTGCCGAGGAACACTCTTGGAGAGTACTCGCTTTTCATCAGGGACAGCTACCCCATTGTGAAGCGGATGCCACCTTCCGTGCACGACACGGAAGGCCTGCCGTTCATGAAGCATGGTTGTGTCTTCAGTGTGCACCGCTGGATGAACGACATGCTGGGACACGATATCCCTGATTTATGCCGCTTCAGCTTGGATGAGTCTCCATCGTGTGGAACCGGACTAGAAAGATGGGACAATGATTCCCGTTGCCCACCGCTATGGATCATGCCATCCATGAAGAACACCTGGGACTGGAACCTGGAGGAGGACATGTAGCCCATCTATAACGTGTAAGTGGAGTACGGTAATTGTGAACGGTAGCGCTGTGAATATATGTAGACTAGTCGTGCACAAAATTATCACATGAATTGGAGATGAACTTGTGTGGCATACTGGCATTTGTCCTCTAGAATTTATTACTAGTAAATTTTTTATGTGTACGTGCAACTTGTGTGGTTGTTGCACGGGCTCCAACACGCTCTTTGAGAAAAAAAGGTGGCACAGCTTTGGATATACGTGACATGGCGGCATCATACAGTAGCATCGTTCGCTATAGTTGTAGTACACTCCTACTAGGACGACAAATCCTATAAAACCTTGCGCTTGGCTCTTTGCCTCTTCGGGAGGTTCAACAGTTCGTACTCGTGTGAACCTTGCACTTGGCTCTTCGCCTCTTTGGAAGGTCCAACAATGATGATACTACAGTACAATATGCTTCTGGCAATCTGACACCGATTGAACTGCTGCACGTCCACCGCGAGGGCGAGGGCGAGGGCGAGGGCGAGGGAGAGGGAGAGGGAGAGGGCGCTGTAGTCAAAACCCTCTCCTCGTCCTGCGAACCACCGCGCGCGTGGGCGAGGGAGAGGCGTAGTAAGCAAGCTTCTCCTCGTTCGGCGAGTTGACAGGACACATCAAAGCAGTACTAGTACTAGTAGTAGTCCATACTGCGTCCTTTCCGATTAATATGGCTTAATTTGAAACGAGAAAAATACACTGGCGGTCAACGTATGTAACAATACGCTCTTTACGGTCACTATATATAGTTTTGCGTCGATTATACGATCACTAGCTCATCGTAGAGCACCGTATTGCACCCTACTGACCGGCCACATAGTCGACGTGGCACTTTGTTGATCGGGTTAAATTGTCACCTGGTTTCGGGTCCCACACAGCCGGTTAGCGAGCAAAGAAATCAGTTAAACAAAACTTTACGCAGGCGCGACATGAGTCCAACCCTTGGGCCCGAACCGCCCTGGCTGTGTATGTGAGTGCATGCACGTGTCCTCCCTCGGTCTTCCAACAAAGAGTGTATAACGGCTATAAAACAAAGAGTGTAGTAGTATATGATGTACATCTACATTTCCAATGCATTTAGCCTTTAATCTAAATCGATATTGATTGACTAATGCACCAACTTGTGCTGTAGGTATAGGCTACATGTCTATCCTTAATTACAGTATGCAACGGCCTTCATTTAATCTTCTTATCTCAATGGTCGCATGCACACATAAGTCTGCTACTTTTGGGCGTTAATTATACCCTGGTCAATGTGTAAATCTCTAAATGTACAGTCTTTCACGGACGTAGGGAGTAGGTTGAGCACTTGAGCATGAGCGTGTGCGTTGTGTCGTGTGCTGTGTGCCGCATGGGTGCGTGAGTGTTGCGTGCGTCCATGTGGAGTACATGTGAGTGTTGCATGTTGCATGCATGCATGCATGCATGCATGCATGCATGGGGCTTACTCCCTCCCATTGACATGTTCATATTTCAAGCTTCCTCTGTTCCCTCCATATGGTGATACTCCCTCTGTTCCCAAATAGTACAGAGTAAAAGCCTCCCTCTGTTCCCAAATATGGAGTATTTGTCTTTCTACAGATTTCAACAAGTGACTAGGTACGGAGCAAAATGAGTGAAGTGAGCGTAGAGGCATAGGGATACTGTAGAAAGGAAGTCCTCGCGATCCATTATTCCCCATCTCGGTCAGAGAGAACTATTCAACTAGTATTCGCAGTGAAGTGACAATACACGCAGCAGCAGATGGGACACATAATTAATAAGCCGAACCAGCGTGTTGGTGTTACTAAATCAACCTTACCCAGTACTGCCATCATGTTTGCCAAGAGAGCACGCTTCAAGAATACGCCTACGCACCTCTGTCCTCCATTAACTGACATATGGGCCTTCTTGTGGTAGACCCACATGTCATCGGTGTAACTATTTACACTCCGAAGGACAGTGCCTATATCCTGGTAGTAGTACTAGTAGAATTGATATTTAATGCACTTTCTTCCCCGTCTTCCACTCTTCTTCCTCCTCTCTTCTTCTTCCTCCTCTCTTCCCCGTCGTCGGCCGCACACCATTTACCCCGCTCACCGCTCGCCGCCACGCTTATCTTCCTTGGTAGCTCATGGTACCATATCCCCCGCCACCGCCGCCACACGAGGAGAAGCTTCTTCGCCGCCTCGAATCCACTTCCCCGCTGGCTCGCAGGCACCGAAAACTCCAACGGCAGAACCGACTGACACGCAGAGCCGCGATTGGAATTCCCTCCCCGATGTTCTCTTGGAGCAGATCTGTAGTCGTATGGACCTACTCAGCATCGTCCGTCTGGCCGCATGCTCGGTGTCTTTGTACCGTCTACTACCGGCCGACTCTTTTCAAGACACCCTGCTTGCTGATACCCGATCCTCGCAGGTGGCCCAGACACCGACTTGACGATCCTACGGAGGTTGCCGTGGTGCCCCTTGACATGCTACCACTACCCGTCCACCTGTCCTTCATGCGCGGCCACTCATCAAGGGCATGAAGGCCAACTGGATCGTCCTCATCCACCACACCGGTAGTCTGTGGCGTCTCATGGATATCTACACCCAGCGAGATATCACCCTTCCATCGTTGGATACCGCCGCCATCGAGCCTCGCGGGACGCCGGACACTCCTGCCTACTACACACGAGACGCGTCAAGCTTTTGGCTCGACCTCTGTTTGCAGAAAGTTGTAATCTAAGAAGTGCCCACACCATCAGAAGACTACATGGATTACAAGCTCATTGCCTTGTTCAACATGGGATTAGTCTATCTGGAATCCGGTCGCCATACATGGTTATGGCTCATCATCAATCCTGTTGAGGCAACATTTCTGTCTGATGCTATAGTGCATGATGGCATCGTTTACGCGGTCGACGCACAGATTGGCTGCCTATACTGGTGGAATCTATCGTCGTGTAATTGTTCTATCTCATCTCATCTTTACCTTATGAATACGACTTCCTGTTCATTTGTTACAAATTTAGAATGCATAGCATGTCTATAACCACATCATTGCTATATGTTCCTCTCATTTCCTAGATTTTTATGACCACACATGTTATTGTTAGAGTTTTTTTCAAAAAGGGGGGTCTCCCCGGCCTCTGCATCAGAGCGATGCATACGGCCAATTGTTAGAGTTGATATGAGAAAAATTGGCATCTAATGATTGTTAGAATACATATTATGAGCATAACATCATGATTGCTATATGTTACTCTTGTTTACAAGATTTTTATGACAACGCATGTTATTGCTTAGAGTTGATATGAGAATAGTAGTAGTAAGTGCTATGGTAGAATATGAGTAGGTGCTGTCATAGCTGTTTTCCTCTCATTGTTACATGATGTTTGAACCATGACATGTTGCTAGAATATGAAAGCCATTGGCTTATTTTTTTAACTTGGGGTATGATTATGATCACGACATTGCAATTCTCTGTCTATGATATGTGTCACTGTTGTAATAATCTTAATTCCACACATACTCAGAACATGATTGTTTATTTTTGTCCTTTTGGTCTCCATTTTGAATTGTTGCAGCAGACGCAAATGCGCTGGCCTTCATGATTCCAGCACCTGGAATCATACCAGCCGATGGGTGCTGGTTTATCGCTTGTTCAGCTAACAGCGGTCATTTGGTGCTCATTCGCACGTACCAAATTGACCAAACCATTACATCAAACCACATGCAGTACAATTCATGGGGCGTTCGTGACATTGATGCCTATGGCTGCTTCGTGTTCGAGAAAGATCCCAGCTCCGTTGGGCCAGGCGTATTCAACTGGAGGCGGGTTTACAGCCTCGACAACCACTCCTTGTTCCTCGGGCTCAATTATCCGATCATCCAACCAATCATTTATCATATCACCGACGATGATTACTGTGCTATGCAACTTCCATTCGCGAGGGGGGGGGGCTGTGTTTACACATCATACCATGGGTTTCATGAATCACCATATCCAGAGATTCGTCGACACAACTTGTTGCCAGATAAAATTCAGTGTGTGAAAGGCATCAAGCTTCCATGCGATGGATGGCTTTTGCAAAGCCGACATGCGGCGATGTGGTTCGTGCCAACAGCAAATATGCACAACTTGATTCGTACGATATCTAGACCGAGCCATGTATTCTGCTGCTGTATACGACCCTCTTTTGTTGGATATTATGTACTGTTGTTAGTTTGAAGCACTCCTCTGGTTTGAAGGATAGATACCTTCCTGGGATCAAGTGCATCCTAACTCCCCTGTTTAGGATGTACTGATAATGATGATGGAAATGCTGTGTAGTAGCCATATATATATATATCAGTTAGGCTTCAAGTGCGTACTTGTTAGTTAAACCTATGTATAAATTGTGACACTAAATACGACTAGTAAGTAGTACAATAGCAGTACTAGTATACGTCGGTCAAATTATTCATCATGTCCACACATTGAATTGATGTGACAACTCGCTGCGCGTGAGGTGACACAAGAATCCCTGCGGCGTGTTCGGGTATTCTGGACTTCAGATTTGGAGTACCACTTATCTGTCGAAATCTTTCATCATTCACTTTAAACAGTCGATTGATCATACATTGAGTACCATATAACTGGAATTATCGATGCAAGTCGAAGAAGGATTGGCGGTGCCGGGTCAAGGCGTCAAGTTCGATCCCACGGATCAGGAGCTGATCGAGCACCTTGAGGCCAAAGTGAGTGCTGACAGCGCGAGATTTCAGTCTCTCATCGATTTGTTCATACTAACCATCGACAACGAGCATGGCATATGCTACACCCAACCTGAGAAACAACCAGGTAAGACACCGATCGGCCGTCTACTTGCACAAACATATTCCTTTCTTTATAGCTCTATTTTTCTTTTTAGACGAAGACCTGGTGAAGCAATTACAATTTGAAAGTTAATAAAAAGTGAAACAACTGACTGCAACATGCCAAAGATGTTATGAAAATGCCAACTAGGTACACTAAAACCTATATTCCACAATACTGTAGGTATCACACTGAGTGGCCTAAGGAAGGATTTCTTCCAGCAATTCCTGTATGCGTTCAAAAGGGGCACGTGGACGCCGCAAGATACAACAGAAAGTGCGGAATGCACGCGATGTGGCACAAGACCGGCAATACCTTGCCGGTGATGGTCAACGACCGCAGACGGGCAGCAAAAGGTTCCGTGCTGCACACCAACAAGAACTTCGACCAGCAGAGGACCAACTGGGTAATGCACCAGTACCACCTCGGGGACCTGGAGCAAGAGAAGGAGCGGGAGCTGGTCCTCTGCAAGATTTTCTACCAGACGAACACTAGGGCCATGAGTGAAAAGATTATAAGTTAGTTTGGTATTGGTAGTTGTACTACGTTGTCGTCCGCAAGTTGGTATTGTTGTTAACGATCTTTTGGTATGAACTTGCATTTGCTTCCAACCATCATGCCGAGGGTCGACGTTGATATAAAGCTGAATCATTTGTTTCGAGACGAATTCTCAGGCACCTGATTTTTATTTGATGAGTAGCATAAGCACCCGCCGTCCGAATTCCCAGTTCTGCAGTTTTTTTGAAACAAGTGCATGCACTTATTATCACGATAAAAAAAAATATCCGTGCTGCATCCCAGTTATCAGTCTGTGCTTGCAGAATTCTCTCGCTTCTTGAGCACGTATATTGTTTTTTCAGGTCGAGCAGTTTCAACTGGGTTGTAGACTGCCCAGGGTTGGTTTTTTTTAACAGGCCCAGCCCATGACGACAACGGGGCACAAAGATCCAGCAGGTATCTACTGGCCTTTGGCCCGCCAGCGTTAGTTATATTTTGTCTTACAACATCTGCAGGCCATCCCTCTTGAAATGCATCTCCTACATCCTTTTTCTAATCTCTACCTATAGTTATACTAGTTCATATACACGTATCATTATATTGAAAACACATAAAATTCCCTTTTCATATTTACATCCTTATTTTTGTTGTTTTTTCCCACCCAGCGCTGATTTTTTTACCACTGGTTTTCCCTTAAACCAACTCAATTGTCCCACGTCTTATTTGCTTAGAAAAACTAAACGATTTTTTTGGCAAATCAATAAGTTCTTAAAAAATGTTTATCGTTTCGGGATTACAACAGTTTGGACTCCACCGAAATATGCAAAATAAGGTTGAACTTTTTGACCGTGGTCCTGGGCAGAAAATGGGCTGTAACAAATTACTTAAGAATTAGCAAATGGGCTGCAAATTATAAAAAATAGCAAATGGGTTGCAAATTATAAAAAATAGCAAATGGGCTTTATGTTATCTGCCACAGATTTGGAGGCTGACTTGTGGGCCTACACAAGGTTTCTTTAAAAAGAAACTTAGGCAACAATCGACTCTACCAGCGTCAGACCGTTAGATGTCAATCTAACGGAAATCGTGCTTCTTCGCCTCTCGATCTTCCTACCCCACCGCCCAAACCAAACCGCTCGGAACCACCTGCTGCCGCCTCCCGTGGCCGGCAGTGCTGCCGGGCAGGCCTCACGGCCCCATCATACTCGCATCCCTGGCCTGTCTATCCCTCTATTCACCCACACCTCATGTTATTTTCCGGCAACGGCAACCGAACCAGTCAACCCTCGTACTCTCCACCGCGTGGGCAGCCACTGCCATGTCTTCGTCGGCTCCATGTCGTTCCCTTCGTAGGCCTCGCCGTCGTCCATCGCCCTGGTGCTCTCGGCGCGGCGTGGTCAACGATGTCCATCCAACGGCCGTAGTACTTCTTCAACCTCTGGTCTTCTTGCCCCAGCCGCCCAAAGCAGCGCCCGGTCCGCCACAGGTGCTCCTGCCTCCCGTGGCCGGCTGTGCTGCCGCGGAGGCCTCACCGTCCCCATACTACTCCCACCGGTGGCTAGGCCATCCCTCCACTCACCCACTCCCCCTATTATTGTGCGGTGACAGCAGCCTCACACCGCAGCCGAACCAGTGAACCCTCGTACTCCTCTCCGCGTGGGCATCCACTGCCGCGTCTTCCCCGGCTCCGCGTCGTCCCCTTCCTAGGCCTTGCCGTCGTCCACCGCCCTGGTGCTCTCGGCGCGGCGTGGTCAATGACCGACTTCCATTGGAAGAGTACTGTACGTGGAGAGGCTGACAGCTGGGTCCAAGAGAGCCGCAAGGAAGTGCCTCCTTATTACGCGCAAAATAATTATTCCTCCACTTGACAGCAGGGACCCACCGAACGGGCCACCAGTATTTCACGGAAAAAACGTTTCCCCCTGGCTGCTGTGACCCACTGGAAGGGCCACCGTATTTCGCGAAAAAAACGTTTGCCCCTGACTGCCGGGACCCACCGGACGGACCACAGTATTTCGCGAAAAAACGTCGCCCCGCTGTCAGCTCGGACCCACCGGAAGTGCCTCCTTATTACGCACAGAAAAATGAATACTCCCCCTGCTAGCTGGAACCCACCATGGTGGGAGGCTGACTTGTGGGCCTACTAAGTTGATGGGGACTGAGGGCTTTGTCAACTTAGTCAATATGAACGATTCTAGCTCCAATGACCATACGATGTCCATACAACGGCCGTCGTGCTTCTTCAATCTTTGCTCTTCCTACTCCAGCCGCTCAAACAAGCGCTGGCGGGACTCCCTGCTCCCTCCTCCCCGCAGCCAGCTGTGCTGCCGCGCATGCCTCACCGCCCCATCGTACTCCCATCGCTGGCCTAGCCATCCCTCTACTCACCCACACCTGCTGTTATTCTTCGGCGAGGGCAGATGAACCAGTAAACCCTCGTACAGTCATACTCCCCTCCACGTGGGAAACAACTGCCGAGTCTTCCATGCCTCCGTGTCATTCCCTTCCTAGGCCTCGCTATCGTCCACCGCCCTGGTGCTCTCGGTGCGGCGTGGTGAACGTGGTCAAGGAACGGCTTCCATCGGACGTGGATCAGACGTGGAGAGGCCGATACCTGGGTCCACGGCCGCAGCAAGGAAGTGCCTCCTTATTACGCGCAAAATAATTATTCCTCCACCGACATCCGGGACCCACCGGAAGGGCCTCTCAGATTTCACTTAAAAAACGTGCCCCCCGACAGGTCGGACCCACCACTAGCTATCTTCGCACGCAAGGAAGTGCCTCCTTATTACGCACAAAAATGAATACTCCGCCGTTAGTTGGGACCCAAAGATAGAGGCAGGCTGACTTGTGGGCCTACTAAGTTGACGGGGAGAGAGGGCTTTGTCAACTTAGTCAATATGCATGATTCTAGCTCCAGTGACCGTACGATGTCCATCCAACGGCCGTAGTGCTTCTTCAACCTCTGGTCTTCCTGCTCCAGCCGCCCAAACCAGCGCCGGTCGTGCCTCGTGCTCCTGCCTCCCGTGGCCGGCTGCGATGCGGCGGAGGCCTCACCGCCCTACTACTCCCACCGCTGGCCAGGCCATCCCTCTACTCACCCACACCCCCTGTTATTCTGCAGCGACGGCAACCTCACCCTCGTACTCCTCTTCGCGTGGGCATCCACTGCTGCGTCTTCCCGGCTCCGTGTCGTCCCCTTCCTAGGCCTCGCCATCGTCCACCGCCGTGGTGCTCTCGGCGTGGCGTGGTCAATGTGGTCAATGACCGACTTCCATCGGAAGAGTACTGTGCGTGGAGAGGCTGACAGCTGGGTCCACGACGGCCACAAGGAAGTGCCTTCTTATTACGCGCAAAATAATTATTCCTCCACCTGACAGCAAGGACCCACCGGACGGGCCACCGTCTTTCACGAAAAACGTTTCTCGATCACTGGGACCCACCAGCTACATCTTCGCACGCGCAAGGAAGTACGTCCGGGCAAAAAAAAACAAACGATTCGCCCCCCTGACTGCTGGGACCCACCAGCTACATCTTCGCAGGCAAGGAAGTGCCTGACAGTCGGGATCCACCTGGTCGAAGCGTACGTAGCGTTGTCATTCTGGTCGTGAACGTGTACGTACATATATACTGGTCGATGTAGAGGCGCGCACGTGTCTTAGTAGAGGCGCACACGTAGCATGTACACGTACGTACAGCGGCAAGGGTGCAAGAAAGAAAATACGGCCACATATGTGTACATACGGGCGGGGTCTCGAACGCCTACTCGCGCATACGTACATGGCTGGGTCGGAACGAAATGCGTGGTCGTGTTCATCGGGAGGGCTTGGACGGAACAGGCGATGGAAACGAGGCCTGGCGTACCGCACAACGGAGGAAACGGACCTCCTACGTTCGGAACGGGGTCCTGTTGATCGGGAGGGGTGTGGCATACCGCAAAACAGAGGAAACGGACCTCCCTACCGAAACGGGGTCCCTGTTGATCGGGAGGGTGTGGCGTATCAAAAACGGACGAAACAGACCTCCTACGGTCGAAACGGGGGTCCTGTTGATCGGGAGGGGTGTGGCGTACCGCAAAACGGACGAAATGGACCTCCTACGGTCGAAACGGGGGTCCTGTTCATCGGGAGGGGTGTGGCGTACCGCAAAACGGGACTCCACGGGATACTGTTCATCTCCACCGTCGACCTCCTCCAGCCTCCACGGGCTACCGTCGACCTCCTCCAGCCTCCACGGGCTCCTGTTCATCCAGCCTCCACCACGCTCTACTCCACCGCCATCGCTCAACCACCCTCCACCGTCTACTATTCATCCAGCCCTCCACACCACGGGGTCCTGTTCGACCACCCCTCCACGGGCACCCCTCCACCGTCTACTGTTCATCCAGCCCTCCACCACACCACGGGGTCCTGTTCATCCAGAGGCAAACGCCACCGCTCACTGTTCATCCACCCCCCCCCCCCCGCAACGCTCACTGTTCATCCCAGAGGCAGCATCGATCGGCTTCGATTAGCAGCAGAGCGGCGAATCGCCGATTGGGTTCGATTAACAGCCATCGATCGATTGCTCGGGTTCGATAACGCGTTACTGCGGTGCAATCGCTCGGGTTCAGTTAGAGCCCAACGCCTCGCTCGGGTTCAGTTAGAGCCAACGCCTCGCACACACGCGCGTACGTGTACGAGAGAAATGCGTATCGCTTGGCCCCTGACCTCCCACCATAACCGGCAACTCCCCGAAATTCCCCTCCCCCCTCGCTTCTACCACGGTTTTTTCCGTCATGGACGGCCCAAAGAATGTCATGCAGCTGCGTCTCCGGCCTGCCCAGGACGAAAAGCCCATTTTCTGTCATGATTTTTTGTCATAGAAGTAGGAGCCCACCATATCTATGATGATATCGGGTTTTGTCACAACTATCGTCATAGAAGTGTCATATGTATGACAGAAAAAAAATTCGTTCGGCCCAAAATGTCACGGATGTGTCTTTTTTTGTAGTGTATAAAGAGAGTGGCATAACACTAACACCGGCTCCAAGATCACATAAAGCAGTTTTAACATAATTTCTTTTAATGGAGCATGGTATAGTGGGTACTCCTGGATCTCCAAGTTTCTTTGGTATTCCACCCTTAAAAGTATAATTAGCAAGCATGGTGGAAATTTTAGCTTCCGGTATCTTTCTCTTATTGGTAATGATATCCTTCATATACTTAGCATAAGGATTTGTTTTGAGCACATCATTTAATCGCATACGCAAAAAGATAGGTCTAATCATTTCAGCAAAGCGCTCAAAATCTTCATCATCCTTTTTCTTGGATGGTTTGGGAGGAAAAGGCATGGGTTTCTGAACCCATGGTTGTTGGATTTCGGGTTCCGGCAGACCCTTAAGGTTCGAACTCTGGGGTGCGCGCGGAGATCCAACTCTCCACCGTCTCGTACCTCACCGAATCGCAGGGACCTAAACTACTAACAAGAACAACACAAGAGACGCAAGATTTATCTTGGTTCGTGCCACCATCATGGTGTAATACCCTACTCCAAAGGTGTGTGGTGTGTGGATTGCCTCTTGGGCTGATGAGGAATAAGACAGGAAGAACAGCCTCGCGAGGGTCTGTTCTTGGCGGGTGTGATGAACCGCTAAGTGGTATCCCGTCGCTCTGGCTTGAGGATCGGGTCTCTATCTCTCTCTCTGGATTCCGAATGGCGGATCCTCTGTCCCCCTCCTATGGTGGCTAGCTCTACTTATATAGACGAAGGCCCTGGGCCTCTTCCCAAATATTGAGCGGGAAGGGCACCAACAATTGGCCATTTTGAAGGGGAACAACGGGTACACTTATCCTGACTAAAGTTGGTCCTCGCCTGCCAAAGGCTCTGGTGATGACTCCTTCTTGGGCTCCACGATGACTGCATTCCAGCCGTTGGGGCTGGTCTTGGTCTTATTGCACCGAAACGGACGCCTTTGCTTGATGCTCTCGCCTGCGCTTGCTCCCTTTGCACCAAAGAGGAAAGAAGGACGCTGCGCGGGCTGGCGCCGATCGGGCGCCCTTGGTGCGTCATGGCTTACGTCATGGGCACCTCGCGAGGTACCCTGCCTTGAACTCTCCGCCTCCTCATGAGCCAGCCTGACGAGGCCGTGCCTGAGGAAGCTCTTGGTCGTCCGCCCCGCGAGGCTTGGCCCCTCGCGAGGGTCTTGAGCTTGTGTTGATAAAGATGGGCTGTCCTGGGCCTCCTTTGAGCCACGCCGCAGCCGCAGTGAGCAAGTCTGGGGACCCCCGTTCCCAGAACGCCGACAGTAGCCCCCGGGCCCACGGCGCGCCCGAACTTGGCCGAGCAGAGAGGCGAAAGGGCAAGTGCGAAGCGTCACGGGCCCTAACAGCCTGCGGCCTCGGGCGACGCGTGGCGGTTGATTGGACGTGGGCGGCACTGTTCCCCCACGCCTCCTTATTTCGTGCCTTGCTAGGCGGACACGCTGCTGCACACATCTGTTCCCCTCTCTGCTGCTTGTGCGCTCCAGTCCTTCCCTCTCTCGAACTCCAGCTTCCATTTCCAATCCAATCTCAAATCCCCCCTTCCCCCTTTCGATCGCCATGGCTCCGACGAAGAAGGGGAAAGGGAAGAAACCTGCGCCTTCGCCTTGCTCGCCGCCGCCGGCGGCCTCCGCTGTCGACCCGTCGATCATACTCAATCTGGAGGGCTTGGGCAAGGTCAGTTCGGCTCTGGCCACCTCCTTCAACGAATGCAGGAGGACGACGGCCTGGCCCGCGTCCCACTTCGCCATTGACAGGATAGTCACCGAGGTCCGGTATTTCACTGACGCCCTGTGGGCGGGACTGGTTCCCCCCTTCTCTGATTACTTCAATGCCGTGCTTTCCCATTATCAGATCCACATGATGCACCTGGGTCCTGAGTCCATTACTCTCCTCTTGGTCCTCGCCTTCGTTTGTGAGGCAATGATGGGCATCCTTCCCTCGGTTGCCTTGCTGTGCCACTTCTTCTCTCTGCGCCTTGTCGACCCCACTCAATGCTCGGCGTGCGTGAGCTTCGTCGCCGCGCCCGAGACAAGCGGCCTCGAGGATTGACTTCAGCCTGCCTCCGCCAAGGCTGAGTTCCGCGAGAGGTGGTTGTACGTGGATGTGGGGTGCCCAGCCCCCTGCTATCTGAGCCGACCTGCTTTGCTGTCCCCAATTCAGCTGGGGCCAGAGACGCTTCGAGCCCTCGGCTCATCTTTGTCTGGCGCCGCTTGGCGTTCTGAGGTCGCTTATGTGACAGGCGCCCATGGTGGTGAAGGAGTTCCTGATGCGCGCGTTGCTCCTCTCAGCGCCATTCCCACCGGATGTGGGCCTTGGTGAACTGGCGATCGTATGAGGCTCCAGAAGAAGACCGACGCTCAAGCGCTAAGGAAAGTGCTCTGGTCCCGATCATGGCGATCCTAACCCGGTGGCATCCGGCATGAAGGGCCTTGCTGTACCTCTGCCAAACAGGGGTGATTTGGTGAACCAGATGCCTATCTTCGATGAATGGGGGCTGCGCCCGCTGGTCTCGAGGGCCTCGCGAGAATCCGGTGGTGGTGACAGCCCTTCCGATCGGCCAAGCGGCTCCTCCTCAAGTGGCGGAGCAGGGAGGCACGAGCCGCCAGAGGCGAAGGGACCCCCGCCGGGGTGACAGCGCCGGGCGACGCTCGTGAGGGGGCAGCTCCTGAGGCTCATGCCGCCGTGGCTGAGGGCGGCAGGCAGCCACCCGCAGCGCCTGCGGATGAAGCCCCCGAGGCCCCTGCTGCTTCTCTTGGTGAGGCGATCAGCAGCGCGCGTCAGGCGGACGCCCCTGACGCGGGTCGCCTTGATGCTTCTCCTTCGTCGCAGGCTGATCCCTGCGCTCAAATCTTGGGTCGTTTCCGTGTGAACTTCGAGGCCCTCCGGAAGAGAAGGGAGGCCCTGGGCGATGACTACCCTTGTCGCCTGCTGAAGCGCAGGCAGTACTTTGCTACTGACGAGTAAGCCTTCTCCTTCTCCAGCTCTTGATTCTTCTGCTGCTTGTACTGATCCCTGCCCTGCAGGCCCCTTCCTGCCGAGCTCATGGAGACGGGTGAGGAGCCGTCCTCCCCGGCTTCGCCCCCTCCCCAGTCCTCGAGTGCTCCAAGCGGTGGAGCCCTTGTGGTGAGGGCGACCGGGGAGGTGAACCGTCCCGAGGCGCGTCGTGGCCCTGCGCACCTCGCGAGCCTTCCCGTGGCATAGCTAGCCTGCCGTGGGCTTCTCGCCTGGTCGTGGACGGCGATTGGCTGAGGCGCTTCCTGCGCCCCTCGTCTGGGGATGGGCTGGCTCCAGGCCGGGCTTCTGGCGCGGCGCGCCCGGCCGTCGCGAGGGTGCCAGCCCCCAGCCCCCTGCCCGGAGGGGGAGTGTTGATTCTCGGCTCCCGACGCCCGTCTGGGGCGGTCGATGGTGTGGAGGACGTGCGCGAGCGCGCCCGGGAGCGTCGCGCCCTTCGCCAGGGATTTCTTCGAAGGGCGGCCGACGCGGTGAGCCTTCTTGGTGAAGAGCTTGCTGACGAAGACGCGCGCCTTGAGGCCGAGGGCCTGCGCCTGGTCGCAGAGAGGCGCGAGCTGGAGGGCGCTGCCGCCCTTGCGCGTCGCCAGCGCGAGCTTGATGATGAAGAGGCCAAGGCGTGGCAGCCTCTCGGGAGGCTGTTCTCGGGCCGTCGAGGAGGCCCGGGCAGCTAACAGGCGGCGAGAGGCGGCGGAGGAGCGGGCACAGGAAGCCCTGGCCCGGTGCCACTCGTTGGAGGAGCAAGCGGAGCTGCGCGAGGCAGCCCTTGCGTCGATGAAGGTGGCCTCTGGCGACTCGGCGGAGCTCCGAGCGTGAAGTGGCGCCGACGCTGAAGCCGCTGAACGCTGCGTGAGTACTGGCGCTTGGAGACGAGGGAGCGGGCGCTTGGCGGCAGAGGATTTAGGTTGCAGCACGGGAAGCCCGCGTCATGGAGGAGGTCGGATGCCGAGTGGCGGCGGCGCGTTCGAACCTCGAGCGCGAGTTTGAGGAGCGGTTGGGGTTGATCAAGGTCGAGGCTGAGGGCAGGACTGCTGCCTTGAGGGCCAAACTGGAGGAGGCGACGCGGCGAGCCGATGCTCTTCGGGCCGCCCTCGAGGTGGCGCAGAGGGAGTCCACCACCTCTCAGGCCGAGGCGCTCCTTCTTCGCCAGCGGGTGGAGGAGGCCAAGGCTGTTGCGCACCAGAATGTGGACGAGATGCGTCAGCGGCGAATCTTGGAGCACGAACACCATCCCATGCTCGCCACGCTCCGGGAAAGAGCTAACGTAGCTTTGGATAATATCTGCGAGGCGGCAGTAGGCCAGCCGCACGTGGTTAACTACGCCGGCAACCTTCAGTTCTTCACTGACGTGGTGGCGCGGCTGGAGGCGCGGTCGGTCAGGGCCGACAGGTTGGTGGAGGAGAGGAGCCGCGCTGCTCGGGCGCGCCTTCTCTCGCGTCTTCAGCCATCTCCGGGACATGGACCCTCACTTCGATTTTGACGCAGCCATCGCCCAGCTTCCCGGGCTGTCCGGGCGACTGGCGCCTTGGTGGAAGACAACGTGGATGCCCTCGTCCGACGCCTTCGCTTCGGACGACGAAGCGTGGTCGTGGCCGCCCGATGAGGCGGCATGGTGAACGGCCCAGACGCCGCCGGCGATCACGCAGACAATGACGGCGAGGCCAGCCGACGCCAAAGAACGGCTCGGGAGGTGCTCCTGAGGATGCATTGGGGGATTTGTCCGACTGATCATGTATTGTCCTTGTTCCATTACCCTGCATGAATAGAACTCAGGTTTTGGCATGATGGAGGTGAGAGCATTTTGGGAGGGGGAGACCCTCATGTAAAACTTGTGTTCTTCAGATAGCAGTGTCACAACGCCCATACGCCGCCGCCAAGCGGGTTGGCTAAGCGATGCGCTAGTTGGATGGTTTACCTTTGTTTCATACGAGCCCCGAGATAACCTGTGGGAGGCTGAGGCGATCTGAGCGCCCACTGATCGAATCCGTAGGACCTGCAGTAAAAACCCTCCGGAGAGGACGCGGCGGCGACAGGCTGGGCTGCGCGCAAGCTTGGCCTGGCCCGGCTCGTGAGGGGCCCGCGAGGGGAGGCAGCTGAGGCGGAGTCGTAACCGAAAACGCGAGAGATTTGCTCGAACGAGACTAAGCACCCCTTCCCCGAATACGCGCAAATCTTCAAGCTCAAATTCAACTTAAATCCAACAGGGGAAAACGACAGCCAGAGGGAAAACCAATGAAAGCAGAAAAAGGCCGCGTCCGGCACCTAGTCTAGTCTTGGACGTCTTCTCACCAGCGCGGAGCTAAGTGCTGCTACTGGGCGTAGGAGGGAGCCCCAGGGCCTGAGGCCGGCACCCCTGAGACTCCGGGGCATGTACAACCCCACTCATTATTACGTGAGAGTGTCACGGGGCGGCGAGCTTCACAGGCACTGGGCCTTCTTCACAGTACCGCCTTGCTTCATATCGCCAAACGAGGGCCCGCTTGCGCCACACTCTAGTGCCACCAACAACGACCGAAACCAGGGACGCCGCCCGGTGGGGTAGAGCGGTCGCCAGTTCCCCGACGACCACGGGTCCTCCGCCAGGCAGGCCACGAGGCACCTCCCAGCAGAGGGCCTACCTCCCGAGAACGCTTTGTTCGAACGCCGCGGTGGTGATGTCGGATCTCTGCCCCTCTCCGGCAGCCTCGCGCCCCCTCCCGAGGGGTAGGAGATCATGAGCGGGCAGCCGCTCGTCGTGGCGACCTGTACCTCCTGCGACCTGTGGTTAGTGTATGTTTTCTCTTGAGGAAGTAGCGGTACCCGATAATCGTCGCCCCCGGCGTGACCAGTGGTACCATCTCGAGACTCCTGGAAGAGCGGGGCCTCTGGCGCCTCATCCCCCAGATTGGGCTGAGGAGCGAGTCTTGTTCTCCCTCATGCGGGTGCCCCTGGTCCATCATGTGGGGCACGTATTCTTCCGGCGCCGTCATCCCGAAGGCCACGCCGTAGTGCTGAGCGTGCCTTGCTGCTCTGCTCGATGCGCCCGCCGTGGGGTGGTGGCGCGGCGGTCCACCAGGGCCGTGAGTTGCGTCGAGTCCTTCTTCGCCGCGGGCCGGGGGCGGGGGCAACCCCGGCGCTGACAGCTTCGCCGGTGTTGGAGTAGCTTTGGAGCCCGCGGGCGCGCGTGGAGCCCCCGTGCGGGCCGCCCTCGGCCTGAGGTGGGAGTTGTTGCAAAAGGGGTGAGCCCCCGAGGCGGCGAAGCCAAGGAGCTCCGCCACTCGCTCCAGCAGCACGTCGCGGCCGCTCTCCAACAGCCTGCACTGCAGTAGCTCTCGGGCCACTGTGAGCGCGGCCCTCGAGTTCGCCTGCTCCCCGCGGGTGTACGGTGATGTGGTCGCGCGTGGTTGGAGGCTCTTGCTGCCGACCACGCCTGTCGCGTGTGAGAGCCGTCGAGGCTGTCGCGTCGCCCATGACCCGCAGCGCCTGCGGACCGCGAGCTGCACTGGGTAATGGGTCGCCCGAGGCGAAGCGGCTCTGCGTGGGCGGGCCACGCCGCCCAAGGGTCGGGTTGCCAGCTGGTCGCCGGGTCATGGCGATGACGATGCGACGGGACACGAGGTGGCGAAGGCGGATTCCGACGCACCTACCGGGCGCCAAATGTCGGATTTCGGGTTCCGCACCCTTAAGGTTCGAACTCAGGGTGCGCTGGAGATCCAACCCTCCACCGTCTCGTACCTCACCGAATCGCAGGGACCTAAACTACTAACAAGAATAGCACAAGAGACGCAAGATTTATCTTGGTTCGTGCCACCATCGTGTTGTAATACCCTACTCCAGTGTGTGGTGTGTGGATTGCCTCTTGGGCTGATGAGGATCAGTACAGGGAAGAACAGCCTCGCGAGGGTCTGTTCTTGGCGGGTGTGATGAACCGCTAAGTGGTATCCCGTCGCTCTGGCTTGAGGATCGGGTCTCTATCTCTCTCCCTCTGGATTCCGAATGGCGGATCCTCTGTCCCCCTCCTATGATGGCTAGCTCTACTTATATAGACGAAGGCCCTGGGCCTCTTCCCAAATATTGAGCGGGAAGGGCGCCAACAATTGGCCATTTTGATGGGGAACAGCGGGTACACTTATCCTGACTAAAGTTGGTCCTCGCCTGCCAAAGGCTCTGGTGATGACGCCTGCTTGGGCTCCATGATGACTGCATTCCAGCCATTGGGGCTGGTCTTGGTCTTGTTGCACCGAAACAGACGCCTTTGCTTGATGCTCTCGCCTGCGCTTGCTCCCTTTGCACCAAAGAGGAAAGAAGGACGCTGCGTGGGCTGGCGCCCAACTGGCGCCCTTGGTCGTCATGGCTTATGTCATGGGCACCTCGCGAGGTACCCTGCCTTGAACTCTCCGCCTCCTCATGAGCCAGCCTGACGAGGCCGTGCCTGAGGAAGCTCTTGGTCGCTCCATGAGGCTTGGTCCCTCGCGAGGGTCTTGAGCTTGTGTTGATAAAGATGGGCTGTCCTGGGCCTCCTTTGAGCCACGCCGCAGGCCGCAGGCAGGCAAGTCTGGGGACCCCCGTTCCCAGAACGCCGACAATGGTTCTCTTTCTTTACCATGTTTCCTAGCAATAAAGTCTCTCTTATCATAACATTGATTCTTTGATTGTGGGTTATCAAGATCAACAGCAGGTTCAACTTCTACATCATTATCATTACTAGGTTGAGCATCATCATGAACATCATCAATATTATTTCTGCTAGGTTCATGTTTGTTACCAGATTGTGTTTCAGCATCAGACATAGATATATCATTTGGATTCTCAGATGGTTCAGCAATAGGTTCACTAGAAGTTTGCAAAGTCCTATCATTTTTCTTTTTCTTCCTTTTAGAAGAAGTAGGCACATCAGTATTATTTCTCCGAGAATCTTGCTCAGTTCTCTTAGGGTGGCCTTCAGGATACAAAGGTTCCTAAGTCATTCTACCAGTTCTAGTAGCCACTCTAACAGCATAATCATTTTTCTTACTATTCATTTCATTGAGCAAATCATTTTGAGCCTTAAGTACTTGTTCTACTTGAGTGGTAACCATAGAAGCATGTTTCCTAATGAGTTTAAGTTCACATCTAACATCAGCCATATAATCACCCAAGTGTTTAATCATATAGGTATTTTGTTTCAATTGTCTACCAAAATAAGCATTGAAGTCTTCTTGCTTACTGATGTCTACTACACAACCTTCTTCTTGTAGACGTTGTTGGGCCTGCAAGTGCACAGGTTTGTAGGACAGTAGCAAATTTCCCTCAAGTGGATGACCTAAGGTTTATCAATCTGTGAGAGGCGTAGGAGGAAGATGGTCTCTCTCAAACAACCCTGCAACCAAATAACAAAAAGTCTCTTGTGTCCCCAACACACCTAATACAATAGCAAATTGTATAGGTGCACTAGTTCGGCGAAGAGATGGTGATACAAGTGCAATAAGGACGGTAGATAAGAGTATTTGTAATCTGAAAATATAAAAACAGCAAGGTAACAAGTGGTAAAAGTGAGCGTAAACGGTATTGCAATGATAGGAAACAAGGCCTAGGGTTCATACTTTCACTAGTGCAAGTTCTCTCAACAATAATAACATAGATAGAACATATGACAAGCCCTCAACATGCAAAAAAGAGTCACTCCTAAGACACTAATAGCGGAGAACAAACGTAGAGATTATGGTCGGGTACGAAACCACCATAAAGCTATTCTTTCAGATCGATCTATAAAAGAGTTTGTACTAGAATAACACCTTAAGACACAAATCAACCAAACCCTAATGTCACCTAGATACTCCATTATCACCTCAAGTATCCATGGGCATGATTATACGATATGCATCACACAATCTCAGATTCATCCAACCAACATAAAAGTACTTCAAAGAGTGCCCCAAAGCTACTACCGGAGAATCAAGAAAACGTGTGCCAACCCCTATGCATAGATTCCCAATGTCACGAAACCCGCAAGTTGATCACCAAGACATACATCAAGTGTTCTCATAAAAAGACTCAATCCGATAAGATAACTTCAAAGGGGAAACTCAATTCATCACAAGAGAGTAGAGGGGAGAAACATCGTAAGATCCAACTACAATAGCAAAGCTCGGGATACATCAAGATCGTGCCATAGAGGAACACGAGAGAGAACACGAGAGAGAGAGAGATCAAACACATAGCTACGGTACATACCCTCGGACCAGGGTGAACTACTCCCTCCTCGTCATCGATAGCGCCGGGATGATGAAGATGGCCACGGTGATGGATCCCTCCCGCAGGTACCGGAAAGGGGTCCCAATTGGTTTTGGTGGCTACAGAGGCTTGCGCCGGCGGAACTCCCGATCTATCTTCTTTTCTGGAAGTTTTAGGGTACGTAGGTATATATGGGTGAAAGGAGTACGTCGGTGGAGCTACGGGGGCCCCACGAGGCAGGGGGCGCGCCCAGGGGGAGGGCGTGCCCCCACCCTCGTGAGCACCTCCCGTATCTTCTGACGTGGGGTCCAAGTCCATCAGGTGGGTTTCCTTCCAAAAATAACTTCTCCAGTTGATTTCGTTCCGTTTTGACTCCGTCTGATATTCCTTTTCCTCGAAACCTTTGAAATAGGCATAAAACAAAGAATCTGGGCTAGGCCTCCGGTTAATAGGTTAGTCCCAAAAATAATATAAAAGTGGATAATAAAGCCCAATATTGCCTAAAACAGTAGATAAAGTAGCATGGAGCAATCAAAAATTATAGATACGTTGGAGACGTATCAAGCATCCCCAAGCTTAATTCTGCTCGTCCTCGAGTAGGTAAATGATAAAAAAGAATTTTTGATGCGGAGTGATACTTTGGCATAATTTCAATATAAATCTTCTTACTTGTGATATGAATATTCAGATCCGAAAGATTTAAGACAAAAGTTCATATTGACAAAAAAATAATAATACTTCAAGCATACTAATCAAAGCAATCATGTCTTATCAAAATAACATGGCAAAAGAAAGTTCATCCCTACAAAATCATATTGTTAGGCTATGTTTCATTTTCGTCACACAAAGATGTTCCCAACTTCTATACCCCCGATGACAAGCCAAGCAATTGTTTCATACTTAAATAATCTCAAACTATTTCAACCTTCACGCAATACATGAGCGTGAGCCATGGATATAGCACTATGGGTGGAATATAATATGATGATGGGGATTGTGTGGAGAAGACAAAAAAGGAGAAAGTCTCACATCAACGAGGCTAATCAACGGGCTATGGAGATGCCCATCAATTGATGTCAACATGAGGAGTAGGGATTGCCATGCAACGGATGCACTAGAGCTATGAATGCTTAACAAAAGAAAACTAGTGGGTGTGCATCCAACTTGCTTGCTCATGAAGACCTAGGGCATTTTGAGTAAGCCCATCGTAGGAATATACAAGCCAAGTTCTAAAATGAAAAATTCCCACTAGTATGAACAAGACAACTTTATGAGACTCACTACATGAAGAACATGGTGCTACTTTGAAGCACACGTGTGGAAAAAAGGATAGTAGCATTGCCCCCTTTTTTTTGGGCCTTCTTTTTTTTTCTTTTGGCCTTTCTCTTTTTTTTTGGGGGAACAATGCTCTATTGAATGATGATCATCACACTTCTATTTATTTACAACTCAATGATACAACTTGATACTAGAACATAGTATGACTCTATATGAATGCCTCCGGCGGTGTACCGGGATGGTGCAATGAATCAAGAGTGACATGTATGAAAATTATGCATGGTGGCTTTGCCACAAATACGATGTCAACTACATGATCATGCAATGGCAATATGACAAAAGTAATGTATGTCATAATGATGAACGAAACAGTGGAAAGTTGCATGGCAATATATCTCGGAATGGCTATGGAAATGCCATAATAGGTAGGTATGGTGGCTGTTTTGAGGAAGATATAAGGAGGTTTATGTCTGATAGAGCGTATCGTATCATGGGGTTTGGATGCACTGTCGAAGTTTGCACCAACTCTCAAGGTGAGAAAGGGCAATGCACGGTACCGAAGAGGCTAGGGAAGGCGGAAAGGTAAAAGTGCGTATAATCCATGGACTCAACATTAGTCCAAAGAACTCACATACTTATTGCAAAAATTTAGAAGTCATAAAAATTTCAAGTACTACGCGCATGCTCCTAGGGGGATAGATTGGTAGGAAAAGACCATTGCTCGTCCCCGACCGCCACTCATAAGGATGCACAAGCCAGGTACACTTCATGTTTCAAATTTGTTACACAACTTTAACCATACGTGCATGCTACGGGATTTGCTAACTTCAACACAAGCATTTCTCAAATTCACAACTACTCAACTAGCACGAGTTTAATATCACTACCTCCATATCTCAAAACAATTATCAAGTATCAGACTTTTCTTAGTATTCAACACACTCATAAGAATTCTTACAAATCTTGTATGCTTAGCATATTATGATTAAGCATATTACCATGCTATTTAAGACTCTCAAAATAATCTAAGTGAAGCATGAGAGTTCATCTATTTCTTCAAAATAAAACTACCACCATGCTCTAAAAGATATAAGTGAAATACTAGAGCAAAAACAAACTACTCCGAAAGATATAAGTGAAGATCAATGAGTAGTCGAATACTTATGTAACTATGTGAAGACTCTCCCATTTAATAATTTCAGATCTTGATACTTTATTCAAACAGCAAGAAAAGCTAAAGAAAACTACATTGCAAGGATAGCACAACTCATGTGAAGAAGCAAAAACTTAGGCTCAACCGATACTAACCGATAGTTGTTGAAGAAGAAAGGTGGGATGCCTACAGGGGCATCCCCAAGCTTAGATACTTGAGACTTCTTGAAATATTATCTTGGGGTGCCTTGGGCATCATCAATCTTGAACTTTTGTGTCTCCTTAATTCCTCTCATATCACGGTTTCTCTTTTTATCAAAAGCTTCATTCACAACAAACTCAACAAGAACTCGTGAGATATGTTAGTATAAAACAATGCAAAACCTTATCATTTCCTACTGTAACCAATCACTAACATTATTATTCAACATTCCATACTAAATGCCTCTGCATATTTAATACTGCTATCCTCAAATAGAATCATTAAACAAGCAAACATATGCAAACGATGCAAACATAACAGCAATCTGCCAGAACAGTACAGTATGTAAAGATTGCAAGATTCATCATACTTCCGTAACTCCAAAAATCATGAACTAAAATTACCACTGTAATAAATTTATCAGAGATTTAGATGCAAAAATGTTCAACATTATATCATGCTCTGACTATTCTGAAGAATTTTTGCAACAGCGGTAAACTTTCTGTTTTCAAACAGGAACATGTATACTAGCAAAATAAGCATGGCAAAGGCTATCCTTGACTTTTTTATTGAAATTAAAGATGAAAAACATTATTCTAACTAAAAGCAAGCAAAAACTAACAAAACAAAATGACGCTCCAAGCAAAACACATATCATGTGGTGAATAAAAATATAGCTCCAAGTAAAGTTACCGATGGACGAAGACGAAAGAGGGGATGCCTTCCGGGGCATCGCCAAGCTTAGGCTCTTGTTTGTCCTTTAATATTACCTTGGGGTGCCTTGGGCATCCCCAAGCTTAGGCTCTTGCCACTCCCTATTCCATAGTCCATCGAATCTTTACCCAAAACTTGAAAACTTCACAACACAAAACTTAACTGAAAACTCGTGAGCTCCGTTAGCGAAAGAAAACAAAAGACCACTTCAAGGTACTGTAATTAACTCATTATTTATTTATATTGGTGTTAAACCTACTATATTACAACTTCTCTATGGTTTATAAACTTTTTTACTAGCCATAGAGTCATCAAAATAAGCAAACAACACAAAGAAAACAGAATCTGTCAAAAACTGATAAGTCTGTAGTAATCTGTAACTAACGCAAACTTATGGAACTCCAAAAATTATAAAATAAATTGGTGGACCTGAGTAATTTGTCTAGTAATCATCTAAAAAAAGAATCACCTAAATAGCACTCTCCAGTAAAAAGTTCTAGCTAATCTCGTGAGCACTAAAGTTTCTGTTTTTTACAGCATGATCATAAAGACTTCACCCAAGTCTTCCCAAAGGTTCCACTTTGCACAAACACTAATTATAACTTAAAACCACATCTAAACAGAAGCTAGATGGATTATTTATTCCTAAAGAGAACCAAAAAGCAAGAAACTAAAATAAAATTGGGTTGCCTCCCAACAAGCGCTATCGTTTAACGCCCCTAGCTAGGCATGATGATTTCAATGATGCTCACATAAAAGATAAGAATTGAAACATAAAGAGAGCATCATGAAGAATATGACTAGCACATTTAAGTCTAACCCACTTCCTATGCATAGGATTTTGTGAGCAAACAACTTATGGGAACAATAATCAACTTGCATAGGAAGGTAAAACAAGCATAACTTCAAAACTTTAAGCACATAGAGAGGAAACTTGATATTATTGCAATATGTAGAAGCATATGTTCCTCCCTCATAATAATTTTCAGTAGCATAATGAATGAATTCAACAATATAACCAGCACCAAATCATTCTTTTCATGATCTATTTGCATAGAAATTTTATTATTCTCCACATAAGCAAATTTCTTCTCATGAATAATAGTGGGAGCAAACTCAACAAAATAACTACCATATGATTGAAAATTAAGATCAAGATGACAAGTTTCATGGTTATCATTATTCTTTAAAGCATATGTGTAATCACAATAATCATCATAGATATGAGGCATGCTTTCATCATAGTAAATTTTCTCATCCAAGCTTTGGGGGACAAAAAATATCATCTTCATCAAACATAGCATCCCCATGCTTGTGGCTTTGCATATCATTAGCATCATGGATATTCAAGGAATTCATACTAAAAACATTGCAATCATGCTCATCATTCACATATTTTATGCTAAGCAATCTATGTAATTATTCTTCTAGCACTTCGGCACAATTTTCTTTTCCATCATACTCACGAAAGATATTAAAAAGATGAAGCGTATGAGACAAACTCAATTCCATTTTTTGGTAGTTTTCTTTTATAAACTAGACTAGTGCTAAAACAAGAAACAAAAAGATTCGATTGCAAGATCTAAAGATATACCTTCACTTACCTAGCCTCCCCAGCAACGGCGCCAGAAAAGAGCTTGATGTCTACTACACAACCTTCTTCTTGTAGACGTTGTTGGGCCTGCAAGTGCACATGTTTGTAGGACAGTAGCAAATTTCCCTCAAGTGGATGACCTAAGGTTTATCAATCCGCGAGAGGCGTAGGAGGAAGATGGTCTCTCTCAAACAACCCTGCAACCAAATAACAAAAAGTCTCTTGTGTCCCCAACACACCCAATACAATAGCAAATTGTATAGGTGCACTAGTTCGGCGAAGAGATGGTGATACAAGTGTAATAAGGACGGTAGATAAGAGTATTTGTAATCTGAAAATATAAAAACAGCAAGGTAACAAGTGGCAAAAGTGAGCGTAAACGGTATTTCAATGATAGGAAACAAGGCCTAGGGTTCATACTTTCACTAGTGCAAGTTCTCTCAACAATAATAACATAGATAAAACATATGACAAGTCCTCAACATGCAACAAAGAGTCTCTCGAAAGACACTAATAGTGGAGAACAAACGTAGAGATTATGGTCGGGTACGAAACCACCACAAAGCTATTCTTTCGGATCAATCTATAGAAGAGTTCGTACTAGAATAACACCTTAAGACACAAATCAACCAAACCCTAATGTCACCTAGATACTCCATTGTCACCTCAAGTATCCGTGGGCATGATTATACGATATGCATCACACAATCTCAGATTAATCCAACCAACATAAAAGTACTTCAAAGAGTGCCCCAAAGCTACTACCGGAGAATCAAGAAAACGTGTGCCAACCTCTATGCATAGGTTCCCAATGTCACGAAACCTGCAAGTTGATCACCAAGACATACATCAAGTGTTCTCATAAAAGACTCAATCCGATAAGATAACTTCAAAGGGGAAACTCAATTCATCACAAGAGAGTAGAGGGGAGAAACATCATAAGATCCAACTACAATAGCAAAGCTCGATACATCAAGATCGTGCCATAGAGGAACACGAGAGAGAACACGAGAGAGAGAGAGAGAGATCAAACACATTGCTCTTTGGTACATACCCTCAGCCCCGAGGGTGAACTACTCCCTCCTCGTCATGGATAGCGCCGGGATGATGAAGATGGCCACCGGTGATGGATTCCCCCTCCGGCAGGGTACCGGAAAGGGGTCTTGATTGGTTTTTGGTGGTTCTGGAGGCTTGCGGCGGCGGAACACCCGATCTATCTTCTGTTTTGGAAGTTTTAGGGTACGTAGGTATATATGGGTGAAAGGAGTACGTCGGTGGAGCTACGGGGGCCCCACGAGGCAGGGGCGCGCCCGAAGTGGCGCGCCCCCCACCGTCGTGAGCACCTCCCGTATCTTCTGACGTGGGGTCCAAGTCCATCAGGTGGGTTTCCTTCCAAAAATAACTTCTCCAGTTGATTTCGTTCCATTTTGACTCCGTCTAATATTCCTTTTCCTCGAAACACTGAAATATGCATAAAACAGCAAATCTGGGCTGGGCCTCCGGTTAATAGGTTAGTCCCAAAAATAATATAAAAGTGGATAATAAAGCCCAATATTGCCTAAAACAGTAGATAAAGTAGCATGGAGCAATCAAAAATTATACAAACGTTGGAGACGTATCACTTACACATAAAGTTATCAAACTCATCCAAGCATTGTCTAGCAGACTTATAGTGAGGAATATCACCTTCATCAAATCTATAGAGAGAATTTACCTTTACTACCTGTGTCAGGTTATCTGGATCAGGAGGTTCTTCAATATGTAATGGATCAAGATCATATGTTTCTTCAACAGGCGGTAAATTAAGACCATGTATTTCTTCAATAGGAGGTAAATTCTTAACATGTTCAGCTTTAATACCTTTTTCTTTCATAGATTTCTTTGCCTCTTGCATATCGTCAGATCGAGAAATAGAACACCTCTCTTCTTGAGTTGGTTTAGGAATAGGCTCGATAATTGGAGCAGGAGCTGGCTCGGGAGGTGCCCAATTATTTTCATTTGTCAACATATTATTCAATAGAATTTCAGCTTCATCCGTGTTCTTTCCCTGAAAACAGAACTAGCACAACTATCCGTAATCTCTGGAAGCATCGGTTAGTCCATGATAAAAGATATCAAGTATTTCATTTTTCTTAAGAGGATGATCAGAAAAGCATTAAGTAACTTGAGAAGCCTCCCCAAGCTTGTGGGAGACTCTCTTCTTCAATTTGCACAAAGTTGTATATTTCCTTTAAAGCATCTTGTTTCTTATGAGCAGGGAAATATTTAGTAGAGAAGTAATAAATCATATCCTGGGGACTACGCACACAACCAGGATCTAGAGAATTAAACCATATCTTAGCATCACCCTTTAATGAGAACGGAAATATTTTAAGGATATAAAAGTAGCGAGATCTCTCATCATTAGTGAACAGGGTGGCTATATCATTTAATTTAGTAAGATGTGCCACATCAATTTCAGATTCATAACCATGAAAAGGATCAGATTCAACCAAAGTTATTATATCAGGACCAACAGAGAATTCATAATCCTTATCGGGAACACAAATAGGTGAAGTAGAAAAAGCAGGGTCAGGTTTCATTCTATCTCTAAGAGATTCTTTACTCCATTTAACTAAGAGCCTCTTAAGTTCGTTTCTATCTTTGCAGGCAAAAATAGCTGCAGAAGATTCCATATCAAAAACATAACCATCTTCATCATCAATTTCATCAACATTATCAGTTTCAATAGTTTCTTTCTCTCTAGCCCTAGCAATTTGTTCATCAAGAAATTCACTAAGGGGCACAATAGTATCAAGCATAGAAATAGTTTCATCGTAAGTATCATGCATGGCAGAAGTGGCATCATCAATAACATGCGACATATCAGAACAAATAGCAGAAGCAGGTTTAGGTGTCGCAAGCTTACTCATAACAGAAGGTGAATCAAGTGCAGAGCTAGATGGCAGTTCCTTACCTCCCCTCGTAGTTGAGGGATAAATTTCTGTCTTAGCGTCTTTCAAATTCTTCATAGTGTCCAACAGATATAAATCCCAAGTGACTCAAAGAATAGATCTATGCTTCCCGGCAACGACGCCAGAAATTAGTCTTGATAACCCACACGTGTAGGGGATCGCAACAACTTTCGACGGTAAAGTATTCAACCCAAATTTATTGATTCGACACAAGGGGAGCCAAAGAATATTCTCAAGTATTAGCAACTGAGTTGTCAATTCAGCCACACCTGGATAACTTAATATCTGTAGCAAAGTATTTAGTAGCAAAGTAGTATGATAGTGGTGGTAACGGAAGCAAAAGTAATATTTTTGGTATTTTGTAGTGGTTGTAACAGTAGCAACAGGAAAGGAAATAAGCGTAAACCAGTATATGGAAAGCTCGTAGGCATTGGATCGGTGATGGATAATTATGCCGGATGAGGTTCATCATGTAACAATCATAACATAGGGTGACACAGAACTAGCTCCAATTCATCAATGTAATGTAGGCATGTATTTCGAATATAGTCATACGTGCTTATGGAAAAGAACTTGCATGACATCTTTTGTCCTACCCTCCCGTGGCAGCGGGTCCTAATGGAAACTAAGGTATATTAAGGCCTCCTTTTAATAGAGAACCGGAACAAAGCATTAGCACATAGTGAATACATGAACTCCTCAAACTATGGTCATCACCGAAGTATCCCGATTATTGTCACTTCGGGGTTGTCGGATCATAACACATAATAGGTGACTATAGACTTGCAAGATAGGATCAAGAACTCACATATCTTCATGAAAACATAATATGTTCAGATCTGAAATCATGGCACTCGGGCCCTAGTGACAAGCATTAAGCATAGCAAAGTCATAGCAACATCAATCTCAGAACACAGTGGATACTAGGGATCAAACCCTAACAAAACTAACTCGATTACATGATAGATCTCATCCAACCCATCACCGTCCAGCAAGCCTACGATGGAATTACTCACGCACGGCGGTGAGCATCATGAAATTGGTGATGGAGGATGGTTGATGATGACGATGGCGACGAATCCCCCATTCCGGAGCTCCGAATGGACTCTAGATCAGCCCTCCTGAGAGGTCTAGGGCTTGGCGGCGGCTCCCTATCGTAAAACGCGATGATTTCTTCTCTCTGATTTTTTTCTCTCCGAAAGCAAACATATAGAGTTGGAGTTGGCGTCGGAGGTGCTCCAGGGGGCCCACGAGGTAGGGGGCGCACCCTAGGGGGGGGCCCACCCTCGTGGATAGGGTGTGGGCCCTCTGGTCTTCATCTTTGGCGAGGATTTTTTATTGTTTTTTATAAGGTGTTCCGTGGAGTTTCAGGTCATTCCGAGAACTTTTGTTTTCTGCACATAAAACAACATCATGGCAATTCTGCTGAAAAAAGCGTCAGTCCGGGTTAGTTCCATTCAAATCATACAAGTTAGAGTCCAAAACAAGGGCAAAAGTGTTTGGGAAAGTAGATACGACGGAGACGTATCAAGATAACATCCCTAGTCCTGCTCTGCGGGGTCTCCGGATGGTCACTAAGGCACTAGTGGTACAATGGTGCTCCTTGAGCTGTTTGCTAGAGGTGGAAGAAAGCCAGGCCAGCTCTCTCCTCTCTCTAGTATGAGTCTAGTTCTAACAACTTGGGAACCCTTTGCATGGGTGCCCTGGGGGGTTTATATAGGCCTACCCCCAGGGGTACAATAGTAATCCGGCCAGGTGTAGGACCCGGCTATCAGTCTCTCTGGCCACCGGCTTCTCCGCCGGCTGCTGGGGCCTGCCGCCTGGTCAGGTATGGAGCCGACAGGCCCCCCTCCGCTCGCGGGTCTTGTCGGCTGCAGATCACTGTAGACGTGATGCTAATAACGCATGCTCGGTTTGGGGAGCGTGGCTACAGCCCCGCCGCCTGGCGGGCGACTACTGTAGCCACTCTGTGTCTCATCTGGTTAATGGCTTGCCGGTCCCGAGGAAGGAGCGGGCCGACTGCTGGGGGCGAACTCCCTCGGGTCCGACTGGTGGGGTTCTAGCCATCTTCCGGGCTCTCGCTGATCGGTGGGGCCCGTCGTCCTTGAGCCGTACCGACAGACCGTCGTGGGAGCAGGGCTCCGCCTGCTTGTGGTGACGTCAGGGGTGGAGTGGCAATAGTGCCGCGCCGGGCGGAGATCTCCGCCTGTATGGTGCACTGTGGCCACGCCCATCCCTGGATTCGGGAGGGATGGGCTACACTGTAGCCACTCCCTGTCTTGTCTCTCTTGATGAGGGTGCAGACTTCGAGGGCACCATGGGCCGACTGCTAGGGGCCGTCTTGCCTAGAAGCCGCCCACTAGGAGTCGGCTTGTCTTGATGCCGGCCTCTGGAACTCAGCCGTCTGTGGGCAGCCGGCTATTCCTCCAGCCGGCCACCAGAAGGCGGCACTTCGTCTTGATGCCTTGAGGGGCGCTACCAGCCCCGATCTCTTGAAAGGTCCAGGGACTCGGGTTAGCCTACCCGTGGCCCATTACTCCGACAAAAGAAGACACAACTAAGTTAGTTTTAGTAAAGAGCTTTTTGTCACAGAAAGTTATTTGTCCCTAGGCAATCGATAACTAGACCGGTAATCATTATTGCAGTTTTATTTGAGGGAGAGGTATAAGCTAACATACTTTCTCTTCTTGGACCATATGCACTTATGATTGGAACTCTAGCAAGCATCCGCAACTACTAAAGATTATTAAGGTAAGACCCAACCATAACATTAAAGCATCAAGTCCTCTTTATCACATACGCAAGAACCCCCTTACTCGGGTTTGTGTTTCAGTCACTCACGCAACCCACTATAAGCGAACCATGAACGTATTGCAACACCCTACAGCGGGAATCCCTCACGCTTGCGCGACACGGAGAGCACCATAGGACAACACTAATAATAAAACATGCAACTCAAACCAATCACGATCATCAGTTAACCCATAGGACAAAATGGATCTACTCAAACATCATAGGATAGCCATACATCATTGGGAAATAATATATAGTGTTGAGCACCATGTTTAAGTAGAGATTACAGCGGGTAAAAGACGGGTTACACCGCTGCATAGAGGGGGGAAGAGTTGGTGATGATGGTGGTCAAGTTGTTGCTGTAGATGGCGGTGATGATGATGGCCCTGGCGGCGTTCCGGCGCCACCGGAAGAGAGGGGGAGAGGGCCCCCCTTCTTATTCTTCTTCCTTGACCTTCTCCCTAGATGGGAGAAGGGTTTACCCTCTGGTCCTTGGTCTCCATGGCATGGGAGGGGCGAGAGCCCCTCCGAGATTGGATTCGTCTCTCTGTCTCTCTCTGTTTCTGCGCTCCCAGATCTGGCCTTTCACTGTTTCTTTTATAACCGGAGATCCGTAACTCCAATTGGGCTGAATTTTGGACACGATCTCTATCCGAAAATTAGCTTTCTTGCGGCAAAAGAAGGGCTCCAACCGCCTTATGGGGTGGCCATGAGGGTCCAGGGCGCGCCTGACCCCCTCGGGGGCGCCCCCCTGCCTCGTGGCCCCCTCGGGCATCGTATCACGTTGATTCTTCTTCCCCAAAATCATAAATATTCCAAAAAAAATCTCCGCCAGTTTTTATCCCGTTTGGACTCCGTTTGATATGGGTTTTCTGCGAAACAAAAAACATGCAACAGATAGGAACTGGCACTGGGCACTGGATCAATATGTTAGTCCCAAAAATAGTATAAAAAGTTGCCAAAAGTATATGAAAGGGTTATAATATTGGCCTGGAACAATCAAAAATTATAGATACGACGGAGACGTATCACTGTTGTGCTCACTGCCCAGAAAAAGAATCTAGCCATAGTGAGGTGATCACAAATAGGAGTTGTAACATCCCAAAATTCTAAATTTTGGAATGTTATATTAAATAAATAATTATGATTGTTTGTTTGTTGTGTGATTGATGGTGTGAAATTGAGTGAAATTGAATTTTTTTGAAAGTTGAATGAGAGGGAATAAAAGGACTTTCCCAAAACTTTCATCTTGCATTTTCTTGATCTCCATGAATTCAAAGTCATCTCATCAAGACCCTAGAGTGAAGATAATATGACTTCTTCCATTTGAAGAAAATAAAAGGGTTTGAAAATGATTTGAATTCCATTTGAAATATTTCAAATTTAGAAACTTTAAGCAACTCAATGAGTTCATGAGGGAAGACAAAATGACTTCTTCAAATTTGAAGAAAGAGAGTTGGAAGTTTCAAAGAAATAATTTCAAAGTCACTTTGAAGTTATTTGAATTCCAGATTTCAAATCCTCTTGGGAGTTATTTAGTTTTAATTCAAATTATTTTCTCCTAAAATAAATAAATGGAAATAAGGGTAAAATGATTCCCTTCAATGGAAAATTAGGAGAAAATAAATTTGGAATCATTTTGCTATTTTAAAAATGATTTTTATTGATTTTAAATGCAATAAAGAGTAATCGCTTTGACTTTTATGAATTTTTGTGGAATTTAGTTGAACCTGAAAATAGTTCATCTTATTCGGGGTATCTTTCTGAACATCTTGGTATATAATATGCCTATGTAGAATTTTTATTTTCTTCTGTTGCATTTTTTTCTTTGAATTAAAAAAAACACACATCTGTGTGCAGTACACAGACCAGCGCACTTCAGACTCCAGCTTTGCTCCCAATGCCCGGCGCTCGCCCGCTCGTCTCTCTCCCTCGCTCATCTCTCCCCTATCGCTGACCCGCGGGGCCCACTCGCCAGGTCGTCCCTAACCTCCCGCAGACCCCGCTGGATAAGCACGCACACGCACACACCCGAACCCGCCGGCCGAAGCTCTAGGGATAGAGCTTATCCCTCGCTCCCGAGCCCTCTCTCCGCGCCTATAAGAAGCCCTCGACCCCCTCTCTCCATTCTGCCACTTCGTTTCGCCTCACACCACCCGTAGCCGACGCCCTCCTGCTTTGGATCTCGCCGGAGCCGGAGCTTCCGTGCCGGAGTAAAACGCCGCCAGTAAACCGCCCCGACCCTGTTCTTCTTCACCAAAATATTGCCCGGGTCGATGAGCATCCGTTTGACATTTTCTTTGCCCTTAGGGACCACCCGAGACGCCCCGGACGTGCAGCGTCCTCACCGGAGCTCGACGCCGCCGCCTCCCTACGCTCATCGCCGACCACCCCGCCGCCCGCCAACCCCACCAGCGGATCGCGGATGTCGTGCCGGACCCTGCCGCCTCCTTCCCCGTCGTCGAGGAGCGCCGGAGTCGCCGCCCCCTCACCGGCCAACGCCAGCGCTGCCGCCCCTGTACGTCATCGCCGCCTCTGTAAGACGACCGCTCGCTCCCTCCGTTCATTTGTTTGTTTAGATTGGTTAACCACGGGTTTCTTAAACCGCGGGTTTTGTTAAAAAAAACCGATCGTTTTTTTTTGCTTTAGTTAGCCGCCGCCGTTTTGCTTAGATAGCGGTCGTTCGCCGTATAAACTTCTGCAGCGAACACCTTTTGGCCAGTAGGAATCTGCCACGTGGCCAAGGGCCTGTTCGCAGTTTATTTTTCTTTTCTGTTTCACCGTTTAGTCCCTGGAATTAGCATATTGGCCCCTAAACTTAGAATAGCCACAACTTTTTAACCGTAGGTCCAAACTCGATGAAACCAGCGGCAAATTCTTCGTCATGTTCAGATCTATCCAGTAGCATCATTATTGTAAAGTTTTTCCAAATTCAAATTTGAACTTTATTCAGATTTGAATTCAAACTTCAACTGGCCATATCTCTTAAACCGTAGCTCCGATTGATGTAATTCTTTTTGCACCGTGTCACTGTAGCCAAACCCTATCGCCTAGACCTTTCTCAAAATATTTTCACACACTTAGGATCTGTCCATAGTAGTTTTACTCATATGTCGTGTTTGCACCATAGTTCGCATCACATTTTTGAACCTCATGTCACATGTTGTTTCGCGCTTAGAAAATTTTGTGATAGTTGAGTGTGTTGGATTTTCATTTGGTTTTTCTGAGTCTTTTTGTTGTGCATGTTATTTGGTTCTCTGAAATGATTGCTTATGCGAATGCAATGTTTGACTTTATAGATTTTCATCGGAGAGTAACGAATAGTTCTTTTAAGTAAGTTTCTGAGAGCGTTATAATCTTCATCAACTATTATCAGGCAAGTTCACATTTGACCATTCTTCCAATTACCTATGTTTATATTATGCACTTAGTCCTTTTGTGGTAGGATTGCATGGTAGGATTTATTGTTGCCAGATGGCTATGTCGTTACCTAGTAGTTCATTGAGGTAGATTTGAACCATATACCTTTGTCACCACCACGTAAGTTTAATTTTGCCTCGCCAATGTAGACGTGGATTGGGAAGTGTTCATTGTGAGAGATGAGTGACAAAGTAGTAAGTAGAACCAAGATAACTTAATGAACTACACAGGCGGAGGTTTGGTTTGAATGGTGGCGAAGTACAGTGGGAGCATGCATGGTTAATCCATGGTGGTGCACCACTAGTGGTCCGTCTGCCCAGGCTCAAAGAGATCAATCATATTATCATGTCTAGAAGCTTACGTGTGCAGCCACAAGCCAATATGGGCTCTGGCTTAGTTGAGTAGATAGTATGACCTCTTCCGGGATAGGCTAGTAGATGTAGAATGAGTAGGTGTACCGGCCTATCCGTGGGTTAAGGGGGAATACTTTCGAAAGACTATGTCTCGGTCATCCTGTTCTCAAACGTCAGGCAGTGCGAGAACTTCAAGGAGGCGATCGAGTCTTGTGGGGAAAAGTGCGCAAACCTCTGCAGAGTGTTAAAACCTAATCGATTAGCCGTGTCCCCGGTTACGGACAACTTGAGCATCTAGTAGTGGAAATGCTGGGAGATCTCATCACCCTTAATTAAACAGTTGGGTTTTAAATGAAACTTTGGGAATGGGTTGAGTTGGGTTTGCCAACTCATCCTATGCTATACTGTAGTGGTAGGATAATATCTTTTATTCTAGGGAAAAAACTAGCTTTATGCAAAAACTAAACTTAAAGCTTTCCACCAGCCAAATTGCATGTACAAATAGGTTCATTATTCTTATAATGTGACTTGCCAGTACATTCAATGTACTGACCTACACGGCTGCAACGTCTTATGTTGCAGGAATTTCTACGATGGGTAAGAGTTACATTGTAGGGTTACGGTCTACACTCAACTTGCCGTTGGCGTTGGTGGGACTCCACACCCGTTCGATTGTTTCATTGAGACTTATTAGGTATATATCAGTTTTACGTTATTTATACATGTGATTGCACTTTGATATATACATTGATGTACTGTGTGTGCCAGCATACCGATCCAGGGATGGCACAGATACACAGAGGCTTGACCGTTTGAGGTCGGGTCACTACAGGAGTTGGGACAGAAAAATCTCCCTTGTATTTATTATGCGACCGACCAATTTTGTGTGTTCGTTCATGCCCAGAGTCTTGCAGCTTGCCCTTCTTGCATGAACCAGCATTGCCTTCAAAACTGAATTGAGTTAACAGTAGATCCAAAATATTTTTTCTGTCATTTTGTTTGTCAAAAGGGTGCATGCCACTGAAGGAAATATGCCCTAGAGGCAATAATAAAGTTGTTATTTATATTTCCGTATATCATGATAAATGTTTATTATTCATGCTAGAATAAATTTACCTGTAACTTAGTACATGTGTGAATACATAGACAAATAGACTGTCCCTAGTATGCCTCTACTTGACTAGCTCGTTAATCAAAGATGGTTAAGTTTCCTAGCCATAGACATGTGTTGTCATTTGATGAACGGGATCACATCATTAGAGAATGATGTGATAAACAAGACTGATAACCCACAAGTATAGGGGATCAATTGTATCCTCTTTCAATAAGTAAGAGTGTCGAACACAACGAGGAGCTAAAGGTAGAACAAATATTCCCTCAAGTTCTATCGACCACCGATACAACTCTACGCACGCTTGACGTTCGCTTTACCTAGAACAAGTATGAAACTAGAAGTACTTTGTAGGTGTTTTTCATAGGCTTGCAAGAAAGTAAAGAGCAAGTAAATAAAAGCTAGGGGCTGTTTAGATAAAGACACAACTAAATTAGTTTTAGTAGAGAGCTTGTTGTCACGAGAAAGTTATTTGTCCCTAGGCAATCGATAACTAGACCGGTAATCACTATTGAAATTTTATTTGAGGGAGAGGCATAAGCTAACATACTTTCTCTACTTGGATCATATGCACTTATGATTGGAACTCTAGCAAGCATCCGCAACTACTAAAGATCATTAAGGTAAAACCCAACCATAGCATTAAAGTATCAAGTCCCCTTTATCCCATACGTAAACAACCTACTTACTCGGGTTTGTGTTTCAGTCACTCACGCAACCCACTATAAGCAAATCATAAACATATTGCAAACCCTACAGCAGAGATCCCTCACGCTTGCGCGACACGGAGAGCACCATAGGATAGCACCAGTAATAAAACATACAACTCAAACCAATCACGATCATCAAATAGCCATTAGGACAAAACAGATCTACTCAAACATCATAGAATAGCCATACATCATTGGGAAATAATATATAGCGTTGAGCACCATGTTTTAGTAGAGATTACAACAGGTAAGAGAGAGGTTACACCGCTGCATAGAGGGGGAAAGAGTTGGTGATGATGGTGGTGAAGTTGTTGGTGAAGATTGCGGTGATGATGATGGCCACAGCGGTGTTCCGGCGCCACCGGAAGAGAATGGGAGAGGGGGCCCCTTTGTCTTCTTCTTCCTTGACCTCCTCCCTAGATGGGAGAAGGGTTTCCCCTCTGGTCCTTGGCTCCCATGGCTTGGGAGGGGCGAGAGCCCCTCCAAGATTGGATCTATCTCTCTGTTTCCGCGTTCTGTTCTGGCTATGTTTCATCGTTTCGCGTATATATGGAGATCCATAACTCCGATTGGCCTGAAACCTTCGCCCTGATTTTTTTCCGAATATTAGCTTTCTTGCGGCAAAAGAAGATCATCAACCGCCTTATGGTGGGCTCACGAGGGTAGGGGCGCGCCCAGGGGGGCAGGCGCGCCCCCTGCATCGTGACCACCTCGGGCACTGGTTCGCGTTGATTTTCCTTCCAAATTTTCCATATTTTCCAAAAATAAGCTCCATCCGTTTTTATCTCGTTTGGATTCTGTTTGATATGGATATTCTGCGAAACCAAAAACCTGCAACAGACATGGACTGGCACTGGGCACTGGATCAATATGTTTATCCCAAAAAATAATATAAAAAGTTGCCAAAAAGTTTATGAAAGTTGAATAATATTGGCATGGAACAATAAAAAATTATAGATATGACGGAGACGTATCTGCATCCCCAAGCTTAATTCCTGCTCGTCCTCGAGTAGGTAAATGATAAAAAAGAATAATTTTTGATGTGGAATGCTACATAGCATAATCTTGATCATATGTCTAATCATGGCATGAATATTAAGACACGAGTGATTCAAAGCAATAGTTTATCATTTGACATAAACACAATAATACTTCAAGCATACCAACCAAACAATTATGTCTTGTTGAAATAACATAGCCAAAGAAAGCTCATCCCTACAAAATCATATAGTCTGGCTATGGTCCATCTTCACCACACAAAATATTTACATCATGCACAACCCCGATGACAAGCCAAGCAATTGTTTCATACTTTTGACATTCTCAAACCTATTCAACTTTCACGCAATACATGAGCATGAGCCATGGATATAGCACTATAGGTGGAATAGAATATGATGATGGGGGTTATGTGGAGAAGACAAAAAAGGAGAAAGTCTCACATCAACTAGGCGTATCAACGGGCTACGGAGATGCCCATTAATAGATATCAATGTGAGGAGTAGGGATTGCCATGCAACAGATGCACTAAGAGATATAAGTGTATGAAAGCTCAAACTGAAACTAAGTGGGTGTGCATCCAACTTGCTTGCTCGTGAAGACCTAGGGAATTTGAGGAAGCCCATCGTTGGAATATACAAGCCAAGTTCTATAATGAAAATTCCCACTAGTATATGAAAGTGATAACTCAAGAGACTCTCTATATGAAGAACATGGTGCTACTTTGAAGCACAAGGGTGGTAAAAGGATAGTAACATTGCCCCTTCTCTCTTTTTCTCTCATTTTTTTTATTTTTTTTATTTTTTGGTGGGCTTCTTTTGGCCTCTTATTTTGGCTTCTTTGGCCTCTTTTATTTTTTTTTGTAAAGTCTGGAGTCTCATCCGGACTTGTGGGGGAATCATAGTCTCCATCATCCTTTCCTCACTGGGCAATGCTCTAATAATGATGATCATCACACTTTTATTTACTTACAACTCAATATTACAACTCGATATCTAGAACAAAGATATGACTCTATATGAATGCCTCCGTGATGTACCGGGATGTGCAATAATCTAAGCGTAGCAATGACATCAAAAACGGACAAGCCATGAAAACATCATGCTAGCTATCTTACGATCATGCAAAGCAATATGACGATAAATGCTCAAGTCATGTATATGATGATGATGGAAGTTGCATGGCAATATATCTCGGAATGGCTATGGAAATGCCATAATAGGTAGGTATGGTGGCTGTTTTGAGGAAGATATAATGAGGCTTATGTGTGACAGAGCGTATCATATCACGGGGTTTGGATGCACCGCTAAGTTTGCACCAACTCTCGAGGTGAGAAAGGGCAATGCACGGTACCGAAGAGGCTAGCAATGATGGAAGGGTGAGAGTGTGTATAATCCATGGACTCAACATTAGTCATAAATAACTCACATACTTATTGCAAAAATCTATTAGTCATTGAAACAAAGAACTACGCGCATGCTCCTAGGGGGATAGATTGGTAGGAAAAGACCATCGCTCGTCCCCGACCGCCACTCATAAGGAAGGCAATCAATAAACACCTCATGCTCCGACTTCGTTACATAACGGTTCACCATACGTGCATGCTACGGGACTTGCAAACCTCAACACAAGTATTTCTCAATTTCACAATTACTCAACTAGCATGACTCCAATATCACCATCTTTACATCGCAAAACTATTGCAAGGAATCAAACATATCATATTCAGCGATCTACAAGTTTATGTAGGATTTTATGACTAACCATGTGAATGACCAGTTCCTGTCATCTCTCTAAATAGATATAAGCGAAGCAAGAGAGTTTAATTCTTTCTACAAAAGATATGCCCACGCTCTAACAAATACAAGTGAAGCAAAAGAGCATTCTACAAATGGCGGTTGTCTATGTAAAGAGAAACAGGCAGTCCAAACTTCAAATGATATAAGTGAAGCACATGAAGCATTCTATAAAGCCATACTCAAAAGATATAAGTGAAGTGCAATGAGCATTCTATAAATCAACCAAGGACTATATCATACCAGCATGGTGCATAAAAGAAAAATAAAAACCTAATTGCAAAAGATGCTCCAAGACTTGCACATATCGCATGAACGAAACGAATACGAAAGCATACCGATATTTGTTGAAGAAAGAGGGGATGCCTCCCCAGCATCCCCAAGCTTAGAAGCTTGAGTCTCCTTGAATATTTACTTGGGGTGCCTCGGGCATCCCCAAGCTTGAGCTCTTGCCTCTCTTCCTTCTTCTCACATCGAAACCTTCTCGATCATCGAACACTTCATCCACACAAAACTTCAACAGAAAACTCGGTAAGATCCGTTAGTATAATAAAGCAAATCACTACTATAAGTACTGTTGAAAACCAATTCATATTTTGTTTTTGCATTGTGTCTACTGTAAGATAACTTTTTCATGGCTTAATCCACTGATATAAATTAATAGTTTCATCAAAACAAGCAAACTATGCATCAAAAACAGAATCTGTCTAAAACAGAACAGTCTGTAGCAATCTGAACATCCACCATACTTCTGGTATTTGAAAATTTTGCCAAAATTATGAAAAATAAAAAATTTGTACAGCAAGACAGTGCAGAAAGAATCAGAACCATTTGACGTAACAGTAAGGAATTAAAATTCACGCACTACAGCCAAAGTTTCTGTCCTGCACCGCACAAACCAACAAGTATTGTAAACATCCTAAAGGCAAACCTTGGCACATTATTTTTATAATACAATGGAATTGTACAAGGGGATAATTATTTTTTTTGAAAAGTTTCTGTAATCAAGATTCACAAAGTTCCCATGGGCACGAACAAAGTTCAAGGACGTCCCCCACTTTCACAATGCTCGTCTCTCTCACTTTCACTTTTCTTTTTGAAAAAGTTTTGGGTTCCCCTCTTTATTTTTGTGTTTTTAAACTATATGAAAGCACTCAACATAAATAAATGACTCTCTAAAACTTCCAGGTTGTCTCCCTGGCAGCACTTTCTTTAAATCCATTAAGCTAGGCATATAGTGCTCAAGTAGTGAATCCACCCGGATCCCAAGGTATATCAAAGCCAATTTTAATTAACAATGATTTGTAATTTAGTAGTGAGCACAATGTAACATATATCATGCAACAACGAAGTATAACTCTCTTCCTACGCATCGGCATGTCATAAAAGAACAATTCATGCACAGCAAGTAAAGGCTAATGCATGGTATAAGAAGTTTCTTGCAATTCTATCGTGTGGGAAACATAGAGAGGTGGAGATAGAGTTCCTCTCTCATAATAATTGCAAGTAGGAGCAGAAAGCACATGCATATTATATTCATCAAAATAATCATGTGCAATGGTAAAAGGCAACCCATAAATGTAATCCTTAATAAGTGCAAACTTCTAGTGTAGTCGGGAGAATTCAAAAAGATAATAGGACTATCATGCGTGGGTGCAATAGCAACAATTTCATGTTTAACATAAGGAACTATAGCAAGTTCATCTCCATAAGCATAATTCATATTGGCATCTTGGCCACAAGCATAGCAAGCATCATCAAAAAGGGATATTTCAAACAAATTCAAGGGATCATAGCAATCATCATAGCAATCATCCTTCGGTAAGCACGAAGGGGAATTAAACAATGTATGAGTTGAAAAGTTACCCTCATTAGAAGGTGGGCACGTGTGATCAATCCGCTCTTCCTCCTTTTGTTCTTCGCTCTTCTCATCATCTTTTTCATCCAATGAGCTCACAGTTTCATCAATTTCTTCTTCCATAGCTTCCTGCAAAATATTAGTCTCTTCTTGGACAGCGTTAACTTCCTCAATAAATGCATCAATATTGGCATTGAATTCATAATTTCATAGCAATATCTAAGTATAACAAATTTTCAGGTATGTAAATAGCATCATCAAAATTTTCACATGTTTTAAACAAAGATTCTATTTCATAAGCACCTATAAAAGAAACAAATTCTCCTATTTGTTCCACATCATAGTAATCATATATACCTTTAGCATAAGAAGCTAAGGTTTTATTATCATTAAATTCGCATGAAAAGTCAAGGTGTGGAGACTTCACCCTAGAGCAACAAGTATATCATATCTCAAGCATAGTTCCCGAGCATACCAATGCACCGTATTAATTTGATCCCATAATAGTTTCCCTTTTTGTGTCGAGCGATAATCCCTAAAGTATTCACGTTGATCCAACGTTACTCCCATTATAAAGTTGAATGGGGTTTTCTCAGGATTATCAAAGTAGTATATTATATCTCTTGCATAATGAGAATCAACGGTTTTAGGAGTTACCCCATCCTCATGAGTAGCAAGTACAACTATTTTTTTTTGATATTTTGCGTTCCATATCCAGAACAACTAAGAACAGCAAATAAAAATTACTTAGTGATAAAGCAAACAAGCACACATGAGAATATTCACCCCATGCTATGACTCCCCAGCAACGGCGCCAGAAAAAGGTCTTGATAACCCACAAGTATAGGGGATCAATTGTAGCATCTTTCAATAAGTAAGAGCGTCGAACCCAACGAGGAGCTAAAGGTAGAACAGATATTCCCTCAAGTTCTATCGACCACCGATACAACTCTACGCACGCTTGACGTTCGCTTTACCTAGAACAAGTATGAAACTAGAAGTACTTTGTAGGTGTTTTTGGATAGGCTTGCAAGAAAGTAAAGAGCGGGTAAATAAAAGCTAGGGGTTGTTTAGATAAAGACGCAACTAAATTAGTTTTAGTAGAGAGCTTGTTGTCACGAGAAAGTTATTTGTCCCTAGGCAACCGATAACTAGACCGGTAATCACTATTGCAATTTTATTTGAGGGAGAGGCATAAGCTAACATACTTTCTCTACTTGGATCATATGCACTAATGATTGGAACTCCAGCAAGCATCCGCAACTACTAAAGATCATTAAGGTAAAACCCAACCATAGCATTAAAGTATCAAGTCCCCTTTATCCCATACATAAACAACCTACTTACTCAGGTTTGTGTTTCAGTCACTCACGCAACCCACTATAAGCAAATCATAAACATATTGCAAACCCTACAACGGAGATCCAACATGCTTGCGTGACACGGAGAGCACCATAGGACAACACCAATAATAAAACATACAACTCAAACCAATCACGATCATCAAATAGCCATTAGGACAAAACAGATCTACTCAAACATCATAGAATAGCCATACATCATTAGGAAATAATATATAGCGTTGAGCACCATGTTTAAGTAGAGATTACAGCGGGTAAGAGAGAGGTTACACCGCTGCATAGAGGGGGAAAGAGTTGGTGATGATGGTGGTGAAGTTGTTGGTGAAGATTGCGGTGATGATGATGGCCACGGCGGCGTTCCGGCGCCACCGGAAGAGAATGGGAGAGGGGGGCCCTTCGTCTTCTTCTTCCTTGACCTACTCCCTAGATGGGAGAAGGGTTTTCCCTCTGGTCCTTGGCTCCCATGGCTTGGGAGGGGCGAGAGCCCCTCCAAGATTGGGTCTATCTCTCTGTTTCTGCGTTCTGTTCTGGCTCTGTTTCACCGTTTCGCGTATATATGGAGATCCGTAACTCCGATTGGCCTGAAACCTTCGCCCTGATTTTTTTCCGAATATTAGCTTTCTTGCAGCATAATAAGAGCATCAACCGCCTTACGGTGGGCTCACGAGGGTAGGGGGCGCCCCCCTGCCTCGTGACCACCTCGGGCATTGGTTCGCGTTGATTTTCCTTCCAAAATTTCCATATTTTCCAAAAATAAGCTCCGTCCGTTTTTATTCCGTTTGGACTCCGTTTGATATGGATATTCTGCGAAACCAAAACGCGTGCAATAGACAGGACTGCACTGAGCAATCGGATCAATATGTTAGTCCCAAAAATAATATAAAAAGTTGCCAAAAAGTATATGAAAGTTGAATAATATTGGCATGGAACAATAAAAAATTATAGATATGACGGAGAAGTATCAAAGACCCATTCGTTAGCTTAGCATAATGATCGTTTAGTTTTATTGCTATTGCTTTCTTCATTACTTATACATGTTCCTCTGACTATGAGATTATGCAACTCCAGAATACCGGAGGAACACCTTGTGTGCTATCAAATGTCACAACGTAACTGGGTGATTATAAAGATGCTCTACAGGTGTCTCCGAAGGTGTTTGTTGGGTTGGAATAGATCAAGATTAGGATTTGTCACTCCGTGTATCGGACAAGTATCTCTGGGCCCTCTCAGTAATGCTCATCACTATAAGCCTTGCAAGCAATGTGACTAATGAATTAGTTAAGGGATGATGCATTACAGAACGAGTAAAGAGACTTGCCGGTAACGAGATTGAACTAGGTATGATGATAACGACGATCGAATCTCAGGCAAGTAACATACCGATGACAAAGGGAACAACGTATGTTGTTATGTGGTTTGACCGATAAAGATCTTTGTAGAATATATAGGAGCCAATATGAGCATCCAGGTTCCGCTATTGGTTATTGACCGGAGATGTGTCTCGGTCATGTCTACATGGTTCTCGAACCCATAGGGTCCGCATGCTTAACGTTCGATGACGATTTGTATTATGAGTTATGTGATTTGATGAACGAAGTTTGTTCAGAGTCCCGAATGAGATCACGAACGTGACGAGGAGTCTCGAAAGTTTCGAGAGGTGAAGATTCATATGTTGGAAGGTTATATTCGAACATCGGAATGGTTTTGGGAAGTATCGGATAAGTTTCGGAGTACCGGGGGTTACTGGAACCCTCCCCAGGAAGTTAATGGGCCACACATGGGCCTTAGTGGAGGAGAGAGGGCCGACCAGGGAGGTGGCGCCCCCCCCCCTTGCCAATCTGAATTGGACAAGGGGTGGGGGCGCCCCCCTTTCCCTCTCCTCCTCCTCCTCTCTTTCCCTCTTCGCTATTCCAAAAAAGGAAAAAGGTGAGGGGAATCCTACTTGGACTAGGGAGTCCTAGTAGGACTCCCCACACCTGGCGCGCCCCCCTTGGGTCGACCACCTCTCCTCCCCCCTTTATATACGTGGGAGAGGGCACCCCAAAGGCACACCAAAGTTTCTCTTAGCCGTGTGCGGTGCCCCCCTCCACAGTTACACACCTCGGTCATATCGTCGTAGTGCTTAGGCGAAGCCCTGCGCCGGTAACTTCATCATCACCGTCACCACGCCGTCGTGCTGACGAAACTCTCCCTCATCCTCAACTGGATCAAGAGTCGAGGGACGTCATTGAGCTGAACGTGTGCTGAACGCGGAGGTTTCGTACGTTCGGTGTTTGGATCGGTTGGATCGCGAAGACGTTCGACTACATCAACCGCGTTACTGAACGCTTCCGCTTTCGGTCTACGAGGGTACATGGACACACTCTCCCCGCTCGTTGCTATGCTTCTCCTAGATAGATCTTGCGTGATCGTAGGAAAATTTTGAAATACTACGTTCCCCAATAGTGGCATCCAAGCCAGGTCTATGCGTAGATGTTATATGCACGAGTAGAACACAAAGAGTTGTGGGCGATAATAGTCATACTGCTCACCAGCAACGTCTTAGTTTGATTCGGAAGCATTGTTGGATGAAGCATTCAAGACGGACATTACATGACCGCGTTCATGAGACTGGTTCTACCGACGTGCTTCACACACAGGTGGCTAGCAGGTGTCTGTTTCTCCAACTTTAGTTGAATCAAGTTTGACTACGCCTGGTCCTTGTTGAAAGTTAAAACAGCACACCTAACGAAAAGTCATTGTGGTTTTGATGCGTAGGTAAGAACTGTTCTTGCTAGAAGCCCATAGCAGCCACGTAAAACTTGCAACAACAAAGTAGAGGACGTCTAACTTATTTTTGCAGGGCATGTTGTGATGTGATATGGTCATGACGTGATGAGATATAAATTGTTGTATGAGATGATCATGTTTTGTAAAAGTTATCGGCAACTGACAGGAGCCTTATGGTTGTCGCTTTATTGTATGAAATGCAATCGCCATGTAATTGCTTTACTTTATCACTAAGCGGTAGCGATAGTCGTAGAAGCAATAGTTGGCGAGACGACAACAACGCTACGTAGAAGCAATAGTACGGCGGGAGCATTATAAGATGATCCCTCACTAAATTTCAAGGTATAAGTGTTATCCCTGAGTATGCACCGTTTCTACAGTTTGTTGCACCGAGACACCACATGATGATCGGGTGTGATAAGCTCTACGTTCACATACAACGGGTGCAAGCCAGTTTTGCACACGCGGAATACTCGGGTTAAACTTGACGAGCCTAGCATATGCAGATATGGCCTCAGAACACTGAGACCGAAATGTCGAACGTGAATCATATAGTAGATATGATCAACATAGTGATGTTCACCATTGAAAACTACTCCATCTCACGTGATGATCGGACATGGTTTAGTTGATTTGGATCACGTGATCATTTAGATCACTAGAGGGATGTCTATCTAAGTGGGAGTTCTTAAGTAATATGATTAATTGAACTTTAATTTATCATGAACTTAGTACCTGATAGTTTTTGCATGTCTATGTTGTTGTAGATCAATGGCCCGTGCTACCGTTCCCTTGAATTTTAATGCGTTCCTAGAGAAAGCTAAGTTGAAAGATAATGGTAGCAACTACACGGACTAGGTCCGTAACTTGAGGATTATCCTCATTGCTGCACAGAAGAATTATGTCCTGGAAGCACCGCTAGGTGCAAGACCCGCTGCAGGAGCAACTCCGGACGTTATCAACGTGTGGCAGAGCAAAGCTGATGACTACTCGATAGTTCAGTGTTCCATGCTTTAAGGCTTGGAGTCGGGACTTCAAATACGTTTTGAACGTCATGGATCATATGAGATGTTCCAAGAGTTGAAGTTAATATTTCAAGAAAATGCCCGAGTTGGGAGTTATGAAGTCTCCAACAAGTTCTATAGCTACAAGATGGAGGAGAATAGTTCTGTCAGTGAACACATAGTCAGAATGTCTAGGTACCATAATCACTTGACTCAACTGGGAGTTAATCTTCCTGATGATAGTGTCATTGACAGAGTTCTTCAATCACTGCCACCAAGCTATAAAGGCTTCGTGATGAACTATAATATGCAAGGGATGGAAAAGACTATTCCCGAGCTCTTCGCAATGCTAAAGGCTGCGGAGGTAGAAATCAAGAAGGAGCATCAAGTGTTGATGGTTAACAAGACCACTAGTTTCAAGAAAAGGGCAAAGGGAAGAAGGGGAACTTCAAGATGAATGGCAAGCAAGTTGCTGCTCAAGTGAAGAAACCCAAGTCTGGACCTAAGCCTGAGGCCCGAAAGTGCTTCTCTTGCCAAAGGGACTGGTCACTGGAAGTGGAACTGCCCCAAGTATTTGGCGGATAAGATGGATGGCAAAGTGAAAGGTATATTTGATATACATGTTATTGATGTGTGCCTTACTAATGCTCATAGTAGCGCCTGGGTATTTGATACTGGTCCTGTTGCTCATATTTGCAACTCGAAACAGGGGCTACATATTAAACGAAGATTTGCTAAGGATGAGGTGACGATGCATGTGGGAAATGTTTCCAAAGTCGATGTGATCGCGGTCGGCACTCTACCTCTACATCTACCGTCGGGATTAGTTTTAGACCTGAGTAATAGTTATTTGGTGCCAGCGTTGAGCATGAACATTATATCTGGATCTTGTTGGATGCGAGACGATTATTCATTTAAATCAGAGAATAATGGTTGTTCTATTTATACCAGTAATATCTTTTATGGTCATTTACCCTTGATGAGTGGTCTATTTCTGTTGAATCTCGATAGTAGTGATACACATATTCATAATATTGAAGCCAAAAGATGCAAAGTTAATAATGATAGTGCAACTTCTTTGTGGCACTGCCGTTTAGGTCATATTGCTGTCAAGTGCATGAAGAAACTCCATGCTGATGGGCTTTTGGAATCACTTGATGCTTGTGAACCATGCCTCATGGGCAAGATGACTAAGACTCCGTTCTCCGGAACAATGGAGCGAGCAACTGACTTATTGGAAATAATACATAATGATGTATGCGGTCCGATGAGTGTTGAGGCTCGCAGCAGGTATCATTTTTTTCTCACCTTCACAGATGATTTAAGCAGATATGGGTATATCTACTTAATGAAACATAAGTCTGAAGCATTTGAAAAGTTCAAAGAATTTCAGAGTGAAGTGGAAAATCATCGTAACAAGAAAATAAAGTTTCTACGATCTGACCGTGGAGGAGAATATTTGAGTTATGGGTTTGGTCTTCATTTGAAACAATGCGGAATAGTTTCGCAACTCACGCCACCTGGAACACCACAGCGTAATGGTGTGTCCAAACGTTGTAACCGTACTTTATTAGATATGGTGCGATCTATGATGTCTCTTACTGATTTACCGCTATCGTTTTGGGGTTATGCTTTAGAGACGGCTGCATTCACATTAAATAGGGCACCATCTAAATCCGTTGAGACAACACCATATGAACTGTGGTTTGGCAAGAAACCTAAGCTGTAGTTTCTTAAAGTTCGGGGAAAGAGTCCTCAACATCTCGGCGTTCATCGTCGTGTGTGAGGCCTTCCTCCGCATCCACCCCCACTTTGGGCTGTGGCTTAAGGTCTTCAATGTGAAGCCGAAAGTGGTGGATGGCCAGCACGCGGAATGTGAGGGTGCCATGGTGAGCAAGCTGGCCAACGTCTCCTGGCTGAAAGGCACTTTGGTGGAGACGGTAAAGGAATGGCAGAAACAATGGTTCTATATCACAGAACCCCGCGGCGCCACCTGGGTCGCGGCTGCCGAATTCAACTCTGGCGCTCCCATGCGACTTACCTCCTGGGTCGAGAAGAGCCCGAACTGGTGCTTTCCAGATGAGCTGGCAGCGCCGCGGACGCGCGTTCAAAGCATGGTGGACAAGGATGTCAAACTTGTCGATGTAATCCAGGTGATGCTAGTTCGCCGGATTCTCCCGTGCCAAAGCCAAAGCCGCCCTATATGGAAGTTCAACCCGAACAAGCACCATACCCTGAAGAGGCTCTTCTAAACCACTCACGAAGGTGCCTGGAAGTTGCTCTTTAAGGGCAACGAGAAACCACCGGCCACATATTCGGACCACGGGCACGATATTAACCACCTAGCCAGCGAGGTATGTTATTTTTAACGCATCCCCTACTTGCTTGTTTCAAGGGTGATGTCTGAGCTTTTATCATCATTCCTTCTGCATGACTGGATGGAGAGGGCGAAGCGGATCCAGTGTCTGGCTCCGCTGCCTGAAGAACCAGTCATCCCGCGTTTAGCGAAGATGTTGGTGCCGGCGCCCTATAAGGCGCCGGAGAAGAAGGCCAAGGGGCCCAAAGGTGGCCCCCGTCGTAAGGGTACTTCGGACATAACGTCCGAAGACGAAGAGACCCGTTCCTCCGTCCCTGAGGACGATGATACGTCTCCAACGTATCAATAATTTATGAAGTGCTCATGCTGTTATATTATCTATCTTGGATGTTTAATGGGCTTTATTATACACTTTTATATGATTTTTTGGGAATAACCTATTAACCTAGAGCCCAGTGCCAGTTTCTGTTTTCTCCTTGTTTTAGAGTATCGCAGAAAAGGAAAACCAAACGGAGACCAATAGACCTGACACTAGACGCAGATCATTATTGGACCAGAAGAAGCCCACGGAGTACTGAAGCAGGCGAGAAGAGTCCCGGGCTGCCCACGAGGGTGGGGGGCGCGCCCACCCCCCTGGGGTGCGCCCCCTGCCTCGTGGACAGCCCGGAGACCTCCCTGACGTGAAATCAACCGCAAAACTCTTCTATATATACACAAACATCCAGAAATAAACCTAGATCGGAAGTTCCACCGCCGCAAGCCTCTGTAGCCACGAGAAGTCAATCTAGGCCCTCTCCGGCACCCTGCTGGAGGGGGCCATCATCACCAGAGGCCATGGACGAGGATCCCGGAGGGGCCATCATCACCATGAAGGACAAGGACCAGAGGGGCAAGGCCATGGAGGAGGAAGCACAAGGGGGGGAACCTCTCCTCCTCTCCCTTGGTGGCACCGGAAGGCCATCGAGAGGGGAATCATCGCCGCGGTGATCGTCTTTTATGCGGTCCACTCTCCCGCACCCCGCTGTAATCCCTACTTGAACATGATGCTTTATGCCACATATTATGATCCAGTGATGTGTTGCCATCCTATAATGTTTTGAGTAGATATCTTTTGTCTTTGGGTTGATTGATGATCTAGATTGGTATGAGTTGTATGTTTTACTTTGGTGCTGTCCTATGGTGCCCTCCGTGTCGCATAGCGTGAGGGATTCCCGCTGTAGGGTGTTGCAATACGTTCATGGTTCGCTTATAGTGGGTTGGCGAGTGTCTGAAACACAAACCCGAGTAAGAGGGATTGTTGCGTATGGGAATAAAGAGGACTTGATGCTTTAATGCTATGGTTGGGTTTTACCTTAATGATCTTTAGTAGTTGCGGATGCTTGCTAAAGTTCCAATCATAAGTGCATATGATCCAAGTAGAGAAAGTATGTTAGCTTACGCCTCTCCCTCATATGAAACTGCAATAGTGATTACCGGTCTTGTTAACAATTGCCTAGGACAATTCCACACACCGATCCACCATTATTCCACACTCGCTATTTATATTATTTAGTAATATATTCTAACTTTATGATAACATCACCTACTTTTATATTTTAGCTCTCCGATATCATACCAAGTAGTTTTATTTCTCGTTTCTAGTTGGAAGCAAACGTTTGGTGTACGTAGAGTCGTATCAGTGGCAGATAGGGCTTGAGAGAATATTGCTCTTTCCTTTAGCTCCTTGTGGGTTCGACACTCCATACTTATCACTTCCACCTTTTTAAATTGCTACGATGATTCCCTGCACTTGGGGATTATCAAGCTCTTTTCTGGCGCCGTTCTATGGGGAGCAATAGCGTGGGGTTGATATTCTCGTGTGTGCTTGTTTGCTTTCTTCACTAAGTAGATTTTTTTTCCTTTTTTTTCTGTTTAGTTGTGGGTGAAACATATACAAAATTTAAAATAATGAAAATACAAACAATTTACTTGCCTTTCATGCCTAAAAAGTTTTTCAAAAAGATAAGCGATTGGTGCATTGAAGAAGTGAGGGTCGACCTTGAGCACTTGTGTTCATGCTCATGGAAACAATGTAGAATTTTTAATGGAAGTTTCTCTGTAAATAATTATCCCCTTGCATATATTCATTGTATCATAAAAATAATGTGCCAAGCTTTGGTTTTAGGATGATTAGATTGCTTGTTTACTATGTGCAGAACAAAAACAGAAACTTTGGCTGTAGTGCGTGAATTTACAATTTTTACTGAAAATTCAAATGGGTCTGAAACTTTTTGCAGATTAATTCTGTACAAATTTTTCAAAATTTCAAATTTAGTTCATAATTTTAGGAGTTACAGAAGTTTTCTAAACTTCCAGATTACTACAGACCGTCCTGTTTAAGATAGATTCTGTTTTTTGATGCATTGCTTGCTTGTTTTGATGAAACTATCGGTCTCTATCAGTGGATTAAGCCATGGAAAAGTTATATTGCAGTAGCTATAATGCAAAAAAAAAATATGAATTGGTTTGCAACAGTACTTATAGTAGTGATTTTCTTTGTTATACTAACGGATCTCACAAAGTTTTTGTTAAGTTTTTGTGGATGAAGTGTTCAAAGAACGAGGAGTTACCGATGTGAGAAGAATAAATAGAAGCAAGAGTTCAATCTTGGGGATGCCCAAGGCACCCCAAGTAAATATTTAAAAATATACTCAAGCATCTAAGCTTGGAGATGCCCCGGTTGGCATCCCATCTTTCTTCTTCAACAATTATCGGTATACCTTGGTTTTTTGTTTTGTTCACATGATTTGTGTCCTTTGTGTTTTTATTTTTTCTTTAAGAACCATGCTAGTATGAGATGTCCCTTAATAAATTTATAGAATACTTCATGTGCTTCACTTAAATCTTTTAAGTATGATCTTATAGAATTGCTCTTTGTGCTTCACTTAAATCTTTTGAGTATGGTTTTATAGAATGCTTCATGTGCTTCACTTATATATTTTGAGCTTGGATATTGGTTAGTTGTAGAATGCTCCATGAACTTCACTTATATATTTTGGAGTATGAATAATACTATCATTTAATGTGGGTTTGGAAGAGTGTCAACTTTAGGAATTAGTGATCCCACTATTTTGGACGGTGTTGAATCTTATGTGATATTTACGAAAGTGGATTTGGAAGAGTGTCAACTTTAGCTAGTAATGATTCCACTATTTCGGAAGAGGTTCCAATTGAGTATGAGAACAAAGTTGCTATACTGAAAATCATTATGAGGGAGGAATACATGCTTGTAGGAGTTGCAATAATATCAAGTTTCCTCTCTATGTGCTTAAAGTTTTGAAGTTATACTTGTTTTGCCTTCCTATGCTAGTTGATTCTTGTTCCCATAAATTGTGTGCTCAAAAAATCCCTAGGAATAGGAAATGTGTTAGATTTAATTGTGCTAGTCATATTCTTCAAGATGCTCTCTTTGTGTTTCAATTCTTCTCTATTATGTGAGCATCATTGAAATCATCATGCCTAGCTAAAAGGCATTAAAGAAATGCGCATGTTGGGAGACAACCCAATATTTACCCTTACTGTTTTTGTGTGTTTACATGATTAAGATGCTGCAGTAATCATGTTTTATAGCTTTTGTTTCAATAAAGTGCCAAGTAAGACCTTTGGGAAGACTTGGGTGAAAGTTAATGTGATCTTGCTGTAAAAAACAGAAACTTTGCGCTCACAAGAATAGATGCCATTTTTTACAGAATAGTGCTTTTGAGTTGATTCATTTTGCAGAACATTAATAGACAAATTCCTCACGTCCATCAATTTATTTCATAATTTTGGAGTAGCAGAAGTATGGTTATTGTTCAGATCATCACAGCCTGTTCTGTTTCTAACAGATTCTGTTTTCATTGCATAGTTTGCTTGTTTTCTAGTTTCTATGGATTATATTCATTAATACAAATTGTAGAAATGATATGGTACAGTAGGCATTGTGTGAGAATAATTATGAACCTTGTCTTTGACAGTACCAAAGATAATGGTTTGCTCTTTATCATACTAACCTATCTCACGAAGTTACCTTAAGTTTTGTGTGATTGAAGTTTTCAAGCTTTGGTGAGAAATCGGTATGAGGAGAATAAGGAGTAGAAGGACCCTAAGCTTGGGGATGCCCAAGGCACCCCAATGTAGTATTCAAGGAAGACTCAAGCGCCTAAGCTTGGGGATGCCCCGGAAGGCATCCCCTCTTTCGTCTTCAAAACTATCGATATACCTTACTCGGAGCTATATTTTTATTCATCACATGATATGTGTTTTGCTTGGAGAGTGTTTTTGATTTTACTTGCTGTTTGAATAAAATCATTGGATCTGAAATATTGAATGAAAAAGAATCCTCCCATGGCTAGTTAATTATTTGACTACTCAGTGTTCTTCACTCATATCTATTGGAGTAGTTTGTCATTTACTCATGTGCTTCACGTTTATCCTATGAGTAAATGGTTGAATAAATTGAATGTCATAAACCTGAATTTATATATGTTTCATATGCTTATAAAATGGGGAGTAATGACTTCACACATAATAAGTATAGGTAGTAAACTTATTGAAAGTTAGCAAATGTAGAATTGGTCACTTAAACAATTCATGAAAGAATATTGAAGGAAGAGGGGTTTCACATATAAATACACTATCTTGGACATCTTTTATGATTGGGAGCACTAATTAAAATATGACATGCTAAAGAGTTGATGTTGGACAAGGAAGACAATGCAATGGGTTATGTTTTCTTATATCTGAAATAAAGTATATTGTCATGGATCATCCAACATGTTGAGCTTGCCTTTCCCCCTCATGCTAGCCAAATTCTTTGCACCAAGTAGAGATACTACTTGTGCTTCCAAATACCCTTGAAACCAGTTTTACCATGAGAGTCCACCATATCTACCTATGGATTGAGTAATATCCTTCAAGTAAGTTGTCATCTGTGCAAGCAATAAAAAATTCTCTCTAAATATGTATGATTGATTGGTGTGGAGGAAATAAGCTTTATACGATCTTGTGATGTGGAAGAAATACGACCTTTGCATAATAAAGGTCCATATCACAAGTGACAATATAAAGTGACGTTCTTTCGCATTAAGATTTTGTGCATCCAACCCTGAAAGCGCATGGCAACCTCTGCTTCCCTCTGCGAAGGGCCTATCATTTACTTTTATCTTGTACCTTATGCAAGAGTCATGGTGATCTTCACCTTTCCTTTTTACATTTTATCCTTTGGCAAGCACAGGATGTTGTAAGGATCCTGATATATATATATATATATATATATAAATATATATATAAATATATATATATATATATCTAATTGGATGTAAGTTAGCATGAGCTATTGTTGACAATACCCTTGAGGTAAAAGGTTGGGAGGCGAAACTATAAGCCCCTATCTTTCTTTGTGTCCAATTAAAACTCCATAACCACAAGTATTGCGTGAGTGTTAGCAATTGTGAAAGACTAAATGATAGTTGAGTATGTGGAGTTTGCTAAATCAAAGCTCTGACATAGACTCTTCCTGAAAATAAGATGAACTGCAATTGTTTGATGACTGAGAATATTGTTTGTTAGTTTTCAAGAAAGTTTATGATCTATACTTTAACATGTGATTTGCTTGTTACTTGATCATGAAAAGTTTTATGAGATGAGCTATTGTTATGACAAATAATGATGCTAGAAAAAGTGATTGGAATTATCATTGATCAAACTTATGCACTTGCTAGCATTCACACTTCATAAATTATTTCTTTTATCATTTACCTACTCGAGGACGAGCAGGAATTAAGCTTGGGGATGCTGATATGTCTCCAACGTATCTATAATTTATGAAGTGCTCATGCTGTTATATTATCTATCTTGGATGTTTAATGGGCTTTATTATACACTTTTATATGATTTTTGGGACTAACCTATTAACCTAGAGCCCAGTGCCAGTTTCTGTTTTCTCCTTGTTTTAGAGTATCGCAGAAAAGGAAAACCAAACGGAGTCCAATGGACGTGCCACTTGACGGAGATCATTTTTGGACCAGAAGAAGCCCACAGAGTACTAGAAGCAGGCCAGAAGAGTCCCCGGCTGCCCACGAGGGTGGGGGCGCGCCCACCCCCCTAGGGCACGCCCCCTGCCTCGTGGACAGCCCGGAGACCTCCCTGACGTGAAATCAACGCAAAACTCTTCTATATATACCCAAACTTCCAGATACAAACCTAGATCAGAAGTTCCGCCGCCGCCCTCTCTAGCCACGAGAAGTCAATCTAGGTCCTCTCTGGCACCCTGCCGGAGGGGGCCATCATCACCGGAGGCCATGGAGGAGGATCTCGGAGGGGCCATCATCACCATGAAGGCCAAGGACCACAGGGGGAAGGCCATGGAGGAGGAAGCACAAGGGGTAGAACCTCTCCTCCTCTCTCTTGGTGGCACCGGAGTGCCATCAAGAGGGGAATCATCGCCGCGGTGATCGTCTTCATCAACATCACCATCATCATCACCATCCTCATCTCTTTACGCGGTCCACTCTCCGCACCCGCTGTAATCCCTACTTGAACATGGTGCTTTATGCCACATATTATGATCCAATGATGTGTTGCCATCCTATGATGTTTTGAGTAGATATCTTTTGTCTTTGGGTTGATTGATGATCTAGATTGGTATGAGTTGTATGTTTTACTTTGGTGCTGTCCTATGGTGCCCTTCGTGTCGTGCAAGCGTGAGGGATTCCCGCTATAGGGTGTTGCAATACGTTCATGATTCGCTTATAGTGGGTTGGTGAGTGACTGAAACACAAACCCGAGGGTCGGTGTCAAAACCGGCGGATCTCGGGTAGGGGGTCCCGAACTGTGCGTCTAGGTGGATGGTAACAGGAGACAAGGGACACGATGTTTTTACCCAGGTTCGGGCCCTCTCGATGGAGGTAAAACCCTACTCCTACTTGATTAATATTGATGATATGGGTAGTACAAGAGTGGATCTACCATGAGATCAGAGAGGCTAAACCCTAGAAGCTAGCCTATGGTATGATTGTTGTTCGTCCTATGGACTAAAACCCTCCGGTTTATATAGGCACCGAGTAGGGTTAGGGTTACACAGAGTTGGTTACAATGGTAGGAGATCTACATATCCGTATCGCGAAGCTTGCCTTCCACGCCAAGGAAAGTCCCATCCGGACACGTGACGAAGTCTTCAATCTTGTATCTTCATAGTCCAGAGTCCGCCAACGGTGATAGTTCGGCTATCCGGACACCCCTAATCCAGGACTCCTTCAAGAGTCTCCTGAACCAGGCTTCAATGGCGGCGAGTTCGGTAGCGTGGGATTGTCTTCGGCATTGCGAGGCGGGTTCTTCTCCAAATTCCATATACTTGTCGAATAGTGTCCGGCTTCTGATAAATGCTGCGCTCCTTGGCTTCCACGCCCAAAATCTTCCACGTGTTTGAATGAATGCGAAAAGCCAGGGTATTTTTACACGTATCCCCCTAGTAGCACAAATGAGCTGTCTATAAAAGGGACGAGGATCTAGATCCGAGTCACACCATCCTCCCTCCGCGAGCTTTCATCGGAGCGCCTTTGACAAAATCCATTCCATCATGGATGCCGACGCTGCTCCTCCTCTCGCGCTCCCAGCCCTCAGCACTGAAATTGGGAGAGATGCTCCGTCCCGCATAGCGAGCTAGTGACACTCCAAACCAAGGGATTTCTTCCCCCGGCCTTCATGGTTCCGGTTCGAGCCGGACTCGCCACCTATAAGGGCGGAAAGCAAGCGGAGAGTGTCCCCGATCCCTCCAAAGGAGAGCGGGTATGCTCTATCTCTTATCTAGTAAGAGGACTCAGATTTCCAATTCATCCGTTTCTCCGAGGGCTCTTGGAGTTCTACGACCTCCAGTTGCACCACCTTACGCCTGCCTTCATTTTGCACATCGCGGGCTTCGTGGCCCTTTGTGAACTGTTCTTGGGCGTCGAGGCTCATTTTGCGCTGTGGAAGAGATTATTCTGCCTTGTACCCCGTTCTCATGAGGGGTCAATATATCAAGTGGGCGGAGCCGAGCTATGGCGCATAGCCGGGACCGGATATCTATCCGGAACCCCGAAGAAGGCGTCCGAAGACTGGCCTTCGGAATGGTTTTATATAGAAGACGTCCCACTGCCGGATCCTGTTCGGATCGGTCTCCCGGAGTTCAGCAATGCTCCTTTGAAGAAACGCCTGAGTTGGCGCCCACGGAGCTCCCAGAGGGAAGACGACAGGAACGTCCTTTACCTGATGAGCCGAATAAGATTGTTAGCTCATTCCGGACTGACCACGATCGGTGTCATGGTCACATGTATTATGCGGGGGGTGCAGCCGCTCCAGTACAGGGGACACCCCATGTGGGATTTCAACGGGGAGGACGATGCCACCCGTCATGGCCGTAAGGGGCCGGGATCGGTCACCGATCTGGTGAAGATCTTGTCCGCGTTGTACAAGGGAGAAGAGGAGGATTTTCTCTGCGTCAGTCCATTGAACGGATTTTCTATGAACAATCCTCGAAGCTGGGTAAGCGGACATTTCTTTTTTGTACATCCGATCCGTATTCCCATGGTTATGTATCTCATTTTGTGATTTTGACGCAGGAACTGCGCCAGGCCGTAAAACACATAAACAGCCCGCCTCCACAACCCGAGGATCCGGAACGGCTCCTCGATACGGCCTCCCAAGAGGATCCGGACATATTGGTGGAGCTGATTGATGGGGTATTTTACCAACTGAGCATCGATAATGCCTTGGTTGCCATTACGGCCGATTACCCCGAAATACTTCCAGCCTCACAGGTAACTGAGACCGAGGTCCCAATACTCTGATAATGACCCATCCGTGCTTATTTTTGATCACCGTATACCAATGGTGTTTCGCAGAGGGTGCCTTCGAGGCAGGAGGCCGAGCCCGCGGCGGCTAGCCAACAAGGGGCAGCACGGCCCCGCAGGCTAAAAAGAAGTGCGGTCTGGATCGAAACGCCGCCGCAACGGTATGGCGCGTCACCATATTCCCAGGATTGATTCCTGGAAGGCGTACTAACGCTGGTGCTCTTTTCAGGAAAAAGAGCGCTCGCCGGACTATGTCCGGAGAGGTTGCCAATCGAGCCTCCGCCAGCCAGGCTCCAAAGCCGGGTCCAGAAGCGGAGGCGAGCACGAGGCGTGCGTCGGATGCTCCTCCGACAGAGGATGCCGACAGATTGTCCGCGACCAACTCCGAGGTGGAATGCCATGAATCACAGGCGCCGCCGGACAGTTCTTCGTGACGCATGTTTCTCCCAAGAGGCATTGAATGCCTTCAATTCGGGAGATGCGCACCTCCGTGCCGCTCAAGATGGTCTATCCAGAGCCACGGAGCAGTATGTAAAGGTCATATGGGTGAGGAAATTTGACGGTTATATATGCCAGTAGCCCACAAGACTTAAAATAGTTAGAATAACTGATTTAAGGATCATTTGTTATGCAGGATCTTACAAAAAAAGAATACCCAAATGTCCCAGGAGCTTGAAGAATGCAAGGCCCAACTTGAGGCCGCACTAGCCGCTACAGGGGGATCCACAGAGACCCCCTCTGGTAATATATGCTTCAAAAGATAAGTAGTTTGTGAAGTGCGGCGTGTGTGTAAATCTGACAATAATATTGTAGATGGCGCCGGACTAGATCCGGACAAGCAACATCTCTTGCGCCGGTTGAAGGCCGGCGAGAATGTGCTTACAAGGGTGAGGCAAGAGAAAAATAATCTCCAAGATGCCAACACCCAGCTGGGTGAGGAACTAAAGGATGTCCATGCCCAGCTGTCTGACTCCGTGAAGGAGAATCGGCGACTTTGTCGCGGCATTTATAGTAAGTGCTTGAGCGAACTTTGAAAAAGAGTTCGGCAAGGAAGTCAATAACAGAGTTATGTCTGTAGGTATGCTCACGGGTCGTCCTGCAGAGGAAATGCCCGGTTCTACGGGTGACCTTCTTCCTGAGCTATTGCAACTGCACGAACGAGTTCGGCAGGTGATGAAAGGCGTTGCCCAGGCCTTGTGGCCATCTATCTCCCTGCCCGAAGGCCTTGGAGAGCTTGCAGAGAAGCTTCAGGGAGCACGGCGGCGCTTCTGACTATGGAAGATATCGGCCTGTCGTCAAGGCGCCAGGGAGGCCTGGGCCATGGTGAAGACGCGGTACACGAAGGCGGACCCAAACCACATGGCCGAGATCAGACCTGTGGGGCCCGACGGGAAGGAGATCCCTGTGAGCTTAGTATACGACCAAGTAGAGTTGGCCGCAAAGTATTCCCAGCAGGACTATAAACTAGACAGCCTATTAGATGGCATTGAAGAGGAATACAATCAGTCAATTTGACTATGTAATTTAAAATGACATGTAAAATGCCTTCTAGCCGGATTGTAGATCGTTTGTCGTAGCGGACCTTTTCGCTTCAACCTCGGCACCCAAGAGTCCGGAGTGTGTCCGAATACCCTCATGATTATGTAAAATCTGGGGCATGCGTGGAGATCAAAGCGTAGGGGTCATGAGTGCTTTATCAGACAAGTGCCCAACTAGTTATGTTATATTACAAGGTTAGTAAGAAACTCTTCCGTTAGGGGTTCCTTTCCCTGGGAGGCATGCCCTAAAGTGCATGTCCGGACTGCGAAAAAAGCAGAAAAGCATCTGGGGGCAGATAAATGAATAATAAAAAATTGTCTTTTAGTTCACCGACCGAATATTCCCTTAAGAACGCTAGCTTTCGGCTTCACCCATTCTGAGGTACACGTCCGGCTGACCCGGAGGTAACAATCGCAGAGGTGCTCCCTTTACCACCTAGCCGAACAATCGGGAACGTAGGGGTAAGCACAGGAGCCAGGCAACCCAGCTTGGCCAAAACTTAAGTCATATTGATGCATATAAGGGTGAATAAAAGGTACACGCGGAAGTGTGACACATGTGTTGGGCATAAAGCCCGTATAAATAAGCTTCTGTTAGAGAAGCCCCCAGGTATAATGAGCGCGGATAGCGTGTCAAGTGTGTGCGAACAATGCGCAAACGAGCCTTTAACGGCTTCGGAAAAAAGGAGGGAGAAGGAGAGAAATAAAAGACGGCTTAAAGTATAAAATATAGACGGAGGAAGATACGAACTCATTATCCGGCGCTAGGCGTAGAATCTTCGGAGACGGGCTACGTTCCATGGGTTCGGCTCGAGTTGGTTATCCGATGCGTTTCGCAGACGGTACGCTCCGCCGGTCAGGACTTGGTCAATGATGAAGGGACCCTCCCATTTGGGCTTGAGTTTGTCCTTTTTCTTGTCCGGCAGGCGTAGAACTAGTTCGCCAACATTGTAAGCTTTGGCCCGTACTTCCCTGCTTTGATATCTTCGAGCCTCCTGTTGATAGAATGCGGAACGAGCTTTTGCCACGTCACGCTCCTCCTCCAAGGCGTCCAAGCTGTCCTGCCGATCGAGCTCGGCTTCTCTTTCTTCGTACATGCGCACGCGAGGTGAGTCATGAATTATGTCGCAGGGCAAAACTGCCTTTGCGCCGTATACCATAAAAAATGGTGTGAATCCGGTAGTGCAATTCGGCGTGGTCCGCAGCCCCCAGAGTACGAAGTCGAGCTCCTCTACCCAGTGCGTGTTAGATTCCTTGAGGGACCGCACTAATCTGGGTTTGATGCCGCTCATGATTAGAACGTTTGCTCGTTCGACTTGACCGTTAGTTTGAGGGTGATAGACTGAAGCATAGTCGAGCTTGATGCCCATGTTTTTGCACCAGAGTTTGACCTCGTCGGCCGTGAAGTTCGTGCCGTTATCCGTAATGATGCTGTGGGGGACGTCGTAACGGTGTACGACCCCTGATATGAAGTCTATCACCGGTCCGGATTCGGCCGTCTTAACAGGCTTGGCCTCTATCCATTTGGTGAATTTATCCACCATGACCAGAGGGTATTTTTGCTTGTGGGATCCTCCTTTAAGGGGTCCAACCATGTCAAGCCCCTGCATCGCAAAGGGCCAGGTGATGGGTATAGTTTTGAGGGCGGTGGGTGGCATGTGGCTTTGATTAGCAAAGAGCTGGCAACCGACGCCTCGTTGGACTAAGTCCTGAGCATGTGCCCGGGCCGTCGGCCAATAAAACCCTGTACGGAAGGCCTTGCCTACAAGGGCCCGGGCTACGGCATGGTGCCCACCGAGTCCGGCATGAATTTCAGCCAGGAGATTCCGCCCTTCCTCTTCGGAGATACACCTTTGAAGGACTCCGATTGTGCTTTTCTTATAAAGCTCTCCCTCATGGACCTTATAGGCTTTAGACCGCCGCACTATGCAGCGGGCCTCGTTTTGGTCCTCGGGAAGTTCCTGCCTAGTTAGGTAGGCTAGGAATGGTTCTATCCACGGGGCGATGACTGCCATTATTGCGTGGGCTGACGGTGTTATTTCGTTGGCGGGACCACCAACTATGTCGGAATGTTCGGTGTGCGGCAGTGTGCTTGGGTCCTGGTTGTTATTTCCGGACTCTCCCTCCCATAGTACGGATGGCTTGAAAAGCCTCTCTAGGAAGATGTTGGGGGGGACGGCATCGCGCTTTGTGCCAATGCATGCCAACATGTCTGCTGCTTGGTTGTTATCCCGGGCTATATGGTGAAATTCGAGCCCCTCAAACCGAGCTGACATTTTTAGGACGACATTGCGATAAGCTGCCATTTTCGGATCCTTGGCATCAAAGTCCCTATTTATTTGGGATATCGCGAGGTTCGAATCCCCGCCCACCTCTAGGCGTTGAATGCCCATGGAGACTGCCATCCGGAGACCATGTAGAAGGGCCTCGTATTCGGCTGTGTTGTTGGAGTCCGTGTACATTATTTGAAGTACGTATTGGACTGTATCTCCGGTTGGGGACGTCAGAACGACGCCAGCCCCCAGGCCGGCCAACATTTTGGAGCCGTCGAAGTGCATGATCCAGTTGGAATATGCGCTGTACTCTTTAGGGAGTTCGGCTTCAGTCCATTCGGCGATGAAGTCAGCCAAAAATTCTGACTTAATAGATCACCGTGGCTTGTAGGTTATGTCGAACGGGAGGAGCTCAATGGACCATTTAGCAATCCGGCCCATTGTGTCGCGGTTGTTTATAATGTCATTAAGAGGTACTTCGGAGGCTACTGTTATCGAACACTCTTGGAAGTAGTGTCGCAGCTTCCGGGATGCCATGAACACCGCGTATGCTATCTTTTGATAATGCGGGTACCATGACTTGCATGAAGTTAGGACAGTGGACACGTAGTAAACTGGTTTTTGGAGAGGAAACTTGTGTCCGTCCGTTTCTCGTTCAACAACGAGCACCGCTCTTACAACTTGATGGGTTGCTGCGATGTATAATAGCATTGGTTCGCCCATGTTGGGCGCAACCAGGACCGGATTTGTTGCCAATATGGCTTTGATTTCTTCGAGTCCGGCCGTGGCAGCATCCGTCCACTCGAAGTGTTCGGTGCGCCGGAGGAGGCGATAAAAGGGTAATGCCTTTTCTCCTAAGCGGGAGATAAAGCGGCTTAGAGCCGCCACGCATCCAGTCAATTTTTGTATTTGTTTGAGGTCTTTGGGGATATCCAATTGTGACAGAGCTTGGATCTTGGCTGGGTTTGCTTCAATTCCTCTTCCGGATACAATGAAGCCCAAGAGCTTTCCGGCTGGTACGCCGAAAACGCATTTTTCCGGGTTGAGCTTGATGTCATATGTTCGGAGATTATCGAATGTGAGCCTCAAGTTGTCGACTAGGGTTTCGACATGCTTGGATTTGACGACCACATCGTCTATGTATGCCTCCACTGTTTTTCCGATCTGGATTTCCAAACATGTCTGAATCATGCGCTGATATGTTGCGCCGGCGTTTTTGAGCCCAAAGGGCATTGTGTTGAAGCAGAATGGGCCGTATGGAGTGATGAATGCCGATGCGGCTTGGTCTGGCTCTGCCATCTTAATTTGGTGGTAGCCGGAGTATGCGTCGAGGAAACACAATGAATCGTGTCCTGCGGTAGCGTCGATAATTTGATCGATGCGGGGGAGGGGGAAGGGATCCTTTGGGCAAGCCTTGTTAAGGTCCTTAAAATCGACACATAGGTGCCAGGATTTGTCCTTCTTTGGTACCATTACCAGGTTTGCTAGCCAGTCCAGATGTTTAATATCTCTGATGAATCCGGCCTCTAATAGTTTAGCTAGATCCTCTCCCATGGCCTGTCTCTTCGGTTCGGAGAAAGACCGAAGAGCTTGTTTGACCGGCTTGAATCCTTTTAGGATATTTAGGCTGTGCTCTGCCAGCCGGCGTGGGATTCCTGGCATGTCTGAAGGGTTCCAGGCAAAAATGTCCCAATTTCCGAGTAGGAATTCTCGTAGTCTTGGCGTCCACATCGTGGTTTAATTGTGCCCCGATGGAGGCCGTTTTTGTAGGGTCCGTTGGATGACTTGGAATTTGACTATTTCGTCTGCCGGTTTAAAAGAGGTGGACTTGGATCTCTTATCGAGTATCACATCGTCCCTGTTCACCATGGAGCCCAGCGCAGTGAGTTCCTCTGCCGCTAGGGCTTCGGATAGTGCCTCAAGGGCAAGTGCGGCAGTTTTATTTTTGGCGCAGAGCGCTATGTCCTGGTCACTAGCGAGAGTGATAATTCCGTTGGGTTCGGGCATTTTGAGCTTCATGTACCCGTAATGGGGTATAGCTTGAAAAATTGTGAATGCCTCTCGCCCTAATAGAGCGTTGTATCCGCTGCTGAAAGGGGCCACTTGGAATGTGACCTCCTCGGACCTATAATTGTCCGGCGTGCCGAACACCACATCTAGTGTGATCTTTCCTGTACAACATGCTTCCCGACTGGGGATTATTCCTCTAAAGGTTGTGCTGCTTTGCTCAATGCGGCTCCAGTCTATTTCCGTTTTTCGAAGGGTTTCCTCGTAGATGAGGTTTAATCTACCGCCATCCATGAGTACCTTGGTAAAGCGGCAAATCCACTATTGGACTGAGGACCAATGCGGCTGGTGCTCGGGCTGTTCGGAATTTAGGTTCATCACTGGCGTTAAAGGTAATAGTCGTGCCACTCCATGGATTTATTGTTGCTATCTGGTAGACTTCGGCAAGGCTGCGGAGTGTTCGAAGACTGTTAATACCGTATTGGTATTGCTAGGCTGGTGCTCTGGAGCTAAAAGCTCTTCGCCACTTTTGGCCACCTGCCGTAGTATCCAACATGCTCTAAGGCTATGAGTTGGAGTGGCGCCCTCTGTGCAATGAATTTTGCAGGGTCCATTGAGCCATCCCTCCAGTACGGTTCCATGCCCTTTGGGGGGTTTTTCCTGTTTGGTATGTAACGCAGGTGCCTGGTGATGATGCACCCTTTTATTTCAGACTAGGGTCGTATTCGGGGCCGGATTATCCCAAAATTTGATTTCGGTTTTCCAGGCGCTCTCCATCGCAAGAAGACTTTCGTACTATGGACGCCAAGTCAGCGGCGTGTAATTTCACGATGACTTATGGCGTTTAGGATTCCCTTGTTCGTGCAATTATTGCAGAAGAATGAGATTGCGTCCTCCTCGCGGCAATCCTTTATCATGTCCATAACCAGGAGGATTCTGGCCCGGTAATGATGTACTGTTTCACCGGCTCTTGCCGGGTTTGGGATAGATCGCTTATGTTTGGGTGGGCGGGTGGAATTAAATTCCGAACCCCGTCCGATCTAAGATTCAGGGGCCAAGAAGTTTCCGAACTTGGAACCTTGGGTTCTTGGAGGTTGTCCAACGAATCTAGCCCGCTACCTGACTTTAAGTTCAGGGCTTGAGTGGTGTCCTCCCCTCCGCGGGAATTCGGCATGGAGGGGTCAGGAATCCCGACATAGCTAGTCCTTAAGGTAGGAGAAGAGTCGCCGTATTGTTCCTCTACCATAGCAACATGGTGGGTAGCCTGTGGAGAGTTGATCTCTCTCTGATCGGTTTTAGGCCCAATCTGATCGTAGTCTGTAGCGACTCCCAGGGCGGCGATGTGATCCAAGAGCTCGTTTAAGGAAGAGAGCTCCATCGGATCAAATTGCTCGGCAAGTTCCGAGTTAACGTGAAGATTGCTTTCGATGAACCGAGAAGTCATCGTCGGTGCAGTGGCCGAACATGCGGTCATAAGAAAACCGCCTAGCCGGAGAGTTTGGCCGGTGGCCAAAGCTCCTTTAGCAACGGTGCTGTATTTAAAGACGAGATGAGGCATCCTACTTGATAGCGACGGCACAGAGGAACTCTCAATGAAAGCACCAATGTCGGTGTCAAAACCGGCGGATCTCGGGTAGGGGGTCACGAACTGTGCGTCTAGGCGGATGGTAACAGGAGACAAGGGACACGATGTTCTTACCCAGGTTCGGGCCCTCTCGATGGAGGTAAAACCCTACTCCTGCTTGATTAATATTGATGATATGGGTAGTACAAGAGTAGATCTACCAGGAGATCGTAGAGGCTAAACCCTAAGAGCTAGCCTATGGTATGATTGTTGTTCGTCTCTACGGACTAAAACCCTCCGGTTTATATAGGCACCGAATAGGGTTACACAGTCGGTTACAATGGTAGGATATCTACATATCCAGATCGCCAAGCTTGCCTTCCACGCCAAGGAAAGTCCCATCCGGACACGGGACGAAGTCTTCAATCTTGTATCTTCATAGTCCGGGAGTCCGGCCAACGGTGATAGTTCGGCTATCCGGACACCCCCTAATCCAGGACTCCCTCACCGAGTAAGAGGGATTGTTACGTATGGGAATAAAGAGTACTTGATGCTTTAATTCTATGGTTGGGTTTTACCTTAATGATCTTTAGTAGTTGCGGATGCTTGCTAGAGTTCCAATCATAAGTGCATATGATCCAAGTAGAGAAAGTATGTTAGCTTACGCCTCTCCCTCATATGAAACTGCAATAGTGATTACCGGTCTTGTTAACAGTTGCCTAGGACAATTCCACACACCGATCCATCATTATTCCACACTCGCTATTTATATTATTTAGTAATATATTCTAAATTTATGATAACATCACCTACTTTTATATTTTAGCTCCCCTATATCATACCAAGTTATCCTCTTCATACCCACAACGTAGTTTTATTTCTCGTTTCTAGTTGGAAGCAAACGTTTGGTGTAATGAGAGTCGTGTCGATGTGAGATAGGGCTTGAGAGAATATTGATCTTACCTTTAGCTCCTTGTGGGTTCGACACTCCATACTTATCACTTCCACCTTTGGAAATTGCTACGATGATTCCCTGCACTTGGGGATTATCAGACGACGACGACGAGGAGGAGGTGGAGGAGATCCCTCCCCATGATAAGGGGAGGGAGAAGAGGGTGGCCTACACGAATCTGGAGGGGGGACGCCCAAGAAGAGGAAGGGCTCCCATGCGGATAACTCTGTATGGGATGTCGACAATAGTCCGGATCGCCGCTCCCGCGCTAAGACTCAGGCCGCATCGTAAGTACTACGATTCATGCATATCCATATATCCAACCTCTTCTCCTCATTGTATTAACATGGTTAGTTGTGTTATTTCAGTCCGGCCCACGACAGCTTCCAGAGATCCTCGTCAGGAGGTTCGCTGGACTCCGAGGAGATGGCCAGCATGTCACCGCCGACCGCTTACTCTCCCAAGGCCATGGAAGACACCGAGGTGTTGTCCCGAAGGACCGCTCCAGGCCAAGGAGAGGCTCCAGACGCTGTCAAGGCGGCGCCAGAGGGCGAAACCTCTACCATCGGACACACGGGGGAGCAAATCCCCACGGAGACTGGCGAGGAGGGTCGTATGCAGTTCGGCCCTCAACCAAATATGGTTACAGAGACCCATACGGCTCCGGAATCCGGCGAGCAACCTCCTTTGAAAGAGGGTGGTGCGCCCATTCCACCGGTGGCCCCTGTCCAACTAGGGGCAGCGGATAATCTAATGGAGGCGCTTCGAGGTGCCTCCATTGTGGAAGAGCACCGTATACTTATGGGTACAGTTATTAAGAGGGTCCGGTCCGCCAAGAGCGGGCTGACCGAAGCCTGTAGCAGCCTGCTGACAGGTTTTGAGGTAAGCGACGCAAAAATCCCAATATAGTCAGTAGCCCCTGAGACACTGTCCGGTGTTCGGAAAGAAAAGCCGGACAGAGGGCCGAACCTTACTTGTAGGAAACTAACTAAATTTGTCGGGAATGAATATGCAGGCGTCGCTGCTGTCCGTGGCCTCACATGCTGCCGAAGTCTCCGAACTTAAGCGGAGACTGGAGAAGGCCGAGGAGGAGCTTGGCCAAGTGAAGAGGCAGCTCTAGGAGAATCAAGGTATGTAATAACCCAAGAAGTATTCGGAAAGAGTAGGATGTTATATATTGACCGAAGTGTCTTGATATAAATAGGAGCAACGATCGAGGTCGAGGCCCTGAAAAAGGCCCTGGGCGAAGCCGAGGGGAAGGCCGTCAAGGAGCCGGCTGCCTGTAAGAAGCTCAAGGCCCGGGTCAACGAGGTCCAACAAGAGCTCCACAACGCGGTGAAGAAGTGTGAGACCTTGGAGCGTCAAGCGTCGGCTAAAGAGGCCGAACTCTCCAAGGCTCGTCAGAGCGCGGAGACTGCCCGGAACGAGGCCCAGGGCGCCCTCCACGAGGTCCAGGAGGCGAGGAAGATTGCGGCGGGTAAGGCATTCAGTATGGAAAGCAAATATGCAAAGAGGAAGTATCTTTTACTAACCCGGATTCAGAGTTCTCCAGGCGCTTTTGCTGATCTGTCGTGAAGTGTGTCCGACGCTGCAGAGTTCTTCCGAGCCGAAGAAGGGAGCTCCACGGAGAAGCTATTCTGGTCGCAATATTGTGCGCCAAAGCATCCCGTGCCCTTCACCGATCAGCTGAAACAGCTGGTGGAGCTGCATAGGGTGGCCGAACTAGCCATGAAGGATTTGATAATCCGGCTATGGCCACCGGGTTATGCCCGCAGCTAGTTCGAACTCGTGAGGCGGATGGTGAACGCCTGTCCTCGGCTAGACATCGTCAAGCGATCGGCCTGTATTGAAGGTGCTCGTATGGCCTTCGCCCGTTGCAAGATGTGGTGGGCGAAGATGAACGATGTCGAGCTGGCCCGGGGGCCTCCAGAGGGCAAGGAGCACCGCACACCCGAGCGCTATTTTGTGGATGTCTTGGAGGGGTCTCGCATTGTAGCAACGCAGTGTGGGCAGGACATTATTTTTGAATGAATACATTCGTGTTGTCTTTGCCTTGTATGGCGAAACAAAGTGGGTTTGTAATATAATGATTGTTATGTTTTTAATTTTACCTCCTGTTCGGCCGTGTTTATATGAAATCAGAGGGTTGACCAGTCATCGGCTTCTGCCTGCATGTAGGTAGTACGGAGGTGTTCAGAATGGGATCTAAACAATCTTGATCCAATTATATGGTCCTTGAAGGAGATTTTTAGCGCAATGAACTAGGCAACCAGACTATTCGGCTTTAAGGCCCTCACTTAGCCATAGGAGTTCGACAATAAAAACATTGACGCAGCCCCTAGTTTCCGAACTAGAGTGCTATAAGCGTCTGATCGGGAAATACCGATCCTTCGCGCAACACGGAAGAAATCTCCAACAATTTGCAACCTCCGAACAGCTGACCAGCTCTCGCTGCATCATGACAGTCAGTTTTCGGCTTTCTCTACTGAGGTGCTCCTTTGGATAAACCAGGGCACAATCGCAGTAGTTCTCCCTTTACTACCTTAGCCGATATAGCGGAACATAAGGTAGCAAGCACATGAGCCGGGCAACCCAACTATTGAGCAAAGACATGATTCAGAGCCAATGCATATATTGCTAAATTCGGGGTGCCGAACTATACTATAAAAAGTGTTCAGACTTTGTTGCCGTATTGTAGGGCGCCTGGCAGCCCCTGGCAAATATGAAACATACCAAAGTGTACAGGTGCTAGAAGATAAGTTATTAAAGGAAAACAGAAAGAAAGCAGAGGTGATATCTTGGGCCCTTAAACTTGAGCCACGAACTGTTTCCATTATAATTGGATTAATGCGTCAAAGCGCATTAATACAATTAGTACGATAAGCAACCGGCTATTTTACATGCCATGACAAAAGGCGAGCTATGTGTGGGTCCTGACAATAGGTAGGGTGGTCATTGAATTGACCTCTAGAGCTTCCCCTACATGTCTTTGCTTCTTGCCATCCTGGTGTTTTTTATCCTTTGACAGGACCGGTAGTCGGGCCGTCGAAGAAGGCCTATGTAAAATAAACCTGGAAAAGGAAAAAGGAAATATTGACAGTATATGTGTGTCCGGGATCGGTCGAGCCGAACTGTGGATCACGAGCTAGCTGTGCCTCCGTCGATGCCCTTGGGATTTCTAGTGCGTGATTATGCACGCGTGGTACGAATTCCACTACCTGATCGGGGCTGGGACGGAGGCCAAATTGCTAGTCGAGCTCTTGATGAGCCGAGTTGTCCTGTTGTAGCATAGTCCAGACCCTCTTTATGATATCCAGGGGATCGGCAGCCTGATTACGGTTCTGCTTGAGAAGGCCGCTCTGTACTTCTGCTGCTAGGGCGGTGGTGTGCTCCTCTGTGCGAAGGGAGCGTTCCGTGTTTCCATTGACCGTTATGACGCCGCGTGGACCGGGCATCTTAAGCTTAAGATAAGCATAGTGCGGGACCGCGTTGAACCGAGTGAATGCAGTCCATCCGAGCAGTGCGTGATAACCACTGCAGAATGGGACGATGTCGAAGATTAACTCCTCACTTCGGAAGTTGTCGGGGGATCCAAAGACAACCTCTAGTGTGATTGAGCCCGTACAGTGGGCCTCTACACCTGGTATGACTCCTTTGAAGGTAGTCTTCGTTGGCTTTATCCTTGATGGATTAATGCCCATTTTGCGCACTGTGTCTTGATAGAGTAGATTGAAGCTGCTACCACCGTCCATGAGGACTCGCGTTAGGTGGAATCCATCAATGATTGGGTCCAGGACTAGTGCGGCTGATCCGCCATGCCGACATCGTCGATGATCCCGACGATCAAAAGTGATCGGGCATGATGACCATGGGTTGAATTTTGGGGCGACTGGCTCTATCGCATAAACGTCCCTTAGTGCGCGCTTGCGCTCCCTTTTGGGGATGTGTGTAGCATATATCATGTTCACCGTTTTGACTTGAGGGGGGAACTTCTTCTGCCCCCCTGAGTTCGGTTGCCGGGGCTCTTCGTCATCGTCCTCACTTTGCGATCCCTTTTCCTTGTTCTCGGTGTTTAACTTGCCGGCCTGTTTGAAGACCCAACAATCCCTATTGGTATGATTGGCTGGTTTGTCTGGGGTGTCATGTATCTGGCACGGACGATCGATTATGCGGTCCAAGCTGGATGGTCCCTGACTGTTCCTTTTATACGGCTTTTTCCGCTGACCGGACTTGGAGCCACTGAATATGGCATTAACTGTAGTGTCATCGATGTTCGGCGCTTGTGTCTGTTACGTCGGAGCTTGCCGTTGCTGTTTGTTTACCTCGGAGAGGCCCGCCTCGCTGGCTGTGTTTTTGCTATGAGCCAGCCAACTGTCCTTACCCGCGCAAAAGCGGGTCATGAGTGCCGTGAGGGCTGCCATAGATTTTGGCTTTTCTTGGCCGAGATGGCGGGCGAGCCATTCGTCACGGATGCTATGTTTAAAGGCCGCTAGGGCTTAAGCATCCGGACAGTCAACTCTCTGGTTCTTTTTAGTTAGGAATCTATTCTAGTATTTCCTGGTTGACTCTCCAGGCTGTTGGAATATGTGACTTAAGTCATCGGCGTCTGGTGGCCGGCCGTATGTATATTGGCAGTTGTCAAGAAAAGCTTCTTCCAAGTCCTCCCAGCTGCCGATGGAATTTTCAGGCAGGCTGTTTAACCAGTGCCGGGCTGGCCCTTTGAGTTTTAGTGGAAGGTATTTGATAGCATGGAGGTCATCTCCGCGGGCCATGTGAATGTGGAGAATAAAATCCTCGATCCATACCACGGGGTCGGTTGTTCCGTCATATGATTCAATATTGACGGGTTTGAACCCTTCGGGGAATTCATGGTCCATTACTTCATCAATGAAGCAAAGAGGGTGTGCGGCGCCTCTATATCTGGCTGCATTGCGTCGTAGCTCCGATGGAGTTCGTCTGCGGTTATCGGCTCGGGTGTGACTAGGTTTGTCACGCCCGAATAGGTAGCCATCATCGCGTGTCGAGGGACGTCCTCGCGATCCATAAATTGATCGGGTATGTCCTGCTCTACTATACAGGGTCTGCCGGAGGTTGTATGTGTGACCCTGAGCTGTTTTGTCTCTATTTTTACGAGGCGGTGGGGCAGGCTGCTGTTCGGCCTGAGCTGCCGCTCTATCCCGACCACGTGGTGATCGGTCCGCCGTGTTACGCGAGGGGGTGTGAGCTCTGGCGCCTCTTCATCGAACAGGGGTAGCAGTCTTCTCTTTGCGTAACTCTTGGCTAGGCATCTGAGGCCATATTCTTTGGCTGCCAGGACATCGGTCCATCCGTCGACGAGCAGATCTTGGTCAGCTTGAAGCTGTTGTTGTTTCTTTTTCAGGCTCCTCGCCGTTGCTATTAGCTAGCGCTTGAAGCGCTCCTGCTCAAGAGGTTCCCGAGGCACGATGAAATCTTCGTTGCCGAGGCTTTCCTCATCCTCGGAGAGCGGACAGTTGTCGGCATTCTGGGAACGGGGGTCCCTAGACTTGCCTGCCTGCGGCCCACGGAGTGGCTAAGCCAGCAGGTCGTACGGCCCATCTTCATCAACAAGGCATCCAAGACCCATGCGAGGGGCCAAGCCTTGAGAGGCGGACGACGCAAGACCTCCTCAGGAGTGGCCTAGTCAGGCAGGCTCATGAGGAGCAGAGATATCAAGGCGGGGCAAGCCTCACGAGGCTCTTGTGACGTGAGCCATGATGACCGACACCAGGCGGGCGCCAGCGCCTGCAGCGTCCTTGTTTCCTCTTCGGTGCTAAGGAAGCAGGCGCAGGTGAGGAGTACCGAGGCATCAGACAAAGGTTGCCATTTCGGTGCAACGAGACCAAGACCAGGAGGACGGCAAGACGAAGGTCATCATGGAGCCCAAGACGGCGTCACCACCAGAGCTTTTCGCAGGCGAAGATCGCTTTTGTCACGATAGCTTGTACTGGTTGTCCCCCTTCAAATTCGCCCGCCGTTGTTGGCTCCCTTCCCGCTCAATATTTGTGAAGAGGACCAGGGCCTATATAAGTAGAGCTAGCCACCACAGTAGGGGCATCTCATCTTAGCTTGATCCAATCTGATCGAGAGCCTACCCTAGCCACAAGAACACCTCAACCCCAGGAGGCTGTTCTTCCCTATGTACTGTTCTTCATAAGCCCAAGAGGCAATCCACCACCACCACACTGGAGTAGGGTATTACACCACAATGGTGGCCCGAACCAGTATAAATCTCGTGTCTTTCTGTGTTGAGAGTTCATCGAGTTCGTCCGCGAGAACTTAGCGAGCTAGGGCGTAGATCGGTAGGAGGGAAATACTTCACGCGCACCCCAGTGTTCGAACCTTAAGGGTTTGCCGGAACCCCACATCCGGCATTTGGCGCGCCAGGTAGGGGTGCGCCAGAGCTTCCTCCTCTGCCAATTGACTTGCCGACGCTCCGCGGCCACGATGTCCAACGACCCAAGAGCTGACCCCGACTGCTAAGCAGCCTGGCCAGCTCGGGCGGCGCCGCCTGCCCATGAAGACCTCAACCCCGCGCTCCAAGCGGCACAAGTACCATCCAATCCTGCGGGGCGCGGGCGACGCGGCCAAGCGTCGTCTACCCTCACTCCACGGAAAGTGCGAGCCGCTTCCAGAGAAGCAAGCCACGCCGCGGCGACGGCGCTGCACTCGCGGCGTGAATAGGCAAACATGCGGGCAGCGCTCACCGTGGCAAGGGAGCTGCTCCGGTGCCGGCTGATGGAGAGCGGCCGGGACGCCTTCTTTGGAGCAACGTTGCCGAAGCTGCTGACACGGCGGCCTCGGGGCGCCGCCTTTCGTCATCGGCTTCCTCCTCGCACCGCCATAGGATTCACAGCGGGCCACGCCGCCACCACGCGCCGTCAGGTGCGCCAGGGGGCTTCGTCAACACCAGCATGGCCGGCGGCGCCGGGGTTTCTGCCGCCCCAATACCGCCCGCAACAAGCACGGGCACAAGTGTCGTCCCCCATGGTCCCGACGAGATGCCACACTACTATCCTCAGGACACCATGCTGGGCCGGGCAACATGGAGCGGGTGGCACTATGGCGAGGTGTTTGAGGTAATAGCCCCGGAAGCCTACGTGCCTGCTACCTCTTGAGCACTGCGTTGGATTTCCCCGAAGAGGAGAGGATGATGCAGCAAAGTAGCGTAAGTATTTCCCTCAGTTTTTGAGAACCAAGGTATCAATCCAGTAGGAGGCCATGCACAAGTCCCTCGCACTGCACAAAACGATAGCTACTCGCAACCAACGTGATTAGGGGTTGTCAATCCCTTCATGGTCACTTACGAGAGTGAGATCTGATAGAGATGATAAATAATATTTTTGGTATTTTTGGTATAGAGATGCAAAGTAAAAAGTAAAAGGCAAGGTAAAAACAAAGCAAGTATTAAAGTGATGGAGATTGATATGATGAGAATAGACCCGCGGGCCATAGATTTCACTAGTGGCTTCTCTCAAGAGCATAAGTATTCTACGGTGGGTGAACAAATTACTGTTGAGCAATTGAAAAATTGAGCATAGTTATGAGTATATCTAGGTATGATCATGTATATAGGCATCACGTTCGAGACAAGTAGATCGAAATGATTACGCATCTACTACTATTACTCCACTCATCGACCGCTATCCAAAGATGCATCTAGAGTATTAAGTTAAAAACAGAGTAACGCCTTAAGCAAGATGACATGATGTAGAGGAATAAATTCATGCAATATGATAAATACCCCATCTTGTTATCCCCAATGGCAACAGTACAATACGTTCCTTGCAACCCTTTCTGTCACTGGGTAAGGACACGGCAAGATTGAAACCAAAGCTAAACACTTCTTCCATTGCACGAACTACCAATCTAGTTGGCCAAACCAAACGGATAATTCGAAGAGACTTGCAAAGATAACTCAATCATACATAAAAGAATTCAGAAAAGATTCAAATATTATTCATAGATAAGCTGGATCATGAACCCACAATTCATCGGTCTCAACAAACACACCGCAAAAAGAAGATTACATCGAATAGATCTCCACGAGAGAGGGGGAGAACATTGTATTGAGATCCAAAAAGAGACAAGAAGCCATCTAGCTACTAGCTATGGACCCGAAGGTCTGAAGTAAACTACTCACACTTCATCGGAGGGGCTATGGTGATGATGTAGAAGCCCTCCGTGTTGGATGCCCCCTCCGGCGGAGCTACGGAACAGGCCCCAAGATGGGATCTCGTGGATACAGGAAGTTGCGGCGGTGGAATTAGGTTTTTGGCTCCTCCTCTGATCGTTTGGGGGTACGTAGGTATATATAGGAGGAAGGAGTACGTCGGTGGAGCAACAGGGGGCCCACAAGGCAGGGGGCGCGCCCTAGGGGGGCGGCCCCCACCCTCGTGACCGCCTCTTCTGTGCCTTGGCGTAGGGTCCAAGTCTCCTGGATCACGTTCGGTGAGAAAATCATGTTTCCGAAGGTTTTATTCCGTTTGGAGTCCGTTTAATATTTTGTTTCTTCAAATCACTGAAATAGGCAAACAAACAGCAATTCTGGGCTGGGCCTCCGGTTAATAGGTTAGTCCCAAAAATAATATAAAAGTGGAAAATAAAGCCCAATATAGTCCAAAACAGTAGATAAAGTAGCATGGAGCAATCAAAAATTATAGATACGTTGGAGACGTATCAGGCATCCCCAAGCTTAATTCCTGCTCATCCTCGAGTAGGTAAATGATAAAAAGAGAATTTTTGATGCAGAGTGATACTTTGGCATAATTTCAATGTAAATCTTCTTAATTGTGATATGAATATTTAGATCTGAAATATTCAAGACAAAAGTTCATGTTGACATAAAAATATTATACTTCAATCATACTAATCAAAGTAATCATGTCTTCTCAAAATAGCATGGCAAAAGAAATTTCATCCCTACAAAATCATATAGTTAGGCTATGCTTCATTTTCGTCACACAAAGATGTTCCCAACTTCTATACCCCGATGACAAGCCAAGCAATTGTTTCATACTTAAATAATCTCAAACTTTTTCAACCTTCATGCAATACATGAGCGTGAGCCATGGATATAGCACTATGGGTGGAATAGAATATGATGGTGGGGATTGTGTGGAGAAGACAAAAAAGGAGAAAGTCTCACATTGACGAGGATAATCAATGGGCTATGGAGGTGCCCATCAATTGATGTAAACATGAGGAGTAGGGATTGCTATGCAACGGATGCACTAGAGCTATGAATGCTCAAGAAAAAAAGAAAACTAGTGGGTGTGCATCCAACTTGCTTGCTCATGAAGACCTGGGGCATTTGAGGAAGCCCATCGTAGGAATATACAAGCCAAGTTCTATAATGAAAAAATCCCACTAGTATGGAAAGACAACTTATGAGACTCACTATACGAAAAACATGGTGCTACTTTGAAGCACAATATATGATACTCACTACATGAAGAACAAGGTGCTACTTTGCAGCACAAGTGTGGAAAAAGAGATAGTAGCATTGCCCTTTTTTTGGGCCTTCCTTTTTTTTGTTTTTGGCCTTTCTCTTTTTTTTGGGCAATGCTCTAATAATGATGATCATCACACTTCTATTGATTACAACATAAGGATTACAACTCGAAACTTAGAACAAGATATGGCTCTATATGAATGCCTCCGGCGGTGTACCGGGATGGTGCAATGAATCAAGAGTGACATGTATGAAAAATAATGCATGGTGGCTTTGCCACAAATACGATGTCAACTACATGATCATGCAATGGCAATATGACAAAAGTAAAGTATGTCATGATGATGATGAATGGAACGATGGAAAGTTGCATGGCAATATATCTCGAATGGGTATGGAAATGCCATAATAGGTAGGTATGGTGGCTGTTTTGAGGAAGATATAAGGAGGTTTATGTGTGATAGAGCGTATCATATCACGGGGTTTGGATGCACCGGCGAAGTTTGCACCAACTCTCAAGGTGAGAAAGGGCAATGCACGGTACTGAAGAGGCTAGCAAAGGCGGAAAGGTAAAAGTGTGTATAATCCATGGACTCAACATTAGTCAAAAGAACTCATATACTTATTGCAAAAATTTAGAAGTCATCAAAAATCAAGTACTACGCGCATGCTCCTAGGGGGATATATTGGTAGGAAAAGACCATCGCTCGTCCCCGACCGCCACCCATAAGGATGCACAAGACAGGTACACTTCATGTTTCAAATTTGTTACACACCTTTAACCACACGTGCATGCTACGGGACTTGCAAACTTCAACACAAGAATTTCTCAAATTCACAACTACTCAACTAGCACGACTTTGATATTATCACCTCCATATCTCAAAACAATTATCAAGCATCAAACTTTTCTTAGTATTCAACACACTCAAAAGAGTTTCACATATCTTGAATACCAAGTATATTAATATTAAGCAAATTACCATCTATTAACGACTCTCAAAACAATCTAAGTGAAGCATTAGAGATCAATAGTTTCTTTAAAACAAATCCACCACCGTGCTCTAAAAGATCTAAGTGAAGCACTAGAGCAAAAATTATCACGCTCAAAAGATATAAGTGAAGCACATAGAGTATTCTAGCAAATTCCAATTTATGTATGGCTCTCTCAAAAGGTGTGTACAGCAAGGATGATTGTGGTAAACTAACAAGCAAAGACGCAAATAATACAAGACGCTCCAAGCAAAACACATATCATGTGGTGAATAAAAATATAGCTCCAAGTAAATTACCGATGGAAGTAGATTTAAAGAGGGGATGCCTTCCGGGCATCCCCAAGCTTTGACTTTTGGTGTCCTTGGATTATCTTGGGGGTGCCATGGGCATCCCCAAGCTTAGGCTCTTGCCACTCCTTGTTCCACAATCCATCAATAGAATTTACCCAAAACTTGAAAACTTCACAACACAAAACTCAATAGAAATCTCGTGAGCTCCGTTAGAGAAAGAAAACAAAAGACTACTTTAAGGTACTGTAATGAACTCATTCTTTATTTATATTGGTGTTAAACCTACTGTATTACAACTTCTATATGTATTATAAACTATTTTAATAGCCATAGATTCATCAAAATAAGCAAACAACACACGATAAACAGAATCTGTCAAAAACAGAACAGTCTGCAGTAATCTATAACTAACGCAAAATTCTGGAACTCCAAAAAATCTACCAAAATTAGACGACCTAGACAATTTATTTATTGATCAGAAGCAACTGGAATAAGTATTTTATCACGTTCTGGTGATTTTTAATAAATCGGGCACTCAGCGCAAAGTTTCTGGAAGTTACAGCAAGATCAAATAACTATCATCCAAGAAGATCCAATAGGTCTAGCTTGGCACAAACACTAATTAAAACATAAAACCACATCCAAACAGAGGCTATATGGATTATTTATTCCTAAATAGAAGCAAAAACAAAAAACTAAAAATAAAATTGGGTTGCCTCCCAACAAGCGCTATCGTTTAACGCCCCTAGCTAGGCATAAAAGCAAGGATAGATCTAGGTATTGCCATCTTTGGTAGGCAATCCATAAGTGGCTCTCATGATAGATTCATATGGTAACTTTATTTTCTTTGTAGGAAAGTGTTCCATTCCTTTCTTTAATGGAAATTTGAATCTAATATTCCCTTCCTTCATATCGATAATTGCACCAATCATTCTAAGGAAAGGTCTACCAAGAATAATAGGACATGAAGGATTGCAATCTATATCAAGAACGATAAAATCTATGGGCACATAATTCCTATTTGCAACAATAAGAACATCATTAATTCTTCCCATAGGTTTTTTAATAATGGAATCCGCGAGATGCAAGTTTAGAGAGCAATCATCAAAGTCATGGAAATCTAGCAAATCACACAAAGTTTTGGGGATAGTAGAGACACTAGCACCCAAATCACACAAAGCATGAAACTCATAATTTTTTATTTTAATTTTAATAGTAGGTTCCCACTCATCATAGAGTTTTCTCGGGATAGAAACTTTCAACTCAAGTTTTTCTTCATAAGATTGCATCAAGGCATCAACAATGTGTTCGGTAAAGGCCTTATTTTGGCTATAAGCATGAGGAGAATTTAGCACGGATTACAACAAGGAAATACAATCAATTAAAGAGCAATTTTCATAATTAAATTCCTTTAGATCCAAAATAGTGGGTTTAGCAACATCTAGGTTTTTATTTCTTTCAACCCCACTTTTATCAATTTCATCATCAAGATCTAAAAACTCCGAATTTTTAGAACGCCTTCTAGGTAAAGGAAGATCATATTCAGTTTCATCAAGATTCATATTGCAAAACAAAGATTTAATGGGGGACACATCAATAACTTTTAGATCTTCATCTTGATTTACATAGGAATTCGGTTTAGCGGCCATCTTATTGACTAGGTATCTTGCATATCCGAAATTTCAGCGGTTAACTTTTCAAGACGAGCAATTTGGGATCTTATACAATCAAATTCTTTAGACATATCATCGAGCTCTTTATTCATATAACTCATAAAACATTTTTGTTCCTTAAGCTCGTTTCCAAAGAAATTATTATGTTCAAATTGCAAAACCATAAACTTCCATTGGTTTCGATCTCCTCTAACCTTTTAAGGTGAAGATCACCAAATCTCGGTAGAGCCATCGCGATAAACAAGCAATCCAGCACACGAGCAAACAAGCGGACGAGGAAAAGGCAACGGGAAAAAGAGGAGGAGATTGGGAAAGAGAGGGCGAATAAAACGGAAAGGGTGAAGTGGGGGAGAGGTAAACGAGAGGCAAATGGCAAATAATGTAATGCGAGAGATAGGGATTGTGATGGGTACTCGGTATGGTTGACTTGCTCTTGCGTGAGCCTCCTCGGCAACGGCGCCAGAAATTCTTCTTGCTACCTCTTGAGCACTGCGTTGGATTTCCCCGAAGAGGAGAGGATGATGCAGCAAAGTAGCGTAAGTATTTCCCTCAGTTTTTGAGAACCAAGGTATCAATCTAGTAGGGGGCCACGCACAAGTCCCTCGTACCTGCACAAAATGATAGCTCCTCGCAACCAACGCGCTTAGGGGTTGTCAATCCCTTCACGGTCACTTACGAGAGTGAGATCTGATAGAGATGATAAATAATATTTTTGGTATTTTTGGTATAGAGATGCAAAGTAAAAAGTAAAAGGCAAGGTAAAAACAAAGCAAGTATTAAAGTGATGGAGATTGATATGATGAGAATAGACCCGGGGGCCATAGATTTCACTAGTGGCTTCTCTCAAGAGCATAAGTATTCTACGGTGGGTGAACAAATTACTGTTGAGCAATTGACAAAATTGAGCATAGTTATGAGTATATCTAGGTATGATCATGTATATAGGCATCACGTCCGAGACAAGTAGATCGAAACAATTCTGCATCTACTACTATTACTCCACTCATCGACCGCTATCCAGCATGCATCTAGAGTATTAAGTTAAAAAACAGAGTAACGCCTTAAGCAAGATGACATGATGTAGAGGAATAAATTCATGCAATATGATAAATGCCCCATCTTGTTATCCTCGATGGCAACAATACAATACGTGCCTTGCAACCCTTTCTGTCACTAGGTAAGGAAAAATGCGTGTTTTGAAAAATTGCATTTTGGCCCGTGTTAAAGTTCATTTTGTTCGACTCATTTTTAGGAGTCGGGGAAAGTTTAATTTATTAATTTTGGAGTTCGTTCAGATTTTTTTTTCTCTGTATTTTTCTGCGCGCGAAACCGTTTTAAAAAAAATCCCGCAGCGCCTTGGGCCAAAGGCCCAAGCCGCAAGCCACCGGCCGGCCCAGGCCAGGAGGCCATCGCGCGCGCCACCAAGGGAGCCAGGGAGCCGCCGTTCCTTTTCCTTTTCCTAGTAGGACTCTTTTCCTACTTCCGTTTATTCCGTATTTGTTTCTAGATCTTTTCCTCTTGTTTCCTAATCCTAGTCTATTTCTTGTCCCCTACCCCAAGCAAAAACCCTCCCCTCCCCAATATAAATACCCAAGCACCCCCCCCTCTAACACATCAAACCAACACATCTCCTCTCCTCTCCACAGCAGCAGCAGCGCAGAGCCACCACCGTGCCGCCGCCCTACGCCGCCGCCGCCCTACACCGCCGCCGCCCCTCACCAGCGCCGTCGCCGCCACTTGCCACCGCCGCCGCCACTTGCCGCCGCCGCCACCCAACGCCGCCGCCGCCGGAGCCCCTCGCCTTTTCGAGGTACTAGCCCCGCGCCGCGTCACCTTTTCTTTTCCGATCCGATTTCCGTTCCGATTTCCGTTCCGGTTTTCTAGATCGGTTTTTCGTTTCGGTTTTCTTTCCGAAACCCTAGATCGGTTTTTCTCGCCGGTTTTTCTTTCCGGTTTTGTTTAGCAATCGTTCGCCGGACCGTTCGTCCTAACGAACGTGATCACCGGTTTGCTTCGGTTAATGGACGTCCGTTCGTTCAACCGTTCGTCGTTTTCTTTCTCATCGGATTTATTCCGCTATTTTTTTGATAGCGATTTCAGATCCGATTTTCTTTCTAGTCTATTTTCTCACTCGTTTATCGGAATCAGGTGATTCAAACGCCTGGAGTTTCATCCCGAAACCGCCGTTCCGATTAATCAACTTAAACACAGTTTTGCTACTGTAAAATTTGACTTAGTTTCAACTTGCTAGAACCGAGTTGTTTTCTTTCGTTGTTTGACTTTCGTTGCTTTATTTGATTCGATTCTTTTTGCAACCAGGGTTCTTAAGTTGAACTTTCTGGTTAGATCTTTTATTCGAGATTTACCTGTGCATTAGATGAGTACTTATTGTATGCTTGTTGTTTTTCTGCGATAGATCACCCGGAGTGCGCTGCTTGTTACTTCGAGTCTCTAGGTTTCGCGGATCATCAGCAAGGCAAGTAACACTTTGATCATACTTTCTCATACCCAGTTTTTATGCATTAGATCAATCCTCAAACACTTGCATGATTAGGGTCTAATTAAATTGTGGGATGGGAAGTAGATTGAGGTAGTACCTATTACCTGTTTTACTTATGAAACCTTTGGGAGTTACTTCTACGTTTGCTTATTATGCTATGCTATGCTAGTAGACGTGGATTGGGTGAGTGTATCCATGACAGATGTGAGATTGTTAAATTAATGTTTTATTTAAGGTGGCAACTTAAACACACATCTGGGTGGATTGAGGCACCTGGTTTCTATCAGGACTTGCCTGTTTTTTTGGGACCGCCACCCAGGCTCAAAGGGATAATGAGATTATTCAAACTAGTAACTTCCGTGTGCAGCCACAAGCCATTATGGGCTCTGGCATAGTTGAGTAAGTCGTATAACTCTTATAGTGGTGGACTAGCAGATGTAGGGGATGTAGGTGTACCGGTCTACCCGTCGTAAGGTGCTAGCGCTTCGAAGACTATGTCTCGGTCATCCGCTTCTCAAACACCCTGCAGACGAGAAATCAAACGGAGGAGATCGAGTCTTGTGTGTAATAGTGATAAAACCTCTGCAGAGTGTACAAACTAATCATTATTAGTCGTGTCCCCGGTTATGGACATCTTGAGTATCTAGTACTTGAATATCATGTGAATCTCAACATGTTACTCTAATTAATATTGTTGGGTTTTTAATGAGTACTTTTAATTGGGATTGAGGATGCTGTCAACCATTCTCAATGTTTAACAACCACCATGATAGTTAAACAAATTTATTCCTTTGTAGTAGGGAAAAACCTGGCTTTATGCAAAACTGTAACCGTAGAGCTTTTCCACCAGCCATATATGCATGTAGTATAGGCTTATTCCTTCATTACTCTCTATGTGTTACATTGCCAGCATATTCCATGTGCTGACCCGTTTTCGGGCTGCAACTTTCATGTTGCAGACTTTTCAGACGATGAGTAAGGTGCTTTAGGTCGTGGTTCTATACTCAGTGATGCCGCTGGAGTTGATGGACTCACTTATCTTCCAAGTCTTTCGTTGTTATCGTTATTAGATGGCCTTAAGCCATATTTATTGTAATAAGTCCTCTTTTGGACAACGATGTAATAAGTGTGTGATTGCTACTCTGTTATAAATCCTTCGAAGTATTGTGTGGTGTCGGCATTCGATGCGGGGATGACACCGAGCACGTAGACTTGATCCATTCGGGTCGGGTCGCTATAGAGATGCTATCAGAGCACACGCTGACTGTAGGACACGACCACTAAGTTAAAGCCATAGATCACTACTCTCTTCACATTTTGTAACTCCTCATCTTTTTCTAGACTTTAGGATGAAGGACGCGAAGATCAAGTACGCCCAACCAGATGAAGGCACACCTTTTGGATTTCACTTGAAGGAAGTCACCAAGTACCGAACATTGGACTACCAAGTTTCACCGGACTTTCAACGCCACTCTGCTCGAAGAGGAGCGCTGGAAGATTCAAGCTCATGTTCGGGAAGGACACTACCCCAATCACCAAGCCTATAGATAGTGTTTTCGATTGCACCAACCTCGAGTCCGGAAAGAGCATGGCAGCTCATATCACCATGGGACGCATTGGAGAAGTTTACCAAGAAGACCTCAAGGACACTATCTACCAGATTTGCGGACACCGGAATGAACAATGGGAGATAGTCAGCACCAAGAAGGATAGATCCATTGCAGCTTTCATCCAGGAGTTAAACCAGCACATTCGACGCCAGGAGAACCAGATGTGCAATGATATGATAGAGTTGAAGGATGCGAAGGGAAGGATCATCGAACTTGAAGAAGAACTAAAGTCTACACGTAAGGACTACATGGATGAGATCGTAGCTGTAGCAAGACACAATAACGATCTTAAGTATGAGATTGAACAACTCAAGAAGAAATTACGCTCAAGAATGAAGACAAGTACGTCGGTCAGTCCGAGCAACTACATCATCATCGACGACACCGATTCGGATCCAAGTGAACCCGACTTTGAAGACGAAGCTGGAGCAGATATCATGGAGTCTTCCACCGGTTCAAATTAGTAGATGACCCCCACATATTAGTAGTATTACCTCCATGTAACATCATAGTACACGCACTTTTGCGATAGTTAGACCGTTGTAAACCCTTTGTTTGAAGTGAATGAAGTGATTTTGTGTGCATTTGCTCATGTGCATTTGGGTAGTGTTTCTCCTTAGACCTCACTCTATTCTTAATTTCTCGTCTTTTCTAAACCCATCAGATGCCTCCGAGACGCGAATTCTAATTTGTTTTCCGCCAGAGATCACTCAGCTTGATTCAAAGCAGAATACATGGCTAGTATATGGTGTGATCGATCGCCATTAAGGATTGGACACTATGTTTTTCCCTCGGACCTAATAGTTCTGGAATCCCAAGGATTGGATGTGATATTAGGCATGGATTGGTTATCGAAGTATGGAGGGAACATAGATTGCGCCACTAAGTCAATTTTGCTCACCACACCAGAAGGAAGAAGGATTAAGTATGTATCGCGACATGGACCAAATAGGAATCAAGTAAGTTCCTTATCAGGAGTTGTGCAGGAAGAGGTGCCAGTGGTGAAGGATTTCCCTGATGTATTTCCTGAGGAATTGCCAGGAATGCCACCGGATAGAGACATTGAGTTTTTGATTGAACTTTTGCCGGGTACATGCCCAATATCAAAGCGACCATACAGGATGCCCGCACAGGATTTGGCGGAAATCAAGAAGCAGATTAAGGAGCTATTGGATAAAGGTTATATACGCCCAAGTTCTTCGCCTTGGGGATCACCCGCATTTTTAGTAGAGAAGAAGGACGGATCATTAAGGATGGTTGTAGACTATCGTGGTTTAAATGAAGTAACAATCAAGAACAAGTACCCACTACCAATGATAAATGATCTGTTTGATCGTTTGCAAGGAGCTAGAGTGTTTTCCAAGATCGATTTGCGATCAGGGTACCATCAGTTGAAGATTCAAGAGCAGGACATACCCAAGACAGCATTTACCACGAGATATGGACTGTATGAATATACCGTTATGTCATTTGGACTGACTAACGCGCCTGCCTATTTCATGAACCTGATGAACAAAGTGTTTATGGAGTTTTTGGATAAGTTCGTCGTGGTGTTTATAGATGATATTTTGGTTTTCTCGAAGAATGAAGAGGAACATAAGGAACATTTGCGATTGGTTTTGGAGAAACTAAGGAACATCAATTATATGCCAAGTTCAGCAAATGTGAGTTTTGGCTAAAGGAAGTTGGATTTCTTGGACATGTTATATCCGGAGAAGGGATAGCAGTTGACCCCACAAAGGTTGAGACCGTAACCAAATGGGAAGTACCAACGACAGTTAGAGAGATCCAGAGTTTCCTTGGACTCGCAGGATACTACCGAAGATTCATTGAGAATTTCTCAAGGATTGCAAAGCCTATGACGGAATTGCTGAAAAAGGATACCAAGTTCATATGGACTGAGGATTGTGAGGCAAGTTTTCAGGAGTTGAAGAAAAGATTGGTTACCTCACCAGTGTTAATTTTGCCAGATCAGACCAAGGATTATGAGGTGTATTGCGACGCTTCACATCGAGGACTTGGAGCAGTGCTTATGCAGGAAGGAAGAGTTGTTTCGTATGCTTCACGACAGCTTAAGCCTCATGAGTTGAATTATGCCACACATGATTTGGAGCTAGCAGCTGTTGTGCATGCATTGAAGACATGGAGACATTTTCTCATTGGAAATCATTGTGAGGTATACACGGATCACAAGAGTTTGAAGTACATCTTCACGCAGAAGGAATTAAATCTCAAAGAGGAGATGGTTGGAGCTTATTAAGGATTATGATATGAGATTGCATTATCACCCCGGGAAGGCTAACGTTGTAGCAGACGCATTGAGCCGTAAGAGCCACGTCAATACACTAATGGTGGGAGGAATACCCAAGGAGTTAGCCGAGGACCTTCGAGAGCTATGTTTGGAAATAGTTCCGAGAGGCTATGTAGCAGCATTGGAGATTCAGTCTACGTTGATGGACAAAATTAGAGAAGCTCAAAAGGCAGATAAGGAAGTTGCCTCTATAAAGGAGAAAATGAGCGAAGGAAAAGCTAAGGGATTTCGTGAGGATGAGCACGATACCCTATGGTTTGAGGACCGTGTGTATGTGCCAAATGACCTGGAGATCAGGAAGTTGATTTTGCAAGAGGCACATGATTCGCCCTATTCGATTCACCCAGGAAATACCAAGATGTATTTGGATTTGAAGGAAACATTCTGGTGGACCGGAATGAAGAAGGATATCGCAGAGTATGTAGCAGTTTGCGATGTATGTCAGAGAGTGAAGGCAGAACATCAGAAGCCAGCAGGATTGTTGCAGCCATTGCCAATACCCAAATGGAAGTGGGATAAACTAGGCATGGATTTCATCACGGGTTTGCCAAAGACCTGCTCGTGCTATGATTCGATTTGGGTTATAGTCGACCGCTTGACGAAGGTAGCTCATTTCATTCCAGTCAAGACTACCTATAGCAGTGCTAAGTTGGCAAAGATATACATGACCAGAATTGTGTGTTTGCACGGAGTCCCGAGGAGTATTGTATCAGATAGAGGAACCCAATTTACCTCAAAGTTTTGGGATCAGTTGCACGAAACATTGGGAACCAGGCTGGAATTCGATGACTTTCCACCCACGTAATCGATGGATGGACCGAGAGAGTCAATCAAATTTTGGAGGATATGCTGAGAGCTTGTGCACTAGATTATGGATCTAGTTGGGTTGATAACTTGCCATATGTAGAGTTTTCTTATAACAACAGTTACCAAACCAGCTTGAAGATGGCACCTTTCGAGGCTTTGTACGGAAGGAGGTGCAGGACACCGTTATCATGGGACGAAGCTGAGACCGCCGCTTGTTTGGACCAGATTTGATTAAGGAGTCTCAATGAAGGTTAAGTTGATTCGTGATAGGCTCAAGGTAGCCCAGTCCAGCATGTAAAAGCTATGCGGATTCAAAACGCAAGGCGATAGAATATGAAGTTGGAAACAGAGTTTATCTTAGAGTATCCCCACTTCGAGGAGTTAAGCGCTTTGGAGTTAAAGGAAAATTAGCACCACGCTTCGTTGGACCGTATAGGATCTTGCAACGCATGGGAGAAGTTGCTTATAAGCTGGAATTACCGTAAGGACTGTCAGGAGTTCATGATGTATTCCATGTTTCTCAGCTGAAGAAATGTCACTCCGAGATGGCAGAGGTACCGTTAAGAGGTACAGTGCCACTTGAAGCAATTCAGTTGAAGGATGATTTGACATATGAGGAGAGACCAGTCAAGATTCTCGATTATGCCAGCAGAGTTACCCGCAGCAAGGTTATCAAGTTTTGCAAGGTTCAGTGGAGCCACCACACTGAGGATGAAGCCACCTGGGAAAGAGAAGAAGATTTGCTCAAGGACCACCCTCACCTATTTTCTAGTTAACCCGAATCTCGAGGGCTAGATTCATCTTAAGGGGTAGGTTTGTAACATCACAAATTTTCAATTTGGAATGTTATACATTAAGTCATCATGCATATCATATTTTCTTGCATTTTGTTGATCCTAGAAATTCACGCAACTCAAGGACCCTCGGAGAGAGTTGTATATTTCAAAATTTTGTATTTGAGTTCTCTCAAAACTATGAAAAGAGGATCATTGGATTTATTTATTTTATCTTCAAATATTTTTCCAATATCAAAAATAAGAGAGGGAATAATATGACTTTCCCAAAATTTAGGAAAAATGAAGATTTAATAAATAAATCAAATTTTGGATTTTTCTCAGAGTTTATTTGCCTTAGGGAAAAATGCGTGTTTTGAAAAATTGCATTTTGGCCCGTGTTAAAGTTCTTTTTGTTCGACTCATTTTTAGGAGTCGGGGAAAGTTTACTTTATTAATTTTGGAGTTCGTTTAGATTTTTTTTTCTCTGTATTTTTCTCATAAAACCGCTTTTAAAAAAATCCATGAGCGCCTTGGGCCAAAGGCCCAAGCCGCATAGCCACCGGCCGCCAGAGCCAGGAGGCCATCGCGCTACGCCACCAAGGGAGCCAGGAGCCGCTGCCTTTTCCTTTTCCTAGTAGGACTCTTTTCCTACTTCCGCTTATTCCAGATCTGCTTTCTAGATCTTTTCCTCTTGTTTCCTAATCCTAGTCTATTTCTTGTCCCCTACCCCAAGCAAAAACCCTCCTCCCCAATATAAATACCCAAGCACCCCCTCTAACACATCAAACCAACACATCTCCTCTCCTCTCCACAGCAGAAGCAGCAGCCACCACCGTCGCCGCCGCCTCGCCGCCGCCCTACACCGCCGCCCTCACCAGCGCCGGCCGCCGCCACTTGCCGCCGCCACCGCCACTTGCCGCCGCCGCCACCCAACGCCGCCGCCGCCGGAGCCCCTCGCCTTTTCGAGGTACTAGCCCCGCGCCGCGTCACCTTTTCTTTTCCGATCCGATTTCTGTTCCGATTTCCGTTCCGGTTTTCTAGATCGGTTTTTCGTTTCGGTTTTCTTTCCGAAACCCTAGATCGGTTTTTCTCGCCGGTTTTTCTTTCCGGTTTTGTTTAGCAATCGTTCGCCGGACCGTTCGTCCTAACAAACGTGATCACTGGTTTGCTTCGGTTAATGGACGTCCGTTCGTTCAACCGTTCGTCGTTTTCTTTTTCATCGGATTTATTCCGCTATTTTTCTGATAGCGATTTCAGATCCGATTTTCTTTCTAGTCTATTTTCTCACTCGTTTATCGGAATCAGGTGATTCAAGCGCCTGGAGTTTCATCTCGAAACCGCCGTTCCGATTAATCAACTTAAACACAGTTTTGCTACTGTAAAATTTGACTTAGTTTCAACTTGCTAGAACCGAGTTGTTTTCTTTCGTCGTTTGACTTTCGTTGCTTTATTTGATTCGATTCTTTTTGCAACCAGGGTTCTTAAGTTGAACTTTCTGGTTAGATCTTTTATTCGAGATTTACCTGTGCATTAGATGAGCACTTATTGTATGCTTGTTGTTTGTCTGCGATAGATCACCCGGAGTGCGCGCTTGTTACTTCGAGTCTCTAGGTTTCGCGGATCATCAGCAAAGCAAGTAACACTTGATCATACTTTCTCATACCCAGTTTTTATGCATTAGATCAATCCTCAAACACTTGCATGATTAGGGTCTAATTAAATTGTGGGATGGGAAGTAGATTGAGGTAGTACCTATTACCTGTTTTACTTATGAAACCTTTGGGAGTTACTTCTACGTTTGCTTATTATGATATGCTATGCTAGTAGACGTGGATTGGGTGAGTGTATCCATGACAGATGTGAGATTGTTAAATTAATGTTTTATTTAAGGTGGCAACTTAAACACACATCTTGGTGGATTGAGGCACCTGGTTTCTATCAGGACTTGCCTGTTTTTTTGGGACCGCCACCCAAGCTCAAAGGGATAATGAGATTATTCAAACTAGTAACTTCCGTGTGCAGCCACAAGCCATTATGGGCTCTGGCATAGTTGAGTAAGTTGTGCGAACTCTTATAGTGGTTGACTAGCAGATGTAGGGGATGTAGGTGTACCGGTCTACCCGTCTTAAGGTGCTAAGCGCTTCGAAAGACTAGGTCTCGGTCATCCGTTTCTCAAACACCCTGCAGTACGAGAAATCAAACGAAGGCGATCGAGTCTTGTGGGGAAAAGTGCGCAAACCTCTGCAGAGTGTACAAACTAATCATGATTAGCCGTGTCCCCGGTTATGGACATCTTGAGTATCTAGTACTTGAATATCATGTGAATCTCAACATGTTACTCTAATTAATATTGTTGGGTTTTTAATGAGTACTTTTAATTGGGATTGAGGATGTCATCAACCATTCTCAATGTTTAACAACCACCATGATAGTTAAACAAATTTATTCCTTTGCAGTAGGGAAAACTGGCTTTATGCAAAATCAGAATCAGAGAGCTTTTCCACCAGCCATATATGCATGTAGTATAGGCTTATTCCTTCATTACTCTCTATGTGTTACATTGCCGGCATATTCCATGTGTCAACCCGTTTCGGGCTGCAACTTTCATGTTGCAGACTTTTCGCATTTACGACAGTAAGGTGCTTTAGGTCGTGGTTCTATACTCAAAGGATGCAGCAGGAGTTGATTGACTCTCTTATCTTCCAATTATTCCTCTATTATCTTTATTAGATGGCCTAAATACATATTTATTGTAATAATTCCTCTTTTGGACAACGATGTAATAAGTGTGTGATTGCTACTCTGTTATAAATCCTTCGAAGTACTGTGTGGTGTCAGCATTACTGATCCAGGGATGACGCCTGAGCACAGAGACTTGATCCATTCGGGTCGGGTCGCTACACCCTCCGTGGTGGATGCCCCCTCCGGCGGAGCTCTGGAACAGGCCCCAAGATGGGATCTCGTGGATACAGGAAGTTGCGGCGGTGGAATTAGGTTTTTGGCTCCTCCTCTGATCGTTTGGGGGTACGTAGGTATATATAGGAGGAAGGAGTACGTCGGTGGAGCAATAGGGGGCCCACGAGGTGGGCGTGCCTGGGGGCACGCCCCACCTCGTGACCGCCTCTTCTGTGCCTTGGCGTAGGGTCCAAGTCTCCTGGATCACGTTCGGTGAGAAAATCACATTTCCGAAGGTTTTATTCCGTTTGGACTCCGTTTGATATTTTGTTTCTTCAAAACAGTGAAATAGGCAAAAAAAATAGCAATTCTGGGCTGGGCCTCCGGTTAATAGGTTAGTCCCAAAAATAATATAAAAGTGGAAAATAAAGCCCAATGTAGTCCAAAATAGTAGATAAAGTAGCATGGAGCAATAAAAAATTATAGATACGCTGGAGACGTATCAGTGCCCCGCATGACGGACCAGGAGTACATACCGGATGACGACCCCGGCTCGTTCGTTGGAGAAGATTGGGAAGAAGGGACGCTAGGAGTCGAAGCCTTTCAGGAGCCGCCGTGGAATCACCACAACCGCGTGTGCGACGACCACTACAGGGTACCCCTAATCCCTCAGGAGCAAGCTTACGCTAACCATGAGTCGCAGGAGGAACAGGTCACTGCAACGGCCGGTGGCCCCAGCTCGACAGCCTCTCTGCCGGCAGGAGGATCGTGTTGGGGGCTGCAGGAGAGGGGTCGGGAGCCAAGCCCCTCCCAATGGCGCGCGAAGCCAGGGGACACCCGGAGGTAGGCCCTCTGCCGGGGAGGCTTCGATGACCCTTCCCCCGGCAGAGGACCTGTGGTCGCCGAGGGCACCACTGGCGTCCCCTTTCCCTCTTTTGTGTCGTCCTAGTGACCGGCCGGCTCAAAGGAGGTCAAGGGTGGCGCAAGGCGGGGCCCTCGTCTGGCGATATGAAGCAAGGCCGGTATCTGCGAAGAAGGCCCAGTGCCTGTGAAGATCGCCGCCCGTGACACTCTCACGTAATAATGAGTTGGGGCTGTACATGCCCCGGAGTCTCAGGAGCGCCGGCCTCAGGCCCTGGGGCTCCCTCCCACGCCTAGTGGTAGCACTTAGCTCCGCGCTGGTGAAAAGACTTGAAGACCGGAAGACTAGACTAGGTGTCGGACGCGGCCTTTTGCTTTGGATCTCTCTTTCTGTAGCTTTGCTTTCTGGATCTGGATTTAAGTTGAAGCCAAATTTTTATAGATGCGTGCGGGGGGTGCCTTTTCTTGTTTGAGCAATTTCTTGCCTTCTGGATCTCGTTTTGTCTGGGACTCATGTCCGTCGCCTTCCCCTCACGAGCTCCTCGCGAGCTGGACCGCACGAAGCGCACACTCGCCGAGCGCGCGCCAACGCTGCGGCTCGTGCTCACCTCTTGTGGGACCCCTTCAGATGGGGCGATAAGCTCCGCAGGATTTTTAGAAACTCTCCGCTTCACGACCCAGCTCGAAGCTGGCGCTGACTAAGGTAAACCACGACGGAAAACTCGCCCCTGGATTCACGAGTTCACGGGGACACATACTCACATCGCATAGGAAAGTAACAACTGCAATTTGCTTACATGAGGGGCTCCCCCTCTCAAAATGCTCTTGCAAGTCTTCCAAGGGCCACGCCCGAGTTTTGTGTGCAGGATGAAACGACAGGAGAACATGGGATCAGCCAGAAATGTCACTCGCTACATCACCCATGGACGCGTCACTCGCGTCATCATCGTCCTCGTCAGCATCGTCGCCGCCGTCGGCGACGCCCCCATCGCCGTCGTCAACCACGTCGCATTCGTCTGTGACGACCACCACCGCGTCATCCTCTAAAGTGAAGGCCCTGACCAACGCGTCCACATTGTCCTCAACCCAACGCGCCAGGTCGCCCTGGACGGCCGTGGTTACCGGGGCAATGGTGGCGTCAAAATCAAAGTTGGGGTCGGCATTCAGAAGGTGGCTGAAGACACAGGAGAAAGCGTGCTCAAGCAGGCCATGACCCCTTTCCTCCACAAGCTGGCGAGCTCTGGCAGATCGAGCCTTCAGGCGCGTCACCACCTTGGTGAAGAAGGTCAGGTGGCTGGCATAGTCATTCGAGTGAGGGGCCGGTGCATCCTCGTCGCAAATTTGGCCCAGGGCAGTATTGGCCCTGTTCTGGAGATCCTCAAGCATCGGGGCATGCTCGCGCTCCAGCGTTCGTTGTTGGAGCACTTCCTCCGTGTTTTGCCGAGCGATGGCCTCAGCGTCATCAACCCGCCTCCGAAGGGAAAGCAGCTCGGCGCGGGCGGAGGCCAAGTCCGCCTGCGCCGTAACCAGGGCGGCGGTCGTGGCTTCTGCACCTTAGCCTCATCCAACCTGGGCCTGAGGGTAGCGGCCCTGCCCGCATCCTCCATACCCATGAGCTTCAGCTTCAGGTCATACCAACCCTCCAGGTCTGCGCGAACCTTGGCCACCCGGCGATCGACCTCTTCCTCGACTCTGGCCTCGCGAGCTCCGACGACATCTTATGCTTGGGCAACTTGACGCTCCCTCCTCTCCAGTTGCTCGAGCTCGAGGCTACGCTCCACGGCTTCCAAGGCCAGCGCCTCCTCGCGCTTCCGGATCTCCTCTTCCTCCGCAGGCGACCCCCTCAGTGATGCAAGAGCGGCCCTGCGCGCCTCCACCTGCTGCTCAAGGGATGCGCTCCAGGCCTGGAGCTCCCATGCGCGCTTCTCCGCAGCCTCGCGACGGCGGTCGGCCTCGCTAGCCTCTTCCAAGGCCCGCGAGCGGGCTTCATAGGAAACCTTGAGGGACGCCTCGGCCTTCGTGTTCTCAAGGTCATGCTGATTGCGGCCGAGATTGATGGCCACCCTCAGCTTGCGCCGCTCCTCCACCAGCCGGAGACCTTCAACCTCAAGGCGCGAGTCGACGCCCGCGAGCTCTTCACCAAGTCGACTCATCGTGTCCATCTCCTCCTGGAAGAGCTCGTGGCGAACTATGCTCCGCCCGCGCTCGAGCTCGAACGCTCGGCCCACCTCGTACTCCACCTCGGGGGCTCCGGGCGGGGCGCCAAGTGGCGCGCCACCTCCTGGCATGGGGCTGGGGGCTGACGCCGCAACTGACATCAGCCATTCCTCGCGAGGAGCCCAAGCCGATCGGGGCTCGCTGCTTGAAGAGGAGTCGAAGATCGAAGCCAACCAGTTGTTGTCCATGAGCAAAGGAAGAGTCTTGGACACGCCCGCCAAGCTCCACGTCAGACCGTGGGGAGGTGGCTGCCGCTGGCTCAGCCGCGCCACGGCAGCGGAGACGCCCCAACCGACCCGCCCAGGCGGCAGGCAGACCAGGACGCTCAAGGCCGATGGGGGAGTTGATGAAGGAGGAGGCCGCTTCCCAGAAGACGCAACAGCTTCAACGGAAGCAGCCCTGAAGGACTGACGTCAGGATAAGAAGACTACACGCGGGAAGCCATGACAATAAGATACTTACGCGTCAATGGCGATGTACTTTCGTCGCTTCAATGGCCCGAAGATATTGCTGTCGCTAGGGGATCCTTTCCTCTTGCGGAGCTCCTCGAAGTCCACACAAAGATGACCAAAGCGCTGGACGTGACGTCCGGTCCGCGGCGGGGCCGAAGAAGAGCTTGGAAGGATGACTTCAGGGGTGCCCGGTTGCGGCGAACAGCCGGGCACTGTCTCACCACAACCTCCCGAGGCTCCTGGAGCCTTGGCCTCAGTAGCCGCATGCCACACCTCCTCAGTGACCAACGCCTCAGGAGGGGGGTCGCAGGCCCCCGAGGACGACGACCCTGGGTCACCACTCGGCATGTGCTCCTCAGCACTCGAGCCACCGGCCCCCTTCGGAGCTCGCCCTCCCGCACCGTCACCTGGGGCGAGCTCGGCACCGGCGGCGAGGAAGGGAACCACGACGACGGGGTTCTCGCGGGAACCCACCAGGCCGATTGGGCGCAACCCCCACTCATCAAAGGAAGGCATGCTCGCGGCAAATGCGGCTTTGTTCTCGCAGCGGTACAACATGCAGCTATTCCTGGGCATCTCATCCGGCAGAGGGACATCCGATAGGACCATGAGCACCGTTTGCTACGTCGCAAGGGGAAGCCCCTTCTCCTGAAACCTCATGCGGTCCTGGCTGCGGAGCAAGTCCCACATCGGGCGGGAGTGGCACTGAAGTGGAGCGACTCGACGCTTGACGAACTCCTTCACCACCATGGGCTCAGTCACACCGAGGTCCTTCAACCACCTCAGCCTGGCCCAGACGGGGGCAAGGCGGGGGCTCGTGAGCTTATGGTGGCCCCAGCCGGGGTTTGGAGCAGCAGGCCCCGCCGGAACTTGGAGCAAAGGGTTGAGCACGCCGGCCACAACAAACACCCATCATATGTGGAACTCGCTCGTGGATGAAGGAAGCTCGAAGTCAATCCCCGCGCCCGCAGTCACGACCACGGCCTGGAAGCCCATGCACCCCGAGCTCTGCTGGGGACCGGTCAGATGCAATGAGAAGAAATGGCGGAGGAGGGCCACGGAAGGAGCGATGCCCACCATGGCCTCGCACAAGAAGGCGAAGACGGCAAGAATGGTCGCAGATTGAGGGTCGAGATGAAGCATGTGGATCTGATAATGCTCGAGCACCGCGTTGAAGAAGGTGGAGAAGGGAGGAATCAGACCAGGCCAGAGGGCATCAATGAAGATCGGGACCTCAGTGGCTGCCCGAGCCATGCGAGTGCGATACGCGAGCCAAGCCACCGTCTCTCCCCACTCGTTGAAGCTGGAGGCAAGCATGGGGCGCACCTTGTCCATGGCCTCGTCGTTGAGCACCCGAGGCCGGCCGAGCGCAGGCTCGAAGGGCGGAGGCGCAGTTGGCAAAGACAGAGGTTTCTTTCTACTTTCAGCCTGTTTCGGCGCCATGGCAATGAAGCAAGCGGAGCGCAAGTCAGATTGGAAGGGCAAGGCAGGGCCTCGAGGAAGCAGGGAGATTGGAGGAACCATGCGTGGTCGAAGGAAGAATAACAGTGTGAGATGCTGGGGCCGCATAGCCTGACGGATTCAAGGGCAGCGTGGGGAAGCGGAGACGCCCACGTCCAATCAACTGCCATGCGTCAACCGAGGCCGCAGGCTTTTGGGGCCCGCGGTGCTCCGTACTTGACCCTTGGCTTCGCCGCGAAGCCAAGCCCGAGCGCACCTTGGGCCCGGGGGCTACTGTCGGCATTCTGGGAACGGGGGTCCCCAGACTTGCCTGCCTGCGGCCCACAGCGTGGCTAAGCCAGCAAGCCGTACGGCCCATCTTCATAAACAAGGCATCCAAGACCCTCGCGAGGGGCCAAGCCTTGCAAGGCGGACGACGCAAGACCTCCTCAGGAGTGGCCTAGTCATGAAGGCTCAGGAGGAGCGGAGATAACAAGGCGGGGCAAGCCTCACGAGGCTCTTGTGACGTGAGCCATGACGACCGACACCAGGCGGGTGCCAGCGCGTGCAGCGTCCTTGTTTCCTCTTGGGTGCCAAGGAAGCAGGCGCAGGCGAGGAGTACCGAGGCATCAGGCAAAGGTTGCCATTTCGGTGCAACGAGACCAAGACCAGGAGGACGGCAAGACGGAGGTCATCGTGGAGCCCAAGATGGCGTCACCACCAGAGCTTTTCGCAGGCGAAGACCGCTTTTGTCAGGCCTATATAAGTAGAGCTAGCCACCACAGTGGGGCATCTCATCTCAGCTTGATCCAATCTGATCAAGAGCCTACCCTAGCCACAAGAACACCTCAACCTCAGGAGGCTGTTCTTCCCTTTGTACTGTTCTTCATCATCCCAAGAGGCAATCCACCACCACCACACTGGAGTAGGGTATTACACCACAACGGTGGCCCGAACCAGTATAAATCTCGTGTCTTTCTATGTTGAGAGTTCGTCGAGTTCGTCCGCGAGATCTTAGCGAGCTAGGGCATAGATCGGTATGAGGGAAAGACTTCGCGCGCACCCCAGTGTTCGAACCTTAAGGGTTTGCCAGAAACCCACATCCGAAAACGGTAACTACTGTCCTCCGAGTCGTTGGGCCTGGCCTGTTCGTCAGGGCTAGCTTGCCTATTTTCTTGCTCCTCCTGCTCGGATGTTACCTCAGCAAGGTCTTCATTGTTTTCGGTATCGTCCGGAGTATTATTTTCACCGGTGCCAGCATTGCTGTCTTTAGAACGACATGACTTAGGGCGGCACCGAGAACGCCGACGTTTTTGCTGTGTCTCAGGAGGTTTATTCTCGACTGGATTTTCGTTGTCATCATTTTTGGTTGTTTTGGGTGTATCCACCATGTACACATCGTACAAAGAAGTGGCCGTCCAACGTCCGGTAGATGGATGATTTTGGTCTTGCTCCCCGTCGGCATCGTCGTCCATACCGTCGATGTCTTCGGAGCCGTAATCAAGCATGTCGGTTAAGTCCTTGACAGTGGCTATGAAGTGGGCGGCGGGTGGGAAGTAAAATTCTCGATCGTTAGCCCCTAGTTCGAAGCGGACATAGCTCGGCTGCGAGTGCCCCGCCAAGGATAAGCTCTTTAATGAGTTTAGCACATCGCCCAAAGGCGAGTGCTGGAAGATGTCTGCGGCGCTGAATTGTAAAATCGATGAACGATCGAGTTCAGCGTCCGCGGGCTCACATGGTTTGGAATTTATAACCAGAGACGAGTCCGGGATTCCAGTGACACAGATATTGTGTGAGGTTAAGTCCATGTACGGCTCCAACGCCGGGGATTCTGTGGCCTCCGTGGTGGGGTCGAGCCTCCGACCCTTGGATGCCACAGTGTGCTCTGGATCTAAGGCCAGAGTAGTCACAGGAGCTATCTCCTGGATGCGGTTTGGCGACAGATTTAGGTCATGTTCGTCAAGGTGACCAGGAGTGGTCGCTTCGGTCTTGAATCCGGCAAAGATCAAATCTCCACGGATGTCAGCAACGTAATTCAAGCTCCCAAATCTGACCTGATGGCCAGGGGCGTAGCTATCGATCTGCTCCAGGTGGCCAAACGAGTTGGCCCACAGTGCGAAGCCGCCGAACACGAAGATCTGTCCGGGGAGGAAGGTTTCTCCTTGGACAGCGTCATCATTGACGATTGAAGGGGCCATCAAACCTTTTGGGGACGACACAGTGGAACTCTCAATAAAAGCACCAATGTCGGTGTCAAAACCGGCGGATCTCGGGTAGGGGGTCCTGAACTGTGTGTCTAAGGTCGATGGTAACATGAGACAGGGGACACGATCTTTACCCAGGTTCGGGCCCTCTCTATGGAGGTAATATCCTACTTCCTGCTTGATTGATCTTGATGGATATGAGTATTACAAGAGTTGATCTACCACGAGATCGTAATGGCTAAACCCTAGAAGTCTAGCCTGTATGACTATGGTAATGAGTATCTGCCCTTTCTGGACTAAGTCCTCTGGTTTATATAAGCACCGGGAGGATCTAGGGTTACACAAGGTCGATTACAAAGTAAAGGAATCTACATATTCAGTTGCCAAGCTTGTGTTCCACGCCAAGGAGAGTCCCATCCGGACACGGGTGCAGTCTTCGGTCTTCGCATCTTCATAGCCCATCAGTCCGGCCCATGGCTAACAGGCCGGACGTCCGAGGACCCCTTAGTCCAGGACTCCCTCAGGGAGGAAAGTAGAACTTGAGGAGGTAATTGTACCTTTCCCCGAATTGGAAAGTAGTTCATCATAGAAATCAGTTCCAGTGATTCCTACACCAATTAGTGAAGAAGTTAATGATGATGATCATGAAACTTCAGATCAAGTTACTACCGAACCTCGTAGGTCAACCAGAGTACATTCCGCACCAGAGTGGTACGGTAATCCTATTCTGGACGTCATGTTACTAGACCATGACGAACATACAAACTATGAGGAAGCGATGATGAGCCCAGATTCCGCGAAATGGCTTGAGGCCATGAAATCGGAGATGGGATCCATGTATGAGAACAAAGTGTGGACTTTGGTTGACTTGCCCGATGATCGGCAAGCCATAGAGAATAAATGGATCTTCAAGAAGAAGACTGACGCTGACAGTAATGTTACTGTCTACAAAGCTCGACTTGTTGCGAAAGGTTTTTGACAAGGTCAAGGAGTTGACTACGATGAGACCTTCTCACCTGTAGCGATGCTTAAGTCTGTCCGAATCATGTTAGCAATTGCCGCATTTTAAGCTTATGAAATTTGGCAAATGGATGTAAAAAATGCATTCCTTAATGGATTTCTTAAAGAAGAGTTGTATATGATGCAACCACAAGGTTTTGTCAATCCTAAAGGTGCTAACAAAGTGTGCAAGCTCCAGCGATCCATTTATGGACTGGTGCAAGCCTCTCGGAGTTGGAATATACGCTTTCATGGTGTGATCAAAGCATATGGTTTTATCTGAGACTTTTGGAGAAGCCTCAGATTTACAAGAAAGTGAGTGGGAGCTCTGTAGCATTTATAATATTATATGTGGATGACATATTGTTGATTGGAAATGATACAGAATTTCTGAATAGCATAAAAGGATATTTGAATAAGAATTTTTCAATGAAAGACCTCGGTGAAGTTGCTTACATATTGTGCATCAAGATCTATAGAGATAGATCAAGACGCTTAATTGGACTTTCACAAAGCACATACCTTGATAAAATTTTGTAGAAGTTTAAAATGGATCAGTCAAAGAAAGGGTTCTTGCATGTGTTACAAGGTGTGAAGTTGAGTGAGACTCAATGCCCGACCACTACAGAAGATAGAGAGAAAATGAAAGTAATTCCCTATGCCTCAGCCATAGGTTCTATCATGTATGCAATGTTGTGTACCAAACCTGATGTGTGCCTTGCTCTAAGTATAGTAGGGAGGTACCAAAGTAATCCAAGAGTGGATCACTGGACAGCGGTCAAGAACATCCTGAAATACCTGAAAAGGACTAAGGATACGTTTCTCGTTTATGGAGGAGACAAAGAGCTTGTCCTAAATGGTTACGTCAATGCAAGCTTTGACTCTGGTCCGTATGACTCTAAGTCGCAAACCGGATATGTATTTATATTGAATGGTGGAGCTGTCAGTTGGTGCAGTTCCAAGCAGAGCATCGTGGTGGGATCTACGTGTGAAGCGGAGTACATAGCTACTTCGGAAGCAGCAAATGAAGGAGTCCATATCCGATCTAGGTGTAATACCTAGTGCATCGGGTTCAATGAAAATCTTTTGTGACAATACTAGAGAAATTGCCTTGGTGAAGGAATCCAGATTTCACAAGAGATCCAAGCACATCAAGAGACGCTTCAATTCCATCCGCGATCTAGTCAAGGAGGGAGACATAGAAGTTTGCAAAATACATATGGATCTGAATGTTGCAGACCCATTGACTAAGCCTCTTCCACGAGCAAAACATGATCAACACCAAGACTCCATGGGTGTTAGAATCATTACTATGTAATCTAGATTATTGACTCTAGTGCAAGTGGGAGACTTAAGGAAATATGCCCTAGAGGCAATAATAAAGTTGTTATTTATATTTCCTTATATCATGATAAATGTTTATTATTCATGCTAAAATTGTATTAATCGAAAACTTAATACATGTGTGAATACATAGACAAACAGAGTGTCCCTAGTATGCCTCTACTTGACTAGCTCGTTAATCAAAGATGGTTAAGTTTCCTAGCAATAGACAAGTGTTGTCATTTGATGAACGGGATCACATCATTAGAGAATGATGTGATCGACAAGACCCATCCGTTAGCTTAGCATAATGATCGTTTAGTTTTATTGCTATTGCTTTCTTCATGACTTATACATGTTCCTCTGACTATGAGATTATGCAACTCCCGAATACCGAAGGAACACCTTGTGTGCTATCAAACATCACAACATAACTGGGTGATTATAAAGATGCTCTACAGGTGTCTCCGAAGGTGTTTGTTGGGTTGGCATAGATCAAGATTAGGATTTGTCACTCCGTGTATCGGAGAGGTATCTCTGGGCCCTCTCGGTAATGCTCATCACTATAAGCCTTGCAAGCAATGTAACTAATGCGTTAGTTACGGGATGATGCATTACGGAACAAGTAAAGAGACTTGCCGGTAACGAGATTGAACTAGGTATGATGATACCGACGAACGAATCTGCGGGAAGTAACATACCGATGACAAAGGGAACAACGTATGTTGTTATGCGGTTTGACCGATAAAGATCTTCGTAGAATATGTAGGAGGCAATATGAGCATCTAGGTTGCGCTATTGGTTATTGACCGAAGATGTGTCTCAGTCATGTCTACATAGTTCTCGAACCCATAGGGTCCGCACGCTTAACGTTCGATGACGATTTGTATTATGAGTTATGTGATTTGATGGCCGAAGTTTGTTCGGAGTCCCAGATGAGATCACGGACATGACGAGGAGTCTCGAAATGTTCGAGAGGTGAATATTCATATATTGGAAGGTTATATTCGGACACCAGAATGGTTTCGGGAAGTATCGGATAAGTTTCGGAGTACCGAGGGTTACCGGAACCCTCCCCGGGAAGTTAATGGGCCACACATGGGCCTTAGTGGAGGAGAGAGGGCCGGCTAGGGAGGTGGCGCGCGCCCCCCTTGCCAATCCGAATTGGACAAGGGGTGGGGGTGGCGCCCCCCTTTCCCTCTCCTACTCCTCCTCTCTTTCTCTCTTTGATATTCCGAAAAAGGAAAAAGGAGAGGGGAATCCTACTTGGACTAGCGAGTCCTAGTAGGACTCCCCACACCTGGCGCGTCCCCCTTGGGTCGGTCACCTCCCCCCTTTATATATGTGGGAGGGGGCACCCCAAAGGCACACCAAAGTTTCTCTTAGCTGTGTGCGGTGCGCCCTCCACAGTCACACACCTTGGTCATATCGTCGTAGTGCTCAGGCGAAGCCCTGCGCCGGTAACTTCATCATCACCGTCGCCACGCCATCGTGCTGAAGAAACTCTCCATCGTCCTCATTTGGATCAAGAGCTCGAGGGACATCATCGAGCTGAACGTGTGATGAACGCAGAGGTGCCGAACGTTCGGTGCTTGGATCGGTTGGATCGCGAAGACGTTCGACTACATCAACCGTGTTACTAAACGCTTCCGCTTTTGGTCTACGAGGGTACGTGGACACACTCTCCCCACTCTTTTATATGCTTCTCCTAGATAGATCTTGCCTGATCGTAGGGAAATTTGAAATACTACGTTCCCCAACAACTACGTGTCATGGCCAGCAAAAACATATATTACTTATGTTGCGATGAGGTGGTGCATGGCTATTCTCATACTCTAATATACTAGTTAGCTTTGTTTAAGTAGATGTCTAGATTAATGGAGCCCAGGCTGAAACTTGTCCTTTTTGAAAAAAGGCACGTTCTCTCATTTTTAATATGGGTCTGTCTAGGGCACATTTAGATGTGCTCTAGTTATTGCACATCTAAGTGACTCAATCAAACTAGAAAGAAAAGGAAAAAAGATAAAAGAAAATGCTTGCACGAATCTTAGTGTAAAATCAATGACATAGGACTTTTTTTGCGGGATAAAGGAAGATTTCGTTAACTCAATGAGGCTTCTCGGCCTCTGAAAGGTTTACAATGCAGTCTAATCCCGATCGCAACCAAACAGCCGTCTGCTGGGTATTACGCCTATACGCCAAGTAGCGTGCGGATCGACATTATTTTTTGATCTACTAATATGAGAAAAGGACTTAGATGTGCAATACTTAGAGCACATCTAGATGTGCTTTAGCAAAACTGTTTTAATATAGATGTAGTTTGTATCTCTACTACTATTAAAAGAGCAAACATGAGTTCCCCTACAAATACACCCCAAAGTGTACACAGTATTATCAAAGACGTTCGATTAATCCAACTAAATCACATCTAACAGTCCATATTACATCAAGGGTCTGACACGCAAATAAACAATCCAGATTAAATGTTCTGCCAGCAGACGCGCCCCCTTCGTCCTCAATTAGCGGGGATAGGGATTTCTATCCCGTAATCTTCTCTCTGCCCTCACAACACGTCTCTCCTCCTCTTGCCCCACGGACGCGAGCGCAGATCGCCACTGCTCCTCCTCTGCTGGCTGCTGCTCCATGGGCGTGAGTGCTGATCAACGTCGCCGTTGTCCGCTCCTCTTCTGCTCCTGCACGGACGCGAACACATGACTCGGTGCTCGCCGCTATCCACTCCTCTACTACCTCAAGGCCGCGAGCACAGGCCACCGTTCGCCGCTTGCCGCTCTCCTCTACCGCCTCATGGATGCGAGCGAGGGTCTCTGGCACCACCATCCGCTCCACCTCTGCTGCCCCACGGACATGAGCGCGGGGCGCCGTGGCCGCCTGCCGTTGTCCTCTGCTGATCCATGGATGCGAGCGCAGGCTGCCATCGTCGCCACGTTGAGTCCCTCACCACCAAGCCAGCGAACTTTGATCAGGTATGAACTTTTGATCAGATTTTCTTTACCTTAACATCAAGCCACCTGCTGGGTGTAGAAAGCTAGCGCACAGGAAGCGCCAACTCTCCCCACATATTCAATTATTAAGAGTACCATAATCAGAAGAACCTGTAACTGTGGCAACAAAATTTATAATGGCTAAAATGATGGACATCAGTCAAAGTTCATGGGCAGATTCCTCATAGCAGATTTGGGTCAAAATTCAGAAATACAAAGAGTAACAAAAAAACATGACTACAATTGTGCTCCTATTTCTTAATATACCGAGAAAAAATAAATACAATGGCCTATAATATAGAGTTTATGTGCTTTGCATGAAACTGAATGCATGGCACTGAACATCTTTAATCTATTATGTTATATATAAGCACATAATTGAGGACTGACATCTTGGGTAAACGAAAGAATTAGCAACATAATTTAGGACATGCCTATATTTTCTAGCATGGAAGTCAGATAGTCAACAAGTTCTGGATCAACAAGACCCTGAGCACGTCTTTTCCCCTAAAATAAAAAAGTAACATCCCAATTGATAATAGGAAAAGATAGGCTCGGTTCCTCCACTCATGCTTGTCTGAATTATTACTTGCTAAATCCAGTACATGCTTCTCTGAATTTCTACAAGCTAAGTTCAGTACATGCTTCTCTAAATGTTGGCCTACCAATTGGTATTGTATTGCATACTTGAAATTATTATATGCACTCCATTTGTGCCAACGGATTACCACATTTTTATGTTAGTTTTAGGCCATTTGAATGAAAGGACTATACAAAATATCTATGACAATCCATCACAAATCACTTTGTGCAAATAAAATTCAGTACATGCTTCTCTAAATATGTGCAATACAATTAAGCAAAATTTGTTCATATATGTTGGCCTGCCATTTGGTATTGGGTACCATACATGCATGTTTTTCAAATGCTTAATCCAAGTGCCACTTCTGTACTTAATAAGGTTAACTTTTGTTTAAATAACTAAATATTGGTTTGCCGGATTTTTCTTGTGATTGAATTATGGAACTTACATTGTATGGTTAGCAACATTACATATGGCCATGTTGTCATTTTGGCCATTCATGTAGTAATTCATCAGACTTTCTACAATCGAGAGTATGTGTGCATGTGCGGGCACTTCAACTGCATGGATCACTATATCCGAGTACCTCTATGGTTTTGTTTGTTCAATTAGATCGACTTAGCAATCACATGAGAATATAATTCACATGTGTGCAGGCAGCGTTGCCACAAGTATTAATCATATCTATAATCAATTATTTCTGACAGATTTTCACACTGCGGAGAAGCCCACTACACAATCTGTTGTTACCCAACTACGTTATACACCAGCTACGTAAGGTGATGTTTTTAAGTCCAAATGGTTGTCTAGTTGTTTATGCCGTTTGCAACACAAGCATATAGAGCTACAATTATCAAGCGCCTTTCTGAGACAGCACATTGATAAACAACACTTATCAAGCATCACCATCAGAGGAGACTAACTGGAAAAATTGAACTCTTAAAAAGGCTGCAAGCGAAGTGAACGTACCTTGGAATGGGGTTGCTTGCTAATATGAAAGCGAGGTGCACTTGGTGTGTATACATCATCCAGTGAATCCAAGCTTGCTTCACTTACAAGAAGATTTGACCAAAAAATAGCAATCAAGGGAACATTTGACAATTATAATTAGACTAAGCCAGGAAGATGTACCTGCACTATACGCAAAATACTACAGCCCAACTTCATGGTGTACCTGTCCCATAGTTGTTTCTGTCAGAGTTAAACCTGCATGCATTTTGACAATAGTTAGATAAAATAATATATTGTTTACATAGCATTCATTTGAGTTACAGAAGCTATGAAAATGCATGTTGATTGCCTCAACAATGTGGAAAGTTTTCTACTTCGCAACTACATACTGCTAGCAACCGGATATACAATTCAAATTAATTCACAACAGTGTCTTGTGTTAAACCAGTGCAGCCATAGCATGGACATTTTTCAAGCTAATATTAGTCTTTACAAAAAAAACTCTTAAGTGCATTATTCAATATACAAATAACTCTAAATAAAAAGGAGGCGAGACATATAAACCTTCAATACTTCAATATCTTCCCTTCTAATTGATGTTGTCAAACAAAAAAACTTACAGAAACTTGCACAAACCAATCTTTAGAACAAAACAATATATGCTCGAGCATTTGAACCTGTCCAGTCTCATGTAAATGGCTGCGTCATTCCATCATGTGTTTTCAAACGAAATTTAAGAACAATTCTTAACCTCCTTTCAAATTTAATTTGCAAAGCTTGGAAATAACTCAATTGCATGGCCATGTAATGCTTGGAAATAATCATTTCTATATGTAACTTTCCAGTACTGCAGCCCCATGAAATGCGTTGTGTTCTATATATATATTCCTTCTTTTTCATGCCACGAAACCTGTTTTTCAGATAGACAACAGTGCATCTTGTCAGAAATGAGAATACGGATTAGCTATAGCATCCAGAATTACATGTAAGAATGTTCAGACCAAGCAAGACTAATCAAATATGCCTTATTGGTATGTCATTATATAGAGATATTATGTACTCATTGTGAATAAACTACAAATAAGTTCCAGCTTAAGACTGCAATTGTACCAGTGTAAAAGAGCAGTTTCCTCAACCTATAGAATTGCATGAGCAATTGATTACAGGAAAATATTTTTGATTATTAGATCAGACTTATGCACAATAGCTAAAGCGGCCAAAGCATGGGCGGTGGCGGCCGTGGCGTGAGGCATGGGGCTGTGGCTACGGCGGCGGCGTCAAGGCGCAGACATCGCCATTGGATAGAGCCGAACAGAGCAGAGGGGGATGACGAATTACCAGTAACGGGCGAGGTGGGGAGGGCGTCGACCATCCACTCTGGAGCATGTCGTACTTGGCCACACGGTGAGGCTCGCGACACGCCCAATCCATCGGAGCAAGGCGTCCTCGTCGGCGCTCCTTGGTGCTTGCTCCGATTCTGCGTCTCCTCCCGCGGGAGGAGGAGGTAGGCGATGTAGAGCCCTCCAATGCTCGCGTCCAGTCCGCGACCGAGGATCTGATGTAGACGAATTATGCGCCTCCGCCGACGGAGATGGAGAGGCAATGGAATTGGAAGGGCGGCTGTCTCAGCAGCGGTGGGGATTGGAGAGGCAGGGGAGGGGCGTTCCCTGCCGAAGCAGCATGCAGCAAGGGAGGGGGAGGGTCCCCGCGCCAGCGACGGGAGGCAGTGGGGAGGGCGGAGGCGCTGCTTGTCGGTGTCCGTGAGAGAGAGAGAGAGAGGGAGAGAGTGGAAAAGATGAGAGTGTGGCAGTGGAGTGGAGTGTGTGGCCATGGTGTGTGGGTGTGTTCAGGACGCTGCTTCGGTGCCGTGTGTCTGATGAGTGTCATCTTTTTATCGAGTCAGGCCGTCAGGGCGTGCTTTAGTTTGTGAATAATATACTAGTACATATGCCCATGCATTGCAACGGGCGAAAAAATGACAAAACCTGCTTCACTTGTCACAACGTAATAGGCGAAAAAATTGACAAAACCTACTTCACTTGTCACTACTCTCCACTTATATTCAAGTATGCAAATGTTGAAATTAGGTTACCCTCATCTATATAAGGTGCATATGCGGGTGTGTTGCCACGGCTTGAATTGTTCTTATTTGGATCATGAAGTGGTCATGTGAGAAGTTACCCTAACGTCCTTCATTGCGCATACTTAAGCTCCACCCTTCTATCAAATTAAAGAGTAGTGATGCATGGAATAGTCTTTAAGCAAAACAAACATTCAATGTGATTTTTAGGGCATCTCCAACATTGACCCGCAAAACGAACACCGCATACAGCTGGGGGCATCCACGGCACTTGTGCGGGAGACGACCATCCAAAGCTATCCACATATGGTTGTACTTCAGAAGGAATTTAACAGAAGTGAACAAATTTGATAGATATTTAAATAAACCGGACGATATTCATAAAGTTTTAAGCAAACTAATTACATTTTGACATATTTGAGCTAAATCGTACTCTAAGCCCAGTCTAAATGAGTGCCAACACCCATTAGCCATTTTCGGCCGGCCACGAGCCCCAGGAACTGAAACTCTAGCTCCGCCTTTGTAGCCTCCACCTCCACAATCTACAAGCGCTAATCGGTCGATGATTTTGAGCCCGTCAAGTTGTGTTTCAGCGGGAGCGGAATGGGCGGTGGCCTTCCTCGGGCCCGAGCGTCGGCGAGCTCCCATGCTCTACTCTTCCTTGCTGCCCGCAACACCCTTGGATGTGTCGGCTTCGTGGTCGTGGTGGCGTGGCGCTGGCATGGTGGAGTTGGCAACTTCTTCCTGATCCTTGCTCTTACACGTGTCTGATTTCGTAGGCGGTGCTACAGGAGTCGACCAGCACCCCCTCCTCTGCATGGTCCACATCCGACGCAATCACCGTTCTAGTGGCGAGTAGCTCCACCATGTGTCGGTGCTCGTCGAGGAGGCGGAAGTTGTACTCCTGGTCGGCTTGCGCCTGTTGGAACATGGCCTTCCACTCGGCCAACACCATTTCGATGTAGTGAGCATCGGGCTAACCCATGGTGATGCCGACATGGACCGGCGAGGAGGGTGGCGTCGTCATCGGGCAGCACCAGCCTTCGTCTGCCTGCCAGCCAACAGCCAACAGCAATGGCGGCATCTCCTTCTTCTGCTCGGACGAGAGGCTGCCCCAAATGGCTTTGGAGCTTGAGGAGGCCATGCCGGGCGTGGTGCGATGAGGAGGATGGATGCGGTTATGGTCGGGGCTGGAGTTTAAATAGTCGGCAAATGGTAGGGCAAGCGATGAGGTGGTTAATGGCGGGCCATAGACGAATAGACGTGTGGCGTCGGAGTAGGTTCCTCGGCACCCGCGCATCTTTAATGTAGGGAGGTGGAATGACGACCTGTCATTTGAACATGGAGGAGTCGGGTGTACCGGAAAACGGCACGGGCAACGCTCTCCACCAGCGCCGCTTCTGCCCTGAGCCGGCATGAATGCAGTACTGGTGCTCTGGAACAACGCTGATCACTTCGGGCAGGAAGGGACATGGGCGAGGGAGGGGTTTTTGGGTGGGTCATGGCAGACAGAATCGAGCATGGCAACGGTCCGAACACCTGTAAAGCCCCCAGTTTGTTTTCAGATTGCGGGAGAAAGTAAGTTTGGATCGGTCGGCGGATCGACACAGGCCTGCGTTGGCTGGCAAAACACGACCGCACCAAGCGGTCTGGACGGTTGCGGGCATTTTGAGGGTCGGTGCTGGAGATGCCCTTTTGCATACTCTTTGAGAGTTTAATAATTCGTTTAAAGTATTTAATAAAATTATCAAAATATTTGAATTCTAATTATTTTGATTATGTAGTTTTTTTAATGAAAGGTTTGATTTGGAGATTATATTTCATTCCAATAATTTTCTTGCATTATTAAGTGTTGGCCCAAATGCAAGAAATATTATAAAAACAATGTTGAGGTTGAGCAGCAGGCACGTAACACCATCAGGCTGTCGCGTGTGTACCCCCACCGCTATTAAACCCAATAAGAGTCGCGCAATGTGCGCACTCTCGCGGCTTTGGGCGCACGGGGCGTGGGGAAGGCGTTGTGCACACCCGAGTTGACCCAGCGAATAACCTCAGGTAACACCTCCCTGAGTTAAACTTACAGATGGTCGTTTCCTTCCCTACGAAGGGAGAAAATATCCCCAGATTTACCACGCGCACTGCCCCTTCCTCTCTCGCCTCCTTCCCTGGCTCTCATCAATAAGCACAATGGCGGCGACATTGTGAGTCATCGAGGCGGAGGAAGACGGGTGGCGGGATGGATCTAGTCACGATGGAGTTGGAGCTCGATCGGACAAGCGGTGGCGTGTCGGAGCAGTGCTGGTTTGGCCAGCCAGTACCGCGCGGAGTGCAAAGAGATCGTCGTCGACATGCTGCGGGAGCGGGACAGCGGTATCTGCTCCGGGCGGTCCAAGGCATGCCGGTGCCGCTCGTGCGGCCGAACGGCGGCCCTAGCGGCACGGTCGGGGAGAGTTGCGTCAATGAGGTCTTGTAATGGTGGTCAACTGGTCCAATCCAACCCCTCCTCCCACTTCCTCATCCCGAGGTCTTCTCCTCTAGGTTTTTATTTCTTGTTTTTTCGAATTAAATCAGTTGTTGCATCAATTGATTCTGAAGGTGATGGTATCTTCATGTTTTGAAGCTGTCTCAATGCTTTTCTTAGTCAGTTTCGTCTCTAGGTTCCTTTTTTAGAAATGTTGCACTCATTCAACAATTGTGTACATTTTCTTCTTCTGTAATGCGAGATTTTTGTTCGTTATTATATAAGCTCACTTTGTGAAACTAAAATTTCAGGAATTTTAGAATAAGCTTGTGGCCAGTGAGAACTCGGGCGAAGAACAAGAAAAAGAGCTTGAGCCCTTGGATGATGATGATGATTTTATTGATAGTAGGAGGCGACCGAAATGTCTTACGGTCGTAGGAACTGAAACTCCCAAGTGGCAAAAGCTTCCTATGCAGGCTCCATCGAAACAAGGTATATCTTTCACAGACAAATAATATTTTTCAGGAAAAGACTTGGATGTGCCCAGTTCTGATTTGAGTCATTGATCGAAAAAAACCTACCAGGTTCCATCTGAAAACTGTCGGCTGTAATGATGTTTTCTCAAATGTCAATTCTCATTATGAATACCGAACTTCTGGGGGAGGAGGAGGACGCAGAGAAATACCTCATATGCTGAATGTGGAAGTGTTGATAATCACAAGAAGTCAACTAAATAAAGGTTAGAGTTTAGTTTCAATTATGTATCGAATTATTTATTTCATCGAGATGTCTGAGATTTAAATTAGAAGAAATTTTAGTACCTTTGCCATATGATTACAAAATCCCCTCGCTATTTTTAGATCTTGACAGTCTCTGAACCTGTTATGTTCTGTAACTTTGGAGAACATGTTGGATGTTCAATGTTGCTTGAGATATTAAGCTGTTCTATTTGAGATATATGGGTCATTGGATACGTAGGGTCCACTATACTGAAGTGAACATGTTAGAACTATTTACTAGCTTTCATCTGCTTTTTTGTGCAGGTGGCACTTTTGCTTGTGTCTTGTTATCTTTTCAAAATGGTGAAGCTGACAATGATGGCCTTCCATTGGCGGAGTGCTTAGATGATCGTCGAGATCTGAAGGATGTTGTCTTATTTTTTAGAAAATAAGGATGTTGTCTTCTACAAGCAGCAAGCAATTTTTTTGTTCAAAAGCTTATCTAAGGGCCAACATGAATCATCAACACTACCAACTGAGACTGGACCATACCTTTTCCAGGTCAAGGTATGTATTTACAGTACATGATACATTTTTGCTTTCAACAAGATGAGGATAATGTGACTGTTCACGTGTGTGCTTTCTATATAATACATTTTCGCTTCAATCAAGATGAGGATACTGTGACTGTTTGTGTGCGTGCATGATTGCCGGAGGTGTTAAATCAGCTAGATCTTCCTTGTGAAATAGGGGCAGGGGCAATTTAATCAGTCCTATATCCAAAGCATGCAAGCATTCATGTCGTATTGCCTAATTAACTAATTAGGAGTGCCTTATTATTTTCTCTGCCAACAAATTAGGAGGCCTAGATCCAGGGTCAGGGCCGGCAGGGCTTGGTCGTCTCTGCCTACAACTACGGTGACAGGGTCGGGCTGACACCGCTGATGAAGATGCACACCCTCAGCCATGACTTTATACTCGATCACATCCATGTAGGTGTTGGTCACTACAACTTCTGAACACTCCTTGTGTGTTCTCGTTATTTGACTTGCTTTTCTGTTCACTGATGCGAAGCCATTTGTGCAGGTGGGCTTCGCTACCATGGAACGACACCTGATCTCCCAAGTGTATGAGCTCGGTTTCATGGAAGCTATATGTCCATAGGGTAATCCGAGTGCTTCCAAGGTACTGAATACTTTACTAACTTATTTGTGTGATCAACAAGCAACTTTTCTTTAGCGGCATGAAACATCATCTCTGAATTTTGCAATTTGATTTCTTATCCTTGACCATGTATCAGAACTTTATTATAATTTGTTGTGCCGACTAATTGAAAAATTTCTGCATTTTTATACAAGTATGAAAAAGTTGCATTTCTTTACTTAAAGGTGATGCCGAACCTGGAAAACGTTGGTCTTTTTTGGTGGCTTTGTTCCTCTTCCGAAGAAGATACCTTTAGAGGAGACTGATACGTCTCCAACGTATCTATAATTTTTGATTGCTCCATCCTACTTTATCTACTGTTTTGGACTATATTGGGCTTTATTTTCCACTTTTATATTATTTTTGGGACTAACCTATTAACCGGAGGCCCAGCCCAGAATTGCTATTTTTTGCCTATTTTAGTGTTTCGAAGAAACAGAATATCAAACGGAGTCCAAACGGAATAAAACCTTCGGAAATGTGATTTTCTCACCGAACGTGATCCACGGGACTTGGACCCTACTCCAAGGAACAAAAGAGGCAGTCACGAGGGTGGGGTCGCCCCCCCCCCCCTAGGGCGCGCCCCCTGCCTCATGGGCCCCCTGTTGCTCCACCGACGTACTCCTTCCTCCTATATATACCTACGTACCCCCAAACGATCAGAGGAGGAGCCAAAAACCTAATTCCACCGCCGCAACTTCCTGTATTCACGAGATCCCATCTTGGGGCCTGTTCCGGAGCTCCGTCGGATGGGGCATCCACCATGGAGGGCTTCTACATCATCACCATAGCTCCTCCGATGAAGTGTGAGTAGTTTACTTTAGACCTTCGGGTCCATAGCTAGTAGCTAGATGGCTTATTCTCTCTTTTTGGACCTCAATACAATGTTCTCCCCCTCTCTCGTGGAGATCTATTCGATGTAATCTTCTTTTTGAGGTGTGTTTGTTGAGACCGATGAATTGTGGGTTTATGATCCAGCTTATCTATGAATAATATTTGAATCTTTTCTGAATTATTTTATTTATGATTGAGTTATCTTTGCAAGTCTGTTCGAATTATCCGTTTGGTTTGGCCAACTAGATTGGTAGTTCTTGCAATGGGAGAAGTGTTTAGCTTTGGGTTCAATCTTGCGGTGTCCTTACCCGGATGTAAAGGGTTGCAAGGCACGTATTGTATTGTTGCCATCGAGGATAACAAGATGGGGTATTTATCATATTGCATGAATTTATTCCTCTACATCATGTCATCTTGCTTAAGGCATTACTCTGTTTTTAACTTAATACTCTAGATGCATGCTGGATAGCGGTCGATGAGTGGAGTAATAGTAGTAGATGTAGAATCGTTTTGATCTACTTGTCTCGGACATTATGCCTATATACATGATCATACCTAGATATACTCATAACTATGCTCAATTCTGTCAATTGCTCAACAGTAATTTGTTCACCCACCGTAGAATAATTATGCTCTTGAGAGAAGCCACTAGTGAAACCTATGGCCCCCGGGTCTATTCTCATCATATCAATCTCCATCACTTTAATACTTGCTTTGTTTTTACGTTGCCTTTTACTTTTTACTTTGCATCTCTATACCAAAATACCAAAAATATTATTTATCATCTCTATCAGATCTCACTCTCGTAAGTGGCCGTGAAGGGATTGACAACCCCTAATCGCGTTGGTTGCGAGTAGCTATCGTTTTGTGCAGGTAAGGGGGACTTGTGCGTGGCCTCCTACTAGATTGATACCTTGGTTCTCAAAAACTGAGGGAAATAGTTACGCTACTTTGCCGCATCATCCTCTCCTCTTCGGGGAATCCAACGCAGTGCTCAAGAGGTAGCAAGAAGAATTTCTGGCGCCGTTGCCGGGGAGTCTATGCAAAAGTCAACCATACCAAGTACCCATCACAATCCCTATCTCTCGCATTACATTATTTGCCATTTGCCTCTCGTTTTCCTCTCCCCACTTCACCCTTGTCGTTTTGTTCGCCCTCTCTTTCCCAATCTCCTCCTCTTTTTCCCGTTGCCTTTTCCTCGTCCGCTTGTTTGCTCGTGTGTTGGATTGCTTGTTTGTCGCGATGGCTCAAGATGCTACCAAATTGTGTGACTTCACCAATACCAATAATAATGGTTTCCTTAGCACTCTGATTGCTCCTCTTGCCAATACTGAATCTTGTGAAATCAATACGCTTTGTTGAATCTTGTTATGAAAGATCAATTCACCGCCTTCCTAGTGAAGATGCCGCTACTCATCTGAATAGCTTCGTTGATTTATGTGATATGCAAAAGAAAAAAGATGTTGATAATGATGTCGTTAAGTTGAAGCTATTTCCTTTTTCGCTTAGAGATCGTGCTAAAGCGTGGTTTTCATCTCTGCCTAAAAATAGTATTGATTCTTGGAACAAGTGCAAAGATGCTTTTATCTCTAAGTATTTTCCTCATGCTAAGATTATCTCTCTTAGGAACGATATTATGAATTTTAAGTAACTTGATCATGAACATGTTGCACAAGCTTGGGAGAGAATGAAATTAATGATACATAATTGTCCTACTCATGGTTTGAACTTGTGGATGATTATACAATTTTTTTATGCCGGGTTGAATTTTGCTTCTAGAAATCTTTTAGATGCGGCCGCGGGAGGCACTTTTATGGAAATCACTCTAGGAGATGCTACTAAACTTCTAGATAATATTATGGTTAATTATTCTCAATGGCATACCGAAAGATCTACTAATAAAAAAGTGCATGCGATAGAAGAAATTAATGTTTTGAATGGAAAGATGGATGAACTTATGAAATTATTTGCTGCTAAGAGTGTTTCTTCTGATCCTAATGATATGCCTTTGTCTACTTTGATTGAGAATAATAATGAATCTATGGATGTGAATTTTGTTGGTAGGAATAATTTTGGTAACAATGCTTATAGAGGGAATTTTAATCCTAGGCTTTATCCTAGTAATCCTTCTAATAATTATGGAAATTCCTACAACAACTCTTATGGAAATTTTAATAAGATGCCCTCTAAATTTGAGAGTAATATTAAAGAGTTTATGAATTCACAAAAGAATTTTAATGCTCTGCTTGAGGAGAAATTGCTTAAAGTTGATGATTTGGCTAGGAAATTGATAGAATTTCCCTTGAAATTGATTCTTTAAAGCTTAGATCTATTCCTCCTAAGCATGATATCAATGAGTCTCTCAAAGCTATGAGAATTTCCATTGATGAGTGCAAAGAAAGAACCGCTAGGATGCGTGCTTCCAAAGATGCCTTTATTAAAGCGTGTTCTTCCAATTCCTATGCAAATCAAGATGAAGATCTAAAAGTTATTGATGTGTCCCCATTAAATCTTTGTTTTGCAATATGAATCTTGATGAAACTGAATATGATCTTCCTTTACCTAGAAGGCGTTCTAAGAATTCGGAGTTTTTAGATCTTGATGATGAAATTGATAAAAGTGGGGTTGAAAGAAATAAAAACCTAGATGTTGCTAAACCCACTATTTTGGATCTCAAGGAATTTAATTATGAAAATTGCTCTTTAATTGATTGTACTTCCTTGTTGTAATCCGTGCTAAATTCTCCTCATGCTTATAGGCAAAATAAGGCCTTTACCGAACACATTGTTGATGCCTTGATGCAATCTTATGAAGAAAAACTAGAGTTGAAAGCTTCTACCCCTAGAAAACTTTATGATGAGTGGGAACCTACTATTAAAATTAAAATAAAAAATTATGAGTTTCATGCCTTGTGTGATTTGGGTGCTAGTGTCTCTACTATCCCCAAAACTTTGTGTGATTTGCTAGATTTCCATGACTTTGATGATTGCTCTCTAAACTTGCATCTCGCGGATTCCACTATTAAAAAACCTATGGGAAGAATTAATGATGTTCTTATTGTTGCAAATAGGAATTATGTGCCCGTAGATTTTATCGTTCTTGATATAGATTGCAATCATTCATGTCCTATTATTCTTGGTAGACCTTTCCTTAGAACGATTGGTGCAATTATTGATATGAAGGAAGGGAATATTAGATTCAAATTTCCATTAAAGAAATGCATGGAATACTTTCCTAGAAAGAAAATAAACTTACCATATGAATCTATCATGAGAGCCACTTATGGATTGCCTACCAAAGATGGCAATACCTAGATCTATCCTTGCTTTTATGCCTAGCTAGGGGCGTTAAACGATAGCGCTTGTTGGGAGGCAACCCAATTTTATTTTTAGTTTTTTTGTTTTTGATTATGTTTAGGAATAAATAATCCATCTAGCCTCTGTTTGGATGTGGTTTTATGTTTTAACTAGTGTTTGTGCCAATCTAGACCTATTGGATCTTCTTGGATGATAGTTCTTTGATCTTGCTGTAATTTCCAGAAACTTTGCACTCAGTGCCCGAATTATTAAAAATCACCCGAACGTGATAAAATACTGATTCCAATTGATGCTGATAAATAACAAATTTTCTAAGTCGTCTAATTTTTGTATATGTTTTTGAGTTCCAGAAGTTTGTGTTAGTTACAGATTACTACAGACTGTTCTGTTTTTGACAGATTCTGTTTATCGTGTGTTGTTTGCTTATTTTGATGAATCTATGGCTAGTAAAATAGTTTATAATCCATAGAGAAGTTGGAATACAGTAGGTTTAACACCAATATAAATAAATAATGATTTCATTACATTACCTTAAATTAGTCTTTTGTTTTCTTTCTCTAAAGGAGCTCACGAGATTTCTATTGAGTTTTGTGTTGTGAAGGTTTCAAGTTTTGGGTAAATTCTTTTGATGGATTATGGAACAAGGAGTGGAAAGAGCCTAAGCTTGGGGATGCACATGGAACCCCCAAGATAATCCAAGGACACCAAAAAGTCAAAGCTTGGGGATGCCCCGGAAGGCAAACCCTCTTTCCTCTAATTCCATCTGTAATTTACTTGGAGCTATATTTTTATTCACCACATGATATGTGTTTTGCTTGGAGCGTCTTGTATTATTTGCGTCTTTGCTTGTTAGTTTACCACAATCATCCTTGGTGTACACACCTTTTGAGAGAGCCATACATAAATTGGAATTTGCTAGAATACTCGATGTGCTTCACTTATATCTTTTGAGCTTGATAGCTTTGCTCATAGTGTTTCACTTATATCTTTTGAGCATGATAATTTTTGCTCTAGTGCTTCACTTAGATCTTTTAGAGCACGGTGGTGGATTTGTTTTAAAGAAACTATTGATCTCTCATGCTTCACTTAGATTATTTTGAGAGTCGTTAATAGCATGGTAATTTGCTTAATATTAATATACTTGGTATTCAAGATATGTGAAACTTTCTTTTGAGTGCGTTGAATACTAAGAAATGTTTGATGCTTGATAAAAGTTTTGAGATATGGAGGTGATAATATCAAAGTCGTGCTAGTTGAGTAGTTGTGAATTTGAGAAATTCTTGTGTTGAAGTTTGCAAGTCCCGTAGCATGCATGTATGGTTAAAGTTGTGTAACAAATTTGAAACATGAAGTGTACCTGGCTTGTGCATCCTTATGAGTGGCGGTCGGGGACGAGCGATGGTATTTTCCTACCAATCTATCCCCTAGGAGCATGCGCGTAGTACTTGATTTTTCATGACTTCTAAATTTCTGCAATAAGTATATGAGTTCTTTTGACTAATGTTGAGTCCATGGATTATACGCACTTTTACCTTTCCGCCTTTGCTAGCCTCTTGATGCCGTGCATTGCCCTTTCTCACCTTGAGAGTTGGTGCAAACTTCACGGTGCATCCAAACCCCGTGATATGATACGCTCTATCACACATAAACCTCCTTACATCTTCCTCAAAACAGCCACCATACCTACCTATTATGGCATTTCCATAGTCATTCCGAGATATATTGCCATGCAACTTTCCACCGTTCCATTCATCATCATCATTACATACTTTACTTTTGTCATATTGCCATTGCATGATCATGTAGTTGACATCGTATTTGTGGTAAAGACACCATGCATTATTTTTCATACATGTCACTCTTGATTCATTGCACCATCCCGGTACACCGCCGGAGGCATTCATACGGAGTCATATCTTGTTCTAAGTTTCGACTTGTAATCCTTATGTTGTAATCAATAGAAGTGTGATGATCATCATTATTAGAGCATTGCCCAAAAAAAGAGAAAGGCCAAAAAGAAAAAAAAGGAAGGCCCAAAAAAAGAAGAAAATAAAAAGGGCAATACTACTATCTCTTTTTCCACACTTGTGCTTCAAAGTAGCACCTTGTTCTTCATGTAGTGAGTCTCATATATTGTGCTTCAAAGTAGCACCATGTTTTTCATATAGTGAGTCTCATAAGTTGTCTTTCCATACTAGTGGGATTTTTCATTATAGAACTTGGCTTGTATATTCCTACGATGGGCTTCCTCAAATGCCCTAGGTATTCACGAGCAAGCAAGTTGGATGCACACCCACTAGTTTTCTTTTTTTGATGAGCATTCATAGCTCTAGTGCATCCGTTGCATGGCAATCCCTACTCCTCATGTTGACATCAATTGATGGGCATCTCCATAGCCCGTTGATTATCCTCGTCAATGTGAGACTTTCTCCTTTTTTGTCTTATCCACACAATCCCCATCATCATATTCTATTCCGCCCATAGTGCTATATCCATGGCTCACGCTCATGTATTGCGTGAAGGTTGAAAAAGTTTGATATTATTTAAGTATGAAACAATTTCTTGGCTTGTCATCGGGGGTATAGAAGTTGGGAACATCTTTGTGTGACGAAAATGAAGCATAGCCTAACTATATGATTTTGTAGGGATGAACTTTCTTTCGCCATGCTATTTTGAGAAGACATGATTACTTTGATTAGTATGCTTGAAGTATTATTATTTTTATGTCAATATGAAATTTTGTCTTGAATCTTTCGAATCTGAATATTCATATCACAATTAAGAAGATTTACATTGAAATTATGCCAAAGTATCACTCTGCATAAAAAATTCTCTTTTTATCATTTACCTACTCGAGGACGAGCAGGAATTAAGCTTGGGGATGCCTGATACGTCTCCAACGTATCTATAATTTTTGATTGCTCCATGCTACTTTATCTACTGTTTTGGACTATATTGGGCTTTATTTTCCACTTTTATATTATTTTTGGGACTAAGCTATTAACTGGTGGCCCAGCCCAGAATTGCTGTTTTTTGCCTATTTCAGTGTTTCGAAGAAACAGAATATCAAACGGAGTCCAAATGGAATAAAACCTTCGGAAACGTGATTTTCTCACCGAACGTGATCCAGGGGACTTGACCCTACTCCAAGGAACGAAAGAGGCGGTCACGAGGGTGGGGGGGGGCGCCCCCCCTGCCTCGTGGTACCCCTGTTGCTCCACCGACGTACTCCTTCCTCCTATATATACCTACGTACCCCCAAACGATCAGAGGAGGAGCGAAAAACCTAATTCCACCGCCGCAACTTCCTGTATCCATGAGATCCCATCTTGGGGCATGTTCCAGAGCTCCGCCGGAGGGGGCATCCACCACGGAGGGCTTCTACATCATCACCATAGCCCCTCCGATGAAGTGTGAGTAGTTTACTTCAGACCTTCGGGTCCATAGCTAGTAGCTAGATGGCTTCTTCTCTCTTTTGGATCTCAATACAATGTTCTCCCCTCTCGTGGAGATCTATTCAATGTAATCTTCTTTTTGCGGTGTGTTTGTTGAGACCGATGAATTGTGGGTTTATGATCCAGCTTATCTATGAATAATATTTGAATCTTTTCTGAATTCTTTTATGTATGATTGAGTTATCTTTGCAAGTCTCTTCGAATTATCCGTTTGGTTTGGCCAACTAGATTGGTAGTTCTTGCAATGGGAGAAGTGTTTAGCTTTGGGTTCAATCTTGCGGTGTCCTTACCCAAAGGATGTAAAGGGTTGCAAGGCACGTATTGTATTGTTTCCATCGAGGATAACAAGATGGGGTATTTATCATATTGCATGAATTTATTCCTCTACATCATGTCATCTTGCTTAAGGTGTTACTCTATTTTTAACTTAATACTCTAGATGCATGTTGGATAGCGGTCGATGAGTGGAGTAATAGTAGTAGATGCAGAATTGTTTTGATCTGCTTGTCTCGGACGTGATGCCTATATACATGATCATACCGAGATATACTCATAACTATGCTCAATTCTGTCAATTGCTCAACAGTAATTTGTTCACCCACCGTAGAATACTTATGCTCTTGATAGAAGCCACTAGTGAAACCTATGGCCACCGGGTCTATTCTCATCATATCAATCTCCATCACTTTAATACTTGCTTTGTTTTTACCTTGCCTTTTACTTTTTACTTTGCATCTCTATACCAAAAATACCAAAAATATTATTTATCATCTCTATCAGATCTCACTCTCGTAAGTGACCGTGAAGGGATTGACAACCCCTAACCGCGTTGGTTGCGAGGAGCTATTGTTTTGTGCAGGCACGAGGGACTTGTGTGTGGCCTCCTACTGGATTGATACCTTGGTTCTCAAAAACTGAGGGAAATACTTACGCTACTTTTCTGCATCATCCTCTCCTCTTCGGGGAAATCCAACGCAGTGCTCAAGAGGTAGCAGAGACTGGGGAATACATGGAAGCTACAGTCAAATTGCAATGATATCATTAAATACCCGTAGCACAACATTATCAGTAGTCAATAATAGTAATTTTCTATCGACATGATTTCATCCATGGCTATGAGATATATTAACTCTTTGAAAATGTTGAACTGAGTACCTATTTTTGTGACTTCTCAGTTTTAATCAAGGATAACTGGAGCCTATTGATTTTGAATCGTCGACTCATGATTTGCTTTAGACAAGCGAAGCTGTTGAGGTAGTGTGTGCACCTAAACTGATTCTACATATATATTACATCTATGAAAATAAATTATATAAGCATGAAGGCTCTAATGATTAGAATGCACATTTTTCACTATCTGGTAACATGACAGTAACCGTGGTTATCTGTAATTTGAATCCTTGTGATATGTTGATCCTCTTTTTAGTGGCTTGAAACAAATGGCACATAACTGTTTTTTATATAATGTTGAGTTGACGTATAGGTAGGATGCTACTCCTTATTTATGATGTTTTATCAAGTGATCAAGTTAAACAAGAAGTGACTCGCTAAAAAATAATATCCAGGAACAAAGAAACATGGTTGATACTTGGTAGGCACACAACTTTGGTCCTGCTACTATTTTCTGCACCGTTTAGTTTATATAGGAATAAAGACCAAGGACATGATATTACTGGAAAAAAATTCCATGTGTCAGATGCTAAAAAATAACAACAGTGCCATTTAGTTGAGTCTTAGGATTATCATCTCTTGTATAAACAATCTGAATGATGGTTTCAGTAGGTAGTAATGGGCTACTGATCTTCATAGAAATGAAATATTATTAACGAAGGTTGGTTTTGAATTCGTCGGCACACACACAAGAAGTCAACTAAAAAAAGGTTAGAGTTCAGTTTCAATTATATATCAAATTATTTATTTCATCGAGATGTCTGAGATTTAAATTATAAGAAATTTTAGTACCTTTGTCATATGATTACAAAATCCCCTCGCTATTTTAAGATCTTGACAGTCTCTGAACTTGTTATATTCTGTAACTTTGGAGAACATGCTGGACGTTCACTGTTGCTTGAGATATTAAGATGTTCTATTTGAGATTTATGGGTCATTGCATAAGTAGGGTCCACTATATGGAAGTGAACATGTTAGAAGTATTTACTAGCTTTCATCTGCTTTTTTGTGCAGGTGGCACTTTTGCTTGTGTCTTGTTATCTTTTCAAAATGGTGAAGCTGACAATGATGGCCTTCCATTGGCGGAGTGCTTAGATGATCGTCGAGATCTGAAGGATGTTATCTTCTCTTTTAGAAAAGAAGGATGTTGTGTTCTACAAGCAGCAAGCAAATTTTTTGTTCAAAAGCTTATCTAAGGGCCAACATGAATCATCAACACTACCAACTGAGACTGGACCATACCTTTTCCAGGTCAAGGTATGTATTTATAGTACATGATACATTTTTGCTTTCAGCAAGATGAGGATAATGTGACTGTTCGTGTGTGTGCGTGCTATATAATACATTTTTTCTTCAATCAAGATGAGGATACTGTGACTGTTTGTGTGCGTGCGTGATTGTCGGAGGTGTTAAATCAGCTAGATCTGCCTTGTGAAATAGGGCAGGGGCAACTTTAATCAGCCATGTATCCAAAGTATGCAAGCATGCATGTCGTATTGCCTAATTAACTAATTAGGAGTGCCTTATTATTTTCTCTGCCAACAAATTAGGAGGCCTAGATCCAGGGTCAGGGCCGACAGTGGTCGTCAATGCCTACAACTACAGTGACAGGGTCGGGCTGACGCCGCTGATGAAGATGCACACCCTCAGCCATGACTTTGTACTTGATCCCATCCATGCAGGTGTTGGTCACTGTAACTTCTGAACACTCCTTGTGTGTTCTCGTTAATTGACTTGCTGTTCTGTTCACTAATGCGAAGCCATTTGGGCAGGTGGGCTTCGCTACCATGGAACGACACCTAATCTCCCATGTGTATGAGCTCGGTTTCATGGAAGCTATATGTCCATAGGGTAATCCGAGTGCTTCCAAGGTACTGACTACTTTAATAACTTATTTGTGTGATCAACAAGCAACTTTTCTTTAGCGGCATGAAACATCATCTTTGAATTTTGCAATTTGATTTCTTATCCTTGACCATGTATTTGAAGTTTATTATAATTTGTTGTGCCGATTAATTGAAAAATTGCTGCATTTTTATACAAGTATGAAAAAGTTGCATTGCTTTACTTAAAGGTGATGCCAAACCTAGCAAACGTTGGTCTTTCTTGGTGGTTTGCTCCTCTTCCGAAGAAGATACCTTCAGAGGAGACTGGGGAAGACATGGAAGCTACATTCAAATTTCAATGATACCATTAAATACCCATAGCACAACATTATCAGTAGTCAATAAGTGTAATTTGCTATCGACATGATTTCGTCCATGGCTATGAGATATATTAACTCTTTGAAAATGTTGAACTGAGTACCTATTTTTGTGACTTCTTAGTTTTAATCAAGGACAACTGGAGCCTATTGATTTTGAATCGTCGACTCATGATTTGCTTTAGACAAGCGAAGCTGTTGAGGTAGTGTGTGCACCTAAACTGATTCTGCATGTATATTACATCTATGAAAAGAAATTATACAAGCATGAAGGCTCTAATGATTAGAATGCACATTTTTCACTATCTGGGAACATGACAGTGACAGTGGTTATCTGTAATTTGAATCTTTGTGATATGTTCATCCTCTTTTTAGTGGCTTGAAACAAATGGCACATAATTGTTTTTTATATAATGTTGAGTTGACGTATAGGTAGGATGCTACTCCTTATTTATGATGTTTTATCAAGTGAGCAAGTTAAACAAGAAGTGACTCGCTATAAAATAATATCCAGGAACAAAGAAACATGGTTGATACTTGGTAGGCACACAACTTCGGTCCTGCTACTATTTTCTGCACCGTTTAGTTTATATAGGAATAAAGACCAAGGACATGATATTGCTGGAAAAAAATCCATGTGTCAGATGCCAAAAAAACAACAACATTGCCATTTAATTGAGTCTTAGGATTATCGTCTCTTGTATAAACAATCTGAATGATGGTTTCAGTAGGTAGTAATGAGCTACTGATCTTCACAGAAATGAAATTTTATTAATGAAGGTTGGTTTTGAATTCATAGTCACACACACAAAAAGACTTGTTCAGGATTCAGAAATGTTCTTGTGGAAATTATTATTACAAGGAAATCGATAAATCATGGAGTGCCTATATAACAACCTCGCCTTTCTGAATTTTGATAATACAAAGGATCAGAAATAGCAATCTAGAGGAGCAGATGCAATAGAATTTAATCTCAACAGATAAGGAAGAACATTGTAGTTGTGACCAAAGTTGAAACTATAATCAGTACAAGAAGTTCACAGAATAATAATATTGAACCTTTTAGTGGAGATATTATAGCTTTGCTTTTTGTAGAATCACATGAATCATTGTTAGATTGATGATACTAGATGTATACCAGAGAAGTATTGAATTGTATATTTGAAAAAATTCTATTTGTTTCGATTTGGACTTTTGCTGAAGATTCAAAGAATCTAGACTAGCCATCACTTATGAAGCTCTTCCTCTTTGGTGGTCGATAGGAGGAGCATGGGTGCCTGGGACGACAACAACACAGGGCAAAGAAGACATCGTGGATTCGTTGTCTAGGACATATATGGATTGTGCTCCCTGCCTTTTCTAATTTTTCCATGGCTCAGCTTGGTTTCATAAGGTGTGTGTTCCCCACAAAATACTTTTGTCTTGATGCTTCATGTGATTCTACATGGATTTTTATTTCCTATTCATTTATAGGTTAGTAAATTTTATACATGTGGTTGGATATTGATCTACAAGATAGTACTGCCTCTGTCCCAATATAAGTGTCTTTGAGTTAGTATAACTTTGTTGTACCAAAGTTATACTAAATCAAAGACACTTATTTTGGGACGCAGGGAGTAACTTTTATACGTGTGGTTTGGATATTAATTTGTTGGGTATCTTCATAAGAGGTGTATGAATGTGATGTAGAACAACCATGCCAAAGTTTTTCTAGGATCTGCTATTCTTTTTGAAATTGTTATGTATAAGCCTTAGAAGAAACCTGAAAGAGAGATGCAAAGGATGAAAAATGTGACTTACCTACACTGTCAACACGTTAAAAATTACAACAACTTGATTAGTGTGCATTTAATGCGATGCCCAAACGGTGCTGCCTTTTGGAGCATGTTAGGCTTTGATTTCAATCCATGGTTGTGTCCTACCTTCCACCTCGTAAGACTGCACATGTCTGATAATATGGATCTATTACCTTGCTATATCTGATGATTGAACACTTTTTTTCTTCCGAACTCGTGTTAACTGTATTCATATTTCTCAGCTCCTCTAGCCCGCATATGCACGTTCACAACCGCACCAACAAGGCAGGTGCGCAAAGGACCGCAGAAGAGGCGCGCCCTGGGTGCGCCCAATCCACTAGTCTTATCCATTCGTGTCCACCCACAGATATGCAGCGCTGAATGTGCAAAGTCGCTGGCGCCCCCCGTTCCACTGAAGCGAGCGCCACCACCGGAACCCGTCCCCTCTCCCTCCCTCTCCCCTCCTCTTTCTCTCTCTCTCTCTCTCTCATTTCCTCATCTCGTTCTATGCTTGCAGGCCGTCAGCGCACGCCCGGCTACGGCGCGGTCGCGGCAGACCTTCAGCAGGATCTGCACCTCGTACAGCTTAGCACGCCAGCGTCCTCTTCCACTCCTTCCCCTTGGACAGCGACCCCTCAGGTTCTTCGATGAGATCCGCGTGTACACGCTCCGCGCGATGGAGACGTCGACATCAGGGGTCTCTCCCTCCCGTCCGCGTCAAGGCCGGAGGGGACTGCCAGCGGCGGACAGTAAGCAAGCTAGCGTACGATGGCCGCCGTCGCCGTCGGGATGGCTCGCTGCAGCGGCATCCTCCTCATCCTGATTCTCTCCGTCGGGATGGCCCCGGAGTCCGCGCTGGTGGGCAACAGGTGCTCTCTGGGCTCGCTGGCGCCGTGCGGCACCGGGATGCATTGCGCCTCCTGCTCCCCGCTCGCCGGGGCCCCTGCTCCGCCACCTCGTTTGTCATCGCCGGCACGGCCTCGTGGTCCCTTGCTGAGGCGGCAGTGCGTCGTGGGCTCGCGATCGCCCGTCTTGGCCGGGATCTGTTGCGCCTCCTGCTCCCCACTCGCCGGGCCCCCTGCTCCACCACCCGTGCACCCCGTTCGCCGCGGCGGCCTCCAACACTGCCGGTGCGACAGATTATTTAGTAAAACAGGGATTGCGATTGCGATTTACTAAAACAGGGACGGCGGGTTGATTTCATGTAAACTGAGGGGCTTTTTTGAAAAACTGCGATAATGACGGACGACCAGAAGCCATCGCTGGTTTATATATATATATATATATATATATATATATATATATATATATATATATATATATATATATATATATATATATATATATATAGTGGTAGTTACCACCACTTATGCTTTTGTATGTTGTATGTAGTATCTCGGAACCAGAGTATGTATGTGTAGTATGTAGTATATAATAATGATTAGGTAGTATATATACTAATTTTTAGGTAGTATGTACCATTTTTTGAGTATGCTCATTTTTACATACAAATATGTACGTATTTTACAAATATAACAAAAACTATGGGCTCATATGCAATTTTTTCATGTAACTTGCTTTGAAATATCTTAGATATAGTATATGAACATATTTAAAATAATAAAATAGTATATATACTACCACATGGTAGTATATGAGACATGTGGGGTAACTACCACCGGGTGGTAGGATGAATTTTCCCTATATATATAGACGGTCTATTCTGCTAATATTAGCAGAATAACAATTCTGCACACCACTTCCGCACTGCACGCTGAACGCAAATGCACGTCATTCTTTGAACCAAGTGTGTTGCAGTAATCACACGAGTGAATTTCTCGTCGAAAAAAACTGCACGCGTTATTTTTTTCGGTACTGTTTTCGTTCTAATTTTTTAACCGTTTATCAGAATGAGGCTTGTAAAATACTGTTGAAAAGCTATGGATTAGGAGCAACTTTGACATGTGAACACTTTTCGAGATTCCACACGGTTTAAGAGCAGTTTTGAAATTGGCGCGTCCCATGACGAGTGGCAGCGAGCGTTTTTTTGCAATCTCTTCTAAACCGCTCGTTGGAATGAAGCAAACGATACTCCGTTGGATAGATATCGTCGAGGCGCATCTTTTTCATATATAAACATTTCTCTAATTCGTTACGGTTTAAGAGCAGTTTCAAATTTACTAAATCACGGAACTCTGTTTTTCAATTTTTTTTGAAATGTTCGGTACTGCTTTTGCTCCAGTTTTTGAACCGTTTGTCGAAACGAGACGTGTGATACGCCGTTGGAAAGCTACGAACGAGGCACAACTTTCATATTTTGAAATATATTTGAGATTCCTTACGGTTTTAAGTTAAGTTTGAGAAGCGTGCGGCGGATGACGAGTGGCAGCGGCCGTTTTTTGCGAAATTTTTGCAAACCGCTGGTCGGAATGATTCAAACGATACGCCGTTCGAAAGATATCGACGAGACGCAACTCCTTCATGTAGAACACTTTCTCTAATTCTTTACGGTTTAAGAGGAATTTCGAATTGACCGAAATGCGGAAACTCTGTTTTTCGCGACACCCAAATCAACGTGGGTACTTCATCCGACTAAAAACCGCACTGCAATGGATGAAAAACCGCACTGCATCAGACGGGTAAGAGAACTGCATGGTTTCTTTTATTCAAACATAATTTTTTGAAGGACGAGAAAGTAGAGTGCACTTCACATCGGGTGTAAATGAACCACAACACTATCAAGAAGTGAACCGCATTAGTTTTCTTCGCTTCCGTAACAATTTTGTTGCACTTACGAGATGAACATCATACGGCCGACCGCACTGCCTCATACTGAAAACCGCACTGCATCAACCGGCAAGTGAACCACATGATTTAGTGTGTCCTTTTCTAATTTTATGAATAAGAGAGGATCGCGGACACGAGGACAGGTGAACCACAACATATATCAAAGTAAACTACATAATTGTTTTGTCTTTTTTTTGTAAATTCATCTGGACTACATGGTCGACACTAGAGCTACATGGTTAACATTAGTGAGCTGCATCATTTTTTATGTGTTTATCTTAGTTAACTCACCTGCAAGTGTGTAATGCATCACAACAACCATGAATTTCATCGCTTTTTTTGTTTTGCAAAGTGCACCGCAAAGGTGTTCTTAGTGAGCTGCATCGATTTTAAGAAATTATACACCCATGTCATTACAATTTACAAAAACAATTCCTCCAAAAATAATAAAAAGTGAACTCCTATGTACATTTTTTACAAACTGAACTGCTTTTGTTTTGCAAAGAGCACCGCAAAGATTTTCTTAATGAGCTGCATCGATTGTAACAAATTAAACATCATGTCCTTACAAATTTGCAAAAAACAAATTCTCCAAAAATAATAATAAGTGAAATCCTCTGTACAATTTTTTACTAATAGAACTCCTTTGTACTATGCATTGTACTGCAGTTCTGGACTAAAGGCGGAGGTGGAGTTCTGGATCACACACAAAAATTTCAAAGAAAAAACAATGAATTGCACATAAGAAGCCCTGAACCAAAAACTATCCGACACACTTTGAAACTGAGCAAGCTATTTTCACTAGCTGATAGAAATCCCAACGCCAAACATGTTTGATATGTGTCGGCATTCTGGGAATGGGGGTCCCCAGACTTGCCTGCCTGCGGCCTGCGGCGTGGCTCAAGGGGTGGCCCAGCACGGCCCATCTTCATCAGCACAAGCTCAAGACCCTCGCGAGGGGCCAAGCCTCGCGGGGCGGACAATAGGAAGCCTCCTAAGGCACAGCCTCGTCAGGCTGGCTTGCGAGGAGGCGGAGAGATCAAGGCGGGGTACCTCACGAGGTGCCCATGACGTAAGCCATGACGACCAAGGGCGCCAGTGAGCGCCAGCCAGCATGTGTCCTCCTTTCCTCTTTGGTGAAAAGGGAGCAAGCGCGAGCAAGAGTATCAAGCAAAGGCATCTGCTTTGGTGCAACAAGACCAAGACCGTCATAGCGGCTGGAAGGAAGTCATCGTGGAGCCCAAGTCAAGGCGTCACCACTGAGCCTTTGACAGGCGAGGACCAACTTTAGTCCAGGATAAGTGTACTAGATGTTCCCCTTCAAAATGGCCGATTGTTAGCGCCCTTCCCTCTCAATATTTGGGAAGAGGCCCAGGGCCTCTGCCTATAAATAGGACTAGCCTCCCACAGTGTAGAGGGATCCGGAATCCTGGAGAGAGGATCCAGCATCTAGAAATCTGGGAGATCGCCTAGAGAAAATGAGAGAGAGAGAGAGAGAGCGAGCGACTGAACTCCCCTAGCAGTTCATCGCACCAGCCAAGAACAGACCCTCGCGAGGCTGTTCTTCCTTGTGTTGTTCATCATCAGCCCAAGAGGCAATCCACCACAACACAAACTAGAGTAGGGTATTACACCACAATGGTGGCCCGAACTAGTATAAACCATGTGTCTCTTGTGTTGTTCTTTTCATAGCTTAGATCCTAGCGAGGCGGCGAGGTGCAGGTAGGTAGAGGGCGAGATCTCCGCGCACCCCGGTGTTCGAACCTAGAGGGTCTGCGGAACCCGAAATCCGACATTTGGCGCGCCCGAGTAGAGTGCGCCGAATCCGCCTTCCGCCGCCCGCGCCCCATGGCATCGTCATCATCATGTCCGCGACCAGTGCGGGCAACCCACGATCCTGGGCGGCTGGCCCGCCCGCATGGCCGCTTCGCCCGGCGACCCCATACCCAGGCAGCTCACGGTCCGCCGGGCGCTGCAGGCCGCGAGCGACGCGGACAGTCAACGACAGCTCTCATGCCACGGCAGGCGCGGTCGGCGGCGAGGGCCTCCAACCATGCCGCGGCCACGACGCCGTACACCCGACAGGAGCAGGCAAACTCAAGGGCCGCGCTCACGGTGGCCCGAGAGCTACTTCAATGCAGGCTGCTGGAGGGCGGCCGCGACGTGCTGCTAGAACGAGTGGTAGAGCTCCTGGGCTTCGCCGCATCGGGGGCTCATCCCTTCTGCACCCAACTCCCACCTCAGGTCCAGGGCGGCCCACGCAGAGGCTCCACGCACACCCGCGCAGCTCCAAGCGGACTCCAAGGCCACCCCAATGCCAGCCAGGCCGTCAGCACCGGGCCAGCAGTGGCGCTGCCTCCGCCTCCGGCCAGCGAAGAAGGACTCGCCACGACCCACGGCCCCAGTGGGCCGCCGCGCTACCACCCCCAGGTGGGCGCCTCAAGCAGAGCTGCGTGGCACACGGAGCACTACGGTGCAGCCTTCGGGATGGCGGCCCCACAAGAGTACGTGCCCCACATGATGGACCAAGGGCACGCACATGAGGACGGACAAGGCTCGCTCCTCGGCCCGAGCTGGGGGGACGAGGCACCAGAAGCTGAGCTCTTCCAGGAGCCCCGGGAAGGCCCCGTCGGCCACGCTGGAAGCGACGCTTATCGGGTACCGTTAATTCCCCAAGAGCAGGCATACGCTAACCATGGATCACAGGAGGTGCAGGTCGCCACAGCTAGCGGCTGCCCCGCTCCAGCAGTTTCCTACCCCTCAGGAGGAGGGCGCCGGGGGCTGCAGGAGAGGGGCCGAGATCCGGCATCACCACCGCGGCGTTCGAAGCAAGGCGTCTTCGGGAGGTAGGCCCTCTGCTGGGGAGGTGCCTCAGGGCCTGCCCCTGGCAGAGGACCCGTGGTCGTCGGGGGAACCGCTGGCAACCGCTCTACCCCATCCCACGGCGTCCTGGTTTCCGGTCATCGTCGGTGGTACTAGAGTGTGGCGCAAGGCGGGGCCCTCGTCTGGCGATATGAAGCAAGGCCAGTACCTGTGAAGAAGGCCCAATGCATGTGAAGCTCGCCGCCCTGTGACACTCTCACGTAATAATGAGTGGGGTTGTACACCCCCCGGAGTCTCAGGGGTGCCGGCCTCAGGCCCTGGGGCTCCCTCCCACGCCCATTGGCAGCACTTAGCTCCGCGCTGGTGAGAAGACGTCCAAGACTAGACTAGGTGTCGGACGCGGCCTTTTTTCTACTTGCATTGCTTTTTCCCTTGGCTGTCGTTTTCCCTCGTTGGATTTAAGTTGGATTTGAGCTTGAGATTTGCGTGTGTCCGGGGAAGGGGTGTTTAGTCTCGTTCGAGCAATCTCTTGCGTTCTGGTTACCACTTTGCCTTAGCTGCCTCCCCTCGTGAGCTCCTCGCGAGCCGGGTCAGGCCTAGCTTGCGTGCAGCCCAGACTGTCGTCACCGCGCCCTCTCAGGAGGTTTTCATTACAGGATTAGTGGGCTCGTTCAGGAGGCGCTCGAGACATCACAGCCCTCCGCAGGCTATCTCGGGGCCCACGCAGGTCGAAGGTAAACAAGCCAGCCAGCTCATCGCAAAGCCAGCCATTTGGCGCAGGCGTACGGGTGATATCACATCTACTAATACGCTGAATGCAAGTTTTTACATGAGGGGCCCCCCTCCCAAAATGCTCTTACAACCTTCAGGGCAAAGCCCGAACTCTATTTGTGCAGGGTAAGAAAGCAGGGACAACACACGGTCAGTCGGATAAATCCCCCAATGCATCCTCAGGGGCACCTCCTGAATCGTCGCTGGCTTCGCTGGCCTCGCCATCGCTCTCCGCGTTGCCGTCAGCGGCGTCAGGGCCGTTCACCATGCCGCCTTCATCAGCAGCCACGACCACGTCGTCGTTATCAGAAGCGAAGGCCCTGACGAGGGCATCCATGTTGTCTTCCACCCAGTGCGCCATGTCGTCCCGGACGGCCTGGGGTACTGGGGCGATGGCGGCGTTAAAGTCGAAGTTGGGGTCCATGTTTCGAAGATGGCTGAAGACACGAGAAAAGGCGCGCCCGAGCAGGGCGCGGCTCCTCTCCTCCACCAACCTGTTAGCTCTGACCGACCGCACCTCCAGCTGCATCACCACGTCGGTGAAGAACTGAAGGTTGGCAGCGTAGTTGACTGCGTGGGGCTCGCCAACGGCCGACTCGCAGATGTTACCCAAGGCTGTGTAGGCTCTCTCACGGAGCGTGGTGAGCATGGGGCCATGCTCGTGCTCCAAGATCCGCCATTGTCGTATCTCGTCCTCGTTCTGCCGCGCAATGGTCTCAGCCTCGTCCACCCGTTGGCGGAGAAGAAGCGCCTCAGCGCGGGAGGTAGTCAGCTCCTCCTGCGCCACGCCAAGGGCGGCCCGAGAAGCATCGGCCCGCCGCGTCACTTCATCCAGCTTGGCCCTCAGGGCGGTGGTCCTGCCTTCAGCCTCGACCCGAATCAACTCCAGCCTCTCCTCGAACTCGCGCTCAAGGTTCAAGTGGGTCGTCGCCACCCGGCGTCCAACCTCTTTCAGGACGCGGGCTTCCCGCATAGTGACGTCATCCTCCGCCTGCGTCACCAAGCGCTCCCTCGTCTCCAGACGCTCAAGATCGCGTGCGCGTTCGGCAGCTTCTAGCGTCAATGCCTCCTCACGCCTCTGGAGCTCCGCCTGGTCGACCGAAGCCACCTTCATCGACGCAAGGGCCATCTCACGCAGCTCCACATGCTGCTCCAGGGAATGGCACCGGGCCAGGAGTTCCCGCGCCCGCTCCTCCGCCGCCGCACGCCGCCGGTCAGCCTCTCAGGCCTCCTCGACAACACAGGAACGGGCCTCCCGAGAGGCCGCCAGCGATGCCTCGGCTACCTCATTGTCAAGGTCACGCTGGTGGCACGCAAGGGCAATAGCCGCCTTCAGCTTGCGCCTCTCTTCAGCCAAGCGCAGGCCCTCAGCCTCGAGGCGCGCGTCTTCATCAGCGAGCTCTTCACCAAGAAGCCTCACCGCGTCAGCCGCCCTCCGAAGAAACCCTTGGCGAAGAGCGCGACGCTCACGGGCGCGCTCGAGCACATCTTCTGCTCCGTCATCCGCCCCAAGTAAGAGGGCCACGAATCAGCACTCCCCCTCTAGGCAGGGGGCTGGGGGCTGGCGCCCTCGCGATGGCCGGGCACGCCTCGCCAGAAGCCCGGCCTAGAGCCAGCCCATCCCCAAATGAAGAGCGCAGGGCTGACCTCAGCCAATCGCCATCCACGACCAGACGAGAAGCTCAAGGTAGGCTGGCTATGCCCCGAGAAGGCTCGCGAAGGAGGGTCGCAAGGCGTGCTGAGCCGCGATGCGCCACAGGATGGATCACCTCTCCGGCCGGCCTCACCACAAGGGCTCTGCTTGAGCTCGGAGCGCTCGAAGATGGTGGAGAGGGCGAAGCCTGGGGGGATGGCTCCTCATCCATCTCCGTGAGCTCGGTAGGAAGGGCCCTGCAGAGCAAGGATCAACCAAAGAAACAGGAGAATCAGGGGCTAGGAAAGGGGAAGGCTTACTCAACAATGGCAAAATACTTCCCTCAAGGCTTCAAAGACGGCAAGGGTAATGTCGTCACCCAAGGCCTCCCTTCTCTTAGGAGAGCCTCGAAGTCCACGTGGAAGCGGCCCAGAGTTGAGCGCAGCGGTCAGCTACTGACGAGGAAGAAGCATCAAGGTGACCAGCGTCAAGGCGTCGTCACGATGCACGCCCGACGGTCGCCTCACCAAGAAGGGTGGTGGGGCCTCGGGGGCCTCAACCACAGGCGCCCAGCGGCAGCGGCTCAACGCATGTCGGCCCGCATGAGTACGGGCCTCAGGAGCTGCCCCCTCAGGAGTGTTGCCTGGCGTCATCATCTCGGTGGGGGCCCCCTCAGCCTCCAGCGGCCCATGCCTCCCTGCTCTGCCACTTGAGGAAGGACTGCCGTGGGCGACTGGAAGGGCAGTCACCACCACTGGGTTCTCACGAGGCCCCAGGAGGCCAGCGGGGCGCAGCCCCCATTCGTCTAAGCCGGGCATCTGATTCACAAAGTCGCCCCTGTTCGAGCAAAAGTACAGCAAATCCCCCCCTTGCCGGATGCTGCCGGGGGAAGGGTCCCCAGTCAAGACCAAGAGCACCTTCCTCAGCGCTTCAGGCGTCAGGTCCTCCTCCTGGAGCCTCATGCGATCCTCACGCCTGGCCAAGGCCCACATCCGGCGGGAGTGACGCCGGAGAGGGCAATGCGGCATAGCAGGAACTCCTTCACCACCTTGGGCGCCCGTCACGTCGGCGCCCTCGTAGGCTGGCAACGCCAGACGAAGGCAGGCCGGGGCTCGTGAGAGTCTCCTGGCCCCAGCCTGAATTGGGGACAGCGGGAGATGTTGGCTCCGAAAGCAGGGGCTGGGCACCCCGACATCCACGTACAGCCACCGCTCGCGAAACCCAGGCGCGGGCTGAGGAAGACTAAAATCAATCCCTGAAGCCGTTGTTTCTGGTGCGGCAATGAAGCTCACGCACCCCGAGCATTGGGTGGGGTCAACGAGGCGCAGAGAGAAGAAGTGACGCAGCAAGGCAACTGAAGGAGGGATGCCCATCATTGCCTCACAAACAAAGGCGAAGACGGCAAGAAGAGTAATGGATTCAGGACCCAAATGCATCATATGGATCTGGTAATGGGAAAGCACAACGTTGAAGAAATTGGAAAAGGAGGGAACCAGTCCCGCCCACAGGGCGTCGACAATGTACTGGACCTCAGTGACTATTCTGTCGATGGAGAAGTGTGACGCGGGCCAGGCCGTCGTCCTCCCACAATTGTTGAAGATAGTGGCCAAAGCAGAGCTGACCTTGCCCAAGCCTTCTCGGTTGATTATGATCGACCGATCGACGGAAGGAGCCACCGACAACGGCGAGCGAGGCGGGGGCACGAGTTTCTTCCCTTTCCCCTTCTTCGTCGGAGCCATGGCGACGGAAGGGGGGAGGATTTGAGATTGGATTGGAAGCGGAGACTGGAGCTCGAGAGGAGGAAGAGCGGGGGACGGTCGAGCGGCGAAAAGGGGAACGACTGTGTGCAACCACGGGTCCGCCTAGCTGGGCGCAAAATAAGGAGGCGTGGGGGAACAGTGCCGCCCACGTCCAATCAACCGCCACGCGGCGCCCGAGGCCGCAGGCTGTTAGGCCCAGCACTTCGCCCTGCCCTTCGCCTCTCTGCTCGGCCAAGTCCGGCGCGCCTTGGGCACAGGGGCTCTTGTCGGCGTTCTGGGAATGGGGGTCCCAGACTTGCTCACTGCGGCCTGGGCGTGGCTCAAGGGTGGCCCAGACGGCCCATCTTCATCGGCACAAGCTCAAGACCCTCGCGAGGGGCCAAGCCTGCTGAGGCGGACAGGAAGCCTCCTCGGTAGCGGCCTCGTCGAGCTGGCTCGCGAGGAGGTGGAGAGATCAAGGCGGGGTACCTCACGAGGTGCCCATGGCGTAAGCCATGACGACCAAGAGGCGCCGGTGAGCGCCAGCCCGCTCGATGTCCTCCTTTCCTCTTTGGTGCAAAGGAGCAAGCGCGAGCAAGAGTATCAAGCAAAGGCATCCGTTTGATTGCAACAAGACCAAGACCCGTCATTTGGAAGGAAGTCATTGTGGAGCCCAAGCTGGCATCACCACCAGAGCCTTTGACAAAGCGAGGACCAACTTTAGTCAGGATAAGTGTACTAGATGTTCCCCTTCAAAATGGCCGATTGTTGGCGCCCTTCCCGCTCAATATTTGGGAAGAGGCCCAGGGCCTCTGCCTATAAATAGGACTAGCCTCCCACAGGGTAGAGGGATCCGGAATCCTGGAGAGAGGATCCAGCATCTAGAAATCTAGGAGATCGCCTAGAGAAAGAGAGAGAGAGAGAGCGACTGAACTCCCCTAGCAGTTCATCGCACCAGCCAAGAACAGACCCTCGCGAGGCTGTTCTTCCTTGTGTTATTCATCATCACCACAAGAGGCAATCCACCACACCACAAACTAGAGTAGGGTATTACACCACAATGGTGGCCCGAACTAGTATAAACCATGTGTCTCTTGTGTTGTTCTTTTCATAGCTTAGATCCTAGCGAGGCGGCGCGGTGCAGGTAGGTAGAGGGCGAGATCTCCGTGCGCACCCCAGTGTTCGAACCTAGAGGATCTGTCGGAACCCGAAATCCGACAATATGGCATCCTGAAGCGTCTTTTGTGATGGACCAGCATACTGCAGGTGCACACGGGAATTCTCACCGCTGCCGGGGCTCTCGTCCACTTCTTGGGCTACGCGAAGCTAAGAAAGATGGAGCTGATCATTAGGTGGAAGGAACCACAAACAACCACGGATGGGAGGAGTGCACTGCACCAGGACCAGAGTGCACCACTGCTCCCACCGGAGTGCACTGCGGTGTTGGAGATATGCCCTAGAGGCAATCATGTATGATGATATTTCCTATGTGTTTATGAATAAAGATAGTCCTCGGACATTATCAATGATGTGTATCAGCAAGTACGTGACTTGTTTGTGGGACTATGCATTGTATGATGACTGTTCTAAAAGGTCCCTAGTCGAAAGGGCTGTGTGGACGCCTTGACCGACTAGACTGGCATATGACACGGTCGATGGCTTGGTCTCACTAGCCATGGAGTATTGGATGCTAACCGGATAATATGGACTTGGAAAGATCTGGTCGGATTCGACGTAGTCGGATCCGAGTCGAGATAAGGTCCGAGTCGGACAGACCCAACTATGAGACGCGGCGATATGTCATATGTGAGTCTCTAGTACAACATATGTTCTATGTCCTAAGACCTGAGCTGACGCATGTACTCGGGATGGTGACAGACTTGCCTTGGGACGACCAAACGCTACTCCATGACTGGGTAGTTACAAAGGTAGGTTTCGGGTTTGTCCGGTCCCATGCTTCGAGACATGGTCGAGCAAGATGGGATTTGCCCCTCCGATCAGGAGAGATATACTCTGGGCCCCTCGTGTGATCCGACCAGGATAAGCATGGCCATGCGACAAGGATTATGAGATAATCCGGATTGTGGTCGGTATCCTTTGAAGCGAAAGAGGTCAGGCGAGCACACGGTTGACAGTCTCGCCTTGAGCCCGACAACATATATCGTGTGGCAAAGGGAACAGAAGTGTGACACGTTGTACAGGTTCGCCTAACCAGCTTCATAGTCAGCTTGGTGGTCGGCACGCCTTGCTAGAGGCCGCTACCAACCGTACAGGTCGGAGGTGATCCGAACTGTGACCAAGCCGGCTTGAACCTAAAGGGTCGCGTGCTTAAGGGAAGGAACCTACGAGGTCGGTTCGTAGGACACTGGTCGGATGTGATCCGAACTGGACTAGGAACGTGACCGAGTAGACTTTGGGCTTTAGGGTCCGTGCGAGGCCCAAGTGTTGAGCCTGCGACGGATGCCTATATAAAGTGGAGGTGCGGCACACTCATAGGGTGATCGCTTCGGTGCTCCGACTAGGGTTTGCATGTGTTGCGAATAGCCACCTCCACTCGCCGCCGACTGTGTGATCGGACCTGGCAGTCCGCCGCACGGTGTTCCTCCTGCACGCGCGGATACCGTTAGAGGTGGTGCACTTGCGCCGCTCCGGCGAACTCGTACACGGGATCAGACGACCGGCTGTTCGAGGGAGATCGGACAAGGAGGAGACGATCCACACGGACGTGCTTCCCCAACTCTTCTTCCGTTGCACGGCACTACACGTCTAGTGGTAATGAACTGTGATCCATCTGCCGTAGCATGTTCCTGGATGTTCTGTGCGTAGGAATTTTAATTTGCAGTCGACGCACCCTACCGTAGAACTCAGCAGTGGTATCAGAGCCTCTGCTATAGGATTTGGTTTCAGATCGTATGCATATTAGATATGTGGAGGCGGCAGATGAGATCTGTTGTCGTTGATAAGATCGGCTATGTGCACAGTTGATGTGATCAACTGCACATGGGGATCGTTGAGGCTATGTTTTCTGTAAATTTGGATCAATGAGGTCGTGACACGATCTACCCCTACCAGTCGGTTATCCGCCATCGGGGTTAACAGTGAAATGTAAATCCGAATCGGATTCGCGATGATCGATAAGATCGGTCAGATCAGAGAATTCGGCGTGATCGGAGTTCAGATGTGATCTGTGATTTCCGAAAACGTGTATTTCGTACCCGACACACAAACCGGTAGAATGCGATTCTATGCATAACTTTGTTTTGCAGGTCTGATGTGAATAGTATGGCTCATGTGTATGTGATGCATGTGTGTAATTTATACGTGGCATGCGTGTCATGTTTGTCGGCGGCAGAGCCAAAGTGCTGTCATTATATTGTATAACGACCTGCGTGTCGACTTGTGACTCTATGTAAATTCATTACTAGTTGTAGTAGTTGGATAATAGAGATCAGGTTGGCGGCTTAAGCGTCCGGCGTGACAAACAAGATGGAGTTCGTAGATGGTCATCGAGTCGGAGCCGACTGGAAGAACGTCCATGAAGGAGCCATACTATTTCACAATATGTGTTATATTTGTGATTGTTATGCTTCTTTGTTTCTATGCATGTTAGAATGATAGAATGATCCTCATGAATATCAAGTGAATTGCCATCCCGATGTTGCACCTTCGCACATCAAATGCGTCTAGTAGTGGGCACATAAAATTGGAGTGCTGCTTTGGGTGTCCTTGAATCAAGGGTTCGTGTCGGACACGGACATGCACCTTTGCATCGAGTTAACTTGACAAGGCTATCAAAACGGTTTTGGGCCTTGTGGCAAAGAAGGTTGGGAGCCAGGGTATGAGATACCTTCCCGACCGACAGGAGTCGTATAGAGATACGATTAGCAAGGAGTTGCTTACCGGATAGGTATGTTGGCTAGCAGTGATGCTAAAGCTCACTAGTCGCATGTGCTAGTCGGATCCTGAATCACTGAGAGTTTGCGGAGGGATGTTGACTTCAAGGAGTATTTCTGTTTAGGCTAGAATTACTCTACATAAACACATTGCTTAGTGATTGCATATTTTCTGTTGTAGATCAACGGCACCACCTGCTCAACCCAACTTTGCATTGAAATCAATTTTGGAAAAGGATAAACTGAATGGAACAAACTTTACCACCTGGTATAGAAATTTGAGAATTGTTCTCAAGCATGATAAAAGGAACATGTTCTAGAGGATCCACTTCCAGAGGAACCTACCGATAATGCTAGTGCCACAGCTAAGAATGCCTACCAGAAACTCGTTGATGAATCAACGGAGATCAATTTGTCGATCTTTGGCTTGTATGGAGCCCGATTTGCAACAGCATTTTGAAAATGTTGAGGCTTACGATATGATCGAGAGTCTCAAGAGCATGTTCCAGACACAGGCTAGGACCAAAAGGTTCAACGTCTGGCGATCCTTGATGGATCTCAAGCTGAAGGAAGGTGATCCACTGAGCCCACATGTGATCAAGATGATCGGATATGTGCAAGCTTTGGATCGTTTGGGCTTCCCGCTCTTGGATCGGTAGCTACAGATGCGATTCTGAGTTCTCTTCCGCCCAGCTATAGGGCGTTCATCTCGAACTATCATATGCATGGCATGGATAAGAAGCTCACTGAATTGCATGGGATGCTCAAGGTGGCGAGCAGGATATTAAGAAAGGCACACATCAAGTGTTGATGGTGCGAAATCGCTAAGTTCAAGAAGAGTTGGTCCAAGAAAAAGGCTAAGGCAAAGGGCACGGAGACGGTAACCTCTGCCGCTGCGCCGAAGTCTGGACCGGACTCGAAGACCGTTTGCTATCACTTCAAGGAAACCGGTCACTAGAAGAGGAACTGTAGCAAGTGGCTTGCAGAGCATGGCAAGAAGGCCGGAAATGCTTCTTAAGGCAAAGGTACACTTGTTGCATATGTTATAGACATTTACCTTGCTGACATACCTAGTAGCTCTTGGGTATTTGATACCGGATCGGTTGTTCATATTTGCAACTCGATGCAGGGGCTGGTAAGAACTAGGCGTGTGGCACAAGGGGAGATTGACAAAGCAAGAGTTGCTGCGTTGGAGGTTGGCACGATGCAGCTCCAACTTCCTTCTGGATTTATTTTGGAATTGAATAATTGTTATTACATTCCTGCACTTAGTCGGAACATTATTTCTGCCTCATGTTTGATGAGTCAGGGTTATGAATTCAATTTAAAGGACAATGGTTGTTCGATATTTTTGAATGGTATGTTCCACGGCTATGCACCCATTGTTGATGGGTTAATTATATTGAATCTAGAACAGGAACCGGTCTATAATGTGAATGTCAAGAGGCATAAGCCTAATGAGATAAATCCGACATACTTCTGGCATTGCCGGCTTGGACACATTAGTCTGAAACGCATGAAGAAGCTCCATGATGATGGGCTCCTAACTTCGTCCGACTTCGAGTCGTTCGAGACATGTGAACAGGGCCGACCCTGGGGAGGGGCAGGGGGGCGACCGCCCCGGGCCACCAACATCCAGGGGCCCCTCGCCTGAATACTTGGTAGCCCATGGCCCAGGTTACAACCTCGAGGCGGAAGCGGTACCGCATAAGACGCACCTAGATGGAATCCCACGAGTATGTTTCGTTTTCTTTCCGATCGATCTCGATTGATTACCTACGAATCGTTTTGGCAAATCCTTTTCGTCTTGATCTTGAGTCGCAAGCCGGCGACTCCGGATCGTCCTCACCAGCAACCCAAGGCCCACCTCCAGTGAACCGTTGAGCTCCACGACTGCATCCTTGATGCCGCCGCCACGCACGGAGGCCCGGATAGTAAGGAGATCTGATCCATGTTTGATCGTTTCAGTCTATATGTTGATAATTTGTGGAGCTTTTAATCACACCGTAATTTTTGCTTCATGGCAGAGGCAATTCAGAGCACTATCCTGAGGGTTATGAGTCAGAGCCCTCACGCTCTACCATCTGAGTCGTCTTGAGATGTGTAAGCATATGTGCAGTTACGTTTTTGTTTCAGTATTATCTCTCTCCTCTCTATCTAGATCTCATGTCTGATCTGATTTGTGATTCTGTTTGTCTCATAGTTCATGGTAGTAAAGCAGCACAAGGAGTTTGCTAATCACTCGGTCAATGATAGTCAAATTGTAAGATATAGTACTCCCTAATAAAATGTTAAGATCTAGTACGTATTTAAAATTGATATGCATATCAATGCTTGTGTTTTATATCATTTTTGTTCGACTGTTGGATGAGATCATCATAAGAGATTCTGCTTCGAGCAATGTTAGAATTTTTGGTAAGGGGCCCCGGGTCTTTGCATTCGCCCCGGGCCCCCAAAATCTCAGGACTGGGCCTGCATGTGAATCATGCTTACTCGGCAAGATGACTGAGGGAGTCCCGGATTAGGGGTGTCCGGATAGCCGAACTATAACCTTCGGCCGGACTGGACTATGAATATACAAGATTGAAGACTTCGTCCCGTGTCCGGATGGGACTTTCCTTGGCGTGGAAGGCAAGCTTGGCGATACGAATATGTAGATCTCCTTCCATTGTAACCGACTCTGTGTAACCCTAGCCCTCTCCGTGTCTATATAAGCCGGAGGGTTTTAGTCCGTAGGACAAACAACAATCATACCATAGGCTAGCTTCTAGGGTTTAGCCTCTCTGATCTCGTGGTAGATCTACTCTTGTACTACCCATATCATCAATATTAATCAAACAGGAGTAGGGTTTTACCTCCATCGAGAGGGCTCGAACCTGGGTAAAAACATCGTGTCCCTTGTCTCATGTTACCATCCGCCTAGACGCACAGTTCGGGACCCCCTACCCGAGATCCGCCGGTTTTGACACCGACATTGGTGCTTTCGTTGAAAGTTCCGCTGTGCTGTCGCCATCAGGAAGGATGCCTCATCCCGTCTTTAAAGACGGCTTTGTTGCTAAAGGAGCTTTGGCTATCGGCCAAACTCTCCGGCTAGGCGGTTTTCTTATGACCGCCTGTTCGGCCGCCGCGCCGACGATGACTTCTCGGGTCATCAAAAGCAATCTTCACATCAACTCGGAACTCACCGAGCAGTTAGATCCGATGGAGCTATCTTCTCTAAACGAGCTCTTGCATCGCATCGCCGCCCTGGGAGTCGCTACATACTACGATCAGATTAGGCCTAAACCCGATCTGAGAGATATTAACTCTCCCCAGGTCACCCATCACGTTGATGTGGTGGAGGAACAACGCGGCGACCCTTCATCTATCTTAAGGACTAACTATGTACGGATTCCCAAACCCTCCAAGCCGGATACCCGCGGAGGGGAGGACGTCACTCAAGACCTGAACCTAGAGCCAGGCAACGGGCTAGATTCAGTTGACAACATCCAAGAATCCAAGCTTACATTGGAAACTCCTTGGCCCTTGAGCCTCAGATTGGGTGGGGTTTGGATCTAATTCCACCCACCCACCCGAACATAGGCGATCTATCCAATATTAGGCAAGAGCCTGAAGAAAGCGATTACATCATTCTTGGGCAGATTCCTCCTGGTTATGAACAGGATAAAGGACTGCCATGAGGAAGACGCAATTTCATTCTTCTGCAATAATTGCACGGACATGGGAATCCTCAACGCCATAGGTCGCCGTGAAATTACACGCTTTGCTGACTTGGTGTCCATAGTACGAAAGTACTGTGTGATGGAAAGCGCCTAGAAAACCGAAATAAGATTTTGGGACAATCCGGCCCCGAATACAAACCCAGTCCGAAACAAAAGGGTGCATTATCGCCACTCACCCGGGTTAAACACCAAAAAACAAAAAAACCCCACGGGGCATGGAACCATCTTTGGAGGGGTGGCTCAACGGACCCTATAAAATTCATAGCACAGAGGGTGCTACACCAACTCATAGCCTTAGAGCATGTTGGATACTCCGGCAGGTGGCCAAAAGCGGCGAGGAGCTTCTAACCCCAGCATCCACAGAGCACCAGCCCAAGGATACCAGTACGATATTAACAGTCTTTGATACTTTCGCATCAAACAATATGCGAAAACGAATACTCCGCAGCCTCGCCGAAGTCTACCAAGTAGCAACAATAAATCCATGGAGTGACACGGCTATTACCTTTAATGCCAGTGATGAACCTAAATTCCGAACAGCCCGAGCACCAGCAGCATTGGTCCTCAGTCCAATAGTGGACGGCTTTTGCCTTACCAAGGTACTCATGGACGGTGGCAGCGGATTGAACCTCATTTATGAGGAAACCCTTCGAAAAATGGAAATAGACTGGAGCCACATTGAGCGAAGCAGCACAACCTTTAGGGGACTAATCCCCGATCGGAAGCGAGCTGCAGGTAAAATCACACCGATGTGGTGTTCGCACGCCCGGATAATTACAGTCCGAGGAGGTCACGTTCCAAGTGGCCCCGTTCAGCAGCCGGATACCACGCTCTATTAGGGCGAGAGGCATTCACAATTTTTCAAGCTATACCCCATTACGGGTACATGAAGCTCAAAATCCCGGGTCCAACGGAATCATCACTCTTGCTAGTGACCGGACATAGCACTCCAGCGCCGAAAATAAGACAGCCGCACTAGCCCTTGAGGCACTATCCGAAGCCCTAGCGGCCGAGGAACTGATCGCTTCGCTCCACGGTGAACAGGGGACGATGTGATACTCGATAAAAGATCCAAGTCCACCTCCTTTAAACCAGCAGATGAAATAGTCAAATTCCAAGTCCACCCAGCGGACCCTACAAAAACGGCTTCCATTGGGGCACAATTAAACCCCGATGTAGACGCCACTACGAGAATTCCCTCTGTGAAAATTGGGACATTTTTGCCTGGAACCCTTCAGACATGCCAGGAATCCCACGCCGGCTGGCCGAGCACAGCCTAAACATCCAAAAAGGATTCAAGCCAGTCAAACATGCTCTTCGGTGTTTCTCCGAACCTAAGAGACAAGCCATGGGAGAGGAGCTAGCCAAACCATCAGAGATATAAAACACCCGGACTGGCTAGCAAACCTGGTAATGGTACCAAAGAAGGACAAATCCTGGCGCCTATGTGTCAATTTTAAGGACCTCAACAAGGCTTGCCCAAAGGATCCCTTCCCCCCTCCCCCGCATCGATCAAATTATCGACGCTACCGCAGGACACGATTCATTGTGTTTCCTCGACGCATACTCTGGCTATCATCAAATTAAGATGGCAGAACCTGATCAAGCCATAGCGGCATTTATCACCCCATACGACCCATTCTGCTTCAACACAATGCCCTTGGGCTCAAAAAGCGTCGGCGCAACATATCGGCGCATGATTCGTACATGTCCGGCAAACCAGATCGGCAAAACAGTGGAGGCATACGTAGATGATGTGGTCGTCAAAACCAACCATGTCGAAACTCTAGTAGACGACTTGAGGCTCACATTCGATAATCTCCGAACATATGACATTAAGCTTAACCCAGAAAAATGCGTTTTTGGCGTACCAGCCGGAAAGCTCTTGGGCTTCATTGAATCTAGTAGAGGAATTGAAGCAAACCCAGCCAAGATCCGAGCTCTGTCACAATTGGATATCCCAAAGGACCTCAAACAAATACAGAAATTGACTGGATGCATGGCGGCTCTAAGCCGCTTCATCTCCCGTCTAGGAGAAAAGGCATTACCCTCTATCGCCTCCTCCGGCGCACCGAACACTTCGAGTGGACGGATGCATACGGCGAACTTCGAAGAAATAAAAGCCATATTGGCAACAAACCCGGTCCTGGCCGCGCCCAACATGGGCGAACCAATGCTATTATACATAGCCGCAACTCATCAAGTCGTAAGCGCGATGCTCGTTGTTGAACGAGAAACGGACGGACACAAGTTCCCCTTCAAAAACCAGTCTACTATGTGTCCACTGTCCTCACTCCATGCAAGTCACGGTATCCGCATTATCAAAAGATAGCGTACGCGGTGTTTATGGCATCCCTGAAGCTTCGACACTACTTTCAAGAGTGTTCGATAACAGTAGCCTCCGAAGTACCTCTTAACATTATAAACAACCGCGACGCGACGGGCCGGATTGCCAAATGGGCCATTGAGCTCCTCCCGTTCGACATAACCTATAAGCCACGGCGAGCAATTAAGTCGCAAGTTTTGGCCGACTTAAATGCCGAATGGATCAAGCCGAACTCCCTAAAGAGTACGACACATATTCCAACCGGATCATGCACTTCAACGGCTCCAAAATGTTGGCTGGTCTGGGGCTGGCGTCGTTCTGACGTCCCCAACAGGAGATACAGTTCAATACGTGCTCTAGATAATGTATACGGACTCCAACAACGCAGCCGAATACGAGGTCCTTCTACATGGTCTCCGGATGGCAGTATCCATGGGCACTCAATGCCTAGAGGTACGCGGGGACTCGAACCTCGCGATATCCCAAATAAATGGAGACTTTGATGCCAAGGATTCAAAAATGGCAGCTTATCGCAACGCCGACCAAAAAATGTCAGCTCGGTTTGAAGGGCTCGAATTTCACCATATAGCCCGAGAAAACAATCAGGCAGTAGACGTCCTGGCACGCATTGGCGCAAAGCGCGATGCCGTCCCCAATATCTTCTTAGAGAGGCTGTTCAAGGCATCCGTATCACGGGAAGGGGGGGTCCGGAAATAACAGCCCGGACCCAATAGCACTGCCCGACACCGAACATTCTGACACAATTGGAGGCTCTGCCAACGAAGTAACATCTTCAGCCCACGTAATAATGGCAGTCATTGCCCCGTGGACGGAACCATTCCTAGCCTACCTAACTAGGCAGGAACTTCCCGAGGACCAAAATGAGGCACGCTGCATAGTGCGGTGATCTAAAGCCTATAAAGTCCATGAGGGAGAGCTTTATAAGAAAATCACCACCGGAGTCCTTCAAAGGTGTATCTCCGAAGAGGAAGGCGGAATCTTGGCGAGAAATTCATGCGGACTCGGGCACCACGCCGCAGCCCGGGCCCTTGTAAGCAAGGCCTTCCGTACAGGATTCTATTGGCCGACGGCCCGGGCAGATGCTCGGGACTTAGTCCAATGATGCGTTGGTTGCCAACTCTTTGCTAATCAAAGCCACATGCCACCCACCGCCCTCCAAACTATACCCATCACATGGACCTTCGCGGTCTAGGGGCTTGACATGGTTGACCCCTTAAAGGAGGAACCCACAAGCAAAAATACCTACTGGTCATGGTGGATAAATTCACCAAATGGATAGAGGCCAAGCCTGTTAAGATGGCCAAATCCGGACCGGTGATAGACTTCATATCAGGGGTCGTACACCGTTACGGCGTCCCCCACAGTATCATCACGGATAACAGCACGAACTACACAGCCGACGAGGTCAAACTCTGGTGCAAAAACATGGGCATCAAGCTCGACTATGCTTCAGCCTATCACCCTCAAACTAACGGTCAAGTCGAACGAGCAAACGGTCTAATCATGAGCGGCATCAAACCCAGATTAGTGCGGTCCCTCAAGGAATCTAACACGCACTGGGTAGAGGAGCTCGACTCCGTACTCTGGGGCTGTGAACCACGCCGAATCGCACCACCGGATTCACACCATTCTTTATGGTATACGGTGCAGAGGCAGTTCTGCCCTGCGACATAATTCATGACTCACCTCGCGTGTGCATGTATGAAGAAAGAGAAGCCGAGCTCGATCGGCGGGGACAGTTGGGCGCCTTGGAGGAGGCGTGACATGGCCAAAGCCCGTTCCGCATTCTATCAACAAAGCAGGCTCAAGATATCAAAGCAGATAAAATGCGAGCCAAAACTTACAATGTTGGCAAATTAGTTCTACGCATGCGGACAAGAAAAAGGACAAACTCAAGCCCAAATGGGAAGGTCCCTTTATTATCGACCAAGTCCTGACGGTGGAGCGTCACCGTCTGCGACGCATCGGATAACCGACTCGAGCCGAACCCATGGAACGATGCCCGTCTCGAAGATTCTCGCCTAGTGCCGGATTACGAGTTCGTCTCCTTCCTCTGTCTATTTTTACACATTAGTTGTCTTATATTTCTCTCCTTCTCCCTCTTTTCTCTTCCAGCCTTTAAAGGCTCATTCGCGCCTTGTTACTTTTACACTTGACGCGCTCTCCGTGCTCATTATACACAGGGGCTTCTTTAATGTAAGCTTATTTTCTGAGCTCTATGCCTAACACATGTGTAATGCTTCCGCATGTACCTTTTATTCACCATTATATGCCTCGACATGACTTAAGTTTTGGCCAAGCTGGGTTGCCTGGCTCATGTGCTTACCCCTACGTTCCCGATTGTTTGGCTAGGTGGTAAAGGGAGCACCTCTGCGATTGTTACTGCCGGGTCAGCCGGATGTGTACCTCGATCGGGTGAAGGCGAAAGCTAAGCGTTCTTAAGGGAATATTCGATTGGTGAACTAAAGATGATTCCTCACTTATTTATTTATCCGCCCCGAGATACTTTTACGCTTTTTTGGCCGGACATGCACTTTAAGGCATGCCTCCTGTGAAAGGAACCCCTAACCGAACTATTCTCCCTGGAAGATGTTTCTTACTAACCATTTAATATAACATAACTAGTTGGGCACTTGTCTGTTAAAGCACTAATGACCCCTACGCCTGGTCTCCACGCATACCCCGGTTCCTACATAACCGTGATGGTATTCCGACACACTCTGGACTATAGGGTCCCGAGGTTGAAGCAAAAAGGTCCGCCATGACAAACGATCTACAATCCGGCTAGAAGGCATTTTTACATGTCGTCTTAAATTACATAGTCAAATTGACTGGGTGTATTCCTCCTCAATACCATCTAATAGGCGTTCTAGTTTACAGTCCTGTTGGGAATACTTTGCGGCCAATTCTACTTGGCCGTACACTAAGCTCACAGGGGTCTCCTTCCCATCGGGCCCCACAGGTCCGACCTCGGCCATGTGGTTTGGGTCAGCCGTGTACCGCGTCTTCACCATGGCCCAGGCCTCCCTGGCGCCTTGACGGCAGGCCGATATCTTCCATAATCGGAAGCGCCGCCGTGCTCCCTTAAGCCTCTCTGCAAGCTCTCCAAGGCCTTCGGGCAAGGGGAGATGGCCACAAGGCCTGGGCGACGCCCTTCATCACCTGCCGAACTCGTTCATGCAGTTGTAAGAGCTCGGGAAGAAGGTCACCCGTAGAACAGGGCATTTCCTCTGCAGGACGACCTGTGAGCATACCTACAGACATAACTCTGTTAGTCGACTTCTTCGCCGAACTCTTTTTCAAAGTTCGTTCAAGCACTTACTAAAAATGCCGCGTCGAAGCCGTCGATTCTCCTTCATGGAGTCCGCCAGCTGGGCACGAACATCTTTGAGTTCCTCTCCCAGCTCGGTGTTGGCATCTTGGAGATTATTCTTCTCTGCCTCACCCTCGTAAGCACGCTCTCCCGGCTTTTAACCGCGCAAGAGTTGTTGCTTGTCCGGATCTACTCGCGCCATCTGCAATGATATTGTCGATTTACACATACGCCGCACTTCACAACATACTTATCTTTGAGCGTATATTACCAGAGGGGTCTCCTTGGCCTCCCTGCTGACTAGTGCGGCCTCAAGTTGGGCTTTGCACTCTTCCAGCTCACAGGACAGTTGGGTATTCCTTTTGTAAGATCCTGCATAATAAATGATCCTTAAATCAGTTATTCTAACTACTTCAAGTCTCGGGGCTCTTGGTATATATAACCATCAAATTTTCTCACCAGATGTCTTTCACATACCGCCTCCGTAGCTCTGGCTAGACCATTTTGAGCGGCATGGAGGTGCGCATCTCCGAATTGAAGGCATCCAATGCCTCTTGGGAGAAACATGCGTCACGAAGAACAGTCCGGCGGCCTTTGTGATTCATGGCACTCTCCATCTCGGAATTGGTGGCGAGATAGTCCGTCGGCATCCTCTCTGTCGGAGGAGTGTCCGACGCGCCTCGTGGTTCGCCTCCGCCTCTGGACTGGCTTCGAGCCTGGCTGGTGGAGGCTCGATTGGCGACCTCTCCGGATATAGTCCGTGGCGCTCTTTTTCTGAAGAGCACGGCGTTAGTATACCTTCCGGAATAAAACACAGGAATAAAGGCGGCGTGCCATACGGTGGCGCCCGGCGTCTCAATCCGGATCGCACTTCTTTTCAGCCTCATTGGGCCTTGCTGCCTTGTTGGCTAGCCACCGCAGTTCGGCCTTCCGCCTCAAGGGCTCCCCTTGCAAAACACCATTGATATGCGGTGATCAAAGATAAGCACGGATGGATCATTTTCAAAGTATTGGGACTTCGGTCTCAGTTACCTGTGAGGCTGGAAATATTCCGGGGTAATCGGCCGTAATGGCGACCAAGGCATTGTCGATGCTCAGTTGGTAAAATACCCCATCGATCAGCTCCACGGATATGTCCGGATCCTCTTGGGAGGCCGGATCCTCGGGTTGTGGAGAAGGGTTGTTTATATCCTTTACAGCCCGGCGCAATTCCTGCGTCAAAATCACAGAATAAGGTACCCAACTACGGGAATATGGAACGGATGGGCATAAAGAAGTGTCCGCTTACCCAGCTTGGAGGATCGTACATAGAAAATCCGCCCTGTGGATTGACACAGAGGAAATCCTCCTCTTCTCCCTTGTATAATGCGGACAAGGCCTTCATCAGAGCAGCGACTGATCCCGGCCCCTTACGGCCGCAGCGGGTGGCATCATCCTCCCCATTGAAATCCCACATGGGGTGGCCTCTATACTGAATTGGCTGCACCCCCCGCATGATGCATGTGGCCATGACCCCGATCATGGTCGATGCAGAATGAGCTAGTAATCTTATCCGGCTCATCAGGTAAAGGACGTCCCTGTCATTTTCCTTCTGAGGGCTCCGTGGGCGCCAGCTTAGGCGCTTCTTCAAAGGAGCATTATTGAACTCAGGAAGGCCGATCCACACAGGGTCCGGCAGGGGGACATCTTCTATATAAAACCATTCTGAAGGCCAGTCTTCGGATGCCTTCTTTGGGGTTCCGGATAGATATCCGGTCCCGGCGATGCGCCATAGTTCGGCTCCGCCCACTTGATATATTGACCCCTCCTGAGAACGGGGCACAAGGCAGAATAGCTTCTTCCACGGCGCAAAGTGAGCCTCAACGTCCAAGAACAGCTCGCAAAGGGCTACGAAGCCCGCGATATGCAATATGGAGGCAGGCGTAAGGTTGTGCAGCTGGAGGCCGTAGAACTCCAGGAGCCCCCGGAGAAACGGATGAATTGGAAATCCGAGCCCTATTATTAAGTAAGGGACAAGGCATACCCGCTCTCCTTTGGAGGGATTGGGGATGCTCTCCGCCTGCTTTCCACCATTATAGGTGGCGAGTCCGGCTCGAACCGGGACTATGAAGGCTGGGGGAAGAAATCCCTTGGTTTGGAGCGTCACTAGCTCGCTGTGTGGGACGGAACATCTCTCCCAATCTCCAGTGCCGAGGGTCGGCAGGCGAGAGCAGGAGTTGCATCGGCCGCCATGATGGAATGGATTCTTGTCGGATGCGCTCGATGAATGCTCACAAAGGAGATGGTGTGATTCGGATCTAAATCCTCGTCTCTTTTATAAGGCAGCTTATTTGTGCGGTGGGGGTAAAAGTAAAAACACCCTGGCTTTTCGCATTCGTTTGGCACGTGGAAGACGGCCATTATTGGGCGTGGACGCCAAGGAGCGCAATATTCACGAAAAGCCGGACACTATTCAACAGGTACACGGAATTTGGAAAAGAACCCGCCTTGCAATGTCGAAGACAAATCTGCGTGCCAGACTCATCATCATTGAAGCCTGGTTCGGGGCTCTTGAGGAGTCCCAGATTAGGGGGTGTCCAGATAGCGAACTATAACCTTGGCGGACTCACGGACTATGAAGATACAAGATTGAAGACTTTGTCCCGTGTCCGGATGGGACTTTCCTTGGCGTGGAAGGCAAGCTTGGCGTCTGAGATATGTAGATCTCCTTCCATTGTAACCGAATCTGTGTAACCCTAGCCCTCTCCGGTGTCTATATAAGCCGGAGGGTTTTAGTCCGTAGGACGAACAACAATAATACCATAGGCTAGCTTATAGGGTTTAGCCTCTCTGATCTCGTGGTAGATCTACTCTTGTACTACCCATATCATCAATATTAATCAAGCGGAGTAGGGTTTTACCTCCATCGAGAGGGCCCGAACCTGGGTAAAAACATCGTGTCCCTTGTCTCCTGTTACCATCCGCCTAGACGCACAGTTCGGGACCCCCTACCTGAGATCCGCCGGTTTTGACACCGACAATGACTAAGTCTCCTTTCGCAAAGAGTTGCGAGAGGGCGTCCGAGCTGTTGGAGCTTATACACAGTGATGTGTGTGGTCCAATGAGCACAACTGCCAGAGGTGGCTATCGATGCCATTGACTTTTACCGACGACTTGAGTAGATATGGATATATCTATTTGATGAGGCACAAGTCGGAAACTTTTGAAAAGTTCAAAGAGTTTCAGAACAAGGTTGAGAATCAGCTCGGCAAGACTATAAACTTCTGCAATCTGATCGTGGAGGTGAGTACATGAGCCAGGAGTTTGATGATCATCTGAAAAGTCGAGGTATAGTACCTCAACTCACACCTCCGAGTACGCCACAGAGAAACGGCATGTCGGAACGGAGGAATATGACCTTGTTGGACATGGTCCGGTCTATGATGAGCAAATAGGATTTACCCTTGTCATTTTGGGGATACGCTCTAGAAACTGCAGCCTTCACACTTAATAGGGTACCATCAAAATCCGTAGACAAGACACCACATGAGATGTGGACCAGGAAGAGTCCCAGTTTGTCTTTTCTAAAGATTTGGGGTTGTGAAGCATTTGTCAAGCGACTTATGTCAGACAAGCTTACACCCAAGTCGAATAAATGCATATTCATGGGATATCCAAGGGAAACCTTGGGATATAGCTTCTACAACCGGGAAGAGAACAAAGTGTTTGTTGCTCGGAACAGGGTTTTCCTTGAGAAAGAGTTTCTCACCGGGAGGCGGTGGGAGGGCAGTTCGACTCGAAGAAATTCGAGGATCACTCGGGGACGGCTCGGCTGGTGATGAGATCATACCGGAGTCAGTCAAGGAACCTGTAGTGGAAGCGGCACCGGAACCACGAAGGTCGGAAAGATTGCGCAGAGTGTGCGATGTATTGTTGCTAGAAAGCGACGAGCCGGCCACATATGCGGAAGCAATGGTGAGCCCAGATTCCGAGGAATGGCTGGAGGCCATGAGATCCGAGTTAAAGTCCATGGATGAGAATCAAGTCTAGGACTTGGTTGATCTGCCACCTGGCGTAACTGCCATTGGTTGCAAATGGGTCTTTAAGAAAAAAACCGATGTGGATGGAAATGTTCAGATCCACAAAGCTTGGCTTGTCGCTAAAGGTTATGGACAAGTTCAAGGAATTGACTACAACGAGACTTACTCGCCGGTAGCGATGCTGAAATCGGTGAGGATCATACTAGCTATAGCTGCATATTTTGATTACGAGATATGGCAGATGGATGTCAAAAGCGGCTTTCCTTCACGAGAAATTTAACCGAGGGCGTGTATATGATACAGCCCGAGGGTTTTGTCGATCCGACTAGCACTAGTAAGGTATGCAAGCTCAAGAGATCCATTTATGGGTTGAAGCAAGCATCTCGGAGTTGGAACATTTGTTTTGATGAGGTAAATCCATGGTCTCGGTTTCATCAAAAGCGAAGAGGACTCTTGTTTATACAAGAAGTTAAGTGGGAGCTCGATAGTGTTTTTGATCTTGTATGTGGACGACATACTACTGATAAATGATGTTCTCGATGCTAAACTCAATCAAGGAATCATTGAATGGCAAGTTTTTGATGAAGGACCTTGGTGAGGCAGTCTATATTTTAGGCATTAAGATCTATAGAGATAGATCGAGGAGGCTGCTCGGCTTAAGCCAGAGCACGTACATAGATAAAGTGTTGAAGCGGTTCAACATGAGTGAGGCGAAGAAAGGGTTCTTGCCGCTCTCACATGGTATAAGGCTAAGCGAGACTCGAGTCCTTCGACATCCGATGAGCGAAGCAGGATGAGTAGGATTTCGTATGCCTCGGCAATCGGATCCATCATGTATGCCATGATATGTACAAGGCCTGATGTTGCTTTTGCAATAAGCCTAACAAGTAGATACCGAGGCCAACCCGGTGAGAGTCACCGGCAGCGGTAAAGACTATTTTGAAGTACACGAAAAGGACTAAAGAGATGTTCCTAGTTTATCGAGGTGAGGAAGAGCTCGTCGTAAGGGGTTACGTTGATGCTAGTTTCCAAACCGGCGAGAGATGATTGTCGATCCACGATGCGGATTCGTATGCGTCACGAATGGAGGAAGCGATTAATCGATGAGTTCCAAGCAGGATACGGTGGCGATTCTACCACGAAGCCGAATACATTGCGGCTTGTGAAGCTGCAAAGGAAGGTGTTTGGATCCGACATTTTACGGATGATCTTGGTATTTTCCCAGCCTCGGTGAAACCGTTGGACCTTTATTGTGATAATTACGGTGCCATCGCACAAGCCAAGGAGCCGAGGAATCACCACAAGGTCGGACACATAGATCGTAAATATCACACGATACGAAGATCATAAAGAATGGTGATGTAGAGTTATGCAAGATTCACACGGATGCAAATGTTACAGATCCGTTGACTAAGCCGCTTCCACAACCCAAGCATGAGGGGCACGTTAGAGCTATGGGCATTCGATGTCTATTTGATTGACTCTAGTGTAAGTGGGAGACTGTTGGAGATATGCCCTAGAGGCAATCATGTATGATGATATTTCCTATGTGTTTATGAATAAAGATAGTCCTTGGACATTATCAATGATGTGTATCGGCAAAGTACGTGACTTGTTTGTGGGACTATGCATTGTATGATGACTGTCTAAAAGGTCCCTAGTCGAAAAGGGGTGTGGACGCCTTGTAAACTAGGCTGGCATATGACACGGTCGATGGCTTGGTCTCACTAGCCATGGAGCATTGGATGCTAACCGGATAATATGGACTTGGAAAGATGCGGTCGGATTCGACATAGTCGGATCCGAAGTCGAGATAAGGTCCAGTCGGACGGACTCCAACTATGAGACGCAGCGATATGTCATTTGTGAGTCTCTAGTACAACATACGTTCTATGTCCTAAGACCTGGTGACGCATGTACTCGGGATGGTGACATACTTGCTTTGGGCCGACCAAACGCTACTCCGTGGTAGGTAGTTACAAAGGTAGGTTTGGGTTTGTCCGGTCCCATCTTTGCGAGACATGGTCAAGCAAGATGGGATTTGCCCTCCGATCAGGAGAGATATACTCTGGGCCCCTCGTGTGATCCGACTAGGATAAGCATGGCCATGCGACAAGGATTATGAGATAATACGGATTGTGGTTGGTATCACTGAAACGAGAAAGAGGTCGGGCTAGCACAAGGATGACAGTCTCGCCTTGAGCCCAACAACATATATCGTATGGCAAAGGAGCGAAGTGTGACACGTTGTACGAGGTTCGCCTAATCGGCTTCATAGTACGCTTGGTGGTCGACACGCCTTGCTAGAGGCCGCTACCAACCGTCTTGGTCGGAGGTGATCCGACACAGTGACCAAGCCGGCTTGAACCTAAAGGGTCGCGTGCTTAAGGGAAGGAACCTCACGAGGTCGGTTCGTGAGGACCTTTGGTCGGATGTGATCCGAATCGACTAGGAACGTGACCGAGTAGACTTTGGGCTTTAGGGTCCGTGCGAGGCCCAAGTGTTGAGCCTGCGACGGACGCCTATATAAAGTGGAGGTGCGGCACACTCATAGGGTGATCGCTTCGGCGCTGCAACTAGGGTTTGCATGTGTTGCGAATAGCCACCTCCACTCGCCGCCGACTGTGTGACCGGACCTAGCAGTCCGCCGCACGGTGTTCCTCCTGCACGCGCGGATACCGTTAGAGGCGGTGCACTTGCGCCGCTCCGGCGAACTCGTACGTGGGATCGGACGACCGACTGTTCGAGGGAGATTGGACAAGGAGGAGACGATCCACTCGGACGCGCTGCCCCAACTCTTTTGCCGCTGCACGGCACTGCGCGTCTAGTGGTAATGAATTGTGATCCATCTGCCGTAGCATGTTCTTGGATGTTCTGCGCGTAGGAATTTTAATTTGCAGTCGACGCACCCTACCGTAGAACCCAACATGCGGACCCCAAACTCCCCCATGGGAGCTGCTCACACCCCTGATGTGGGCTGCAAGCTGCAACGAAGCGGTCTGCAGGAGAGTGGAATTGCTTCAGAGGAAAAAACCAACAGTTGGTCACGGGCAGGAGGAAAACCTGCAGTTAGGAGTAGAAGCAATGATCGCAGTACTGGGCACCGAACTTCAACTCACCAGATCTGCAAGCCGAGTGGCCGACGCACTGCATCTGTAGTAGTGCATGCATGTGGGACAAGGGATGCTCGAGGCCGGTGGTTGTGGCGCCGTTCCGATAAGCGGTTGTCGTCGTGGCGCCGTTGGAAAGCTACGTGTGGGTGACGGCGAGCACGGGCGTCGTCGTGGCGCCGTATCGTGGCAAAAGAGAAGTGGCTGGTGGTGAATCAGTTGCGGTGGAGCAACACGATGTCTCCTCTGCCCCAAGCGGTCGTCAATGCACCCCCGTCTACATTGCATGCCGCGGCTCAAATTGTATGATGAGGAACCGCACTGCAGCACGACGGCGACTGTACCACTTCGAGGAGCAGGGACAAACTGCACCAGCGCGGTCCGCCATCGCCGTGGGGATGCGCCATGGAAGGAGGGCACCCAGATGCACTCGTCGTGCTTCCAGGAGGCCGTTGGGGCGTAGTGTTGGGCGGCCGTTGCAGGCACGCTCCACGGCAGGTGAAGTCAAACAGGGATGGTTTCACCTGGGACCGTAGGAGGAGGAGGAACAGGAGAGGGAGTCACGACAGAGGTGGTCGATGTGGATTGGATCGGGGGTGGACGACGCTGGTGGACTACAACAAAAGCTTTTGCAAGCTGCACACCACTTAGGCAATCTCGAGCCGCTCCATCATCGTGCTCTCCGTGGGCGGAGGAGGTGGTCGTTGGGGAGCAGCGGGGGAGGGGTTGGGCGGCGTGGCGCATGGGGGTGGAGAAGAGCTCGGATCCGGCGGGGATCCGGCGCGGGATCCATGGATCCGTGGCTGTGGTCACTCGATCCAGTAGCGTTGGTCGGGGGCGGCGCGTCGGGGCTAGAGTGGGGTGCCGACGGTGGGGTGGTGGTGGCGCAAGGAGGAGCAGATGCCGGAGCGTTGGTCTTGCGGAGGCGGCCGTAGTTGCCGACGGCGTGGAGGAAGGTTGGGCTCGCTGGGGCAGAGGAAGAGGAGCGGGACGCCAGGGGGATGGCCGCTCGGGATCCGGTGCTTGCCGGAGCGTGGCTCGGGGCAGCCCTAGAGGCGTGGCGCAGCCCCTCTGGCCGTCGGCAGTGGGTGGTGGGAGGAGGCACCGTTGGCGGGCCGTGGATGGAGGGGGTGGAGGTGGTGGGTCAGTGGAGGTGGTGGTTGGCCGGCGACGGCGCCTGAGGAAGATGGTGGTTGGTGTGGGTCGCGTGGGAGAGGAAGAAGGTGGGGGCGTGGGGGCGGGGAAGGGAAGGGGAAGTGGTGGGGTGGGGGTGCTGCGGTTCAGCTCGTTCAGGTGTTCGATGGGAAGGGTGGGCAGGATGTTAGCAGAATAAGTTCTTAAGGGTGGTGTTATCATAATAGATTCACTATATATATATATATATATATATATATATATATATATATATATATATATAGAGGTTATGATTTAATATAAAAAACCCATTGCCATTGGATCGGCCCGTGGTTTGGGGACGTGGTTTGGCTCCCTTCTCCTGGTAGCGCCGGTGTGAGGTGAGATTTTGCTCCTCGCGGATCTTTCGATCCCACGAGTTCTTCGCTCCTCGTGCGGGTCAGCGAGGCGGCGGCGTCGACCGGGCCATGTGAGTATCGCTATCCCCTCCCTCTTCGTCGTGGCTCCGGCGACTTCCCCATCAGCGGCGCAGAGGCTGGGTCCCGTGCTTGTAGGGGTGGATCTTTGGATTTGCATGAAGTTTCGTCGGCGATGGCTACATCTCCTGTGTGCTGGTCCTCCGTGGCTGAGGTTGTAGATTTCCCGTCCGTCATAATAATTGTCTACACAAGGGTGGTGTTGGCTCCAGGAGCAGCGGCAGCGACGGGCCGACGGCGGCGCGCCCTCAACCCGCTCTGGTGTGTGTAGTCTTCGTCAGGTGGTCTGTTGAAATTTTCTGTACTTTCGGGGTGCTTTGTACTACTTCTGAAACTTCAATATAATCCTGAGGCCTTCTCGGCAAAAAAATTAAGCCATTGGCATTGATATTTTAATTCAAAATTATTAAGATTTTTGGATATTTTTTCTATTGAATAATATATGTCTGGTGAGGATGAAGGTATAGAAAATATATATTACTACCATAGATCCGCAGAAGCAATTTTGGCGCATATATTGAAGTTCACTAACAGTGAAGCAACAAACAATATATATGCCATGCGCATAAGGAGGTGGAACTTTATAGGAGAATAATAAATAGTGTGTAGTGTTGTCTAATATTCTATTTTTAAATTGTTGCTTCAAAATGGGATTGAATTGTAATTTGGAAACTAATAATAATATATTTTCATTTTACATTTTCATGCTTTATCGAATTTAAAAATTGTCATGTGTTTGAATCGTGCATTGCACTCCTAGGCTTACACTGTTAGGCCCATGATACCCTATTTAGGTGGAAAAAACTAAATAAAAAATCAACTAGATAAAAAGTTAGATTTCAAAGGACATGTGTTATATTTGACAGACGTGCGTTGCACGTGCTCGCTTACTAGTGAGAAGAAAGGCATGTGCTCATATATTTTTTGCATGCTCAAATATATGCACGTGGTTACAATTTCCTCTTCTAATTCTTGATGGTCAATCAAAGATCATTAATTTTTGTTTGCTTTACAGTTTTTCATGAGTAATGGAATGTTAATTGGCTTGTAGTGGTATGTTCAAGTATGGAAAATGATGAGCTCCTACTTTTTTTTGCCACCTCTATTTAGTAGGTGAGCTGCGACCTTCTTCCCCACATGTCTGTGGTAATCAGTTATCCTCCAGAGGGAATTGTGATTGTGATTAGTATCTTTAGACCTTGGCCATATTCATCAGTACTCACGATCTCCTTCATTTCTCCTCATTTTTTAAATGTATTGACTTCTGGTATATACAACTGAAATCGATGTGCCAAACAACAAGAAATAGAAGTAATAAGGGATATCTATATATTGGAAGATTTTGAGTGCCATTTTATTAGAGTAGTTCCAAAATGTTGCCTCATTTTTTTCCATTCTTGTTGCTTCTCATAGTTTTAAACTAAAAGGAGGAACTATATAAATTGTCCTTTATCTTTCGAAAACATGTTGTCATGTAGATTTGTGCAGTCATGGTCAACTGGTATAGATATGTATAGTTTCAAAAGAACATTACAGATATGTACAGTTTCTATGGTTTCTAGGTTGTGAGAGTTCCCCATGTAGGGTGGTTTGGATGTATGTTCCTTAGGCAAGCGACATATAGACAGATCTGAGTTAAAGAGAAGACGAATTTAGCTAAAGAGGTGAAGAATATCAAAGTGATTTTTCTCCCTCATTTCAACCTTTTCTTGCATTTTGATGCTATAATTTGTGATGATGTGTATGTGCACTTGTAAAATCGTTGCTGACAACTACGTTTAAATTTGGAGTTCTCTAACAATGGTTTTGTGTGCTCTAACGTAGAGCATTGGCTGCCTGGGGACGACGCCGGTCCTGTACCACCGAGGGGGTTTCTTTTGTAGTTTTGGATACACAATTTTTCTTGAAGAGATCGCTACCCCAAGGCAATTTGAATTAGGTGCTCCTCTATCTTTCTCTCTCACTCACGTTTTAGTTTCCCAACATGTGATTCTCCAAACATTATATTGAGAAGTTTTTCTTTCCCTTATTGCTTATGGATAGTTATGGAGCTACTTCCCATATACATCTTCTTTTAGATATTTTTTCCATCACTTTCAGTATTGGAAGATCCATCATACATGAGTTGGGTAAACATTTGGGCTGTACATACCTCTGAGCTTGTGGTCGTAGTACTATTTTTTAAGTTTATCTAAAAAACAACACTGAATGTGACTTTGGAAGTTTAAGTAGATGCAGACTATAGCAGTAAATGTTTCAGCTAGCATGATGCAAACTTCTAGTTTTTGTGCAAATATTTTCATCGTATGTGTAAACTCTGATAAATGTCATGGTCGCTATGTGATTTTGCTTCTAAACATTTTATTTTCCCTTAGAGATTGTCTGGGAATAGGCGTTATGATGGTGAAATGGTGTAGTTCACTAAGAGCTTATGATTTTGTAAAAACAGGAACACTTCGTTATGCACAACCGTTAAAGGTCCCGAATAATCCTCCAAGAAGTTAGTTGAAGTGAATAGGCTGATTGAGATGCAAATACCAGAGAGGTAACCATGTTGTATATCTTGAGTTGCAGTATTGATCTTTCTTGTGGGAACAAGCTGCAAATTTTCCCTATATTTCAGTGTCGACCTAGATTCATTTTCATTCTTCAATTCTATTCCTACAAAGTTTATCAGTGTGGAGCTAATAATTTTTTTCTAATTAGGATGTTTCATGGTAAAGGTTCCCCAAACAAGTATGATCTATTGAACTATTTGTGTTTAGTATATATGTTTTTAGGTCATCCAAAGCCAGAAATAAAAAATTCAGTATGATCTATTTTTGGACTTTGAAAGCATGTTTCTCCTTTGGTCAACAATTGCTCAAAGTCTTTTTATTGCCATCTGTTTTCTGAAGTTAGTCTCGAAAAGACGAGATGCCTATTCATATTCATATATTCAAATGGTATCTCATCTATTCAAATTTGCTTTTTCAATATTGGCTATCATGCTTAATCTGTGTTGTTCTGGATGCAGACTTACACCTTGGACCTGCTTAGCAGCAAAAAGATGAACCAAACCCAATGTGACTCACCATGTAGGTTTTTTTGGTGGAGCGGAATGACGAAGCTTCTGAGAATCAGAGGCTTAGGACTACATAGCTACCTTGTGGATATGTTGGCTGTAGAACCAAGCGTACAAACATGTTTCCTTGTGATTGTTTTGTTTTGGTTATGTTCTGGAGCAAATGGTTTTTCCAAGTGATTGCTCGCCGTGAGGAGGGCAACGCGCGGCAAGGCACGCCACTTATCTAGTGACGATGGCCGAACTTATCTAGTGACGATGGCCGGTCTGTTTCCTTACGGTGTCGTGCTTGGGCCAAGGAGTCTGGCACGCGTGCTAGCCCAGCACGACCAGTGTAGTTAGGCGTGCATGTCCCGTATAACTTAGGTCGTGTCGTGCCGGCCCGGACCGGTTCATCTGGTCAGGTCTGGTCCCTCGGCTGCACTCGCGCACTCTCCAGCCACCTCGTTCCCCATAAAAAACCCTCGTTCCCTGCTTGTCTAAAAAAAGATGCTAATAACTAACAATGGAGGATGACTCGTTCCCAACGACGGGAAAATATCAGGTGCTACCACTCCTTAGGTGACACTGACTCCTGAGAGTTGTTGGATCTCAGATGCGACGACATCCTGCACAATTTTGAAACTCTCGGATGGCTTTTTCGCAAAATGTTCAAGAACTCCCGGGAGCTGTCAGATTTGAGATCCGACGGCCCAGAGTCATGTATCACAGTATCACCTAAGAGGCAGTAGCACCTGATATTTGTTGGGGAACGTAGTAATTTCAAAAAATTTCCTACGTACACACAGGACCATGGTGATGGCATAGCAACGAGAGGGGAGAGTGTCTGTCCACGTACCCACGTAGACCGAAAGCGGAAGCGTTATAACAACGCGGTTGATGTAGTCGTACGTCTTCACGATCCGACCGATCCAAGCACCGAGCGTCACGGCACCTCCGAGTTACGCACACGTTCAGCTCGATGACGATCCCCGGCTCCGATCCAAAGAAAGCGTCGGGGATGAGTTCCGTCGACCTGACGGCGTGGTGGCGATGATGATGCTCCACCGGCGAGGGCTTCGCCTAAGCTCCGCGATGATATGACTTCTCCGGTGCAGGGCTTCGCCTAAGCTCCATGACGATATGACCGAAGTGGAATATGGTGGAGGGGCACCGCTGCAGCTAAGGAACGATCCGTAGATCAACTTGTGTGTCATGGGTGCCCCTTGCCCCGTATATAAAGGAGCAAGAAGTGCGGCCAGCCCAAAGGCGCGCTGGAGGAGTCCTACTCCCACCGGAGTAGGACTCCCCCTTCCTAGTTGGAATAGGATTGGGGAGGGAAGAGAAGAGGCGCCGCCCCCCTCTCCTTGTCCTATTCGGACTAGAGGGGAGGCAGCGGCCTGCCCTGGCCGGCCCTTCCTCTTCTCCCTATGGCCCATCAAGGCCCATTGACCCCCCGGGGGGTTCCGGTAACCCCCCGGTGTTCCGATAACTTCCTGTTTTCATCCGGAACCTTTCCGAAGTCCAAACATAGGCTTCCAATATATCAATCTTTATGTCTCGACCATTTCGAGACTCCTCGTCATGTCCGTGATCACATCCGGGACTCCGAACAACCTTCGGTACATCAAAACTTATAATCTCATAATGAACTGCCATCGAAACGTTAAGCGTGCGGACCCTACAGGTTCGAGAACTATGTAGACATGACCTAGAACCATTCTCGGTCAATAACCAATAGCGGAACCTGGATGCCCATATTGGTTCCTACATATTCTACGAAGATCTTTATCGGTCAAACCGCATAACGATATACGTTGTTCCCTTTGTCATCGGTATGTTACTTACCCGAGATTCGATCGTCGGTATCCAATACCTAGTTCAATCTCGTTCTTGGTAAGTCTCTTTACTCGTTCCGTAATACATCATCTCACAACTAACTCATTAGTTGTAATGCTTGCAAGGCTTATGTGATGTGTATTACCGAGAAGGCCCAGAGATACCTCTCCGAGCAATCGGAGTGACAAAACCTAATCTCAAAATCGCCAACCCAACAAGTACCTTTGGAGACACCTGTAGTACTCCTTTATGATCACCCGATTCGTTGTGACGTTTGGTAGTACCCAAAGTGTTCCTCCGTAAACGGGAGTTGCATAATCTCATAGTTACAGGAACATGTATAAGTCATGAAGAAAGCAATAGCAATATACTAAAACGATCAAGTGCTAAGCTAACGGAATGGGTCATGTCAATCACATCATTCTCCTAATGAGGTGATCCCATTAATCAAATGACAACTCATGTCTATGGTTAGGAAACATAACCATCTTCGATTAACGAGCTAGTCAAGTAGAGGCATACTAGTGACACTCTGTTTGTCTATGTATTCACACATGTATTATGTTTCCGGTTAATACAATTTTAGCATGAATAATAAACATTTATCATGATATAAGGAAATAAATAATAACTTTATTATTGCCTCTAGGGCATATTTCCTTTAGTCTCCCACTTGCACTAGAGTCAATAATCTAGTTCACATCGCCATGTGATTTAACATCAATAGTTCACATCTATATGTGGTTAACACCCATAGTTCACATCGACATGTGACCAACACCCAAAGGGTTTACTAGAGTCGATAATCTAGTTCACATCGCTATGTGATTAACACCCAAAGAGTACTAAGGTGTGATCATGTTTTGCTTGTGAGATAATTTTAGTCAACGGGTTACATTACATTCAGAGCCGTGAGTATTTTGCAAATTTCTATATCTACAATGCTCTTGCGGAGCTACTCTAGCTAATTGCTCCCACTTTCAATATGTATCCAGATTGAGATTGAGTCATCTAGATTAGTGTTAAAACTTGCATCGGCGTAACCCTTTACGACGGGCTCTTTTATCACCTCCATAATCGAGAAATATTTCCTTAGTCCTCACTAAGGATGTCTTTGACCAATGTCCGATGATCTACTCCTAGATCACTATTGTACTCCTTGCCAAATTCGGAGCAAGGTATACAATAGGTCTGGTACATAGCATAGCATACTTTATAGAACCTATGGTGAGGCATAGGGAATGACTTTCATTCTCTTTTCTATTTTCTGCCGTGGTCGGGATTTGAGTCTTACTCAATTTCATACGTTTTGCAACACAGGCAAGAACTTTTCTTTGGTATTCCATTTTGAACTACTTCAAAATTTTGACAAGGTATGTACTTATTGAAAAACTTATCAAGCGTCTTGATCTATCTCTATAGATCTTGATGCTCAATATATAACAGCTTCACTTTGAGGTCCTTCTTTGAAAAACTCCTTTCAAATACTCCTTTATGCTTTGCGAATAATTCTACATTATTTCCGATCAACAATATGTCATTCACATATACTTATCATAAATGTTGTAGTGCTCCCACTCACTTTCTTGTAAATACAGGCTTCTCCAAAAGTCTGTATAAAACCATATGCTTTGATCACACTATCAAATCGTTTATTCCAACTCAGAGATGCTTGCACCGGTCCATAGATGGATCATTTGGAGCTTGCACATTTTGTTAGCTCCTTTAGGATTGACAAAACCTTCTGGTTGCATCATATACAACTCTTCTTTAATAAATCCATTAAAGAATGTAGTTTTGACATCCATTTGCTAGATTTCATAAAATGTGGCAATTGCTAACATGATTCGGACAGACTTAAGAATCGCTACAGTTTGAGAAAATCTCATTGTAGTCAACACCTTGAACTTGTCGAAAACCTTTTTGTGACAAGTCGAGCTTTTGTAGATAGTAACACTACTATCAATGTCCGTCTTCCTCTTGAAGATCCATTTATTTAACATGGCTTGCTGATCATCGAGCAAGTCAATCAAAGTCCATACTTTGTTCTCATACATGGATCCTATCTCAGATTTCATGGCCTCAAGCCATTTCATGAATCTGGGCTCATCATCGCTTCCTCATAGTCCGTAGGTTCATCATGGTCTAGTAACATGACTTCCGAACACGATTACCATACCACTGCAGTGCGGATTTTGCTCTGGAAGACCTCACGAGGTTTGGTAGCAACTTGATCTGAAGTTTCATGATCATCATCATTAACTTCCTCACTAATTGGTGTAGGAATCACTGGAACTGATTTACGTGATGAACTACTTTCCAATAAGGGAGAAGGTACAATTACCTCATCAAGTTCTACTTTCCTCCCACTCACTTCTTTCGAGAGAAACTTCTTCTCTAGAAAGGATCCATCTTAGCAACGAAAAACTTGCCTTCGGATCTGTGATAGAAGGTGTACCCGATGTTACCTTTGGGTATTCTATGAAGACGCACTTCTCCGATTTGGGTTCGAGCTTATCGGTGAAAACTTTTTCACATAAGTATCAAAACTCCAAACTTTTAAGAAAGCGACAACTTAGGTTTCTTTGTTAAACCATAGTTCATATGGTTTCGTCTCAGCGGATTTAGATGGTGCCCTATTAAACGTGAATTCAGCTGTCTCTAATGCATAACCCCAAAACGATATTGGTAAATCGGTAAGAGACATCATTGATCGCACCATATCAAAATAAAGTACGATTCTGACGTTCGGACACACCATAACGTTGTGGTGTTTGAGTGGCGTGAGCTGTGAAACTATTCCCCTTTGTTTTAATTGAAGACCAAATTCGTAACTCAAATATTCATCTCCACGATCAGATTGCAGAAACTTTATTTTCTTGTTACGATGATTTTCTACTTCACTCTGAAATTCTTTGAACTTTTCAACTATTTCAGACTTATGTTTCATCAAGAAGATATACGCATATCTGCTCAAATCATCTGTGAAGGTCGAAAATAATGATACTTGCCACGAGCATCAACACTCATTGAATCGCATACATCGGTATGTATTATTTCCAATAAGTCAGTAGCTTGTTCCATTATTCCGGAGAACGGAGTTTTAGTCATCTTGCCCAAAAGGCACGGTTCGCAAGCATCAAATGATTCATAATCAAGTGATTCCAAAAGTCCATCAGCATGGAGTTTTCTTCATGCGCTTTACACCAATATGACCTAAACGGCGATTACCACAAATAAGTTGCACTATCATTATTAACTTTGCATCTTTTGGTTTCAATATTATGAATATGTGTATCACTATGATCGAGATCTAATGAACCATTTTCATTGGGTGTGTAACCATATAAGGTTTTATTCATGTAAGCAGAACAACAATTTATTCTCTTACTTAAATGAATAACCGTATTGCAATAAACATGATCAAATCATATTTATGCTCAACACCAAATAACACTTATTTAGGTTCCACACTAATCCCGAAAGTATAGGGAGTGTGCGATGATGATCATATCAATCTTAGAACTACTTCCAACACTCATCGTCACTTCCCTTCAACTAGTTTACATTCATTACGCAACTCCCGTTTCTAGTTACTACTCTTAGCAACCGAACCAATATCAAATCTTGAGGGGTTGCTACGAACACTAGTAAAATACACATCAATAATCTGTATATCAAATATACCTTTGTTCACTTTGCCATCCTTCTTATCCGCCAAATACTTGGGGTAGTTCTGCTTCTAGTGACCAGTTCCATTGCAGCAAAAGCACTTAGTCTCAGGCTTAGGTCCAGACTTGGGCTTCTTCACTGCAACTTGCTTGCCGTTCTTCTTGAAGTTCCCCTTCTTCCCTTTGCCCTTTTCCTTGAGACTAGTGGTCTTGTCAATCATCAACACTTGATGCTCTTTCTTGATTTCTACCTTCGTCGATTTCAACATCACGAAGAGCTCGGAATTGTTTTCGTCATCCCTTGCATACTATAGTTCATCACGAAGTTCTAGTAACTTAGTGATGGTGACTAGAGAATTCTGTCAATCACTATCTTATCCGGAAGATTAACTCCCACTTGATTCAAGCGATTGAAGTACCGGACAATCTGAGAACATGCTCACTAGTTGAGCGATTCTCTTCCATCTTTTAGCTATAGAACTTGTTGGAGACTTCATATCTCTCAACTCGGGTATTTGCTTGAAATATTAACTTCAATTCCTGGAACATCTCATATGGTCCATGACGTTCAAAACGCCTTTGAAGTCCCGATTCTAAGCCGTTAAGTATGGTGCACTAAACTATCAAGTAGTCATCATATTGAGCTAGCCAAGCGTTCATAACGCCTGCATTTGCTCCTGTAATAGGTCTGTCACCTAGCGGTGCATTACGGACATAATTCTTACGTGCAGCAATGAGGATAAACCTCGGATCACGGATCCAATCCGCATCATTGCTACTAACATTTTTCAATACAATTTTCTCTAGGAACACATATAAAAACATAGGGAAGCAACAACGCGAGCTATTGATCTACAACATAATTTGCAAAATACTACCAGGACTAAGTTCATGATAAATTAAAGTTCAATTAATCATATTACTTAAGAACTCCCACTTAGATAGACATCTCTCTAGTCATCTAAGTGATTACGTGATCCAAATCAACTAAACCATGTCCGATCATCACGTGAGATGGAGTAGTTTCAATGGTGAACATCACTATGTCGATCATATCTACTATATGATTCACGCCGACCTTTCGGTCTCGTGTTCCGAGGCCATATCTGTTATATGCTAGGCTCGTCAAGTTTAACTCGAGTATTCTGCGTGCGCAACTGTTTTGCACCCGTTGTATTTGAGCGTAGAGCCTATCACACCCGATCATCACGTGGTGTCTCAAAGACGAAGAACTTTCGCATAGCGGTGCATACTCGGGGAGAACACTTCTTGATAATTTTAGTGAGAGATCATCTTATAATGCTACCGTCAATCAAAGCAAGATAAGATGCATAAAGGATAAACATCACATGCAATCAATATAAGTGATATGATATGGTCATCATCATCTTGTGCTTGTGATCTCCATCGCCGAAGCACCGTCATGATCACCATCGTCACCGGTGCGACACCTTGATCTCCATCGTAGCATCTTTGTCGTTTAGCCAACTATTGCTTCTCGACTATCGCTACCGCTTAGTGATAAAGTAAAGCAATTACATGGCGCGTTGCATTTCATACAATAAGCGACAACCATATGGCTCCTGCCGATTGCCGATAACTCGGTTACAAAACATGATCATCTCATACAATAAAATATAGCATCACGTCTTGACCACATCACATCACAACATGCCCTGCAAAAACAAGTTAGACGTCCTCTACTTTGTTGTTGCAAGTTTTACGTGGCTGCTACGGGCTGAGCAAGAACCGTTCTTACCTACGCATCAAAACCACACCGATAGTTTGTCAAGTTGGTGTTGTTTTAACCTTCGCAGGACCGGGCGTAGCCACACTCGGTTCAACTAAAGTGAGAGAGACAGACACCCGCCGGTCACCTTTAAGCAACGAGTGCTCGGGCGGTGAAACCAGTCTCGCGTAAAGCGTCTGGCGTAATGTCGGTCCGGGCCGCTTCATCTCACAATACCGCTGAACCAAAGTATGACATCTTTGGTAAGCGTATGACTTATATCGCCCACAACTCACTTGTGTTCTACTCGTGCATATGACATCAACGCGCATAAAACCAGGCTCGGATGCCCTTTGTTGGGGAGCGTAGTAATTTCAAAAATTTCCCTACGTACACACGGGACCATGGTGATGGCATAGCAACGAGAGGGAGAATGTCTGTCCACGTACCCTCGTGAGACCGAAAGCAGGCGTTATAACAACGCGGTTGATGTAGTCGTCGTCTTCACGATCCGACCGATCCAAGCACCGAGCGTCACGGCACCTCCGAGTTACGCACACGTTCAGCTCGATGGCGATCCCGGGCTCCGATCCAAAGAAAGCGTCGGGGATGAGTTCCGTCGCACGACGGGCGTGGTGGCGATGATGATGCTCCACCGGCGCGAGGGCTTCGCCTAAGCTCCATGACGATATGACTTCTCCGGTGCGAGGCTTCGCCTAAGCTCCATGACGATATGACGAAGTGGAATATGGTGGAGGGGGCACCGCACACGGCTAAGGAACGATCCGTAGATCAACTTGTGTGTCATGGGGTGCCCCTTGCCCTTTGTATATAAAGGAGCAAGGTGCGGCCAGCCCAAAGGGGCGCTGGAGGAGTCCTACTCCCACCGAGTAGGACTCCCCCTTTCCTAGTTGGAATAGGATTGGGGAGGGGGAAGAGAGAAGGGGGGCGCCGCCCCCCCCCCCTCTCCTTGTCCTATTCGGACTAGAGGGGGAGGGGGGCGCGCGGCCTGCCCTGGCCGGCCCTTCCTCTTCTCCCTATGGCCCATCAAGGCCCATTGACCCCCCGGGGGGTTCCGGTAACCCCCCGGTGTTCCGGTAACTTCCTGTTTTCATCCGGAACCTTTCCGAAGTCCAACCATAGGCTTCCAATATATCAATATTTATGTATCGACCATTTCGAGACTCCTCGTCATGTCCGTGATCACATCCGGGACTCCGAACAACCTTCGGTACATCAAAACTTATAAACTCATAATGAACTGCCATCGAAACGTTAAGCGTGCGGACCCAACGGGTTCGAGAACTATGTAGACATGACCTAGAACCATTCTCGGTCAATAACCAATAGCGGAACCTGGATGCCCATATTGGTTCCTACATATTCTCTGAAGATCTTTATCGGTCAAACCGCATAACGATATCGTTGTTCCCTTTGTCATCGGTATGTTACTTACCCGAGATTCGATCGTCGGTATCCAATACCTAGTTCAATCTAGATTCTTGGTAAGTCTCTTTACTCGTTCGTAATACATCATCTCACAACTAACTCATTAGTTGTAATGCTTGCAAGGCTTATGTGATGTGTATTACCGAGAAGGCCAGAGATACCTCTCCGACAATCGGAGTGACAAAACCTAATCTCGAAATCGCCAACCCAACAAGTACCTTTGGAGACACCTGTAGTACTCCTTTATGATCACCCGATTCGTTGTGATGTTTGGTAGTACCCAAAGTGTTCCTCCGTAAACGGAGTTGCATAATCTCATAGTTACAGGAACATGTATAAGTCATGAAGAAAGCAATAGCAATATACTAAACGATCAAGTGCTAAGCTAACGGAATGGGTCATGTCAATCACATCATTCTCCTAATGAGGTGATCCCATTAATCAAATGACAACTCATGTCTATGGTTAGGAAACATAACCATCTTCGATTAACGAGCTAGTCAAGTAGAGGCATACTAGTGACACTCTGTTTGTCTATGTATTCACACATGTATTATGTTTCCGGTTAATACAATTCTAGCATGAATAATAAACATTTATCATGATATAAGGAAATAAATAATAACTTTATTATTGCCTCTAGGGCATATTTCCTTCAATATTTCCCCATAGCATATAAAAAAATCAAATAAATGATTAAGGTCATTTTTCAGGTCAAAGATCATTTCTCCTTTATATGTTCGGGCGGGTTCAAACATCAAACATGCAGCTGGCTCCCTAAAATTCAACAGTCTAGACAGTCCGGGCTCCCCAAATCCATCTCATATATGAGGGACAAATGTGAATAGTTTGTACTTCTGTGCGAATGAATGATGTAAAGTTAGATTTCTTCAGGCCTTCCGAGAACTCCGGCAAGGCGATCCCCTAAGCCCATTTATTTTGCTTTTGGTGGCAGAAGGGCTATCTCGTATCATGAATAGGCAAGTTATGCAGCCGACCCTGACTCCGCTTGAGATTGTTCAAAAAGCAATGGTATTCCACACGTCTTATTTGTCGATGACGGTTTGTTATTTTTCAAACCTTCAATGGAGGAGGCAAGCACTAGTAGAAAAAGGGTCAAATATGAGAAACATTAGTATCGGTTTGCATATGAGCCGGCACTAATGCGTCCATTAGTGCCGGTTCAAATGACTAGGCGGGAGGAGACCTTTAGTACCGGTTCGTGCCATGAACCGGTACTAAAGGTGCTGGTCGGGCACCAGCATCTATAGTACCGGTTCGTGGCACGAACCGGTACTAAAGAGGTTGTGGCAGGGGCTATTTTTAGTCCCACCTCGCTCCCCTAGCAAGAATTTGACCACCTTAAATATGTTACTTCTTAAACTATCACAAGCATTTGGTCTTCATTGAACTCTATGTGTAGGATCTGTGGCTGCAATAGGAGTCTTAGCGGTTCTTAAATCGGTGGTAGATTCCTATTGACAATTTAGATTCTATACAAAAAGATCGTTGATGATCAATGTATTTTTTATATGTACTTCTCTGTAGCAGTAGCACAATTTAAATATGTTATTTTTCAAACTATCACAAGCATTTGGTCTTCATTGAACTCTATGTGTATAATTTGTGAACTCAATATGAGTCTTCACCGGTTTCGGACGTGAACTCATCAGTTACACGGGCACTTCATTTTTTTAACTTATTTGAACTCCAGACTTTTTTTGAGCCGGCATTATGCAGCATTCGAAGCGACGTCACCAATTTCCAACACGTTCTGACATCATTTGTTGTTATTCAGTCACCGATTTGTTGAGATCAGAGCTAAATGACCGTCAAAATAAAAATCACTACAAAACAAACTCTGAAAATGTTGAAGGTATCACCATTTCATCCGCATAGCATGTGCGAAAGAATGGAGAGGGTCACGGCAAAAACTGGACAAACTTCGTGTGCAAACTGGACAATCAGGGTTTCGGACGAGAACTCATCAGTTACATGGGCACTTCTGTTTTTTCAGTCATTTACCAATTTGTTTAGACAGCATTTACTAAATGACCGTGAAACAGTAAATCACAGCAAAACGAACTCTGAAAAAGCAGAAAAGAAAAAACTATATAAAAAATTACTCAAAAATAAATAGAAGAAAATAAATAATGCAGAAAATAAAAAAAAATATAAAGCAAAAATATTCACAAAGAAACTAAATACAACAAAAAAACTACTCAGAAATAAATAGAAGAAAAAAATAAAGCAGAAAAGAAAAACTATATAAAAAAATAACTCAAAACTAAATAGAAGAAAATAAATAATGCAGAAAAGAAAAAAATCATATAAAGCAAAAAATTCACAAAGAAACTAAATACAGCAAAAAAAACTACTCAGAAATAAATAGAAGAAAAAAATAAAGTAGAAAAGAAAAAACTATATAAAAAATTACTCAAAAATAAATAGAAGAAAATAATTAATGCAGAAAAGAAAAAAATTATATAAAAAATTGTTGGGGCACTGCCCGGTGGGCCTGCCAGACCTAGGGTGTGCAAATTCAGGCCCAAGGGCAGTGAGGCTCAGGCAGTAGCGCCCTAGTTAGGCCCAGAAGCCTGCTATATAGAGGAGTTCGAAAGGGCAGCCGTGGATGGGTTTATAAACCAGTGCGGCTGCCCTTCGCTCGGCGAGTGGGACTAAAAATAGCGCCGGTACGGGTAGGAGCGCACGACCATTAGTACCGGTTGGTCGCTCCAACCGGTACTAATGTGTTGCCCTTTAGTACCGGTTGGAGCGGCCCTCATTTCCCGCCGCTTGGGCTGGCCAAAATTGGCCTTTAGTACCGGTTGGAGCCACCAACCGGTACTAAAGGCCCACGTTTCGCGCCGCTTGGGCTGGCCAAAATTGTCCTTTAGTACCGGTTGGAGGCTCCAACCAGTACTAAACGCTCCTCCTATATATATGGGACTTACAAAAATTCAGTTATCGTCGACCACTTCGTTCCACTTCTCTCGCGTGACATCGATCTCCGACGCCGACACCGCCGTGCCGTCGTGCCGTCGCCCCCGCCGCCCTCGATCGCCGTTGACTAGTGGGCCCCACCCAGTTTAAAACCGCCGTTGACTAGCGCCACATCAGCAGCGGGTCGAGAAAAACCAGCCAAGGGGGTGTTTTGTCCGGTTTGGGTTTGTTTGGGGGGTAAAAGAAGCAGAAAAATAGATCAGGGGTAAAGTGAACCACCCACTTTGTTCAGGGTAGTAAAATGAACTTTTTTCATTGTAAAATTATGTTTTTGTAGACATTTATGTTAGTGTAACAAGCGTGCTTGAGAATTTCCATATGAAACGACATAAGAATGCTTCGTTAGTGAAAAAAAATTAAGTGTAACATTTGGAGGTAACATTTGGTGTTTGACTTGATTTTTATTTTCCACGAGTCAAAATGCTTAATATTTCCTCCTAACATCTGCAATTAGCATTTGGATGTGATCATGAACACATTTAATTTTTCCACATATTTTGACATTTAAAAAACATTTTTGGCACGGAGGATAGGATTTCCGCAGTCGTTGGGTCTAATAATTGTAACAAAAGAAGTGTTAAGTGCCTTGGTAGGAGCTAACAAATCTACCAGGATGGCTAATGGGAAGTCACCCACGCCCTTGGCCATGCTCGGTATTTTTGGGAAATCCCCTTTTGGACAACTTCCCAAAATTACAGTACCAACTTTTCAAAATTCTAGGCACGACTTTCTGAATTTGAAACTTTTGTAATTTTTTGAAGCTTTCAAAGTTTTGAACTTCCAAAAAATCAACTTCTGTGAACATTATTAATTTGAATTTGGAACTTTCAAGTCCAAAATTACGGACTTTCAAAAAATCAAGTTTCAAAAGTTAGCAATTTTTGAATTTCAAAATGTTTCTACGAAAAAACAGGGTGTGCCCCCATAACATGAAAGAGAAGGGATGAAAGATACACGAAGAAGTCATGTGCACCCCCTTCCAAACCCATGGCGTACAGATAGGGAAAAGCGAGACGTGCGGTCATCTAGTGCTTGCAGTGACAATGTACGTGATCACCCACAAAAGGAATCTCTTTGTAATATAAGACGAAATTATTATATTCTATATTCAGGCTCATCTTGTCTTCCCATTAATTATCAACTAATTTGATCACTTATAGGCCATGACCTAATAAGCCACCGAGCCAATCAGGCACAAGCTAGAGCTAAGTGGCCCAGGAAGAGAGAGAGGGGCGGGGGCATGAAGAATTCAGCACAAAATTCTCGAGATGATTTTCCTCTAAAGAAAATATAAAATCATATTAGATCACGTAGACAGAAAACATGTGAAATAATAATACAAAATAAAATAAATTCTGATGAATACAATAAAATTTATATTTTAGTGAAGATAGTATTAGTACATATTTATTTGAAATTAATATATTTATGAGGATGAATTGTTTCTCTAGAATAGTTTCTCCTATATTTTTTGTTTGTACTTTTAATATAATGTAAGGATACAAGCCAAAATGTACATAAATGTGATGTTCTAAAAAATAGAGATTTATTTGAGATGCATGTATTTCAATTTTAATTGTATCTAGTAGATGGATATAAAATTGTTTAATACCTAAATAAATGGTGAATAATTCGAATAGGTTCCTAACTTTTAAATTAGCAACATAATAGTACTATGTTACTTGTAGAGAAATATTGACATATTCCGAATAAATATTTTTGAAAAATATTGCACAAGATATGTTAACTTGGTGTTAAAAAATAGAAAAAATATATATTACACAACATGATGGAACATGAAGGTATGTTTGTAAATCCTAATAAAATGACGTTGTAGTTTAAATTCGAAGTAAAAATAAGGAAATAGATTATTTTGTGGAGTACAAACTTCATAGTTTGCCTTGAAGGACATGCGACATCTTAGTTATAAAGTAATGTACACCAAGTATTGTCAAATCTTTGAAAGTTTGAAGTAAATTTATGAGGCCACAATATGAGCCGATGCTAATTTTCATATAATTTGTGGACAATAAGGTGCAAGGATTTAAATTTTCCCAAGGAATCATTTGATTTTTTGTAAAGTTTCTAGATAGAAGATTAACTTTTACAGAATTACTTGAATATGTATTTTGTTTGATTCTATAGACCTTGTTGGAGCTACATGTAGTTCAAAGTTGAATTATATCAAACAAATAGCTAGAAATTCATTTAATTCCAGAAAAATAGCAATTTTTTTGCCAAAATCTGGAAAATGTTGTATGTTTCTCGTAGATATTTTTTTAGTATTGTACTATTGTATATTAATATTGATGTTTGAAGTTATACCTGTGAATGTCATGTGTGTACCATACCCCATGGATACTTGGTTTTTGTCTCCACCTAATTCACTAATTTCACTGAAATTTTGTAGGTGAACTTGTAATGTGATTCTCCACAAGTACACTTGTTTTCCACTCCATGAGATGTTGACAGCATTGCGTCTATTCCTAGGCAAACCAAACCTTGAACGGAATGCAACGTAATCCGAGTACATGTCAGAGATGGCCCAATGTGCAACAAAATGTACCCGACGCTTGGAGCAACCGTAAACAACATTTTGATTTTGTTAAAGTTCATCTAAGATGAAACCATAAATTTTTAATATATTTTGATCTAAGATGAAACCGTAAATGGTTTTTATAAGAAAATTCTTAGTTTTTACTACATACTGTTTCAACCTTGCGTAGTAGTTAAGTACAAAACCTCTGAATAACCAAAAACATTTTTTCTTTCAAGAAAATGCAAAACAATGACTCAATACATTGATAGAAAGTGTAGCCTCTAGACCGAACAACTAACCACTAGACAAAATCATGACCAACAATCACAAGACAACAATACAGCTGATGCCACCACACAAACCCTGGCTTAGATGTCATCAACACATATACACATGACACACTGAACTTACCAAAACCCCATCGCGAAATAGAGAATCCAACCAGGGGCAATGTTGTGCCTCTTTCGCTTTGGAGAAGCAAGTCAATAGTGTAGTAGACCGTTGGCTTAGTGTTGTCATCATGCCGAGGCCTCACAACTGCCAAGCGTCACCCACGTCCTGAATGATGGACCACCACCCAACGACACAATTTTTGTATGTCATCGCATATATTTTTTCGGAAAGGAGGATTGCCCCGGCCTCTACAACAAAATGATGCATGCAGCCATATTATTAATCAAAATACGTAGTTCAATACAAGGTCTCAAACTGAGCTGAAAAAATAAACATTGCCACAGCCGGCATAAATAGGACTAGATGACTATAGACCTATCCTATTGTTGGACCGCTATCCAAATCGGCTGTAGGTATATCCTGTGCTACCGTCGTCCAATGGTTGCACCCATAAGTCATATGCTCCTTGACTTCCGCACGGCTGAGTAATGACCATGTACGGTTCACGCCGGTTGCTCTTAGATGACCTGCAAAAAATTTGTGATGTTTTGTCTGTTAAAAATTATGTCATTTCGACAGTTCCATATAGCCCAAAGTAATGTACACATTCCGACTCAAATATGCGCCGCTATTTTAGCCTCTACCCCATTTAGCCACGTCCCAAATAAAGTAGCTATGGTATTAGAAGGACTGGCATTAACAATATTCTAATACCTGTTGAGCCCTTCTCTCCCCATGTAACTAAGATGCCACGAGAGGAGTTCCTCCTTGTTAACGTATAAATGTATTGCCTGGTCTCTTCCATCAGATCGGTATTTTGATTGCATTTGCTAGAGCATGCACTTCTACATGGTATCAGGAGGCAAGAGATCTTGAGTTCAAGACTCGGCTGGCGCAATTAAATTGCAGCCCACTTTCGTTCGACATTTAGGTCCGAGGGAGCCACACGTGAGGGGGAGTGTAGACGTATAAATGTATTTTGTCTAGTCTCTTCCATCAGATCAGTTTTTTGGTTACATTGGCTAGAGCATTGCACTTCTACACACCTAATCCAATACCCATATCATTGAAGCTAACCACATTAGCAGGATCTACTAGCTAGAGTTAAGGGGTGTACACACATCGACCTTGGGTCAGGCCTCCAAGCACCACAGCAGGTGCCGCATTCAAGCAGGCTTAGTAACCCCGTCGCCGGCCGCCAGCGGTGAGGAAGAGGAAGGAGGTGGCGGAGGTGGGCTCTTTGGGTGGCGGTGACTGTCGCCCCGTGAATCGCTTGGGATGACTCATGAGACACGGCTAGTGTTCCAAGTAAGCACATTTTGATGTAACTAGGTAATTGCTCCATTACAACGAGTGCACACATATTTTGTACACAACCACCGTGATTTACTTGCCATGTTATTGTTAATGTGCTTACGTACCAAAAAATGGACTTTAATTGCCACTTGGATCAATACATATTGGTTTCGCCAGATATGATACTATTTTGTAAGCCAATAAGACGTGATAGTTGAGGTGGTTTTCAATGAAAACTGGTTGGAGAAGATCCGCAAAACCGAAAATAGGGATGTAGGATGGACACGAAGTGAACAGAAAAGAGAAGTAAAACATAACCTTACATATTTTTTAAGTATATACATTGCACCCATTGTTTTTTATTTATTTTTGATTTATTTATTTTTTGCGGGGAGCACACAGTTGCTTTTGATGGCACTGCCTGTCAGAGATGGCCAAATATGCAATGAAACGTACCTATCGGAGCTTACCTCCAGCAACCACTTGCAGATCACAAAGATCCTACAGTCAGCCCCATCACCCGAAGATCAGGCACAGATCCATAGTCTCCGGTCCTTGATCGGGAAAAGATCTACGTATACTGGAGAAAGCCAAACCAATAAGCTCTAGTTGGACAGCTGCACCTCGACTTGCTAGTTGGTCTTCTCGACGGCGATAAGTCGGCACGGATTCACGGACAGTAAGAATCCATCCGCCCCATTCCAATCAAGCAACGAGCACATGCAGCGGTGTTTGCCTCTGGCTCTCCCCCCGCATATCACACCGCCACCCCGTGCAGCTCGCCTATAAGGGCATCTCCAGCCGTTGTGCCCTTCAGGAGGTGTTTTTTTGCCCTCCTGGGGAGGCCCCGGCGAAATTTTTGCTTTGGGGGTGAGGATTCTTCCGGTCGTCACTCTACCTGAGCGCCGCCCAGTCAACTCGCGCGCTGCTCAGGCCACGTCCGCGTCGCTCCGGCCAGCCGTGCCGTTCACCAACAGCACGCCCACGCCGCGAGCAGGTCGTGGGTGCCGGTCATCTTGGCCGCCGCCGGAGACGCCGCTCGAGCTCGGCGCGCCCATGCTCCACATGCACGGCCTCGACTGCGCCCCTGTGCTCCTCGTGCACGGCCTCGACGGCGCCCCGTGCTCCCCTACCCCGCCGTCGCGTTCGACGCCGCCGAAGACACTGGCGCGGTCTTTGTGGCGCCCGGACCATGGTGCGAAACACGCCCGCCGGCTTTGGTGCATGCCGAGCCATGCGAAGCGCGCGCTGGCCGTCCAGCCACACCCATGAAGCCGGGCGAAGCTCCGCCCGGCCACGCCCGTGGCGCGGGCAACTCCGCCCGCCACGCAGAAGCGGGCCTTGAGGCGGCGAAGCTCCGCCCGGCCACGCAGAGGCGGCCTTGGCGCGCCAGCCAGCGCCACCGCTCCTCGAGCCCGGCCTTGACAGCAAGCGGCGGCGGCGCTGGTGAGTAGGAGCCAGCGAGCTGTGTGAGCAGAGGGCGGCGGAGGAGGCAGAGGCAGCGGCGGCGAGGAGGCGGCCACGACCAGCAAGGGGGGCGAGTATGTGGGAAAATCACGTGGGTGGGGACCGGGAGGAAAAGTATGAAGAGACGAGTGGGAGGCTGACAGTGGGCCATTCACATGCAAAATCTTCTCTCTCCGCCCCCAACAGCCCCCCGGTGGCTTGGGGTCGCCCTGGTACCGCCGGTTGTGTTTTGGCTAAATCCGGCGTTTTTTAAGGTCGTGAGGGTGCGAGTGGGGAGTTTTTCGCCTGCCGGCGCTGAAAAAATGCCTCTGGGGGGCTTTTTGGGGAGTCTAGTAGAGATGCCCTAAGAAGCAACGTACACGATGCTAAGAAATTACCTCCTCGAACACAGGCACACAAGCTAGACCATCTCCTCAGTAGTACTACCAGAGCCTCCCAGCTAGCAATGGCAAAGTGCCTCGCTGTCGCGCTACTGCTACTCGTGGTGCTCGCGTACTACGACGGGAGGGAGCTGAACCAGAAGGACGGCGCACTTGCAGCGACACGCGGTGCCGGTGCTGGCGTCAGCGAGTCGAAGATTTTGGGGCTGCCAGACTTGCCGGTTGTGGGAACCACTACCGGTACCAGTACCATTAACGGCCCGCTGGTGGTGATTCCGGGGATCCCTGCTCACCCGTGATCATCTCTAGTTCATGTGCTGGCTTACATACATACAAGCTGAAGCTGAACTTAATTGTGGTTTTAGATTTGTGTAGCTAGCACCACCCGGAAGAAAAACACTGGCTTTTCGCCCATGTCCATGTTCCTTAATGAGCGTGTGTATCTGTATTTCTCTTCAGTTTATGTTGGTTCCTTTGTATGTCATGTATCATCAACGTAATACATACTACTTTGTCAGTATGATCGCCTCCTTATCTTCTTGAATAGACATAGTGTTTTTTCTGATAAAGGGCACTTTTATTAACTCAAAATGTATCATCAAACGGATACAATAACATGATGAGCCACATCCGGCCTCTATATAATTGAGATGCACACAACCAAACACCAAAAGTCTGACAAAAATAAAATAAGAAACCGCCATATCGACAACAGCGAATCAGATAGGACAGACACTATGTCTATGCCGAAGGAGGTGGTGGACTGATTCGGAGATTATGTTATCATTCATGTTGGGTAAAAACCTCCCTGACCACCTGCTCCAACCATATACACACCGCCTTGAACAGTGTTTGGTACTCCGTTCAGTATAGCGTACACCACGTACAAAGCGAGTGCATACATTGAAAAATAACCTGCATAGAAGACGAGATTTTTCATTAAAAATCAAATCATTTTTACACAGCCAAAGCGACCATAATAAGGCATACACTCCCACCGATGTTAGCGTTCTAAACGTACAGGAATACTGTCCAAGCAGTGACCAAAAATATTGGCAACACTTGCGGACGGATACAAATTGCACTTTATTTGGCTGACTGACCATGTCGAATGCGTAAATGTGCACTGGAAAAAGAGGTGTTTGATTGTCTCGTTGTGAGTACAAAAGCCACACTTCTTACTTCCTTGCCAATTGGGACGAGGGATGTTGTCTTTGGTAAGCACAACTCCCCTCGAAAGATACCACATAAATATTTTGACTTTCAATGAAATCTTAGACTTCCAAATTTTCTTGTTATTTTTCACTGAGAGCTCTGAATGCTGCATGAGGGCATGATACATAGAGTCGACTGTGAAGGACCCAGATGTCGTGAGATTTCAACGAAACGCATCCCATCCTTGTGTCAGGTTAATCGAACCGAAACCGATAGAAGATTTTGCCATGACATACGACGGGGGGCCAATCAGATCTCATCTGAAAGAAATATCCGGCAGGAATGAACTGAGCACCTGCGCAAGAATATCATTCTTATCGCGAACAATGCGGTACACGCAGGATTGTTCCCGGAGGCTAGCATTGCCTAGCCAGATGTCCTCCAAGAAACAAATTTCCGACCCATCTTTAATCGCGAAGGAGGAAAAGATGTTCTTTGCCGCCATTAGACCAGCCCAAAAGTGCGAGTCACGAGGTTTCCAATATGCTCGAGACACAACCTTTCGGCCCAGGTTGTTGTGTAGGAGGGTTTGCCAAACGTCATACTCAGTAAGTAGTTTGAACAGTCATTTACTAAGTAAGGCGTCATTCTTGGCCTGTAGGTTATGTTTGCCAAAAGAAGATGTGTTCCTACCAAAGAAGGACAAGATGATCAAGACAGAGTGCAGCTGGACACCCACCAATACAACTATATATAGGTGTCCACCCCAAGACAGAGGGGATACGTTCAACATTTCCAAAAGCCCTAGCTTAAATCATCACAATTACTAGTATTTAGTAGACCCGATCTCGACCGTCCACCTCCTATTTTGTTGAGTTGATATCCAACCCACCGTATACATCTTGTACACTTTCATCTTCCCTTTGATATAAACCCTCTAAAGCGCAAGTTTTGTTGTTCCTCACATACAGGGTGGGGGGGGGGGGGGGGGTGTAAAACTCATACCTCGCGTCTATCTGGTAACCTGAGGTGACATCTCACTGTCATAAAAAATCTACGTAGATCGACTTCCACATAATCTGAGGTGACGTCCCACTTTCATACAAATCTATGTTCGACTTGCATACCGTTGTTACATACAACTTCTGAGCTTATGATTAGAGTTAAGAAGTAGTACCTCGACGTTTGCAACCTGTTGATATAGTCTTAGAGCACCAAAAAAATGTGTGCTAATAACGCTGCCAAATTTGAAATTTGGCTTTGGCACCGACGCTAGTGCTGGAACGTCGTGAGGCCGCTGCCAAATCTAAAAAATTGGGAAACTAGCAGCTATTTACTCCAATGAAATTTCGCCTAGCAATAAAATACTCCATCTGGGCGCACCCCACTATGATCTTTTCTTCAGGAGGTGGGTCGGTCGCGCCGATCACCATGGCAGGCTCCTCGCCTTGGTTCCTCGCTGGGGCTTTGTGTAATTTGTTTTGTAGGTGTAGTATTATTGCTAAAAAAAAATTCCTTGTGGCTGGTGCTCCTGAGTTGGCCTAGTTGAGTGTGAACGAGCAGTCCAGCTGTCTACTGAGGTGGGTGTGCAACTACTTGTTCTCGAGACTGATTGTCAAAAGGCAATGACAGCCTAGCCGCGGAGGAGATGGATCGTTCTACGCAGCGGCCACTGTCGAGGAGATCAAGACGATGCTGCGGACATCGAATCTTTCTAAGGTTTGATTAATGGGATAGACGTAGTACTGCTAATAAGGCATCGCACTCTCTAGCTAGGTGGTTGCTTGAATAAAAGTTGTGGGACATGGTTGCATGTTGTTTCAGATTGTATTTTGGGCGTGTTAAACTCTGATTCTACCAAGGCTTAATAATTGAATAAAGCAAAAGAATTCCGTAAAAAAGATATTTCACCCAGCAATAAAATACTACATCTCGATGCACCCCACTAAGCTCTTTCTTGGGGCGCCATACTAATAAAAAAAGAAGCAAAGTGATTTTTTCTACTATTTGTAATTTTGAAACAGAGGCAAAACTTTGCCTCATCTCGTTAACTAAAAACAAGAGTCGCCCGGTTATTACGGAAAAGGAAAACCAGGAGAAAAATTGGCACAACAAGCACACGGACTCGCACACGCCATGGAAGAAATAAACACCATTGAGCTTGTCTCCAAACCATCATTTGTCATCACCATCACTTCATCCTAAACAAGCGACGCTGACTTCAATGCATCCAACCAAAGGCGAGGCTCGCCACGACGAGCACATGAAACCATGTCAGCCATGTCAAAAGTTCGGCCACAGACACCAGTGGCAAGGAAGCTTCAAGCATGAAGCCAAGCTATCACAGAGAAATACGCAAACGTTAGCTTTGTGTGAAGGATTGATCAGCCAGACCACCACCCGCTGTTGGCCATCATAACCACACGGGGCTCACTGCCATAGGTTCGACTTCTCGCCAACAAATAGACCGCGGCGATGCCACAGACACATCGAAGCATCAACTACCACAATCTTTCCATGACCCATTTTTTTTTTTGAAAAGGGGGTAATCCCCGGCCTCTGCATCAGATCGATGCATACGGCCTCTCTTATTAACCCAATAAAGAGGTTCTGAACAGAAGTCTTACAAACAAGAGTGAAGTGCATCCTAGGTCCTCGAACTACTTTGATGGTGTCACGTAGGTCCTTAAACTATGAAAAGTGTCATCTAGGTCCTAAAAAATTCTTAAAGTGTAATAAATGTGTATATATGTGACACCTCTGAAATAGTTCAAGGACCTACATGACACCTTTGAAATAGTTTGACGACCATGATAACACACCTATTGCACTTTCAGGACCTGGATGATGATTTTCATAATTCGAGGACCTACATGATACCTCTAAAATAGTTCGAGGACCTATAATGCACTTCACTCTACAAACAAAGGAATAAAGGCAGCCTAAAGCTCACATAGAGCCTCGACTGAAAGGCAAAAATGAGATAAGCCACAAACCGGCTGGCATAATATAGGAAGGTAAACTAGATGCCTATCCTATTACATGATCGCCATCCAAACCGGTTGAAGATATCCCGCGCTTCCGTCTCCCACGGACAGATCCAGTAACCAAACGCTCCATGGCCTCCGTCGGAGTGAGTAAGGACCAAGTACGGATCAGTGCCGTAGCTCGGAACAACACCTGCAAAAAATGAGTATTTGTTGTCCTGTTAAAAACCAAATCATTCCTGCAATTCCAAATTGCCCATAATAACGCACATCCTCCTACCACGAATGTGTCTGGCCGTTCGGTCTCCATCCCAAGCAGCCACGCCCCAAATAACGTGTTTACCGATCTCGGTGGAGTAATATTAAAGGCAATTTGCACGGTGCGCCACAACCCTTGTGCCAACGGGCAATCAAAGAATAAATGCTTGATAGTCTCATCCCGATCACGAAGCTACACCTAGTAGATCCTGTCGATTAAACAATTAGGTTGTCCTTTGTAAGAATAACTTGTTTATGCACAAACCACATAAACACTTTAATCTTCAAAGGAACCTTAACGTTCAGACTTCCTTGGGCGTAGGTATCACGGAAGAATTAATAATATCAATATACATCGACTTGACCGTGAAGACCCCAGTTTTAGTTAGTTTCCAACACAACTGGTCGGGCTGAGGATTTAGCTGCACATCCATCAGCCCTACGGACCAAGTGAAGCCATGCTTCCCATCTAGGTCCAACAAGCACTCTCCTAAAGCGTATATTGAGGGAACAGACTGCATCACTGTGGCCACAAGAGCATCCCTATGCTGAACAATACGATATAGTGTTGGATATTGTGAAGCCAAAGGCGTGTCACCCAGCCACGTATCCTCCCGTAATCGCGTGTCATCTCCATTACCAACAATACATTTCGTTACGTTAAAGAAAGCGGCTTTAACCCTCATTAGCCCTTTCCGAGCAGCGAATATATGGGTCTCATAGTGACTTGGGATAAAGTATTTGAGTACAGATATTTACTACGTAAAATCTAAGCCCAAGTTGCCTCTGTCTCGGAAGACAACTTAAACAGCCACTTACTCAGAGGCATTTATTTTTGACTTCAAGATTTTCAATACCAAGTCCTCCTTGGTCCTTTGGTCTGCAGATAATATCCCATTTGGCCAATCTGTACTTCCTCTTACACTCATCACTCTGCCAGAAGAAGCGAGAATGATAAAATTCTAGTCTTTTCCTCACCCCAACTGGTACTTCGAAGAAAGATAGCAGAAACATAGGTAAACTCGTGAGCACCGAGTTAATCAGAATCAACCGGCCTCCATAAGACATGAGTTTTTCTTTCCAACAGCTTAGTTTCTTCTCAAATCTATCCTCGATGCACTTCCACTCAGCATTCGTTAACTTACGATGGTGTATTGGAATACCGAGATAAGTGAAAGGAAGAGACCCACTCTCACACCGAACAATTGTGTATAAGCTTCCTGTTACGTCTTTGGCTCTACCAAAAGCAGAACAACTTCGCTTTTATTGAAATTAATATTCAGCCCAGACAATTGTTCAAAAAGGCATAATACTAGCTTCATGTTCCTCGCTTTGGCCAAATCATGTTCCATAAAAATGATTGTATCATCAACGTATTGCAGGATGGATATACCACCATCAACCAGATGAGGCACCACTCCCTCCACCTGACCGGCCTCTTTGGCCCTCCCAATCAGGATCGCTAACATATCAACCACAATATTGAACAGAATAGGCGACAAAGGATCGCCTGTCTCGAACCCTTGTGTGTTCGGAAATAGTGGCCTATGTCATCATTGACTTTAATGCCAACACTCCCTTTTGCGTGAACGTTTCCACCTGTTGTCTCCGCGCTCATCAAATCCCTTCATTCGTAAAGCTTCTTTGGAGGAACGGCCATTTGACTTTATCATAGGCCTTCTCGAAATCGACTTTGAAAATAACCCCATCTAGTTTTTTCGTATGAATTTCATGAAGCGTTTCATGTAGGACCACAACCCCTCGAGGATGTTCCTATCCGGCATGAAAGCCGTTCTGAAGGTTGAACTACAGCGTCGCTATCTGAGTGAGCCTGATCGTGCCAACCTTGGTAAATATTTTGAAACCGGCGTTGAGTAGGCGAGATAGGCGGAATTGTTCAATTTTCACGGCATCTGTTTTCTTAGGCAACAACGTTATCGTTCCAAAATTAAGTTGGAACAGCTGCAAGTGTCCCGAGAACAAATCATGGAACATCGGCATGAGGTCCCCTTTGATAATATGCCAACACTTCTTGTAAAACTCAGCGGGACACCATCCGGCCCCGGAGCCTTATTGCATTTCATCTTGGCAATAGCCTCGAAAACTTCCTTCTCCGAGAAAGGGGCAGTTAACACATCGTTCTCCCACGGAAGAAAGCTGAGGGATATCGCTAACCCTAGACTCATCCAGGATACACAGCTCTCCTCTGGTGGTCCAAACAACCTTTGTAATATTCAGTAATGTATGTTTTCAGGTTGTCTGGCCAACTATTGTACCCTCATCTTGCTCCACTGGAAGATCCTCTTCTTCCTGTGCTTGCCATTAGCAATCATGTGGAAGAACTGGGTGTTCGCATCCCCTGGACAACTTTTCTCACCTTTGCCCGCAATGCCCACTTTAATTCTTCCTCACGGAGCAGTTCCTTCAGCCTCATCTCAGCCTCATGCTTAATATGAAGCTCAGTGGGTAACAGAACCGTAGTTTCTGCTTTTACATCTAATGTTTGTATAAGTGAAAGGAGTCGTTCCTTCTCGACCTTATACACTCCACCTAGATGTTTAGCCCACCCACGAGTCGTTCCTTCTCGACCTTATACACTCCACCTAGATGTTTAGCCCACCCACGAAGGAAGCTACGGAGATGCCTAATCTTGTTCTGCCACCGCTCAATGGCACTTCTTCCTCCTACATCTTTAGCCCATTCTCTGGCAACAAGATCCAAAAATCCTTGTCGTTCAAACCACGCCATCTCAAAGAGAAAACATTTTTGTTACCCGAGTAGGTAGCCCCACCAGAATCGAGCAACAAAGGCGTGTGATCGGAGATCCCATGAGAGCGCTGAGCAGTTACCACGGAAACTTCTGTTCCCAAGCAAAACTAGCGAACCCGATCCAACTTCTCGTGGTTGGATTTGGCATCGCATTAGCCCATGTGAACTTCCTACCCTGCAAAGCTCAATTTCTCTCAAATCTAAGCTTTCAATAATGGTATTAAACATAAATGACCATCTCCCATCGAAATTGTCATTATTCTTTTCATCGCGTCTTCTAATTATGTTGAAATCACCCCCAACCAGAATTGGTAACTGCTCGCACCCACAGACTCTAACAAGGTCTGCCAGGAAATCTGGTTTGAACTTGGCCTGCGCTGCCCCGTACACCGCTACCAAAGCCCAGTCAAAACCATCCTGTTTGGACCGCACCCTGAACTTAACAGCAAAATCCCCCATGACCACACTTCTAACTTCAAGACAGTCACATCTAACACCCAGTAAGATTCCCCCCGACCTGCCTCTCGGCGGCAGACAATGCCAGTCAAACTCAATCCCTCCCGACAAGGTATTGAGAAATTGAGGTGAGAAATTTGCTCTACCCGTTTCCGACAGAGCAATAAAGTCCAAGCTATGCTCAATAGATGCCTCCATGAGGAACCTCCATTTAGCCAAGTCCTTAAGACCTCTGCTATTCCAAAAGATCCCTCTCATATGTCATCATGAAATTTTCTAGCCGTGCGAATCCTAGCACTCCTACGGACTGCGGACATTGGGTAAGTTTTGCGCTTCCACTTGCGCTTAGGGCTGGTCGTGCCCTCCCGGTCCAAAGTGCCCGTAACCGATGGATTATGAACTTCCATCCCGATATTCTCATCCTCCTCCTCCGGCTCTGGAGGCGGTGCTAGATCATCACAAAATTATCAAGAACTCGAACTCCCAAGGTATCAATCTCGTAGTCATTCATAGGTTTGACCGCAGCTAAATTACGAATTACTTCTAAAGCCCTCTCGGCTTCTAGATCTAGCAAATCGTTAACAGAATTAGTAACTTCACCCTCATCTCTACCAAGTGAAATTCCTAATTGTTGTGCCTTATCCATAATTTGATCATGCGAGAAATGCATGATAGTATTGGAAAGTATTAACGGACATACCGGTAGTGACTTGGACTTCACGAAGCTTGGCCGCCCTCACGGCTGTGCGCTGCTGCATGTAAATCCACCTCCGGATGGCTCTGAAGCCGACAACTCATACGTCGACCCTCAGCTGCCTGGTCCGGAATCCCGCCAAACCTAATGACCTCCTCCCGCGAGAATTTATCCGGCGAGCGACCACCTGTCACTCCCCGCACATCCACCCGGTCGCCATTACCGGTGAGGCGCCGAGTCCGGCCTTTGGGAGGCGAGGCCACCTGCCCCTCCCCATCCACCGGACCGCTTTGTCCGAAGTGCACGCCATGATCCCGATCAGGCGCCCCCTCGGGCACCGAGGCGAGGCAGTAGCGTTGAGGCCACCTGCCCCACGCCCTCCGCCCGAACCTGCGCATCCGGAGACCGAGGGGCCTCCAAAGAACCAGATCCGGACCCCAGATGAGATCGGACCCCACTTTGCACCACAGCCCCGTCACCACACGCCGATGTAGTCAAGTCAATATCCAACCTCGCTCCCCCACCGAAGCCTCCACACCCGCAACCTCAAAATCCAGCGCGGTAAAGAATACTCAAACTCCTCAATAGACTCCACCCGCTCACTCCACAGTCTCGGAGGAAGCGGGCCTTGACCAAAGGAACCAAATCGCCAAAGTGGTCGGCACAGACGCTCCAGGCGCCATCCCTCCTCCTGCAGCCTTACTCGTCGGCTCCGGCCTCTTGGCCATCTCACTCACGTAATCATCGGCCATTTTTTCCTTACCAGCTGTATCATCGTCACCTTCACTCATGTCATCACCGGTGGCAGCTGGAGCCTCGTGAAGAGGCTATCATCCTCAAACTGAATCTCAAGAGTGTATACCTGCCTCGATAAGCCCACTTAACCATGTCGGGCACATAGTCGATGTCTAGAATATCGACCAACAAAGCGAGCAATCCCATGAGCTCGAGTAAAATCCATATCGACTCGCTCGGTCTTACCCACCATAATACCGAGACTAGCAACCACCCGGCGTCCCATGATGCTTTCGAGCCGGAGCCCCGAAAAGCACAACCAGGCCTGGATAAGGGGTGTACCACAGGGCTCAACCAGCTTCCACTCCACCTGGAACTCAAGTATGGCCTCTGTACCTAGGACCTTACACATCCCAAAGCTCAGCAACCTCTCAGAAGTCCTCCACAGTTGGGAACTGAACCACGAAAATGTTGGTCTCGGCTGACAAGCTCCCAATGGAAGTCACCTGGTGCCAGCTCCCAGAGACGCTGAATAATCTGAGCCTCAGACACTTGCCCTTTAGTCACTTTTACTATCCCCGTCGTCGTAGTGTGCTCCTCCTGAGGAACCTCCCTCTCAGTCGGTGACTCAAAAAAAGTTAGTTCAGAACAAAAGACACCATATGTCATGAGGCTCGGTCTCTGCTCCCGCACCATCGGACACACTCCAGGACTCGTGTGCAGGCTTACCACAAGAATCACAAAGAACAGCCACGCACTCAGCAATAAAATGACCCTTATCGTCACATCTATAACAAAGCATTCTCTCCTTTTCTTAGCAAACTTTGCAGCCCTGTCGACCTCAGACACGTCGAGCCGTCCGCCGACATAACCTGAGTCTCGGCGTCGACCGGAGCCTCCACAAGTGACGGTTCCGTCGGCACCTCCATCTCCACAGCAACCCAAGTCGGTCTCCTCAGCAATAGCCTCGACTACCGTCTCAACCGTAGTATGATGTTGCCTTGGGCGGTACCGACCCCTCGGCCTCCTCGGCCCACGATAGCCACGGAACCCGCCTCGATTACGATTAGCTGGCCCATCGCCCCTTGACAAAACCACCAGACGGCCCCAAGAAAGGCCTCTCAGCCGAACCATCACTCTGCCAGGCATATCCCCGTCCACCACCCGTAGACGAGGATCCCCGGTGCTGTCCATCACCATATGCATTGTAACCGTCGTCACCCCACTGTCCTCGAGGTACCGCTCGAACCTCCATATAGCCGGAACCGGAGGTGGCTGAGCCTGCTGCAGCACCGGCGTCGCCGCATCACTGACTTGCCTAGCCACAGAGTGCGGCGGTCTAGCTCCCACCTGCACCACAGGGGGCAGGCCATGGGCACCCAGAGGCGGCCTTGCCAGTGCACCTCGGCCCGCAGCTACTCGGTCGTCGGCACCGTCGGCCTAGAGCCTACGCCCTTGTGGCTGATCACCCGGCGGCCGGGCGGAACCCAGCCGTAGCAGCCACACCACGGCCTAAGCAAACCTAATAGCATCATCATCGCCCAATCTAGGAGAACAAAATCTAGGGTTTCCTCTATAGCATGTCAGGAGGGAAGGTGAGAACTGCTATGCCGATACCTCCAACAAGGGAATGTCACGTGCAAGCGTCGTCGTCGACGACTTCGGCCACAGCTGAATAATGACTTTCGTCGGCAGCCTCACCCACCCAAACCAAAAACGGGCCAGTCCGCCACCTGGTCTACCACACCCCTATCTTCACGACCACCGCCTGTCATGCACACACCAGCGCCGACATTGTGCCTCTCAAAATCAGAAAACACCGAGGACGTCGCCAGGTAACCTCTACCACCCGCCGGTCAGATCTGGCCCGAGGCACCACGCGGGCAGGCTGCTAGAACGAAAGCTCATTGGACTTGAAGCTCTGGTGCCCGTTCGCGTGGCTCCGACCAACACTCGTCGCGGATACCTCGACTCAGCCTGCCACCACCCCCGCACACATCCACACAACAACTCTGTCACACCTCTAGCACTACGCCACACCTATGCACCACCATGCCACACCACACTGTGTGACTACGTACGAGACTCAATGCCGCCACACATGACAGATTCACCGCGCCGCTAGTGCCGGCTCGAGCCACAATGCAACCAAGCTCACATCCCGCAGCCCCGCGACCTAGCTGGCGTCGCCGCGGCGTGGGCTTTTCCCGCTGTTGCCCTCTGGTGGCGGTTGGTTTCTCGCGACTAGGGTTCCGCCCGTGCCACTCCGTGTGGGAGCGATGCGGGGACGGGTGTATGGGTTTGGTGATTGCTAAATCTATAAAGCGGGGCGAAAACATGTTTCCAGAGGTGTATAAAATAATGACCGCCCTCAGGAAGTTGGTTTTTATACGTATAATCAATGTGCACCAGGTCCTACTTGCCAAGACGATTTGCCACCACATAAGTTTATGGAAGATCGTAAATTTGACACCGATGCCAAGTATAATTTACATCACCAACCAAGTCTTAAATGGGGTGCAGAGTACTTGTGAGATATGGACAAACATGAAGTTAAACGTACCTATCAGAGCTTCTCTCCGCCACCACTTGGAGATAACTAAGATCCTAAAAAATCATCACACAAAATTGGGAGGGAAAAACTAAATCTTAGGAATTAATTGGGGGGTGTGTGTGTGGGGGGGGGGGGGGGGAGTTCTACAGTTGTGCACTTACAGACTAATGAGCATCGGCCCAGCCATAAAACATTTAGATGAAGAAGGCCTAAACTAAAATCATGTTTCCCTGATGTGAACACTAGAAGAATACTCTCAAATTGTCCATCCATGACATGGCATATTCATGTTCTTGGTAAACTGTACTAACTAATTGATTCCAATATAATTTTCGTGTCCAATAATCGATGATCATTCAAGTTGGACAAGAAAAAATAGAGATTGATGTTGATGAGAAAGGACGTACCATGAAGGCATAGAGAACGTCATGCATCGTTAGGTCGTGGTCTGGTGATGGTACCCCTAATCCCCCGTTTGCTGGCTAACACAATGATCGATGGGGAGGTACAAAGCTGGGAGGATCGAAAGTTTTCTTATTAGTTTTCAGTGTCTGCAGTTATAGAATTACATTATAAGACACAAACTATAATCTAACGTTGAAAATAAACTAATCCCTCTAATTCAAATTAATTGACCCTAGCAGTAGCGTCAACTAATATGAATCGGACGGAGTTCCTGCTTGGTCGCTCATCCATGCGGCCGGAATACGCTGTGGATCTGTATGACGACGCTTGTGCGGCCTTCCCTTCTCAACGGCAGACGATCTACTGGTGGCCGGCGGCAGCGAGCGATCTCAAGACTAGGGTCGAGCAGATTGGAAACCAAGGTATTAGAGGAGACACAACTATGCTTTTTTTTACTTTTTTTTGCGCTGGACTTTTTTTACTTTGAGACACACTGGTGGAAAAACAGGCTTCCGTCCAGCCCCATAAGTCGCGAAGCTGTAGGAACCGCGACTAATGGGACCTTTAGTCGCGGTTCTGGAGGTGAACCGCGACCAAAGGCCTGGGCCCAGGGCGCTCGGTGGCCAGCGCCGTGAGGTCTTTAGTCGCGGTTTGCCGGACAACGCGACTAAAAGGCCTTTCGAAGACTTTTTAGTCACGGTTTGCCAACCGCAACTAAAGCCCTCCCTATATATACCCATCCAAAGCAGCCAACACTTAGCCATTTGGAGCCATTCTCTTCACAAGTGGGTGTAGGTTTGCTTTTGGTTCCTCTTATGCACATAAGGTGTTTGATGAAATGCCCCAAGAGCATGAAACAAACATGACATGAAAGTGTTGGAGCCACACTCCTCGATCATGATTAGCAACTTGATGAACCTTTGATGTGTCATTGATAAAATATGCATGTGTGTAGTTCATTGTTTAATTTATATTGTTTGTAGCTAGTTAGTTTAACAAATGCATGATGGTTAATTATATATTTTATATTATAATAATGCAGATGAATCGGCAATGGATGTCTGATAACCGACTCTCCGGCGAGTTCACTACGGGTTTGAAAGATTTCCTCGTAGTGGCTAATGCGAACAAGCGGGGGTTTTGTTATCTGTCCATGTGTTATCTGTAAGAATCGGAAGGGTTACTCTTCCTCAAGAGATGTTCACATGCATCTGCTTCGCAGTTTCATGCCAAGCTATAATTGTTGGACCAAGCATGGAGAAAGAGGGGTTATAATGGAAGAAGATGAAGAAGGGGATGATTTCATCGATGAAAGCTATCTTGCTCATTTCGGTGATACTTTCATGGAGGATCTTTGAAGGTGAAGGGAAGGTGAAGAAGAGGCACGTGATGATCCCGTTGATGATCTTGGTCGGACCATTGCTGATGCACCGGAGACGCCGCGAAACCGAAAAGGAGAGGAGAATTTGGATCGCATGTTAGAGGATCACAGAAAGGCGCTGTACCCCGGATGCGATGATGGTCTGAAAAAGCTGGGCTGCACACTGGATTCTTTGAAATGGAAGGCGAGGCAGGTGTAGCTGACTCGGCATTTGAAAACTTGCTGAAAATGTTGAAGAATATGTTTCCAAAGGATAACGAGTTGCCCGCCAAAGACGTCTGAAGCAAAGAAGGTTGTCTGCCCTCTAGGTTTAGAGGTTACGAAGATACATGCATGCATCAACGATCGCATCCTCTACGCGGTGAATACGAGAATTTGAATGAATGCCCGGTATGCACTGCATTGCGTTATAAGATCGAGGCGATGACCACGGTGACGATGTTGAGGGCCGTAAACCGGAAGAGGGTTCCCGCCAAGGTGATGTGGTATGCTCCTATAATACCACGGTTGAAAGCGTCTGTTCAGAACAAAGAGCATGCCAAGTTGTTGCGATGGCACAAAGAGGACCGTAAGTCGGACGGGGAGTTGAGACACACCGCAGATGGAGCATAATGGAGAAAGATCGACGGATGGTTCAAAGATTTTGCAGGTGACGCAAGGAACATAAGATTTGCTCTAAATGCGGATGGCATGAATCCTTTTGGCGAGCAGAGCTCCAGCCATAGCACACGCCCGTGACTCTATGCATCTACAACCTTCCTCCTTGGTTGTGCATGAAGCGGAAGTTCATTATGATGCCAGTGCTCATCCAAAGTCCGAAGCAACCCGGCAACGACATCGATGTGTACCTAAGGCCATTAGTTGATGAACTTTTACAGCTGTGGGGTGGTGTCCGTGTGGGATGAGCACAAACAAGAGGAATTTGACCTCTGGCGTTGCTTTTCGTAACCATCAACGATTGGCCTGCTCTTAGTAACCTTTCGGACTGTCAAATAAGGGATACAATGCATGCACGCACTGCTTACATGAGACTGAAAGTGTACATTTGCCAAATTGTAAGAAGAACGTGTACCTTGGGCATCGTCGATTTCTTCCGAAAATTCATCCAAAGAAGAAAGAAAGGCAAGCATTACAACGGCAAGGCAGATCACCGGCCGAAGCTCGCGGAACGCACCGGTGCTGAGGTATTTGATATGGTCAAGGATTTGAAAGTCATCTTTGGAAAGGGTCTGGCGGACAATCAGTTCGAAGGAGCTGGCAGACGCAGCCATGTGGAAGAAGAAATCTATATTCGAGCTAGAATATTGGAAAGTCCTAGATGTCCGCTCTTGCAATCGACGTGATGCACGTTCTGAAGAATATTTGCGTGAACCTCCTAAGCTTCTTGGGCGTGTATGGGAAGACAAATGATACAAAGGAAGCACGGCAGGACCAGCAACGTTTGAAAGACCACGATGACCGGCATCCGGAATGGTTTCAAGGTCGTGCCAGCTACGCTCGACCAAAGAAGAGAAGGTCATCTTTTGAATGCCCGAGCGGTATGAAGGTCCCGTCTGGATTCTCGTCCAATATAAAGGGAATAATAAACATGGCGGAGAAAAGTTCCAAAACCTGAAGTCTCACGGCGCCACGTGATTATGACGCAATTGCTTCCGATTGCTTTGAGGGCTCCTGCCGGAAAATGTTCGAGTAGCCATTGTGAAGCTATGTGCATTCCTCAATGCAATCTCTCGTAAGGTAATCAATCCGGAAGTTCTACCACGGTTACATAACGATGTGATCCAATGTCTTGTCGATTTGAGTTGGTGTTCCGCCATCCTTCTTCAATATTATGACGCACCTCCTGGTTCACCTAGTCGAAGAGATTTTCGTTCTCGGTCCTGTATTTCTACACAATATGTTTCCCCTTGAGAGGTTCATGGGAGTATTAAAGAAATATGTTAAATAACCGTGCTAGGCCAGAAGGAAGCATCGCCAAGGGCTATGGAAATGAGGAGGTAATTGAGTATTGTGTTGACTTTGTTCCTGACCTTAAGCCGATTGGTCTTCCTCGATCGCGGCACGAGGGGAGACTAAGTGGAAAAAGGCATGATCGGAATGAAATCAACGATATGTATGGACGGCCATTCTCTGATTGAAGCACACCACCTTTGTCTTGACCAATTCCAGCTTGGTGGCTCCGTGCTTTGAGAAACACAAGAATATTTTACGTTCGACAACCCGGGAAGCCTGAATCCTGGATTAGGAAGGCCCACATGGAGACTTTTCGGCAGTTGGTTGAGAAAACATTTAATGAATGACAATGATGTTGTAGATCAGCTGTACATGTTGGCCAAGACACCATCTTCGACTATAACGACTTTCCAAGGGTAGGAGATAAATGGGAATACATTTTACACGATCGCCCAAGATAAAAAGAGCACCAACCAAAACAGTGGTGTCCGCTTTGATGCAGCAACCGAGAGTGGGCAAGAGGTCACATATTATGGTTACATAGAGGAGATATGGGAACTTGACTATGGACCCTCCTTTAAGGTCCCTTTGTTCCGGTGCAAATGGTTCAAGCTAACAGGAGGTGGGGTAAAGGTGGACCAGCAATACGGAATGACAATGGTGGATTTCAACAATCTTGGTTACCTTGACGAACCATTCGTCCTAGCGAAAGATGTCGCTCAGGTTTTCTATGTGAAGGACATGAGTAGCAAACCGAGGAAGCGGAAAGATAAGAAAAGCGATCAGTACATCATGCGATGATCCAAAGCGCCACATTGTTCTTTCGGGGAAAAGAAACATCGTGGGAGTGGAGGACAAAGGCAGACATGTCGAGGAAGATTATAATATGTTTGCTGAAATTCCGCCCTTCAAAGTGAACACCGACCCAAGCATTAAGTTAAATGATGAGGATGCTCCATGGATACGGCACAATCGTAAGCAAGCAGGGACACAAGGGAAGAAAAATGATGTGTAATAATTTATTGTACCAAACTTTGTTGAATGGATCATGTGAATTATATTACCCGTGATGTGTTTGGTGTCCATTTTCGAGTGATTCGAGATACCACTGATGATACATGAAATTTGGAGTGATTTAGTCATACTCCTGCCTAGGCGTATAATATGCATACTCGTAGTCTTCATAGCCGCCGTCGTCGTTATCTTGGTAGTAAATCGCCTTCTAAGTTGCCGCCGTCGTAAGTAAATTTCTGTCGTCGCTGATGTCGTCGCTGTCGGGCGGCGCTATGGCTCGAATCGAGGGTAGCGCAGCGGGGGATATCGCCCGGCCGTGATGTAGTCCATGACGCCTCCAGAGTCCGCCATACCACCATAGCCGACGGCGGCCTCGTGGAAGTTCCCAGAGGCGGACCGTCCTCCTCATACTGGCGGCGCCCTCTCACGCCCGATTGATGAAGAAGGCGTCCCAAGTATGCTGGTTATCGGGATGCCGGTGATTCATCCGCTGCTCCGGCGTGAGGTCGAGGTAGTAGTGGTTCGTGATGGCCGCCCGGCCAGCATTACCACGAGGGGCGGAGGGACGGCACGCCCGGCCGCGCTAGGCTCCAGCCGGTGGGGACGCCTTGATCGGTGGACAAAAAGGGTAGTTCGAGCGCAAAGCTCCTCCACCTGCTGGTAGGTTAGAGTGGGTGCGGTGGAAGCCATGAGAGAGTGATGAGAGATTGTAGAGATGTGATAATGCTTGTGGCCAAGCCGGGCTACATATATGTAGTGAGAAATGGCGGGAAAAATGGGAGGCGGGAAGACAGGAGGCGGGAAGAAAGTGGCGGGAAGAAAGAGGCGGGAAGGCAGGGAAGAAATGGCGGGAAGAAGAGGAATCGAGCTGGTCATCTAACCTTTAGTCCCGGTGGTTGGTGCAACCGGGACTAAAGGTTAGACAGACGCTGGGTAGCGCCTGACATACTGTCGGAGGAACAAGACAAAGCGAAGCGGCGCCGTGCCTATAAAAGGAGCATCGATCTGTGCGAAGATAGAGGCGTGAAGAAATGGCGGGAAGACATAGGCGGGAAAGAATGGCGGGAAGATGGCCGGGAAGAACTTGTGGGAAGGCAGTCGGCGGGAAGAACTTCTTTGAATTTTTGATATATTATTTGTATTTTTAGAATTTTGAAATGAATTAGTTCTATTTTTCTGAATTTTTGATATATTATTTGTATTTTTAACATATTGAATTGAATTAGTTTTATTTTTGACATATTATTTGTATTTGCCTCGTAGGGTTTGGAGACGGTTCGTAGATACAAAGGGCGTAGAACTTTATATGCATTAAATTATGTATGGAAACTTGTTCAAAATTGTATATGGTCATCCGATGATATTGAATATATATTGTATATTCCTCTTGAATTCTTTTGGTTCTAATTTCAAATTTGTTTGAAATTGTACATTCATATGCATGTATGTAGTACCGTAGAATATGTGAAACTCCTTCAAAATTAAAATAAAGCACAAAAGAAATAAAACAATACAAATTAAACAGAAAACAATACAAATTAAAAAGAAAACAATACAAATTAAAGCAGAAAACAGGTTTGGGGGGCTAAAACCCTAAACTGCAGCCTTTAATCGCGGTTGGCAGAACCAACCGCGACTAAAAATGAAAGCGCGAGCATAAAAAACCATAAAAACCCTTTAGTCGCGGTTGGGCAGGCGACCGCGACTAAAAGGTACCTTTAATCATGGGTCTAAATCGCCAACCGCGACTAAAGAGAAGCGGAGCATAAAGACCATAAAAACCCTTTAGTCGCGGTTGGGCGAGGCAACTAAAAAGGTACCTTTAGTCATGGTCTCATCGCCAACCGCGACTAAAGGGGGCTATAAATACAAGGCTCGATTCCGATTCTCGCTGTTCGTCTCTGCAGCGCCCTCGGCGCGCCCGCCGTCGCCCTCGCCCTCGGCGCCGCCCGCCGTCGCCCTCGCCTCGGCCGCCCGCCCGTCGCCCTCGCCTACAGGCCCAGCCTTGTAGGCAACCTTAGCTGCCGACTCGTCGGAACCATGAAAACGCCCGTTTATATTAAATCGATTGGGAGAGTGGGGAGTGGCGGCGTGGGGAGGAGTGGGGAGGCGGCGGGGAAGGAGTGGGGAGTGGCTGCGGCTCTCGTGGTCTTGTGGTGCAGGGGAGGCGGCGGAGGAGGAGGGGGTGCTCGGCTTGGGAAGGCACAGGAGCAGGCGAGGCCGGACTCCGGCGGCGAGTCGTCCCCAGGACTTCGAGCGGCGGCGTCTTGTGAGGGAGAGGGAGGCGGGCTGGGCACAGGGCTGGTGGCTGGCCAGCTGGGCCTCGGTCCAGACAGCGCCTTCGTTTTTTAAATTAAAACAAAAGCGAAATAAATAAAATATAAAACAAACTCCGATTTAAATAAAACAAATTTTCCCCGACTCCTAAAAATGAGTCGAACAAAATGAACTTTTAAAAACTGCAACATGCATAAAAATCTTAAATGCTCATTTTTGCCTAAGCAAAATAAATCTTTCGAAAACCAAATTTGATTTATTTATAATATCTTCGCTTTTCCTAAATGTTGGGAAAGTCATATTATTCCCTCTCTTGAGATTTTTATAGGAAAACTTTATGAAGATAATTTTAAATAAATCCAATGATCCTATTTCCAAAATTTGAGAAATCCCAAATATGAAAATAATGAAACTTCCAACTCTCTCCGAGGGTCCTTGAGTTGCGTGAAATTTCCTAGGATCGGAAAATGCGAGAAAATATGATATGCATGATGATCTAATGTATAACATTCCAAATTGAAAACCAAAAACAAATTGTATTTTTTTTACCAAACATTGACAAATGTTTAATTGCTTGCAAAGTTTCTTCACAAAATGACATTCGTGAAGACGTGGTTGTCTTTTGTCCTCGCCTCCCTCTCCGTGTGTGTTGTCCTCGCCTCCCTCTCCGTGGCCTTGCCGTCGCCTTGCGCCCGTCTCGCGCTCTACCGCGACACCCTCTCCCACCCCTTCCTCGCCCCTCCTTTTGCCACCGCCCTTTCGCCACCGCCACCGCCACCGCCCCTTCTTCACTTAATTAATTTGTTTTTACTACATGTTTTCAGGATCGACATAATGGCGGACGATAGAGCTGACCCGATTATGGACAACTATGATCCGGACGGTGAAGCACATATGTTCGGCATCATAAACGGCGATATTCTATATGTGCCGACGGAGAAGAAGAAGATGATATCTCTTCTTATCTGAACCTTGACGGTGAAGATGAAGGGCGCCGTCGACAAGATGATGCCGAACAAGCGTCGATAAACGCAGCGATCTTCAAATGGAAGTAGCAACCACCTCCGGCGCCGAGGTATATATATACATTGAGCCTCTGGTGATACAAACTAACTGATTTGAATAAATATGTGTGTACTAACGCAGCGACTCTCTTTCTTATTTTAGCCCTCGGCGGATCGTCGATACAATCGAGTACGTCGTCAAAGCGTGGCGCAACCAAGACGATGAAACAAGGAGAAACATGCACCATCGAGGTTGTCGACGATTACAACCGGCAGGCGGCTGGAGCCCCGCAAGAACGCCACCAAGTTTGTCAGCCAATGCGGAGCCATTGTTAGAGACAACGTCTCGATCACCGTCGAGGAGTGGAATGAGCCAAAGAAGGCACGAATTGATGGTTTCACTTTTGTCGATAAGAGAACAAAAAAGATTGCTTCAAGAAGCTTATGGAACATTTCGTTCTACCTCCGGAATACAACAAATTCGATGAGGAGGGTAACAAGATTGAGGAAAACAAGGAGAGGAGGAGGCTAGTCAAACAGTTCGCTCTTCATAAGATGGCCGACGCATTCCGGAAATTCAAGCAAAATCTAGCCCATGACTTTGTCAAGCAGAACAAGACTCCGGATTTCAAAGGACAATATGAGAAACTGAAACATGATTGGCCAGAATTTGTGAAGCAAAAGAAATCGGAGCAGTTCATTCAAATATCGAAAAAATAAGGAAAATGCGGCTAAGAAGGAGTACAATCATGTTATGGGGCCAGGAGGGTATCGCATTTGGGTGCCTAGGTTGGAGAAGATGGAGAACGAGCTGAGGGCGCGAGGAATCCGGCCCAGTACGGAGGGATGGGACCCAAGGGCCAAAAGCTGGTGGTACGGGCATGGGGAACGCTGAACCCGGAGGCAGGGAGTGTGTTTACGGGGCAAATTAATTAAACCCACCCAAGCCCTTATTGACGCAATGAAGGATGCTCAACGAGGGAAGATCAAGTTCAACAGAGAGAACGACGCCTTGACAAAAGCCCTCGGGAATCCCTGAACACGGAGGGCGTGTACGAGGCATGGGGCACATTCCGTGGAAAATAGGGTTCCCCGAGCGATGACCCGTCTGATTCTGAAGCCGTAAGAGAAAGATGGATCGGGAATCAGATGTTGTGGCGCGGTTGGCATCGGAAATGGATGTGATGAAGAAAACCATGAGTGTACTAGTAGCGAAAGAGATGCAGCTCGGGTGCAGCATGAAGATCATCCAGCGGATCTCGGAAGCCAACAGCGGAGAAGCGGCGTGGCTTCCACGGAGGCCCCACCGGCTGGTGCGTATGCACCGACGATCGAAATGACTGCACGGAGCCTCACGGTGGTCGAAATTACTGCACCGGAGCCTCTGGTGGTCGAAATTACTGCACGGGGCCTCCTCGCTACCCGTGGACGATATAAAGGAGATGAAAGAATGTCATCTGTATTATCCTATCGGGAACATGTCCATGAAGGTAGCCATCGGCAGTGCTTTACCATGTTTACAGAGCACTCCACCACAACAACCCCATTCAAGATGGCTATGCTCGTGTCACGGTGGAGGACATAGTCCAAGGGTTTGAGGACACAGAGATTGACATTGCTACACACGAAGGGGAGAAAAGACTTGGAGATGTCAAGCGCCATTTCATTCTATGGCAAAAGAAGTTTATCAAGTTTCGAGCGAGGCGCCAAGGACAACAAGTCCACCCCCCTACGGTGGTGGTGGTGGCGGTGGCGGTGGTGGCGGTGGCGGTGGTGGTGGTGGTGGTGGTGGTGGCGGTTCACCTACACCTCCGTCACGTCAGCCGACGCCGCCCCGATCCACAACGTCCGGCGGGTGATCAGCCGCCGCCCCGATCCTCGTCCGTGGTGATCGACGCCGCCCCAATCCACCTCCGTGCAAAGAAGCGAAGCAGTCTGGATTATTAACCCGGACCCTTATGTACCTAAGACCACAAAGGTACCGGAGCCATCACCGAAGCCTCTCCCCACAAGGCCTTGGGAACGTAGTGCCGAGGAAGTCGACGCGTCATGCTGCTGATTTGGAGAAATGGAAGGCGGACTGCAAGAAGAAAAGAGAGCCCGAGCCCAAGCGGTATTTTACGATGAGCAAAAGAAGTGGGCTAAGTCATTTTGAGCACACCGTCCCAAGCCGCGAAGAATCACCTAACGACTATGCACGTGAACTTCACAGGCAGGCACTCATGTTCAAGGAGAACAAAGAAGCGGGAGAAGGCCGAAAGTAAAATAAGCGGAAACAAGTTGCCCAGCTCGGGAACAAAGTAAACAATCGATTGCCCGCTTATAGTGGAAGCCTTACATCCGGATGCCCCGAGATCATACAAGCTGCGGCAATGAGGATTAGTATGTGAGTGCGGAAGAACAAGCGGCCAACTTAGGTATTACTCTTCGTGAACTGTTAGGCCTTGATGAGGCGCCAGTGAAGGAGGTAGTAATTACATATGTCAAGAATGGGCCTCTCGTCGAGCCTGCGCAGGAAAAAGGATCTACCTCCACAAATGAAAGGTCTGCTGAAATGGTACAAGGGTTACATAAAAATAAAAGCCAAAGAATATATTTATGCGGAAGTTAGACATGAGCATCACTTCAAACATTACTATGTACAAATTGAACTGAGTGAATTGTTCCAGCTTTTCAATCTGCGCTTGAGCTCGACAAATCTATCATCGGTTGCTACGTTACGTAAGTGATTTATTAATTTCTGCCCCATCTCGTTCATATTGCCTGCACTATATATATGTCCTAACTATATTGTTGTGTCCGCTATTATACATGCAGAATGAAGATTAAGGAATGCAGAGTAAGGAACATCCATGATGTTGGGTTCATTGACCCACACATCGTTAATGGACATGTGTTGGAGCGTCACCCCGCCGACGTGGAGGCAGACCTGTGGCAGTTTCTTACAAAGCAGGAACTCAAAAGTGATATTCTATTTCCTTACCATTTTGGGTGAGTGTTTCTGTCTTGAGCACATTCTCTTTTGTTTACTCCATGCATGGTATGTGGCGGCTAATCGATGAGTTATGCATGACGTCTTGTGCATGTATCGTGTCCGCAGGTTCCTTTGGATTCTGCTAGTAATTAAAGTTAACACCTTAGAATGTCTCGTCCACGACTCTCTGAATATGGATCCAAAGCTTTGGGGCGGCATGAGAAGAATGCTGCGAAGTAATTATTTTCATTCATTTGCGCTCTATATCGATCGGCCTATTTCGCTCATTTCCTAATATCAAGTAACTAATAACTCACTTGTTCATTTAAATTTCTTTGCCTCGTAGGGTTTGGAGACGGTTCGTAGATACAAAGGTCGGTGAATTCAAAAAAGAGCTAGAATTCAAAAGGTCAAAGCATAAGAATGCTGGGGATATTCAGCCACCGGAGACCAATCTATGTGGATACTATGTCTGTAAGATGATCCGGAGATACACCTCTGAGCGGGTTCCGAGTGATACCAATGCTCAGAGGAATAACCTCCGGATGATGCTTAGTCCGAGCTCGCTTCCGACCACTTCAAGAGGAACTAGCTGGATGGTTCAACAGGGAAGTCCTCCATCCTAAAGGAGAACACTATTACGAGGACGTAGAACTTTATATGCATTAAATCATGTATGGAAACTTGTTCAAAATTGTATATGGTCATCCGATGATATTGAATATATATTGTAATTCCTCTTGAATTCTTTTTGGTTCTAATTTCAAATTTATTTGAAATTGTACATTCATATGCATGTATGTAGTACCGTAGAATATATGAAACTCCTTCAAAATTAAAATAAAGCATAAAAGAAATAAAACAATACAAATTAAACAGAAAACAGGTTTAGGGGGGGGGGGCTAAAACCCTAAACCTGTGGCGGCCTTTAGGTGCGGTTGGCCAGAAGAACCGCGACTAAAGGTCCTCCGCCCCGACGGCCGTCTGGCGCCCACGTGGACGGGCCGTTAGTCGCGGTTCTTAAGCAGCCGCGACTAAAGGTGAAGCATTAGTAGCTTATTTGGTCGCGTTGCCAACCGCTTGTTAATGGCGATTCTGAACCGCGACCAAAGGCCTTTTTTCCACCAGTGACAAACAACTACGGTGTACGTGAGAGTAGTACTTGCCTGGGCCCTTTCCTTCTACGGTGGGCTGTTCTTTTTATTTATTTTCTCCTGATATTTGGGCATTTGACCCGCTGCTGCAATCACATTTCCATTTTCCAGGAGACTCCGATCCTGGATCGGGAAAGGAAAAATCTACCGGAGAAACACAAACCAATTGACTCACCTCCAGTGGTTGGCCTTCTCGATCGACTGCGTGCGATAAGAAAAGTCAGCACGGATTCAAGGACAATAATTCCATCCGCTCCATTCCAATCCATCGACGTCGACATGCCGCCATACCTGCAGCATGCATCATTGCATCTCTCGCCCGCCCGTGACCTGAGAAGGACGGGCCAGCATGTGGCACCTCTACCTACCAATACTACCCTCCTCGTCTGCGCGGACGAGGCACGGGCACGGCCGCCCCGCCACCCCGTGCAACTCGCCTATAAAAGGCAGCGTACACACGATGCTAAGCCCAAGCTCACTCAAACACAGCCACACACCACTATCTCCTCAGTACATCAGAGCCTCCCGGTTAGCAATATGGCAAAGTGTCTCGCCGTCGCGCTTCTGCTACTGGTGGTGCTCGCGTCCTGCGAAGGGAGGGAGCTGAACCAGAAGGACCAGGCACTACCAACGACTCGCGGGGCTGGTGCCGGTCGTGCCGTCGACGAGTCCAAGGCGCTAGGGCTGCCAGACCTGCCGCTCGTCGGAACCGCTACCGGTACCAGCACCATTACCGGCCCGCTGGTGGTGGTTCCTGGGATCCCTGCTATTGGCCCATGACCATCTCTGGCTCATGTGCTGGCTTACAAGAAGCTAAAGCTCGCCTTGTCGCTTTAGATTCTATAGGTAGCACCGCCGGGAAGAAAAAAGCGGGCATTTTGCTCATGTCCATGTTCGGTACTGAGCGCCTGTATCAACTGTCATCTGTATCTATTTCCAGTTCATGTTCTCGTATTTTTCGTTCCTTGATGTGCTACATGTATCATCAATAAATAATAATTACTATGTTAGTGTGATCGTCTTCTGGGATGCAAATCTCAACTGCCTGCATCATCGATGTCCTATTTCGTCACTCTAATCACCAAGTCCCAAGTTCAGAGTCGTTCATGTTCCGGGGTAGCAAATTTCGTTGCAGTAACTCCAATGCTTTGAAAGCGTTAAGGTGATTTGATTAATAGGGATATGCATGGAGCATGGGTATCCCTTACCTAGTCTCTCCCGGATTTGGAGTTTTCTTTGTGTGTGTGTGTGTCGTGGATTTTTTTTTGCGGGGTAAATTTTTTCATTCAATCAACTAGGAGCATTACAGTCCTTTGCCACGAGTTCTGGGACGGCTAAATTTTGTGTTTTGACCATTTTCTGAAACCTATTCGAGATCTGACCCTAGATTGAATTTTTTTCGAGATTTGACCCTTTTGCTACTGCCAGAGTCCATGGCAGTAGGGTCTAAGTAGCGATGTTTCCTACCGCCAAGGTGCTTGGCGGTAGGCACGAGCACGCACTGTGTTCAATACTTAGGAGGCTTTTGGCGGTAGGGCATGCAACCCTACCGCCCCTAATGATGAGGCTGTTATACCCTACCGCCATGATCCTTGACGGTAGCAAAAGGGTCAGATCTCGAATTTTTTTCAAACTAGGGTCAGATCTCAAATAGGTTTGAAAAAAAGGGTCAAAACACGAAATTTAGCCTCCTCGGGCCGGCGTGACCCATCTGCCCAAGAACATGGCTGACATTATTTTGGTTTCTACTCACATGCAATAACACATGCTCTCTACCTCCCTCCACCTAGGGACCAATCAGTGTACCGGCATCATGAAAAATTTAGCCACTCTTGCATTATGGATTATTTGTAGGTGAAATCAAAGAGGTCACAAAAAATATCACTCATCGAGTTCATTTTAACATGTCAAATTGGAAGGTGATTGTAGAGAAATTCATAAGCTATCCATATGACGACGGCCACTACTCTACGCCGGCCCAAAGTTGGGCCCGCGGTCGGCCCGCAGCCGTCCGATACGCCTACTAATAACCATTCGATTAAGGTCTAGTCTTGGTCTTTGTTCACCTCTCGCACGCATAGAAACAAAACAAAAAAAAGTCAAACCAACACCACACGACGCCCCCGGCCTTGAAGAACCGCTTGCACGTTCTCCGGCCGTCGCTGCCCTCGTCGCCGGTCGCCATCGCTGCCCTCGTCGCCTGTTGCCGTCATCGCTGTCGGTCCCTGTCGCTGCCCTCGTCGCTGGTCACCGTCGTTGCTGTTGGTCACCGTCGCCGTCTTCGTGCATGCAGCAGCCTGCTCCAGCGGTTGCAGCTCCTCATGGCGACGACCGCACTCCTGTGCGGCGGCACAGCTCCGATGCAGCCGTCCATCCTCGTCGCCGGTTGCAGCATCAAAATGGCATAGCCGGGTCGGTTACAACGAAAAAAGTGATGGTATCAAAAACCAGTGCTGATTCCAGCAAAACGAACACACCATGGAAGCTAAAAAAGAAAATGAGGCATCGGTTCCAGCAAAAAACTCGCACAGGGTGGAACCAAAACATGAAATGCCGGTTCCAGCAAAAACATGATACGGTGGAAGCAAAACCAGACACCGGTTACAACAAAATCAAGACGCCGGTAGCAAAAAAATGGGTTGTTTCCAGCAAAATCCGGAGACATTAGTAGCAAAAAGGGTTGGTTGTAGCAAAAAACAAACTAGTTGCAGCACCACCGTCCGGCCGTGGTCACCACCGTCGGGCCATGGTCACCACCGCCATGGGATGGCCCCCGGTGGTTGTAGCAAATCCCGTCGTCAGTGGTAGCTTTTCCCGGTGCCGGTTGTAGCACGGCCGTGCAGCAGCGGAGCTGCGAGTATGCCATGACCGTGGCCGGAGGAGGACGAGAAGGAAAGTGGTGGACGACCATGGCGCCCGCCCAAGGAGCTCGCTGGTGTCGTCCTCCCATTCATGCTACAAGGAGTCCGCCCCAAGGAGCTAGCCGGTAACAACCATGGCGCCCGCGCAAAGGAGCTCGCCGGGGACGACCATAGCGCCGGCACAAGGAACTCGCCGGCGACGCACGAGATTAGGAAAAGAAGAGAGAAGGTATGTGCGAGACGTTTGTATTTTTTTAGGCTGAGGGGAATGAATGGACGAGAGGAGACCAGAAGAGGATAAGGCATCGCAGGGGATAAAGGCGCGTGTGAACGAGCAAGCGATGCGACCGGCCGAAAGTTCGGTCGGCGCGCCGCACACAAGCGTTTACCTACATGTAAACCCCCAAAAAGTTTGAATAGCTTATTCGGGTTTGGAATCCTGAACTTTATAGCAATAAATTATATTAAATAATTTTGGGTTGGTTTGATTTTGTATTGAGAGAGATACATCATCGATGTAAAATAATGATAATAACAACATCAATGATAACATGAATACTACTAACTAACGATAATACTACATCTAAGTAAGCTTACTAAATTCCTCATAAATTTCCTTAACTAAATCTCCTCCCCCTGAATTTCAAGGGGGTGGTCCTCTTCCTTCCCTATTCTCCATTACTAATCACCCATCCGGCTGGTTATGTTAAACACGTAACAAAATTTTCGTAGGTGTGGCATTACTCACTAACTAAAAATATATAGTTTGCAAACAGAGGCAAAAGCTTGCTTTTACATTAATTAATAAGAATACAGTTGCCTACTTAATTAAAGGAAAATTGGGCGAAAACCGATAACATCGATGTTCAAACCCGTACACAGACTCAACAAGCCAACAAGGACACTGTAGATGGCATGCCACGAAAGCCACCCCGCAAACCATCCCGCAGGCACCAACCAAACCTTTGAAGGAAATATGCCCTAAAGGCAATAATAAAGTTATTATTTATTTCATGCTAGAATTGCATTAACAGGAAACATAATACATGTGTGAATACATAGACAAACTTAATGTCACTAGTATGCCTCTACTTGACTAGCTCATTAATCAAAGATGGTTATGTTTCCTAACAATAGACATGTGTTGTCATTTGATTAATGGGATAACATCATTAGAAGAATGATGTGATTGGCTTGACCCATTCCGTTAGCTTAACACTTAGTATGCTGCTATTGCTTTCTTCATGACTTATAAAAGTTCCTATAACTATGAGATTATGCAACTCCCGTTTACCGGAGGAACACTTTGTGTGCTACCAAACGTCACAACGTAACTGAGTGATTATAAAGGAGCTCTACAGGTGTCTCCAAAGGTACATGTTGAGTTGGCGTATTTCAAGATTAGGTTTCGTCACTCCGATTGTCGGAGAGGTATCTCTGGGCCCTCTCGGTAATGCACATCACTATAAGCTTTGCAAGCAAAGTAGCTAATGAGTTAGTTACGGGATGATGCATTACGTAACGAGTAAAGAGAATTGCCGGTAACGAGATTGAACTATGTATTGAGATACCGACGATCGAATCTCGTGCAAGTAACATACCGATGACAAAGGGAACAACGTATGTTGTTATGCGGTTTGACCAATAAATATCTTCGTAGAATATGTAGGAGTCAATATGAGCATCCAGGTTCCACTATTGGTTATTGACCCGAAATGGTTCTCGGTCATGTCTACATAGTTCTCGAACCCGTAGGGTCCGCACGCTTAAGGTTTCGATGACAGTTATATTATGAGTTTATGAGTTTTGATGTACCGAAGTTTGTTCGGAGTCCCGGATCTGATTACGGACATGAAGAGGAGTCTTGAATGGTCGAAACATGAAGATTGATATATTGGAAGCCTATATTTGGATGTCGAAAGTGTTCCGGGTGAAATCGGGATTTTACCGAAGTACCGGGAGGTTACCGGAACCCCCCGGGGGCTTATTGGGCCTACATGGGCCTTAGTGGAGAAGAGGAGAGGAGGCAAGGGCTGGGCCGCGCGCCCCTCCCCCCTAGTCCGAATAGGACAAGGATAGGGGGCGGCGCCCCCCTTTCCTTCCTCTCTTCCTCCTCCTTCCCCCCTTCTCCTAGTCCAACAAGGAAAGGAGGGAGTCCTACTCCCGGTGGGAGTAGGACTCCCCTTGGTGCGCCCCTCCTTGGCCGGCCGCCCCCTCCCCCTTGGCTCCTTTATATACGGGGGCAGGGGGCACCTCTAGACAACAATTGATCTCTTGATCTCTTAGCCGTGTGTGGTGCCCCCTCCACCATAGTCCTTGATAATATTGTAGCGGTGCTTAGGCGAAGCCCTGCGACGGTAGAACATCAAGATTGTCACCACGCCGTCGTGCTGACGGAACTCTTCCCCGACATTCTGCTGGATCGGAGTACGGGGATCGTCATCGAGCTGAACGTGTGCTAGAACTCGGAGGTGCCGTAGTTTCGGTGCTTGATCGGTTGGGCTGTGAAGACGTACGACTACATCAACCGCGTTGTGCTAACGCTTCTGCTTTCGGTCTACGAGGGTACGTGGACAACACTCTCCCCTCTCGTTGCTATGCATCACCATGATCTTGCGTGTGCGTAGGATTTTTTTTGAAATTACTACATTCCCCAACAACTTTGTTGCCAATGTCATCAACACCTTGGATCCCATCTTCTGCTAGCTAGCGTCAAACCATGAATGATAGCGTCAAAGGAGCAAGGTCCCTGGAAGGAGGCTGGGCTCAACCCATGCTCACCATCGAACGCCTCAGACTGCTCCAAAATATTGGTCACACGTGCCAACCACAGGGGGAAAGAGTCCTCCGGCTTGCGCAGCGGGTGGAGAGCTCATCAGCAAATGGGTCAAGCATAACACCACCAGACTTTACACCATCATGATCAACACAACCTCCACTTGAAGCTTCAAAAATCCTTGCAAACTTAGGAGCTTGGACACACATTGTGGGAGAAACAACCAAAGCCCAAGAGTACCCCTCTGAGGAAGGGCGAGGCAGAGCTGGGAGGGGGGGGGGGGGGGGGTCACGTGCACAATAACGAACATCTTCGACGGAGGAGCGACGTAGAGAACAATCCTTCTCATGGTGCCTTGAGCAAAGACTAGTGAGGCATCTAAACGGGTAGCAGCAGGAGCCAAGAAATGGAAGCATCAACCATGAGTTCTCCTCTTGAATGTGTCAGCTTGCACATACCTCGCATCATGGAATATCGAGGACATGGAAGACTTGCCGAAGGCACAGGACAACACGGACGAGCCCTTAATCCCACGTATATCCAGGGACCCTCGCTTGGTTATGCGACCACAACCTTCGCCAAACCACAAGGATAGCAGCAAGCGGACAATGCACCGTCAGCACCAGAAGAGGAGCCCTCGACAATAGTCGCCGTCTTTGGCGGCGACATGTGCCCTTTGCTAGAATCGCCGTTGCCACAATCCACACCAGAAACTTGGCCATCTGCGTCGGCCAGAGATAACCATAGCCCCACATGAGCAACTTCGACCTCATCAGGGCACAAGGAATATGGTGATGGCAAATAACAACAACAACAATGAAAATAATAATGATGATGATAATAATAATAATAGTAGTAGTGATGGTGGTGGTGGTGGTAGTGGTAGTAATTTTAACATCCTAGAGTTTATATAGCAAATAACTTGGTTGTACCTATGCTAGATTAGTCAATTAGATGAGAAACATAGATAGTCGAGATGTCAATTGGATTATACATGATACTGTCCTATTTAGATTTACTATTTTATTAGAGGTAATAATCCGTGTTTGTAATGTGAGCTAAGAGAACTGTGAGATATAAAGATAAGGAGACTGAGTAACTCTTTATTTTCTTCAAATACGTAGCTTAATTCTAGTTCGGCCGCCGAACTACATACTGGAAGTTATCTAATCCCTCTTGCGTTGTTTCACTTTTAGTATTTGCGGCCTCGAGAGAATCTATTCAAACTAACTTTCAGCTGACGAAAGCAACACTGGTGTTACTACCATAATTCTACTTTACATGCATTGAAGAAGGCTAGATGATTGTAGTATTTGAATTAATGCAAGTGTGGTTAAAGCCACTTATGGGAAATGAAGTGAGTTGTCTCAAATGCTAGGCAGTAGCGATATCTCGTTTAATCATGGACTATTGAATGTGGGGCGATCCAAGAAGGAACATGTAGAAATCATTCATCTCCACAAATAAATCAATTTGTGTCAACCTAAAAGTAATTTCTAGAAATGGCAGACATAGATATTAATGTTGATAGCCTTGCCACGAATAAAGAACACACATAATACAAGCAATCAACATGATGATGATGATGATGATGATAATTGTAATAAAAATAGTAATAATACTACAACTACTACTGCTACTACTGCTGCTGCTGCTGCTGCTACTACTACTACTAATAGTAGTAGTAGTAGTAGTAATAATAATAATAATAATAATAATAATAATAATAATAATAATAATAATAATAATAATAATAATAAATTGTCTAAAGAGAGAATCGCTAGCTTTAAAATTTATATATACATATTGTCGTTAGAATCATTGTAAAATTAATAGACAATTAAGATGTTCCTAGCATTTATAGGAGGGGCACGGTGCTACTGTTACTTAAAAGGCACATCGGTACCATGTTTAGTCTATGATTCCTTGGCTATTCGTTCACCCTCCTAGGCATATGCACCATCGTAGGTCTTCTGATATGATCATGCAAGCAGATATGATCATATAAGCAGTGTAGCATGCATGCTAGAAAATAACTCAAGAAATGATGGTCTTTTACCCGCAAAAACAAAACCATGGTCTTTACGTAAGGAAATCAAATGACATACCACATGGTCGAGGTGATTAATTAATGGCACTTGATTGAGCCAAGGAATAACTTACTCTGGGTAACATTTTCTAAGCTTGTTAAAAATCCTGATCATAAAGGTAGCTGATAATTGCACCCATACTTTAGGTAGATGATGATTGCACCCATAATATTTTGCAGAAAGGCCAAGGTCCATGTATTAAGTATCGCAAATCCTTACAAAATTGAATCTTTTTACAACCAACTCCTTGGGGGTGGGGGCGAAGTTTTCTTCTTACTGCATCCACCGGCAATGCAATGTGAGCAAAGCTCGTTGTGGTGTTTGGGCCTCCGTCTTCTTGAGATCCATGAGCTTGTAGAAGTAGTGTTTAGGAACTGATCTATGTAAACCAAAATATGCCGGTGACCAAAATCTACATAGGACTCACCACCTCGGAGAAGAAAACATTGGAGAGTTCTGAGTAACACCTCGGGTCCAGCTAGAATGAGTCGGGGAAGACAACTCTCACACGCTCCCCAACGAGACCAAGTTTCCAATCTTGGTCTGTCAGAACTGGACTAGTGGACTAAGACAGACAATTGCGACACCCGCTCCTCAGGACAATGCCATCAAGACAAACCTAGAGAAAAAAAAAACAAAACCTGGAAACTCGTATCTAGCACTAGTAGAAAACAGGGCTTTGGTTCGGGCCTGGCTAGCCCATTAGTCCCGGTTCTGCATGAACCGGGACCCATGGGGGGCATTCGTCCCGGTTCGTGAGCCCAGGGGGCCGGCCGGGGCCTCTTGGGCATTGGTCCCGGTTCATCTGGACCCATTTGTCCCGGTTCTAGGCACGTACCGGGACCAATGGTCCTCCCTCCTGGCCCACATACATTGGTCCCGGTTCGTGCCTAGAACCGGGACAAATGAATTGCCTATATATACCCCATCGCCGCAACAGAGCACTCGACAGTGCTCTGTTTTTTCTGGCCGGCGAGGGGAGGGCATTTGGGTGCTCTAGCTCACCTCCTATGCACATGAGGTGTTCGATGAAATGCCCAAGCCACACTAGTTAAGCTTTCTCCTCACGAAGCTCGACCTCCAAGCTTCATTTTCCCGAGATTTGTCTAGGTTTAGCGGTCCGTCACGCCCCGTCCCCGTCTTCACCGCCGTCGATCTCCCGTGCCGATCTCGTCGCCGGCACCACCGTGGTGAGCCTCTTGTTCTTATCTTCTTTCTGAAAGAAAACAATTATTACTTTAGATAGATACTTGTCTAATTTTCTTACTTTTGACACACATAATTATATATAATGCACGCAGATGAACCGGCAATGGATGTACGGTGAAAGACACACCTCCGAGTACATTAAGGGCGTGCATAATTTTCTCGAAGTGGCTGAGGCTAACAAGCAGAATGATTTTACGTGTTGTTGATGCCCTAATTGTGGGAATACGAAGTCTTACTCTGACCGGAAAATCCTTCACACCCACCTGCTGTCAGGACCCCGATTCCAAGTCACATCGATCTAGCCGTTAACACCTCATATCACTTTGCGGCCTCACGCACGGTATTCCCATGGGTGTCGCCTTACCATGCCCCGGGACCGTTTGCGCCTTTTGGCTCACGTATATGATTGTGTCGCTAGCATCCATATGACAGAGAACCTGGGCCGACATGGCTAGTCGTGAACCCAAAGCGGCACTAACCCATGGGGACAGGCATACATGAATCACATCGAGCATGTCGGTCAGCAGCTTGTGAATCCGGGCTGTAGCACTGGGCTAACAGGACTCCGGGAACCTGGGCTGTAGCAGGCTAGGCAGGACTCCGGATGTCACCGCGTGACATTTCCCCGAAGGGATGTATACAGAACGAAGTAAAACACATGCCGGCCAGTCAAGCGCCCCGAGGCGAGAGTCTTTGGGCTAGCAGGACTCCGGTGAACTGGTCAGAAGTGACTACTATGGCTCAAGGAAGCACTAGACTACATTTCCCCATAAGAGAGGCTGCCAACGATAAACAACTAGATTGTCGGATCCCACACATACCAAGCATTTCAAACATACACACAATATGCTCGATATGTGTAAATACAACATGGCATCACAACATAACTCTACGACTCAAGTATTTATTCATTAGGCTCCGAGGAGCGAGATATTACAAACATGGGTCTCATGACCCAACATTCAGAGCATACAAGTCAAAGCATATGCGGAAGCTTAACATGTCTGAGTACAGACATCTACAAATGGAAAATGCTGAAAAGCCTGACTATCTACCAGATCCTACCGAGGGCACAAGATCGTAGATGAGGTATCAAGCTAAACGTCGAAGTCCACACAGAACTACTAGCGAGACTGACATCTCTCTGCAAAACATAAAATAAGCAAACGTGAGTACAAATGTACTCAAGCAAGACTTACATCGTAACTAACTACATATGCATCATTATCAACAAAGGGGTGGTGGGGTTTAACTCCAGCAAGCCAGCTTTGACTTCGGTGGCTATCCCGAACTACGATCGCAAGTAACTCTTTTGAGGTGGCGCACACGAGTCCACATATTCACCATATCAATACACCACTATGGATCCGCTTCCGTCTCCCTACGAGAACGCCATCCATAGCACTCACGCTTATCTTGCGAGTTTTAGAGTATCCACTTTCACTTGTCTATGAACTGTTATAGGCAACCCAGAAGTCCTTTACCGCGGACATGGCTATTCGAATAGATCATTTATAACACTGCAGGAGTGTACTTCTTCACACACGCTCTCGCCACTTACCACCATGTACACGTCGTGTATCTCGGCAACCTTCAAGCGGAAGCCTGGCGAGGGAGTCGGCCACGACCTGACTAACCACACAAGTCTCTAGTCCAGGTTTATCGCCTATTCGGGTTCCATCCGCGAGGAGATCCTGCCAGGGTTTCGCTCACAGCCCCAAACGATGTGTGCAGGGTTCACGACACCAATCGGGCGCACGGTACACCGTGCCACGGTGTATCTACCGCATCATAGCCCACCCCTAGGGTCAGCGCTACGCACGGCCTCCAACACATATCCTACAAACACCAGAAACTAGTTGCAACTCCTGGACAGAGGGCAAGGGCGGTTAATAAGTCGAGAGGGTCCATTGGTTTCGGGCCCAATGCGTGGTAGTAACTGTTTCATGGATCACAAACACAGAACTCAGTTCACGAGGGACGGCTGCAATGAGACAACCCACCATGTACTCCTACATGGCCTCTCACTGCTACCTTTACAAAATCGTGTTCACACACTTAGATCTCAACAGTAGGACATGTTCACACACCTCCGATTCATCCCCGATGAATCAGACCTGACACAACTCTAAGCAATAACAAGCACGACAAACAAGCATGAATGAGTAGGCACATCAGGGCTCAAACAACTCCTACTCATGCTAGTGGGTTTCATCTATTTACTGTGGCAATGACAGGTCATGCAGAGGATAAAGGGGTTCAACTATCGCAGCAAACAAGAGATGAATCGGTTGTTGTCCTAATGCAGTAAAAGAGAGCAGAAGCGAGAGAGTGGGATTGCATCGGAATGAACAAGGGGATTTTGCTTGCCTGGCACTTCTGAAGATAGCATTGAGTCTTCATCAGTGTCAACGATCACAACGTCGGAACATTGTCTACCGAGAGGGGACAAATACCGGCAACATAGAAGGAAACACAGTCAATGCAATGCACAATATGATGCATGCTTGTGACATGGCAATATGAGTGTGTTGGCCTAATGCAACTACACCCAGATGGATTTGGGTCATATTGAACCAAAGGTTCAACCCCAAATTCACATTATGAATTCAAATAGTGCCTTATCATGTTTTGCACTAAACATCAAGGTTAAGTTGTTTAAACATGCATGAAACCAGTGCAGATGGATAGATTGGATTTTTCTGACCATTTTTCATATATAACTTATTTCATTCTGAGTTACGGTTGAATTATTTTCTGGAATTTCCTAAATAAGAATAATTCCAGTAAATAATTATTGCGTCAGCATGACGTCAGGGTGACGTAAACAGGTCAAAGGCACGGTCTAGGTCAACTCTAACCTGTGCGTCCCGCGTGTCAGGGTCATTAGTTTAACTAATTTAAGTTAATTCTAATCCTGGTTCATTAGTGGCCTAGGGCCCACACGTCAGTGGCTCATCTAATTAAGTAAGTTAATTTAACACTAATTAAACCTAATACTAAAATAAGCAGGGGCCTCGGAAGGTCAAACCCCTGGTCAGCGGGTCAAACCTGCCGGCGGCTCGACGCCGGCAAGGCCAGACGCGGTGGAGGGCTCGGGTTTGCGTCTCCGGCGACCAAACGGGCGGCCGAGACCATCTACGGGGAGCTGGAAGCGAGCCGCGTCGTTTGGGGGTGGAAGTGGAGCTCGGGGAGGCCGGGAATGACGTCGGCGACGACCTTGGCGGTCGCCGGAGCTCGGGTGAGCTCGGGCTCGTTGCTGCAGTGGCCTAGGCGGGGCGGCGCTAGCATCTACGGCTCCTACGCGTTGCGGGGAGTGCGTTGGACACAAGCCCGGGACCATATGGTCACCAGAGCATGGCCGGCGACGACGCGGGTGGCGGCGCGTGCGGTTGAGCTTCGTGCAGTCGATGCAGGGGACGGCAACAAGAACGGAGAGGATGAGAATGTAGCTAAGCTCACAGCGGTTGCGACGAGCTAGACGGCGAGGTCGGGGACGAGCTGAAGCAGTGGTGACGGTGAAAGGGATCTCCGGCGGCGATCAGCGAAGACGAGGACGAGGCGGTAACTCCAGGGCGAGCGAGCGCTCGGGGCTCGGTCTGCTCGACGGAGAGGAGGGCGGCGGAGCTCCTGGACACGGTGGCGTGGCACGGAGACGACGGAGGGCACGGCTATGGCGATGGTGCGGCTACGGCAGCATCGGCCATCGTGGGAGAGAGCGAGGGAGAGAGGCAGGGGCGCGTGTGAGGTGTCCACGGGGTCGGGGCGGTGCCGCAGAGGCGCTTCGAGGCGTCGCGCTGGCGCGGGCGACGACAGACAGGCAGGGTGGTGGCGTGGCGAGCGCGGCGGCATCGCGGTGTCCCTCCTCTGCCTACTGGCAGAGGTAGGTGATGACCGCACAGCCGGATGGGCCGGGCCAGCTGTAAGTGGCCTCTGGCCTTTCTCTCTCTCTTTCTAAATTGTTTTCTGTTTTCTAATTTTCTGCAACTGTTGGGCTTTATTAAAAATACTATAACGTTTCTAGAAATCCTGAAAATAATTGTGGGCTCTGTTCGGATTATTCCTAACAGCCCTCACTTAAAACCAGAATTATTTGGGCATTTAAAATATTTAATAGCATTTATATGCCCAGATGCAAATACTATATGATTTAATTCAGAGCCCAAATATGTCCTGCAAAAATGTAAACCATTTTTGGTAGATGCTTCCACCTCAAACCAGAAATGTTGAACATTTTCAGAGGGCATTTTGAGTTTAATGAAAAAGATTTTTTTTTGACCCTAGTTAAATTCACTTGGTGCTAGGGTTTAAGCATCCCCATTTCAAGATTAATTAAAATTGGAAAAGATGCATGGATGCATTGCCACTAATTACAGGAAGATTTCTAGGGTTGTGACAACTCACACCCACTAAACAAGAATCTCGTCCCGAGATTCAAGACGTGAGGTAAGAAGACAGAGGGGGACAAGACCAACACAATCTTCACGATCCAGGTGGCACCTCATAAGGTTGTTGCTCCGTTGAATACATTGATCTTGACATCCCCGCTTTTGAGATGTTCATCCATGCGATGACGACAGAAAGAAACTATACTAGGATTGATCTTCTCGGAGATCGAACTATACAATCTCAACTCGCAGGATGAAATGTTGAAACATCTCGAGTTGAGACAAAAAAACACATCGAGAGGGATGGAAGAACAACGACGGGGTTTGATTTGGTAGGCAACAATTCCACGCTTTAGAAAGATGGTGGATGGTGTCAAGGTGGCGAGGAAATAATTGCCATGATCCCGTAACGGTGCACCTTGGGAAAAGGTGACTCGTTGAGCTGTTCCCTTAGGTGGCAAAAAGAATTACTTTGATTCAGAGATCATTGAAACTCTTTAAACCAGCCTAAGGCAATCACAATCGATCATTTGGCGGAGTTCAAAGGAATGGCATATCCGGATTCGGATGGATGATGTGGACTACCTTGTTGAAGACAACGCGATGGATGATTTTGCTTATCATCGGAAATAGATGGGACCCATGGTAGGACCACTTTTGAAGATGATCCTAAACAACAATTCGAGAGGGCAGCCCATGGGAATTGGCACAATGGCGGTGCAAGCTGGGAACAAAATGCAACTGTTGGGAATGTTCCAACCATCATATCTGCCTGAGATTCAGATTCGATTGGTAATAGGATACTCCAGACTCAACATGTCTGAAAAGGAAAGGGTGCAACACAAATCGACGAGATGATGTTGCGAGATTCTCGGGAGATGGACTATGGTAGTAAGCTCCAAAACATGAGCGGGTTCTGCTATAAACATGTGAACACGCTGTCCCAGACAAGCATGGCCACGTAGTAGTCTTATATTAAGCACTACCATGTTCAGGTGGGGGAACCATCATCGAGGGTATTGAAATCTATTCATAAGTCCGGATTAGCTCTTATGAAGGGACTCCTTCTCCTTGAGCAAACCAGTCAGTGGCTTGGGGTGGTAGGAATACGAATGGAGTGGAGGTAATTAATCTACCAAACCATAGAATACTTCGCACGTATGCATGACTGATTTGGGATGATTCCCGAGGAACAAAAACAATCTTTCTCGAACTCACGGTGGCAACTTGCTTCAAATGCACATGAACTAGAGGAAGTCACTTCTTCCATCCAAGCATAAGCTTCATGAGCGAAACATGAAGGCATTGCTTACAAAGTTTCCAACACTAGGTTGATGTTCAACACGAATCATGGGGGAGACAAAATGCTGCTGATGGGCTCAACAACAACTCACCGGAATTTCCATATCACTGGACTTCCACCATCATGTGAACACGGTGATAGCATTGGTCAGACCCAAAAGATGTAATGGTGTATGCTCGAGGGATCAACCACAAGTAAGACAACATTACGAACATCGTTGGTTCTGATTTGACTTGACGATGGCCCATACTCAAGGCAAAGTTTTGACAAGGCAATAGATCCAACAACTGATCGTGAGGACCAACCGATGGAGATATCATCTTTCTTCAACACACACACACACCAGGATATCCCTTGGAGATGAACTAAGTCAGGTAAGCTTTTATCTTCCAACTCTCCAAGTTGTTGTTTAGCTTAACCAACTAGCTCAGGGTATCCGGCACAAATTCTTGGAGAAAGGGTGGTTACAAGAAAACCAACTTGATCACGAACTCAACATAGAGGTCAGGTGACAACCTGGTAATACTTCCGAGAAGATATTTGGAAAATCACGAACCACCAATATGCTACTATGCTCGAGAATAATCTTGCTTTTCAGGGCAAGACGATATGATCAAAAGAGCGAGGGATTGGCACAATATCCTAACTCATTGATCGAAGAGTGCACCAGAAATAAGGACTAGGTAGCACCATCAACCTTAGGGTGATGATTCAATAATCAACTTGCTAAGGATGAGGTTATTTTCCATTTAACTACCAAGCAACACGGTTGCTAGGAGTATAAATTTCACGCATCATGGTTCACTTGTCGGCATTCCGGTTGCAACAACACGGGACCGAGGAATGAACGATGATGGCGAGAGTATCACTACATCAAGAATTCATAAGAGAAGGTGCAATTCTCATGACGTTCCTGACATAAAGTGGGTAATACTTCAGGATAGAACATAATCAAAAGCTTGATTGCATTTGATCTGTGGATTACAACTGCTTTGACCTAATCCTGGATATGGATGAGGTAATCGGAGTTTGTTTCTCCGGTCATTCCGTAATATAATGGCTTGACGGACCACAAGAATAATAGGCATCGATGACGAATGCACGACTATTCCTCGACTATCAATTGTGACGGGGTCGAGAATACAACTAAGGAGGAACAACTCGAGGAACATATAACTTTCTCGAGTTGTGGATGCATAGATTAATATGTCGAACCAAGTTCAACAGGTTTCTTCCAGATAACCCATGCGAGAAAGGTAGAGCTGGCGAGTATCAACATAGAATCGAGAACTCATCAAGAGCACTCGGTTGTGATCTTTCGGTTCAACGAGGAACTTCTGCCATAAATAGTTCATGGTATTGGAAGAAGGAAATACCATGGACCTCGAGGACTGTCGCAAAGTTACTAATATCCTAAAGGAACTAACAACACTATCAACATGAGGTAAGTAGAGTGAATCTTGGGTCAAGAACCCGTGAATAGAATACCTACTATTAAATGGCATCACGGGATGCTTTTCGAGAATGGTGGCGTAATCATCACACCGGGAACACAAAACATGGCTAGATTGCTAGGTGACTCCCTAAACACCTAGGTTCATAATAATAGCTCCAACATATATGCCGAGGCAGCGGAGTACCTCAACACTCCGGTTAGTGTGCTTATTCTGACCAAAAAGGACATCGGGAACGGAAAGAAAGGATTTGGAAATGCATCAGACTATTTAGAGATCTGGGATGACTCGGACAGCATAACGGCTGTAAATGCTCAAAATGATTTGAGACATCCTGCAAAAATGGTGGCATAACCACTCAGAAGCACGAAATCAAGGTCCCGAGACCAACTATGAACACACGGAAGTAGTAGAAACTGAACTGAGATTTGAAACTATCAATTCTATAAGTCTATGGATTAGTAACACGTCATCCTAATAGATAGATGAGAAGGCCTAGTTCTTAATCCCCGTAGAAGAGAAGAGGATGACTCAGATCAGAAGGCCATGAGGTATAAGGAGTAAAAAGAGCCTTACGTTCCCTTCCACAATCAATTCCCTTACATAACTAAAGCATTTCTAGACACAACTTGACCGGTTTGGCTTGGTAAGCCCTCTGAGCAACAAAGCCTCTGATACCAAAGCTGTCAGGACCCCGATTCCAAGTCACATCGATCTAGCCGGTAACACGTCATATCACTTTGCGGCCTCACGCACGGTATTCCCACGGGTGTTGCCTTACCATGGCCCGGGACCGTTTGGGCCTTTTGGCTCACGTATATGATAGTGTCGCTAGCATCCATATGACAGAGAACCCGGGCCGACATGGCTAGTCGTGAAACCAAAGCGGCACTAACCCATGGGGACAGGCATACATGAATCACATCGAGCATGTCGGTCAGCAGCGTGTGAATCCGGGCTGTAGCACTGGGCTAACAGGACTCCGGTGAACCGGGCTGTAACGGACTACTATGGCTCAAGGAAGCACTAGACTACACTTCCCCATAAGAGAGGCTGCCAAGGATAAACAACTAGATTGTCGGATCCCACACATACCAAGCATTTCAAACATACACACAATATGCTCGATATGTGTAAATACAACATGGCATCACAACATAACTCTACGACTCAAGTATTTATTCATTAGGCTCCGAGGAGCGAGATATTACAAACATGGGTCTCATGACCCAACATTCAGAGCATACAAGTCAAAGCACATGCGGAAGCTTAACATGTCTGAGTACAGACATCTACAAATGGAAAATGCTGAAAAGCCTGACTATCTACCAGATCCTGCCGAGGGCACACGATCGTAGCTGAGGTATCAAGCTAAACGTCGAAGTCCACACGGAACTAGTAGCGAGACTGACATCTCTCTGCAAAACATAAAATAAGCAAACGTGAGTACAAATGTACTCAGCAAGACTTACATCAGAACTAACTACATATGCATCATTATCAACAAAGGGGTGGTGGGGTTTGCAGCAAGCCAGCTTTGACTCGGTGGCTATCCTGAACTACGACTGCAAGTAACTCTTTTGAGGTGGCGCACACGAGTCCACATATTCACCATATCAATACACCACTATGGATCCGCTTGTGTCTCCCTACGAGAACGCCATCCATAGCACTCACGCTTATCTTGCGAGTTTTAGAGTATCCACTTTCACTTGTCTATGAACTGTTATAGGCAACCCAGAAGTCCTTTACCGCGGACACGGCTATTCGAATAGATCATTTATAACCCTGCAGGGGTGTACTTCTTCACACACGCTCTCGCCACTTACCACCATGTACCGTCGTGTATCTCGGCAACCTTCAAGTGGAAGCCTGGCGAGGGAGTCGGCCACGACCTGACTAACCACACAAGTCTCTAGTCCAGGTTTATCGCCTATTCGGGTTCCATCCGCAAGGAGATCCGGCCGGGGTTTTGCTCACAGCCCCAAACGATGTGTGCAGGGTTCCCAAGACACCAAACGGGCGCTCGGTACACCGGGCCACGGTGTATCTACCGCATCATAGCCCACCCCTAGGGTCAGCGCTACGCATGGCCTCCAACACGTATCCTACAAACACCAGAAACTAGTTGCAGCTCCTGGACAGAGGGCAAGGGCAGTTAATAAGTCGAGAGGGTCCATTGGTTTCGGGCCCAATGTGTGGTAGTAACTGTTCGTGGATCACAAACACAGAACTTCGAGTTCCCGAGGGCCAGCTGCAATGAGACAACCCACCATGTACTCCTACATGGCCTCTCACTGCTACCTTTACCAAATCGTGTTCACACACTTAGCTCTCAACAAGAGGACATGTTCACACACCTCCGATTCATCCCCGATGAATCAGACTGACACAACTCTAAGCAATAGCAGCACGACAAACAAGCATGAATGAGTAGGCACATCAGGGCTCAAACAACTCCTACTCATGCTAGTGGGTTTCATCTATTCTTGTGGCAATGACAGGTCATGCAGAGGATAAAGGGGTTCAACTACCGCAGCAAACAAGAGATGAATCGTTGTTGTCCTAATGCAGTAAAAGAGAGCAGGAGCGAGAGAGTGGGATTGTATCGGAATGAACAAGGGGGTTTTGCTTGCCTCGCACTTCTGAAGATAGCATTGAGTCTTCATCAGTGTCAACGATCACAACGCTTTAACATCGCTCACCGAGAGGGGACAAATACGGACAACAGAGAAGGAAACACAATCAATGCAATGCACAATATGATGCATGCTTGTGACATGGCAATATGAGTGTGTTGGCCTAATGCAACTACAACCAGATGGATTTGGGTCATATTGAACCAAAGGTTCAACCCCAAATTCAAATTATGAATTCAAATAGTGCCTTATCATGTTTTGCACTATACAGCAAGGTTAAGTTGTTTGAACATGCATGAAACCAATGCAGATGGATAGATTGAATTTTTCTGATCATTTTTCATATATAACTTATTTCATTCTGAGTTACGGTTGAATTTATATAAAATTTTGAAGTTAGGACTATTTTCGGGAATTTCCTAAATAAGAATAATTCCAGTAAATAATTATTGCGTCAGCATGACGTCAGGGTGACGTAAACAGGTCAAAGGCACGGTCCAGGTCAACTCTAACCTGTGGGTCCCACGTGTCAGGGTCATTAGTTTAACTAATTTAAGTTAATTCTAATCCTGGTTCATTAGTGGCCTGGGGCCCACATGTCAGTGGCTCATCTAATTAACTAAGTTAATTTAACACTAATTAAACCTAATACTAAAATATGCAGGGGCCTAGGGAGGTCAAACCCCTGGTCAGCGGGTCAAACCTGCCGGCGGCTCGACGCCGGCGAGGCCAGACGCGGTGGAAGGCTCGGGTTTGCGTCTCCGGCGTACAAACGGGCGGCCGAGACCATCTACGGGGAGCTGGAAGCGAGCCACGTCATTTGGGGGTGGAAGTGGAGCTCGGGGAGGCCGGGAATGACGTTGGCGACGACCTTGGCGGTCGCCGGAGCTCGGGTGAGCTCGGGCTCGTTGCTGCAGTGGCCTAGGCGGGGCGGCGCTAGCATCTACGGCTCCTACGCGTTGCGGGGAGTGCGTTGGACACAAGCCCGAGACCATATGGTCACCGGAGCATGACCGGCGATGACGCGGGCGGCGGCGCGTGCGGTTGAGCTTCGTGCAGTCGATGCAGGGGACGACCGCAAGAACGGAGAGGATGGGAATGTAGCTAAGCTCACAACGGTTGCGACGAGCTAGACGGCGAGGTCGGGGACGAGCTGAAGCAGTGGTGACGATGAAAGGGATCTCCGGCGGCGATCATGGAAGACGAGGACGAGGCGGTAACTCCAGGGCGAGCGATTGCTCGGGGCTCGGTCTGCTCGACGGAGAGGAGGGCGGCGAAGCTCCTAGACACGGTGGCGTGGCACGGAGACGATGGAGGGCACGGCTATGGCGACGGTGCGGCTACGGCAGCGTCGGCCATCGTGGGAGAGAGCGAGGGAGAGAGGCAGGGGCGCGTGTGAGGTGTCCACGGGGTCGGGGCGGTGCCGCAGAGGCGCTTCGAGGCGTCGCGCTGGCGCGGGCGACGGCAGGCAGGCAGGGTGGTGGCGTGGCGAGCGCGGCGGCATCACGGTGTCCCTCCTCTGCCTACTGGCAGAGGTAGGTGATGACTGGCACATGCCAGATGGGCCGGGCCAGCCAGGTAAGTGGCCTTTGGCCTTTCTCTCTCTCTCTTTCTAAATTGTTTTCTGTTTTCTAATTTTCTGCAACTGTTGGGCTTTATTAAAAATACTATAACGTTTCCAGAAATCCTGAAAATAATTGTGGGCTCTGTTGGGATTATTCCTAACAGCCCTCACTTAAAACCAGAATTATTTGGGCATTTAAAATATATAATAGCATTTATATGCCCAGATGCAAATACTATATGATTTAATTCAGAGCCCAAATATGTCCTGCAAAAATGTAACCATTTTTGGTAGATGCTTCCACCTCAAACCAGAAATGTTGAACATTTTCAGAGGGCATTTTGAGTTTATTGAAAAAGATTTTATTTTGACCCTAGTTGATTTCACTTGGTGCTAGGGTTTAAGCATCCCCGTTTCAAGATTAATTAAAATAGGAAAAGATGCATTGATGCAATGCCACTAATTACAAGAAGATTTCTAGGGCTGTGACACCTGCTTTATAAGGGTTTCATGCCACACTATAATGTTTGTACGAGGCACGGAGAAATAGGGGTTATGATGGAAAACAACGAAGAAGAAGAGGACGATGACAACAATGTGCCCCCTGAATACGGTGATGCTACAACGGGGGAAGCTGCTGAAGATCAAGAGGAACCAGACGATGTGCCCGATGATGATGATCTCCGCCGTGTCATTGTTGATGCAAGGACACAATGCAAAAGTCAAAAGGAGAAGCTGAAGTTCGATCGCATGTTAGAGGATCACAAAAAAGGGTTGTACCCAAATTGCGAAGATGGCAACACAAAGCCCGATCTGCATCGAATTGCTGTAGTGGAAGGCAGAGAATGCTGTGCCTGACAAAGGATTTGAGAAGCTACTGAAAATATTGAAGAAGAAGCTTCCAAAGGATAACAAATTGCCCGACACTACGTACGCAACAAAGAAGGTCGTATGCCCTCTAGCTTTGGAGGTGCAGAAGATACATGCATGCCCTAATGACTGCATCCTCTACCGCGGTGCGTACGAGGATTTGAACGCATGCCCGGTATGCGGTGCATTGCGTTATAAGGTCAGACGAGATGACCTTGGTGATGTTGACGGCGAGCCCCCCAGGAAGAGGGTTCCTGCGAAGGTGATGTGGTATGCTCCTATAATACCACGGTTGAAACGTCTGTTCAGAAACGAAGAGCATGCCAATTTGATGTGATGGCACAAAGAGGACCGTAAGAAAGACGGGAAGTTGAGCGCACCCGCTGACGGGTCGCAGTGGAGAAAAATCAAGAGAAAGTACTGGGCTGAGTTTGCAGGTGACCCAAGGAACGTATGGTTTGGTTTAAGTGCGGATGGCATTAATCCTTTCGGGGAGCAGAGCAGCAATCACAGCACCTGGCCCGTGACTCTATGTATTTATAACCTTTTGTCCTTGGATGTGTATGAAGCGGAAGTTCATTATGATGCCAGTTCTCATCCAAGGCCCTAAGCAACCCGACAACGACATTGATGTGTACCTAAGGCCATTAGTTGAAGAACTTTTATAGCTGTGGAATGGAAACGGTGTAGGTGTGTGGGATGAGCACAAACAGGAGGAATTTAACCTGCACACGTTGCTGTTTGTAACCATCAACGATTGGCCCGCTCAAAGAACCTTTCGGAATGCACAAACAAGGGATACCACGCATGCACACACCGTTTAGCTGACACCGAAAGTATATACCTGGAAAAATGCAGGAAGAATGTGTACCCAGGCCATCGTCGATTTCTTCCGACCAACCATCAATGTTGAAAGAAAGGTAGGCATTTCAAAGGCGAGGCAGATCACTGGAAGAAGCCCGCCATGCGTACCGGTGATCACGTACTTGCTATGGTCAATGATTTACACATAATCTTTGGAAAGGGTCCCGGCGGACTAGCTGTTCCGAATGACGCTGAGGGACGCGCACCCATGTGGAAGAAGAAATCTATATTTTGGGACCTACCCTACTGGAAAGACCTAGAGGTCTGCTCTTCAATCGACGTGATGCACATGACGAAGAACCTTTGCGTGAACCTGCTAGCCTTGTTGGGCGTGTATGGGAAGACAAAAGATATACCTGAGGCACGGGAGGACCTGCAACGTTTGCACGAAAAAGGCGGCATGCCTCCAAAGCAGTATGAAGGTCCTGCCAGCTACGCTCTTAACAAAGAATAGAAGGAAATCTTCTTCGAATGCCTACTCAGTATGAAGGTCCCGACTGGCTTCTCATTGAATATAAAGGGAATAATAAATATGCCAGAGAAAAAGTTCCAGAACCTAAAGTCTCATGACTGCCACGTGATTATGACGCAACAGCTTCCGGTTGCATTGAGGGGGCTTCTACCGGAAAACGTCCGATTAGCAATTGTGAAGCTATGTGCATTCCTCAATGAAATCTCTCAGAAGGTGATCGATCCAGAAATCATACCAAGGCTAAGGAGTGATGTGGCTCAATGTCTTGTCAGTTTCGAGCTGGTGTTCCCACCATCCTTCTTTAATATCATGACACACGTCCTAGTTCACCTAGTCGACGAGATTGTCATTCTGGGCCCCGTATTTCTACACAATATGTTCCCTTTTGAGAGGTTCATGGGAGTCCTAAAGAAATATGTCCGTAACTATGCTAGGCCAGAAGGAAGCATCTCCATGGGCCATCAAACAGAGGATGTCATTGGGTTTTGTGTTGACTTCATTCCTGGCCTTAAGAAGATAGATCTCCCTATATCGCGGTATGAGGGGAGACTGGCTGGAAAAGGCACGCTTGGAGGGGACTCAATAATATGCAGGGAAGGGCATTCTTGGTCTCAAGCACACTACACAGTTCTACAGAACTCTACCTTGGTGACCCCGTATGTCGATGAACATAAGAACAGTCTGCGCTCCAAACACCTGGAGCAGTGTGACGACTCGATTACATGTGAACACATCAGGACTTTCAGCAGTTGGTTGGAAACACGTCTCAGAGGTGACAACACTGTTTGTGATGAGCTGTACTCATTGTCCAGGGGACCATCTTCGACTGTATTGACTTACAAAGAATACGATATAAATGGGAATACATTTTACACGATCGCCCAAGATCAAAAGAGCACCAACCAAAACAGCGGTGTCCTCTTTGATGCAGCAACCAAGAGGGAAAAGGACACATATTATGGTTACATAGTGGACATATGGGAACTTGACTACGGACATGATTTTAAGGTCCCTTTGTTTAAGTGCAAATGGGTCAATCTGTCAGGAGGCGAAGTGCGAGTAGACCCACAGTACGGAATGACAACAGTGGATCTGAACAATCTTGGGTACACTGACGAACCGTTCGTCCTAGCCAATGATGTGCGCAGGTTATCTATGTGAAGGACATGTCTACCAAACCGAGAAAAAGAAAAGATAAGAAAGCGAATACATCATACAATGGGCCAAAGCGCCACATAGTTCTTTCAGGAAAAAGGGACATCGTGGGAGTGGAGGGCAAGACAGACATGTCTGAAGATTATGAAAAGTTTCATGAAATTGCTCCCTTCAAAGTCAAGGCTGACCCAAGCATCCTGATAAACGATGAAGATTATCCATGGTTACGTCGCAATAAGCATAGGACACAAGCGAAGAAAAAGTGAAGACTTTCTCTCCACAACTATTATGATGATACCATGCCAACTTTCAACCTTTTTCGTAGCTCCTTTGAAATGCCTGTTGTAACAGACGAGTTTCCGTATGAAACCCTGATATCTCGAAACAGATTGTCCGTTTTGTACACGAAGTGCATCCAGTTTTTGCCGTAACCCTCTCAACTTTTCAGCACATGCTATGTGGGTGAAATGATGATACCATGCCAACTTTCAACCTTTTCATAGTTCATTTGAAATGCTTTTCAATTTCAGGGTCTTATAGCTAAAAAAATTAGTAAATGCATGGAAAATAATAAATGAAGTCAGAAAGGGTTGAAAATTGATGATGTGGCTTTGAATGTTGCATTTTGAACACACAAGAAGTCCGGAGTTGAAATAAGTTAATTAAAAATAAAAGAGAGGCGCAATGCTCACAGACGTTGCTTAGCTTGTGCCTTGAGGAAATAGTGTAGACTGCACGGAGCTATGTGTAGTTTTTGTCCGAAACCCTGATAGCTTCGTGTAGTCTACAAGACTTCCTCAAGGCCTGAAGCTAAGCAACGTGCAGGTGAGCATTGCGCCTCTCCTTCATCGTCTCTGCACTCAGGGCTTGTAAACCGCTGCGAGTGCCTCTCGATTGGCGAGGTGGGACTAAAAAACAGTTGCAGAAAGAATCAACTAAAAAAACTCTATTACCAGTTCATGACACGAACCGGTACTAAAGGTGCTCGTGGGGCCTCACCCTTAGAACCGGTACAAAATGAAATGCCTTTGTAACAACCTTAGAACCGTTACTAAAGGAATCAACTAAAAAGCTTTTATAAACCTCTAGTATTATTGAAACTAAAATTATATAGAATTTATGCAACTAAAATTATCAAAGTATTTTCTGTTCAAAACATTAAAAGCAAAAAGAATTTTCATAAAATAAATACAAAAAGTAAAAAATAAAATAAAATACATAAGTATAAATAAAATAAAATAAAATTTTATGAAATAAATAAGTAGAAACAAAATAAAACAAAATAAAATAAATAAACCTTAATAAAATAAATAAAAATAGCAACAATAAGTATTTTGTTGTAAGTAGAAACAAAATAAAAAAATAAAGCAACAAAGTAAACAAAAAAACTAGAAAAAAAAATGCCACCTACTGAGCCACCACAGCCTGAATACGACTAGAAACCCAGCTAGTTGGGTCAGGATTCAGGCCCGCAGAAGGCCCAGCAGGCCCACCAGCAAAGCAGTGTCAGATTAGGCCCAGAGGCCTGCAGTTCAGAGGAGTTCGAGAGAGAGGAGGCAACGGAGCTTATAAACAGGTGTTCGGCGCTCTCAACTAGCGAGGTGGGACTAAACTCCCACCACCACGCCGCCGTGCAAGGCCATTGGTCCCGGTTGGTGACACGAACCGGGACCAATGCCCACCATTGGTACCGATTTGTGCGACCAACCGGGACCGATGCCCACCTTTAGTCCCGGTTGGTGCCACCAACCGGGACCAAAGGCATCTGCTTCCCGCCCTTTGGGCTACTGAAAAAAGACCTTTGGTCGCGGTTGGTGCCACCAACCGGGACTAAAGGGCGCGTTGGTACCGGTTCGTGCCACGAACCGGGACCAATGCTCCGTCTATATAAGCAAGACTTGTGAAAATTTTCATTCAGTTCGTCTTCCCCGCCCCGACGACGCCGCCAGGCTGCCCCTCTGCCTCGCCGTCGCTGTCGTCGCCCCTGCCTCCGATGCCGTCCAGCGCCGCCCCAGCGCCGTCACCGCCCGCCACCCCTGCCCGACGCCGCTTGCCTGCCTCCTCGTCGCTCGTCAGCGCCCCTACCCCACTGCCCGTCACGTGCCACCTTCCTCATCGCCGTCGTTGTGCCCTGCCTCCTCGTCACCGTCCCCGTGCCCTGCCTCCTCGTTGCCGCCCCCCTGCAGTGAGCTCATTCTCCTCGTCGCCGGGTGCCCTCTGCATATGCATTTTCCTAATTAAGTTTGGATGTGTAGTTGTATTAATTTAGATGTGTAGTTAATTTAGTTGTTGTAATTAGTTCATAAAAGAATATGCAAAAGTTAGAATTTTATGCTGTTCATAGATTTTTTTGGTGATATTATTGTTGAATATGCAAATGTTTGTATGTTCATATGCAAAGAATATGTCAATTTTTTCATAGAATTTTTATGATTTTTTTCTGTTGTAATTTGTTTCATAGAATTTTTATGATTTTTTTCTGTTGTAATTTTGTTCATAGAATTTTTAGGATTTTTTTGTTCATAGAATTTTCTTTGTCAATTTATGTATATGTTCATATTGTGTATGTATAGGAAAATTGTGTATGATCAAAGTCATTTATGTATATGTTCATATTTAGAAGAAAAAGAAGGAGAGGAAAAAGGAAAATAAGAAGAGGAAGAAGAAGAAGAAGAAGAAGAAGAAGAAGAAGAAGAAGAAGAAGAAGAAGAAGAAGAAGAAGAAGAAGAAGAGACGAAGAAGAGGAGAAATAAATAAGAAGATGAAAAAGAAGAAAAAAAAAGAGGAGAAGAAGAAGGAATAGAGGAGAAGAAGAAGAAATAAAATAATATATTATTCTAGTTTTTCTTCTTCTCCTCTATTCCTTTCTTCTTCTCCGCTTTTTTTCTTTTTTTTTCTTCGATCTGCTCCTCTATTCCTTTCTTCTTCTCCTATTTTTCTTCTTCTTCTTCCTCTTCTTATTTTTTATCGGGTATGTCATTGTCGATATACCCCCCCTCCCCGATAACTTTCAGTAAGAACTACTTAGAAAGTGTTTAATATAATTAGTTAGAAAAATAATGGAACTAGTTAAACTAGTTTATTTTTAGTAAGTACTACTTTATTTTATTTATAGTAAGTGCTTAGTAGTTGAACTAGTTGTTTTAATAAAACTACTTTATTTTACTATATATAGAAGTAGTTTATTTTTAGTAAGTACTACTTTATTGTATTTATAGTAAGTGCTTAGTAGTTGAACTAGTTGATTTAATAAAACTACTTTATTTTACTATAGAAGTAGTTTTTTAGCAAGAAAATTAATAGAACTAGTTTTTTTTAGTTCAAGCAATTATTCCTGCATCAACGTCGACGATGCATATCCCGCATCCTCGTTGTCGACTTGGCGGAGGAGGCCTGCTTGATCAGAGGGGCCATGTCCGGGACTGGGCTCCGCCGGGCTGGTATTGGGAGGTGCTACCTTCCGGGGGGTGTAGCTTGGTGAGGAGTCAGCCCGTTGTTGACCCGAACCTTGTTTGGTGGCGGTCGTGTGGGCCAGTGACGGTGCCGAGGCTTCCGGACACCGCGGAGGTGGTACGTCACCGTGTCAGCGAGGAGGACGAGCACGTCCGTCGCTACATGGTTGCGTTGCAGGGCAGGTTCGACAATACCTGGCAGGTTCTTCAGGGATCTCACTGGAGCTATGATCCTGTGATGGTTCCTTCTCTTTGGGTGTCCACCGCCCGCGCCAGTACCCGTCGGGTGCTACGGTTCTAGCTGTATTAGCGATGCTATATGTATGATACTATTCAAGGTGTATTAGTGATAATATTCGATGATGTACGGATGCGCGCAAGAGATGATGTAGTTTTGCTTATAATTGAATGCATGCTAATTTGAATACTACTTTATTTTATGATTTGGTTTTGCTTAGTGAATGCTCAAATTGGAAAAGTACTCCTACTTTGAATGCTAAAATTTGAGAGCACTACACAAGGCGTATGCATTTGATTAGTTGATAGCTTGTAGGGTTTTTGTTTTTGCAGAAATCTAGGAGCCCCCTCCACCATCCCCGCCGTCGTCCCTGTCACCGACCCCCTCCGACCTCGGGGTGAGACCAGCCAAATCTCCATGTCAATATGAATCCTATAAGATATTTTGAAATGTTTTTGCTCTTTTTTTCAACCATTGAAATGTAATGGCCATCAAAGTTTGAATGCTCATATGATGTAGATAAAAACATGTATATTTCTGTTCCGGCAAATTTCAGGCGCTCGATATGTCCTTCTTTAGAAAGATAATTAAACGATATTTCGGGTTGACTTTAATGTGTCGAGTCTCCACCATATATGAGAGGACGAAGAATCCCGATTGTTGTCGTGGGGGTAGCTTCTCCTTCATTCCCGTTGCTAGAAAATTTGGTGTAATGCACTCGGGAACGAAAGGAGGAGCTACCATATGAACAAATTCGATTTAATAACACAAACAGTAAAAAGCGTCTCTCACGTCCATTCTTTTATTTTAAATTTTTCCCTCTATCTACAGGTCATGGATACCTGGGCGCTAGAAAGGTTACCGAACCAGGGTTAAGTGAGGCTGTTCAAACTTCACGGCCTTCACTATCGGATGTATATGAGTAAAATCA